>BLKM01009497.1:870659-1574662 GCA_013340265.1 Coptotermes formosanus | reverse complement strand
TGTATGTATGTATGTATGTATGTATGTATGTATGTATGTATGTATGTATGTATGTATGTATGTATGTATGTATGTATGTATGTATGTATGTATTGACGTACGTATGTATGTATGTACGTGGGCTATGTGACAAAATGGGTACAGTAAAATGGCACCTGACGATGCTTGAATAAAACCGAAACACGTCTCATCGTAAGTGAAAAATGAAACAGTAAGTACATAATTTTCGTTCGTTTTCTTAATGTAATACACTGTTGCATCTGACTCGGTTGAATGTTGTAACACCCAACCAACACACAGCAACACTTTGAATAAGTAGACCTATAAGGAAGTGTGACATGTTCAGGCAAAAGAAAAATTGATACCGCCATCCTCCTGAAATGCAAAAGACAAAAGCTGCACTTTAAAATCTGTAATGGGAAGGCAAAAACCCGCAATACTCGTTAACCTCGCAGTTCAACTAAATTTTTCTAATTGTTACTAGGCAACAACACGTGAATTACAGAAAAGCGGAAGCAGAACGAGTGAAGGAGTGGCGTCACCAGTATTTCCTGTGTGTTCAATGACCTGGCAAGGCTGAAATTGACGCAGTTTTGGAATAAAACCAAGCTGATGATGTCAGTGAGCAATACATATTTAAACGTGCTAAAACGTGACTTCTCAAATCCTGGGGAATATGCCAACATCATACAGCAATATGACACTCTCATACATAGGCAACACTGTTTTCAAGTCATTAAAGGCTCAATTTCCGAGTAAGTGAATGGTTACGCCCCGATTTCTTGGCTTTCCCCTTAATCTGATCTGAGTAAAATAGATTTATTTTGGTTGGTTGAATGTACAGGACGAATAAACTCCAGAAAAGTGACGTCGCCAAAACAGCCCTACTGTTACACAATATACAATGGACCGCACATGGCAGCACCTGCACTGGAGGTTTGATATACTCCCAGCAACGAACGGAGCTTACATCGAAAAAATGCACGCTACACAAATTATAAACACCACAATTTTATTATTATGCCACAATCAGACGTACACTGTTTCTGTCATATGCCTGTACATATGCCTGTATATATGCCTGTACATATGAAGTAATCACGGTCGCAGAACAGTCTAGTGAAATATTTCACTCTTCGTGAAGGGTAGTTTTGTCAGCGACAGACTATTCGTTTTATTCCGTGCTATCTGACAAGCGGCGTGACGATGCTGGCTCTGTGAGCAAACGGGATAACATACTTAAATGCATCCTTAAAGCTGAAATAACAGAAACGAACAAGCTGCCTAAAGTGATAACGCTTGTGACATGGGTAGGGCAAGAGCCCGGTTTTAAAATCGGCCGGGTATTTGGCGATTTTACTTAACCAGTTCTTGTATAACAACACAAATTACGCTGCGGACACACCAAATCAGACAAGACAAGACTAGACGAGTCTGACTCATAAGATTGAACTGAAAGCTATGTCAGTCAAGCAGATGCAATACAATTAGTCGCGAAGATCAGTTGATATGGACGTTTATTCGAGTCCTCCATGAGCAACGTTCACAAGGTAACAGAGGCAAAAAAGAAACAGACGCTTTTTGTACATCCTGCTAATTAACCCTTTAAACACAAAGCCTATCTGTTTTATATAAGGACTCAGTGCGTACCGCGCTGTAAACACTCTCCACTTTGGTTATAAAAACCAGTCTCTTAATGTTTTATAAGGCAAAAGTTGCTGTTTGTTCTGAGATCCGTACAAAACACATAAACGCAATGTGGGCACCACGTAGAATTTTTTAATGTTAAACCTGGTCGTATGTAAAGTTACCGCTAGGCTTTAAAAGGTTAAAGTAATGAAATTTATCGCCTTAGTGATATTTGGTGATGCGTAAAAGTCATGAAGCCCCTCATTATGCGATTGACTCCATCCTCTGGTTACGTTGCATTAGTCCCGAGTACCTTCAGAAGCGAAAACAAGTGTGATAAAACGAAGTAACAGCTGTAACAACCACTACCGACATTAAACTCGCATTCTTGACGTTCGCAGGGTACCTTCTAATAATGTAATGTACGTGTCGTTATCTGAAATAAAACACATTACGATTTGTTCAGAGCGGAACCAACCAACTCTTTTTTTGGCGCGTTTGCGAAACTGCGAAAAGTTGCTAAATCTTCTTCATGCCTGCCTGCCTGCCTGCCTGTCGGTCTGTCCGTCCGTCCGTCCGTCCGTCCGCATGGAACAACTCGGGTCCCGCTGACGGATTTTCATGAAATTTGATATAAATATTTTCGAAAATCTGTCGAGAAAATTCAAGTTTCATTAATATCTGACAAGAATAACGGGTACTTTGCATGAAGACCTATGTAAATTTATGAGAAAATCTAGTTGAATTCCTCTTAGAATAGAAATGTTTCAGACAAATATTGTGGAGAAAATCAAAACACACATTTTGTGTTCAATAACTTTTCTCTGAAAGTCGCGCCGTTTATGACAATGTGGAAAAATACAGTACAGCCAGACAGGCCACAGATGACAATATAATACGGCGCATGCGCTTTGCACGTTGGATAAATAAGGCTACAGACACACACTCAGAATGTGTAATACTTCTTGTTTTCCATGGCAACAATGGTTACGCGAACGCGCCTCAATGTTATGTTATATGTACATTACCTGTGTTGTTTCATACAGCGCTGTGTCAGGAAGCAATACGTAAAGAGTTCTTAACAACTTGCGCCATGGTAATCCTGGCTGACTAAAGTCTCCATCTTCGCCAGAACTTACTCAGACCTCATTCCCGACGGGAACAGCGGTAAGAACACAAGTTCCATCACTGATTGAGCACACGACGATGGGTAGCTAAGTATTCTGTCAGGCTGCTGATTAAAAACTTTTCCGTCCTCCATATTGTTACGCAATTTTCTTCAGAAAATGCCGAACTGTTCATTACAAGTGACTGTTTTTCCGCAGCTCCGTAATAAACAACACAACAATTGACATACTGGCCTTTTACCATAAGGAGTAAGCGAACCTAGATCCCAGAATCTCACGGCGTCCATCCTTTTATTTACCATAACCTGTATTTATAGTAACACATGCTTTACCGTTAGTAGCAAATTTCATGAAGCATGTTTTGTCACGGGTTAATGTACGGTCATCTGCAATATTCCACACTATTTCCACTATTAATTTATACAACAATATTTTCTATCGCATTAAATCAATGATACCTTCGATATCGAAAGCAGCCATGTTTCCTTCTCAATTGCCCTCCCGACCACGGAATATAGCCCCTGTAACCACGGATAGGAGCTCCTGACTGACCCCTGACTGAAAAGAAATGGCGTATGATGTGTTACGGTTCAGTCACAGTGAGACAACGCTTGTCTGACTCAGGTTGCCGCCATTAAAATCTGCTGTGCAGGTTCCAATCAGTCATGCTGAACCTCTCGTCTCGTCTCGTCTCGTCTCGTCTCGTCTCGTCTCGCTTTGTCTTGTCTTGTCTTGCCTTGCCTGTCTGATTTTGTGTGGTCGCAGCCTTAGGCCAAGCACTTTCCAGTTTATCAGTGAGTATCATCCAGTTACTGAACACTTTGCTCTTTAGTCTGACGGTTTTCATAGTGTCATTACATAAACTACAAATACATAAACTGCCATAACGACATTCTCTCATGGAAGTCCTTTCTAACATTATTTTGCACTTTACAAAATTTCATTAAATATTACAAAAACTATAAACTGGATAAAATGTTCTCGGGTTAGCGACCGCATCAGATTGCTTAACCCTTTAAAGACGAAGCGTATCTCTTTCATACAAGGATTCAGCACGTACCGCGCTGTAAACACTCTCCACTTCGGTTATAAAAACCAGTCTCTTAATGTTTTATAAGGCAAAAGTTGCTGTTTGTTCTGAGATCTGTACAAAACACATAAACGCAATGTGGGCACCATGTAGAATTTTTTAATGTTAAACCTGGTGGTACGTAAAGTTACCGCTAGGCTTTAAAAGGTTAATGGTGAATAAGCCAACGTTTCGAGGGCCGCGATGGCTCTCGAAACGTTGGTTTACTCACCATTAAGCTATTCAACGCGGCTGCTAGCCCGAGAACATTTTATCCAGTTTAGTCGCCTTGAAAGCTTTAAATTATATAAAAACTATAAAGATGCCGACGGAATGGGCATCGTCAGTAATGACAATTTTGACTGGCGTTAACTTCTTCCTGCGGCCATAAATCAAACGCGCGGAATAACACATAAATAACAAAACGAAGTCTGTACAAGGTTCTAAAGTGCTGGGGTCAGAACCGACCCAATAACGGCCATGTTGTGTACCGGTTATGAAGGGTCATGCATCATACCGGCCGTCCTTTTACTCAGCTCCGCCTCCACAAACTGGCGCTAAGGACAATTAACGTTCCTACCGCACACGTTATCAGGGCCAAAATTGGCAACGTACGTCGTAGCCCTGGTAACACTGATATACCAACTTCTGTGGTTATTTCCTGGTTACTGTACGTAGTGCGTGCGGAAAATAATGCCTCCCTATCTGCATCTTTACATCCAGACAAGGTATCGAAATGGGGCACAATATAAAACGTAGCTCAAAATGTGCACTTTGTTTCTCTAATTTTTCTACGTCGTGTCCCTCTAGTTCATTGCAATGCTGCCAGCGCTGAACAAGTTTTTCGAACCCGTCGGTGTAGAATTCCTCGGGCTGTTCTCGAAACCATTTCTTCATTACAAGGGAAATGGATTTCTTTGATATGCTTCTTGACAGCTGCAAACAACCACAACTCAAACGGTGCCAAATCCAGGCTGTAGGTAGGGTGTGGGACAACTTCGATGCTCTCTATCGCCGCTGAAGTGGCAGCACTAGCGTGGGGCTGGCGTTAAAATGTTGAAGAAGCATCGTTTTTTTTTCTGTCAACGAACACGATTGATTCGTTCTTTCAGACTCTTCAGGGACTTCGCGTTAAGGCTCGCAGTTGATTTTCCGCCATTTTCTTGAATAACTTCGTCAAACCGTTGTCTGTTCAAATTGTCAGTTACGGTAAGTCTTCCAGACAGACCCTGGTTGTGCACGTCCAAATTTCCGCCACTATCCCTCGATTTTATTCCCCAACGATACACAGTCCTGATGTTGACAGTACCTTCACCATAGAAACCCAATAATCGCCGGTGAATTCCGGTAAGGCGTTTCATTATGGCGCGTTAAAAACTCAGCTCGCTCTCTGATGCTCTTCGACATGGTTGAGCACGAGTCATCCATTTTGAACAGAACACAACGCAACCACTACGTTTACCGAGCCGTGTCTCACTGAAAATTAAAGCCCAAGGAACACGGAAAATCTTGGCACAGGTACCGCTTCAAAGTCACATCACTTGCGCGAGATACTTGGGCGAAGGCATTACTTTCCGAACACCCTACATAAAACGATAGAACAGGAGACCCATGAAAGACAGGGGTAAACTGAAGGGGGCCGTAAACGAAATTTTCCACGTATTACGACATTCGGCAATCAGATAAATGTGGTGTGCGTCATTCTGCAACACCGAAGTGCACATGACTTCCTAGCAACCTCAACTGTCATGTTGAAAACTAAGTAACACCTTGACGTTTCTGCTCGTTCACTACTAACAACACAAATATTTGGTACTGTTTATGTGTAGACCAAACTGTTTCCTTATGAAAGCAGATACGTCATTAATTGAGCAGGAAATCACGAGAATTCCCATAATTGCAATCACCTTGCTCACGGCCTGGTAGAACAGCTTGTGCGATAAAGAGGACCGGCGATGCTGGCGACAATGCGGTCGCACGCCGAACTTCCTGTTCACACCATGGTGTACTCCGTTGGGACGACACGAGTACACCGACATCGAGCGGGTCTGTTTGTTGTCCAGCATGATGTAAAACCTTACATTCGGGTAGACGGCTCCATGAACATCAGTGCAACAGACAATAATCGAGCGCAGTGATTCGATTATTAAACTTGAAATTCACACACGGCGACTGGCTGAAACTGCGGGCGTGTTACAAACGGGATGCACAACCTGTATTCCAGTAGAAAAAGGGTAAATAAATGAAACGTAAAAGAACAGAGAACGCGTTTCATCGAAAGACATAAATGGCTCCTCACATTTGAAATGAAGTCCTTTGTTTAAATGCTCGACACATTTGCATCACAACCGGATGTTACGTTACCAAGAGGCTTGTATGGCCATCGATCCAAAAGCAGTTCAGCAAGGAATGTTTAGAATACTGCACCGAATTTAATCTGCTGGGCGAGTGACAACTGTGATCCCTGTGGTCCAGACGTTGGAATTGGGTCTACTAAACGGAATTTCGTCACATTGCACCAGACGACAGCAAGACTTTACATAAACATGGATACAAAACAATTACCGCTTTTCGCTTATTTTTTGGAATGCACTAATTGGCCATAATTATCGAGAACCAATCACAGAACAGCGCTGTTATCAAAAAGACACTGGAGACGTCTACAGAAACAACAGCACCATACAGAAACAATCATTTGGATCCAACAACATCGTCGTACAAAGTCCTCAAGCGCCACCTGAATTCGCCGATACGCCACTGCGTTTCTACAACCTGTCATGATCCGTCAGGGTATAAACAGAACCCAGCACACGGAAATAGCAAGCAGTCTTACAAGTCTGTTATGATTCATAGGCCAGCATATGCATCAAGACTGAGGCTGTCTGCTGTGAACGTTACCGGTTTAATCAGCAAATCATACCAGTGAAAGCAGTAGGCACAAAATTTCTGCCAACTCAAGTTAACTTTCAAATTATCGCATTTTACTACATGCTGCATTAAGAACCGTATGGATCCATCGAATCTGATAAAAGATTCAAAATGCACAATACATTAACTAAATGTTATTTTGGACAATTAGGTATAACATTACCCACATTTCTTTTCCATGCGTAGAAATCGCAAACAATGTCTAGATCAAACCAACAGCTGCACACTAAAGATAAATATATTTTTTATCTTTCACCCCTACATATGTTTAAGTAACAAAATTACCATCTTCAGGGGGTATCAAAGGTCACAAGCGTTGTTACATCCAGTCACAACATGGTTTCACTTTTAAAGACCTTCTCATGTCAAAGTCAAGTACACTACGCTATACCTCAAATTATTGCGGATAAAATGACATAATGTACAGGCTATAATTGTGTATAAAAATTATTTGTAAAACACTGAAGAATACAGTCCTGAAATTAAGATCTTATCGTGATATTTTAAGAGTTTGGGCGGCTATGTATACAAGCGTATGTCGATGTCTAAGATCTCGTCCTGTACTTGTGTGTGTGTGGTGTGGTCGAGGGACGTTGTGTGGCGAGCAGTAGTGTTGTACTGAAGAGTACAACACTACTGCTCGTCACACAACGTCCCTTGACGTCAGCACACAACGTCCTTTGACACCCCCCCCCCCCACACACACACACACACACACACAAGTAAAGAACGAGATCTTATAGATCAGCACCCGCTTGTATACATAGCCGCCCAAACTCTAATACATCAAAAAATTTTAATTTCAGTATTTTATTTTCCAGTGTTTTATAAATAATTTTTATACACAATTATATCCTTACATTACGTCATTTTATCTCTAATAATTTGACGTATAGCGTAGTGCACTTGACTTTGACATGAGAAGGTCTTTAAAAGTGAAACCATATTGTGACTGGATGTAACAACGCTTGTGATCTTTGGTACCCCCTGAATATAGTAATTTTATTACTGAAACTTATCTAGGGATGAAAGATAAAAAATATATTTATCTTTACTGTGCATTTATTGGTTTGATCTGCACATATAATAATACGCACTGTGTACACAATATAAAATCACATACAGCATTCCCCCCAGAATATGCACGGTGTTTCAAAGTGTTAAATTTCCGTTACTACGACACACAACGAAACAGATAAAATGCACTCTGGATTTGCACGTGAACCTACTGTATTGCGGCAATCAACGGGACTAGAAACTCGCTGGAGCATTTGCGTGTTGCAATTTCTGTAGCTACCATAATCCTGGGTTTCAACGCTCCAACGCTGTCTGCTTTTCCATCTGCTCCATGAATTGCACTTCTACGTACTCCCTCAAAGGGAAGCAAAAGCACGCTAAATCAAGGTTCTACAAAACAAGACCACACATCTCACAGACTCAGAACAGCACCAACAAAGCTGCTAAAGGAGGGCGGTGTGGTCTTTTTGGATATCTTCAACTTCAAGTTGTGCTGAAACAAGGTTTTCGAGCACATCATGGTAAAAGGCTTCCATTATGGTAGGCTCAGCTACAACCCAAAGTGTGTTGGCCCAGACACAGTGTTGTCTGCATATCTAACGCAGTACAAGGCGCGCAGGTCTGGCACTTTAATAAGGAAAACTCCACGTGGCTGTAGTCATTTTTATTTCATTCAATTACGCATTACGAAACAGACACTTCCAAAGCTATTAACATCCTATATATGACTCGGCAACGGCACTGAATTTATATCTGATCGCTTATAGATATTCTATAAAACGGCTAGTCACAAACATAAACCCTCCACAACATGTGTCATTACTGTTGTCTTCGTTTCGTGTCAGAAGTTGATATTTTGTTCCTAAATAACACGCGCACGTGTTCATGCAAGAAAGAACTGAACACTTCGCCTTGGAACAAAAATACTTGACGGTACAAAGCTCTGAGTACCTTGAAGAAAGCAGGATTACTACACGATGTCTAGCAAACCGAGACTGACAAGTGTCACGGTAACATAAATGCGTGGCCCATACTTAATAAGCAGATTTTAATAACGGGTATTTCAAGAAAGAATCTTGGACACCAGGCGCTCCCCCAGTTCCCTGTTGTGGTTGTCTGAAAGTCAAACCATTCCCTGGAAAGAAACCCAAGCCAAATCAGACAAGTTACAAGATACAGCTACATTACACTCTGAAGTCATCTAATGGGCATTGATAATTTCTCATGTCTATCTTATTTATTGTCGGCACTTCTCTGCTGCAAAAGCGAAGAGACCCTTGAACACGTCAACCGGAAAACACGTCAATGTGAACTTCAAATCAGGATATGACGTTACGGATAAACTTTCGAATGTAAGTTATCCAAACAACAGTGCAAAGTAGAGAGCTTAACAAGTCTCCACACTACTGCAAATTGTTTGCAAATGAAATGGGCACAATATCTTAGGGCAGTCTGTAACAGCCATAAATGTGTGAGTTAAACAGCTTTCTACACTTTCGTCCAAACACATTTAATCGATTTAATGAACACGTAAGCAAATAAATGTAACGCAAATGGCTCACAATGACTCACGTTTTACCATATGCAACCACCATTCAACCGACTTTACGTCAGCCGAACCGTTAACACCGCGCTGTCAATTCAGTGGTTACTGAAGGCACTAACCTTATTTTTACACAATCTCTAACATTTACATCGCACGCTTTGTTACACACTGTATGCCGACAAAATTCGCATTCAACAGTTTCCGTTTTTTGACATTTCAAACCGACCAAGAGAAACACAGAATTTTTCTCCACAAACAACGACTTTCTTTAATGTACAACGGAGCACACTGGTAAACATCTTGCTCAAACAGTATGGCAGCACTTAAAACTTTAACCACGCCACAGCCATAAAGAAGGAGGTGTTTGACGTAGGCCGCACGCAGAATTCCAAGGGCTTGTAATTAAGGTGGCATCCATGCGGGAAGCGACTTTTAACCCAACAAGGGAACCACAACAACCACAGATCTTCGTGCATGATAATTCGAGGTTACAGCAGGGTAACCTAAGCCGCAGAATTCCATTCCGTGTCTCGGTTTGCTCATATTAGTCCAAGCAGATATTCAGTTTCTCTCTCTCTCTCAGTGCGTGTGCGCGCGCGCGTGTGTGTGTGTGTGTACGCACAATGCCGGCGAAACCTTCAGACAAAATTGCTGTAGGAAGAAAACTCGAATATTACTTGCAAAGAAAACAACCCACCATATTCTTTGAACATTTAGACTAGTGATAAGCAACCCGTGACCCGCGCGTGTTTTCTCACCCACTTAACTTAGGTTCACCCACCAAAATGAGGGGCACTTTTTGAGTGTTCACACGCACAGTGAAGTTCAGTAAACAGTCTTAAAGTTGCAATGGCCCTCGTGCGTATGGCATGGGCACATCCTACTTTGGAAACTTTACACCATTTGACAGTGGGAGAAACAAGAAACATACCGCATGGTAAACTCTGCTATCTCTCTTACTGTTTTAGTTTTAAGTATGTTCTAATAATATGAAGGTGGGTCAGTAAATCACATATGGTGGCAGCGCAGTACTTGTGTAGCAAACGGCTTTGAGTAAGTTATAATTATGTTCTCATAATAATTAGTACAACTGCATTTCAATCATAATTTTATAGAACGTAAGTATGTGTATTTATTAAAAAAATATCAGTTACAAAAACAGTGGTACGCTTCTCAATTGCATTATATTTTTAAAAAAATAACATACGCCCTAAAAGCTAAATTATAACTGATTACTGTATTCAATTTTAATTACAAAAATACTACAAATTCATGAACTCTAATTCTTATCTCTTCCTTGCCTAATACAGAACAAACGTTTTCTTGAAGAAATCGAGTTGTACTGTTACAGACTGGTTTGTGGTTCGCGAAAGATTGAGGGATCTTCATACGACTCGTGTGCCCTGCAGGATGCTCGACCCTGATCGACCAGCCAATACTTCTGTCAGACAGGCGCTAGGAAATGATGAACTAAGTTAAGGTGGAATCGATCTCCACTGGGAGCACGGGCTTCACTGGTACGTACAACTCAGTTCACATACGTCTGCCAGAACAAAAGTTGGCCCAGCAACACTGCTACAAACCGGATCGCGGCAATAAAATACGAGGATTGCAACAAAACATACTTATCTCATGTGTGTAAAACATGGGCCGATCCCAGCGGCCGCGAGGCCTAAGACATGGGTCTGCGGCCGTTCGCTTGCTGGGATTGCGGGTTCGAATTCCGCCAGCGGCATGGATGTCTCTCTCTTGTGAGTGTTGTGTGTTTTCAGGCAGAGGTCACTGCGTCGGGCTGATCACTCGTCCAGAGGAGTCCTACCGAAAGTGGTGTGTCTAAAATGAGTGCGATTGTGAAGCCTCGATAATGTGAAAGCCCTGGCCCGGGAAGGGCTGTTCTGCCATTGAAAAAAAAACGTAAATATAGGATATATATGCCTAAGTTTAAGTGGGTATCGATATCTGGCTTGTCGATTTTACCTACGCTAGTATGGCGCTCTAGCCGAAACGTGCTACCCACCCCTGTTCTAGGCCCTAACATTCCGTGAACGGAACTAATTAATGCGACCAATAACCGTGTCACCTCCTGTTAGATTACAGAAACTAAACACCAGGTCCCTGCTTTAGTTAAATTCAGCAGGATTTCAGCCCCTTACTTGCCGTTTGCTGTACTGTATGCGTGACATCAAACACCACAAGCCGCCCACTCCGTAATTGCGTCCATCACCTCTGACCGGATGCTGAAATTGCATGTTAGTGTGCTGACCTGGTGTCAGTAAGTGCCCCAAATATTTGAACGCGTAAATGCGTAAAGCAGTCGGTATAGCAGGCTATGGGCTGAACGGTCCGGGTTTCGAACCTCCTTACAGGCAAGGGATTTTTCTCTTTTCCAAAACGCCCAAAGCTGTTCCAATTCCCCACCCAGGTCCCGATTCAATGGGTACCGGGGTTCTTTCCCAGGGATAAAGTAAACGGGGCGTGACGTCAACTACTCACCTCCACCTACTGCCCAGGTTAAGAATGCCTGCACCTATACCTCCACTCCCCCTATATGCTTTCATGGCGTGGACAGGGAAAAAATTATATATTACACACAAAGGCATGGAAGAAAGTCATCGACCCAGAAGTTTACTGCTTACTGTCCTAATTTATTGGTCTAACTAATACGTTACTTCCTTGACAATGGCTCTTTCAGCACAACGAGTTCTGGCCTTGACACCTTCAGTAACAACGCTACGGCAAACTCAAACTGCAATACGTTTTGCTTGAAACGTTAGATAAGTTATTTGCTTCCATTGTCATTACTACTACTACTACTACTACTACTACTACTACTACTACTACTACTACGCGGTGGCGCAGCTGGTTGAGGCACTGCGCTACAAACCGGAAGGTCGCGGATTCGATTCCCGATGGTGTCACTGGACTTTTTCACAGACATAATCCTTTCGGCCGCACTATGGCGTTGGGGTCGACTCAGCCCCTAACAGAAATTAGTACCAAGAGTATCTCCTGGGGTAAAGGCAGCCGGTGCGTAGGGTTGACAACCTTACCACCTTCATGCGCCGACTGTCTAGAAATCTGGGAGCCTCAACCTCCTGGAACCCTAAGCGCCTTTCTAGGCCTGTAAAGAGGATTGCTCTACTACTACTGTTCTACTACTACTACTACTACTACTACTAGAACAGTAGTAGTACTAGCAGCAGTAGTAGTACTTATCCTTAATGGAAACCAGTTGGTACTTCTGCTTTCGTGTCACTACGAAAAGGCAGCGCCTGTATTTCCTGAAGGAGCTCAGATATAAAGGAAGACAAGTAGAAGATTTTAAATTAAACGGATAAAGAAATGCATAAGAATGGAGATAACCAGGTAAGATACTGGCCGCCACCTGAAGCTGCCGAAAGTGTGGAAGCCCTAGATTACGTAATGCGAGGTGCATGTTCTCGGGACTCAAAACCGCGCGGGGTATTTTTAGCTAAAGTGTTAAGGTTGTTTAAGTCAAAATTGTTTGCAGTCAGTAACGTAACAGCCACAGCAAGAAGAAGGCGAGTGTAACTCACGGCAGTACAGAGGGGCTGTCTTTGGAACGTCTCAGTGCTTTAAACAAGCAACGATTGTAATCGTACAACAGCTCTCAGAGGGAATAAAGGGGGTTTTGTTCGTCACAGTTAGATAAAAGCTTTACTAACATTCATGTACACACATAAAAATTCTGAAACTGACGTGTTTGGCTACTCGTATGAAAAGACCTCTGTGCCGTAACTAAGTAAACCTGCACTGTTACCAACTTCCGGCCAAGCTATTAGGCAGACAACACTGTTTCAGCACAAAAAGTTTCCTTTACACAGAATTTGTAGAAGATGACAACTTTTGTGATCTGCACAACGAATCGGTGGCCGACTTAACAAATAATGGAGGTTAGATCCTGAAAGTAACTTGCTTTCTGTAGCGGCAAATTTCATTCTTACAAGTGCGGGAGTATGTTCTCCGCCTGGAATGCTACTGTTTGTCCTGACACTACACAATACATAGAGCAACCACAATTTGAAAGGGGTAATAACGCTCAAATTAAGGAATTAAATTTTAGCCATCTAATTAAATTTCACTGCCGCCCAAAACATCTATATCAATATCGCACATCGCTTTAACATTCACGACTGTCGCCGTACATACTGGCAAGGGTACGCAGTAAACTTGACAGTAACTTTGTGTGTTCTCTGTTACAAATATCGCAGGAAACAGGAGACACAGAAGTTTAATTTATGTGCGTGCGCCTCTAGGCCTATATAAGCTGAAGTGCCTAAACTGTTTAAATAAAAATAACGTACTCGTGTATCCGTGTAGCTAAAGACACGTGTAAATCAGATCTGCATTAAGTCAATGACTTAACTGTGTGGGCGTGTTCGTGTTTGTGTGTGTGTGTGTGTGTGTGTGTGTGTGTGTGTGTTTGTGTGTGTGTATGCATGAATGTATATATAAGTGTATGTATGTATCTAGGTATGTACGTACGTATGTATGGATTATGCCTGTGTATGCATGTAACACACATACATATACGGCGATGGAAGTGCTATTCCCAGATATGGTCGGTTCACATCATAAATGATCACGCCAAATTAACGTGTACTTTGCGTGCATTAGAGAACTTATACAGAATATAGACACTTAAATTGACTATAAATCGCGTTTATACGCCATATTTCTTTGTGTGTGTATTATTTCTGCTTGCTTTAATGGAGCTCGCGTTTGTTTACAAGTTTCCGGCACTGTATTACTGCACCACGCAAAACTTCGCCCACAACAGACACAAGACACGTTGCCACGTCACAACAATGCTATCAAACGGCGCTACCAACTGTAAACGACGCACTCTACTAAGTGATGCTCTCTTCTTGAGAGGCAGGTGAAGACTGGCAAAGACACGCCAAGTCGCTTTATGAGAGGACAGATGGAACATCACGAAGGCTTATTCCAGATTATCCGAAAATAGAATCGCGGAGGTTGAGGAATGGAAAGAACTGGCACCCCGACAATCTGCAGCAAAGCGGATTCTGGAACGAAAGACAGGGGTTCGTAAATCAGGCACACAGCGCACTCAAATTGTAAGTAGAAAGCAGAATGTAAAACATCGTATATAGCACGAAATGTCTCCACAGCAATCGAGGCGCTAAATATTTTATAGCGGCAATAACAACAGTTACTTTCGCAGTGTTATAGCAGGTATATTACTTGACCACCTGAAGCAAAGGCCACGACAATAACAGCTTAACGCTCGGCTAAATTAGGCCTTTTACTAATTATTATACTGGCAAACACAACTGATTTTCCTTAATATTTATTACCACCCCTAAGTATGCAAGTATTAAAATGACGAATTCTTCTCCAGCCGTAAGTTTCACTAAAGAAAAAGCCCAAAGAATTAGAGTACGAGACAAGTCGAAATTTCTGTATATAAAGAAAAAAAATTAAACCAAGACCTCTATTATATACATTTAGAAAAAGCAGTGTGGTAATAAATATTAAGAAAAATATGTTGTGTCCGCCGGTATAATAATTACAAACAGTACTGTATGAACGCAACGGGAAGGGAAATACCCCCCCCCCCAAAAGTAAATTAGGACTTGCAATACATCCTTTGAAAATGTGTAAAATTTCAATTATTTGAGAACTACACTAAGAATGAAAATTGCTTTCACGAAGAAATTGTTCCTTGCGCCGAATATTTGACTCCGCATGGCCGATACACAACATGAACCTCCTGGTCTTCGCAACGGTGACGTAGTGCTTTCTGTGAGGTAGAAAAAGACTTCCTGAATATTATTTTGATAAGTGACGGACGTTTTCTCTCGACGAGCTACGTTACCAAACTGCCTTCTGTGTGCTCTCCGCGAAATTACTGGCACAGGTCAGAATAAAAAGGTAAAGCAATCCCACTACTAGCCTGGAGAGGCTCTGGCGGCTCCAGGGGGTTGAAACTACCAGAATTTCTAGACAATCGGCACATGAAGGTGGTAAGGTTGTCTGCCCTACGCACCGGCCGCCTTTACCCCCCAGGAAATATTCCTGGTACTCATTTCTGTTAGAGACTGAGTCGACCCCAGGGCCGTAGCGCGGCCGGAAGGGTTATGTCAATCGGGAATCGAACCCGCGACCTTCCTGCTTGTAGCGTAGTGCCTCAATCAACTGTGCCACCGCGTGCCCGATAGGCCAGAAAGGATAATCGAATTCGTCTCTGCTGTTATTAGCAAGAACGCTGGGAATGTTTGTGTAGAGAATGAATAATGGAAGTTTTTCAAATCCTCTACGTATTCTGTAGGGAAAAAAACTGTACGAGGAAGATGGAAGTTACTGTAAATAAACAAGTAATAAATACAGACATTTAGAACGTTCCTGAGTAATCATACCACACCATGGCAGGTGTGATGTATAATGTGTCACGTGGAAAGACCGGTGTGATATTTTCTCACCTGTCAGCCGGGTGCGTTGTGTCTATTTGTTTGGTTTAATCTGTGCCAAAGCTTGTTCATAAACGTACTTCCGAGCAAGCTTGCACAAACATCATTGTTTTCCTATGTTCAATATTTTCATGTGATGCTTCAAAGGAGTTAGAAAATTTTTACACGATCCAAAATAGGCGCACCAATTGCATATATATAACATAATAGTAACACCAACAAAGTGCACTCTAGTGAAACAGTTTTTATATGGGCCTTCAATAAACTCCTCCCTGAAGATGGCCACATGAATGGCAATCTTCAGAGAGTGTAATGCCATAATTATCGAAAACACCATAAAAATTTTACTGTTCTATTTTTTTAATGTATTATACTAACACAATTTGTGAAAACGCCGTCAAAATATTACTATTTTATTGTTTTGATCTATTTTACTTTTTAAAAATGTCCATAACATCTTAACCACTAATTAAGACACCTATATGTTGACATTAGCTGCATGAATGCTGTAATATAATACTAATTACTTTTGTAATCTATTATCTTCTAGTAAGTTTTAAATTTTAGTGTAAAGCTCCCTGAAGATGACGTAAATGAAGCCGAAACGTGCAGGAGCAACATAACAATGTATTTTTATGTACCAAATGTGCATTCGTTGGTGTTATGAATGAGTATTACAATACACTAGTAACGGTCAGAACTAGGTTAAATCCCAAGGCTTTGCCAATTAAGTTCTGTTCATGGATAATGTAAGAGTAATGTACAATTAATTCTCGTCACCCGATTCATGCATAAAGACGCATTCACAGAAATCTCGCGACCGGTAACTATGTCCACAAGCTTATGATGTACTTCCAGATTACGCTTCTGTATACAACACAAAAATGCCTGAGCGAAATCCGGTCCTTTTGTCTGGCCTTGCACTGAATGGAGATATAAACCACGTCAAAATCAAATGTTACGTCACACGCAATACGTACATTTGCGCAGTTGACGTGTTGTCCGTTCGCTCATCAACAGCCAATATACAGTGAAAACACTTGTTGAATACGCCGTAGAACTAAGTTTCAACATATTTGAAATATCAGCTACTGGTCGTTACACGTCACCAAGTTCAAAACTACGACTTCAATTCTTTTTGGGAAAATTCGTGCAACAAAACATTTGGCATCCCCCTTTTTTTAACGGAATCCGTTTTATTCAAATGCATCGATGCTTTGATAGTTCAGGGGGACGTGTGAAAACTCACTTCAAGGCTTTTCATTAGGAATCACCTTTCCTTTAACCTTTTCAAGCCTAGCGGTAACTTTACATACCATCAGGTTTAACATTAAAAAATTCTACGTGGTGCCCACATTGCGTTTATGTGTTTTGTACGGATCTCAGAACAAACAGCAACTTTTGCCTTATAAAACGTTAAGAGACTGGTTTTTATAACCGAAGTGGAGAGTGTTTACAGCGCGGTACGCACTGAGTCCTTAATACAAAACAGATACGCTTCGTCCTTAAAGGGTTAATATTGTGTTGGGCTTTCACTCTCTGAAGCCGAGAAGCCACTTTGTGTTTTCAGAATTTTCAGGAACACTCCTGACTTAAATCCAAATGTTTATTTTCAGAACGTCGCCTCAAGCTGTACTCTTCCCGGCACGCTTCCCCTTTTACGCTTACGATACGACACACATTTACATAACAAAGAATTTCACACAAAGTACACACCTTTAACAATTGCTACGTCACAACCCAGTACCGCACTGTGCTACAGGCGCTTTCATGGCAACTATTATTCTAACAGCTCTCAAAATGATAAAGCAGCACAATCACAAAATCACAACACACCCAGAAAATTGACAGTTTGATTCGAAGCTGAAAACTGAAAGCTGTAACAACTGAATGGTTCGTTCGGCTAGGAACGCAAACAGAAACACCCCGATTTCAGTCGGTAGTTCACTTTAGTTCAAGCACCGATAGCGGCACTCTTACAAACCGACGGACTGTCCTTTTCCATGCCGGCAGAAGTTCAAGTCCAGGACGTATTAGCTGTTGGTGAAGATAACATAAACAGGAAGAGCCACAGTGCTGCTATACGAACCGAAAGTGCTTCGATCGGAAACATTTTCATATAAATAAACTTCTGAAAATCCTCATGGATTTGTACTGAGAATTTATGTACTTTTGTACAGTACTGACATGTAAGCTAAGCAATGAATTAACCGCGTTTGTTTACTGGCAGGTGCAATGTGCTTTTCACTGGCCGCTGTCTGCACATTATTGATTGAGATAAATTGCGATGCGTGAAAGAATTAAAACAAAAATTAAACAAACGAGGCACGACGTATCCATCAGCTAGCGAAACCAATGTCTTTGTCTCTTACATGATATTCAACGCTATAAAATCGAAAAAGAACACAATTTTTAACATCCAGTTAGATTTAATGTGTTCCACGTCCGTGCACTATATTATACAAAAAACATTAAACACCAACAAATACACAAAGGGTTTTTTTCACCACTTGTAACACACTCCTACATGTTTCGACCCTGCTGGGTCATCTTCAGGGAGAACTTTCTGCCGTGGTTACACTATGGTTGCACTTTATAGTTGAGCTGTTGATCAACAGCTCAACTATAAAGTGCAACCATAGTGTAACCACGGCAGAAAGTTCTCCCTGAAGATGACCCAGCAGGGTCGAAACATGTAGGAGTGTGTTACAAGTGGTGAAAAAAACCCTTTGTGTATTTGTTGGTGTTTAATGTTTTTGTATCCAGTTAGATATTGCGCTCATTATAGTAATTTAAAGACAGGCTTTGTATGATCCGTAAAAAATGAGTGCTCGGCCGAACCGAGACATGTGGGCGCCACATGTAGGCCACTAATTTGACGCCCCTTCAAACCGACATTCTTTAAACTTTTTGGCCTAAAACAGGCCTGGTTAACATTTTTTAGGGTGCGTGTCCAAATTGCGAATAATTTTCGGAGAATTTATTTGGCGTGTGGAAAATCTAAGTTTACGAATACCATATTGCCATAGCGACGCCTTAGCGCCCCTTATACGTTGGTTCCCCGTGTAGCGACCCAGCTAGCCCGCCCCGTACACCGGCCCTGAATGAGTGCAACAGAAGACGCCGCGGTCTTGATGAGGTGAGGGCCTTCTGAAAATACACAGCATGCGCTCCAAGTCACTATGCAACACGCATACTTCAGACTTCACGGCTGTCACCTGCTACGCGTGGTCAGTGTCATCCTATCAGACGGAACCTCTCCAGACATTTCCCATCATTAATTCACTTCAAACAATCGATTAGCTGCAAAGTTTCAAGGCGCCATATCCTATTGATCTCTGTGTTTTTCTGTTGTGAGACGGCATCAAAATCCAAGACCGGCGCCTCGAGCTACCTCTGTGTGACGTAGAATAAAGCGCTTGCTATGGCAACAGCAGCTTCATACAGGACTATGCATAATGCATTAGTTGCACAATTCCGTCAACATTTCACTGCTGTATTAGAGTAGTCACACATGTAAAGACACACCGCCTGCCTGCCTGCCTGCCTGCCTGCCTGCCTGCCTGCCTGCCTGCCTGCCCGCCCGCCTGCCTGCCTGCCCGCCCGCCCGCCTGCCTGCCTGCCCGCCCGCCTGCCTGCCTGCCTGCCTGCCTGCCTGCCTGCCTGCCTGCCTGCCCGCCCGCCTGCCTGCCTGCCTGCCTGCCTGCCTGCCTGCCTGCCTGTCACAGGTTTGCGACGTCATTCTCACTATATCTTATCCATCGCCTCGAAACGGATGCACGTCCTAGAATGAATTTCTCACACCCACTTAACAGCCAGTTTACTCATTCAGCACAAACCAAACCAAATAATTATGAATCAAGATCTCATGCCCGAGAAACTGATTGCTAACTGAAATAACTTACCGACTACACTTCAGATTCATGCAGCAAGTTCCTTCGAAACGTCGATACCAAATAACATGACATAATATCTCGGAATATTATAACCTTCATGAAAAGCGCTGTAAAAAACCTCAGATGAAACACGAAAGACGGGCATTGCCATGATAATGGTAGGTAAATAATACTTTACCAACTACATATGTTACTTGTATGTGTACTATCATAGCACTGGCAAGGACAGACTGAGGAAAACCATAATAAGAATGACCCTATGGACTGTACTAACCGCATACAGCGCATCCGGCGGCCACAAAACAAATTAGCGAGTGTCATTGAAAATTGAAGTGTTGCCATGGTGACATGTGCAATCGATACAACAGACGTGGGACGACATCACCTTAACAATTAGGCCTAGGAAACAAGATGGCTGTTATTACATCGTTTATGCGTGGTCCATATAATGAAAACAGGTTCGTGGTGTCACTTGCTCCCACATCCGAAGCCAGATGCTGCCACCAGCATTACCATTCTGCAGCACAGCCCCCTTTCACATTAAAACTGTGCATTTTCCCACATAGTGTTATCTGTGTATCGTATTAATACTCCAATACATGTACACAGCTACTACTTCCATAAACAGCATTAACTTGCAGATCTTAATAATCAAGACCGTGTTCTCTGTGAGGTAGGAACTAAATTTAGAGGAACTTCAGGTTTCAACGCGTTAAAGTACACAGCACGCTCTGGTTAGCAAATACGTAAATGGAAGGACACTTGTCCACGGCCCAACACAATGATTCTGAGGAGAAACTCGAAGGCCGAACTGGAAACTCTGTGCCTATCAATATAGTCATTACTATTAACGCATCAACTTACACAGTGCCTGCAGTTATGAACTATTACAATTCACTAGCGCAACAGAAAAAAATCCCAGTACTGCAGCCTAGGGTATATTTAAAGCCAGTTCACACCCACTCACCCATACCAGATGTTCGTTAATGGTTTCCAAAGTGGCTTCTTCTAAGACAACTGCCGAAACTTCCCGCGCATTCGCTTATGTTACCTACGTTCCTACTTGCTGAGAGTACATTAACCTTTTAAAGCCTAGCGGTAACTTTACATACGACAAGGTTTAACATTAAAAAATTCTACGTGGTACCCACATTGCTTTTATGTGTTTTGTACGGATCTCAGAACAAACAGCAACTTTTGCCTTATAAAACATTAAGAGATTGGTTTTTATAACCGAAGTGGAGAGTGTTTACAGCGCGGTAGGCATTGAGTCCTTATATAAAACAGATACGCTTCGTCTTTAAAGGGTTAATGTTACAAGAGATGCTCCAGTCCCCTCTGTGTCAGTTTCTCCAGTACTCTTCGGACCCAAGACCACATGAAATGCAGTCACCTTTGTCACACACAATGTTAAGTCGATCCTTTACTGTTCTAAAGTCTGTTTAAACCGTCACAAGACATCCTCTGGCCGGCTCCAAGACACCAAAATTTGTAGCCACTCCAATATAATATCCACGTTTGTTCTGCGGTGAAGGGCCCCGCAGCAGACGCTACGGACGCACAGCAGCCTTGAGTCTTCTTATGCAAGCCTGTGATCAAGACGATTAGTTTTTTTTCGCTTTTTTTAGTGTAATGGAGCACCAACTGAATGAAACTGACAGGGTAAAACCGAAGTACTTGGGAAAAAATCTGTCCCCCTGCCAATTTATCCACCACAAGTCCCATATGGACTGAGCCGGGATCGAACCCGGGCATTCTCGGTGAGAGGCCGGCGACTAACAGCCTCAGCCACGGTACGGTCAACATGAACTTCACTTTCTCATGAAGTACGTACCAAATGATCGGGCCTTTCGGGCTTTGATTTCCGACAGGACCAAGAGACATTATCTTTTCTAAAACGTCCCCACAGTCTCCGGGGTCCACCTAGCTTACTATCCAGTGGATGCTGCTGGGCATTCAGTGGGACGAGGGGAGCGGTCGGGACGTACAACTAAAGTGACCTCCACATAGCCTAACGCTGGTTTAAAAACGCATGGAGCTATACCTTTACTTTCTCATACTCCATGATGTGTGCTCAAACACTGTGACAACTGTACGTTTTATTTATTTATTTATTCATTATATTTACTTATTTATGACTTTGAACCACCTGTTCTAAAAACCACATCTCTGCTGACCGGGTCACTGCAAAAAACGCTGAAGTTATGCTATTAAAATTAAGGTTAAGTTCTTGTCAATTATTTTTCAACCTCTTTGATGGCCAGTTGCCCTGGGTATAGTTACCTCTTTCCCGATCGTCTTGATTGGCTGCTGAGTGGATGGAAAAGGCCCACCATTGGCCGATGTATCGATCTTCACTATCGATTCTCTCGTCTCGCTGCCAGATCTTCGCCCGATCCTAACACTAGACCACTTGTACGAACGGGATTCGGTGGGTTCGCGGTCCACAAGCGAGGAACGCTTACCATACAGTTCGTACTTGAGGCTTCCGCCCTTTTTGCGACTTAAGTCACTGTGGATGATGGCGGGCACCTCCAGCTGGAATAATGCTGTCTCCATCTTGCACTCAGCCATTAGGACAAGCAGCAACGGTCGTGAAAATTTTTATAAGAATCCATTTATGCACCAACATTTGACATGTAAGTCACTGATAACTGCAGTATATTTTAACGTAAATGCAGCACGAACTGCAATGTTTCTAGTTCCACTGTTGCACTCACACGTCAAAAAAGTCAGCAAACATTCCTTGATTGTTAATGGCACAATGTGCCATGCAGAATCAGCATACGTACTGTTGTTGCGTTCTGACATGCTAACAGCGTACAGAAATAACCAGATAATATAGAAGCTCATTCAAAAATCCAATTTGCCTTTCCCAATGCGGACCTAACAGAGAACATTCAAACACGCTACGAATTTTACTCCATGCTGTTGCCAATACGTACGGTAGCCACGGCTGTTACAGCGACATCCAAGTATTCCAGTGCAGTTCTTGCATGCGACTTCAATCCTAATTCCCAACCCTTCTTTCACTTGAATAAAAAAACTTTACTTCCTTGATTTCAGCGTTATTCCATTCCTTCTTTAATGCTTTTATTAGAATATGTCAGACTAAGAAGGATAGAAAGAACTGAAAGAAGAACGGGTATTACGCCCGTTGTCAAAAAAAGCTGAATTTATACTCAACGTGTACGGCAGACACACAGACAAACCGACAATAAGCTGACAACTCACTAATTGCGCCGCATTAATCACTAATTGATTAAAATACCGGACACACAAATCGATTGTGGTCGTGTGTCTGGAAGCCCCGATTCGAGAATCGTGCTGCAAGCGAGAAATTGCAATTATCAACTGTGCCAGGATTTATGGTGAATGATAAGCCATGAAGGCATTATTGGCAAGTGATTGCCTACACTGGGGACCGAACCCCTGCCAGCAAGTCACGTAAGTGACTTAACTGTCCCAGCTATCCAAAGTTCCGCCACGTAAATCTCTCTCTCGGCTGTGACTTCTTGGGTTTTCGTGCACTACTGCGGCACTTCGAACTTCGACTCATCAGTGTCGTTCTGCACCACCAGCAGGAGGACAGTAGCTCTAAATGAGAAGTAAATGACAAGATAAGATCTAAAATTTGTTTAAGACATAATACGCCTGAAACAAGAAAATCTGGGGTTTCAGTGTTTCTTCCTGTAACGTTTTAAAACGTGACGGATCGCGAGGCAGGAAATATAGACGTCAAAACCTTCTTATTCCTTTAAGGCAGACCTCAAAGCTTACTTCTCCGTCCATTATTACAGACCTCAAAGCTTCCTTGTCCGTTCATTATTACAGACCTCAAGGCTTCCTTGTACGATCCTTGCCAAAAGTGCACAATGTCAGGAGTTAATTTAAAGTGCATGAAGCACTAAGCTGGGTTGCATATTGTCCACGTTCAACCTAGGAACGCAGCAGATTCGATTCCTGTTACATTTCATTCAGCCGCTCGTGATGTATAAAGATGTTAACCTGACATTCTTCATGTAATTAATTTGGGACGCTTTCAAGACGTGCATAGCAATTTGACAGCAGAAAGATGCCGCTATCAAACACTGTCTTATCACAACCTAATGGCCACGTGTCACCCACCACGTGGCAATCATGGCTGTTACGCTTAAATACAGGCTAATTCATGGTGCAGAATCCTTATGGAGAAGCTAACAGTCGCTCAGTTGCTCGGCAAGTTCACTACATTTTATGCAACATAAAAGTTCATTGCCGTGTTCACAAGAGCTCACCACACCATATCCTGAGCCAGACGAATCCAATCCACATCATCTCACTATCTTTTCTTAGGATTGATTCACTGTCCTGCTCCCTCACCTACACCTATGTCTCTCAAGTGGTATTACTCCGCAAGGTTTTTGGCCGTAATAATGCATGCATTCCTCAAGTCTGGAAAGCCGAAGAACTGAGACTTATACATTTGGTGTTATTTACATTCACTGAGCATGGAATGGATTTCGTCAGTCCCCTCAGAGCCATCTGCAGAGTGCGGGGTGTTCTCTATAGGTTCGCAGAGGTTCAACTAGTCCAAGCATTATTCCCCTGCTCTTGTTAACTGATCTATTCACAGACCCATTTTGATTTATATCATTTATATACATATGAATAGAACTGGTGACCGTGAATGATGAACCGGGAAGGAAATGGTGGTGACATAATGTTGTATTAAAAAATCTGAAAGGGTTTAGCAAAATGAAAAAGAATCGTCAGTTACAATAGTCGACAGGTGGAAGGCAGGAGGCCGGAGACTCGCCTGTCACTGGATCCCACCCTAAACACGCCCGCCTGCATGTAAGTCCTACTCTGAACCAACTCGCTTTCCAGTGAACGGCCTCGCCTGCCACTGGACTCTATCCGAACAAGCTCGCCTACCCGTAGAAGCCATCCTGAAAAAACACGCCTGCCTGTGGACACTATCCTACTGAACAGGCTTACTCTAGAACACACATTCATACGCTCTTGCTCTCTCGTCTATTTAATGTTATTCTCACACATACACCTGGTTCCCCATGCGTGCTACATGTCCGTTGGCACTGATACACAGACACTATAACGCACAGTCGCTAGTTACACCCCGGTCGCACTGAACTACCCTCCGGCAGCTGCGGGCGTCCGAACACCGGATCCACTCTGCGCACGCGCCCTGCACACCCACAGTCTGCGTGCAACAACAGCACAAGTCACTCACCTACACTTGGAGCTATTTACGGTTCCGAAGTGTTAATAAAACGACGAATGCTTGATCTTTGACATTTTATAAGCTGTCACTCCTTCGGTTAACTGTGCTTTGTGGTCCCGTCTAAGTAGCTACTGGCTTTGGCACTGGTCGATCCCCCATCCAATAAATCGAACTGAAAATCTGACAGACTTAGTTAATTAATGGGCCTGTTACCGGAAAGTACATCATGTATGAAGGTATCGATAAAGAAAGCAAGACTTGCCAAAGATCTGAAGCCTAAAGTTAATTTAAATAATATTTAAAAGCCTGAAGTTCATTTAAATATTTAAACGTTCATCTCTTCCCTCACAAAAACACTGCTTTTCAATTACAAAAACCAGTAGGTTAACTGCCTTCATGAAAATAAAAACGCTTTTTATTGTGAGAATCATAAAAACCCACAAATGAAACTGCGGGGAAAATATAGCGCTTTCAAATGTTACAGTAGACGGTACACATGATAACTATGGAGACGAAATAATCATCAGTTCGTACAGAATCACATGGAACTACATGTACGCACCGCGCTGCGCCACATGATGGACTGTAGGCGTCACATACATGAGCACATTGCAGCCCAATGAAGCCTATAAAAATCAGTGAAATCAGTTCACCGCACGCTACGAGGAACAAAAGAACTGCCAGCCAGGCGGAAACTTCAAGAGTCTAAAACATGCGAGGCCAGTGAGCGGGATATTGGCTACTAACAGAATCAGAAACATGCTGGCCCTTAACACTATCACAAAGGTTTCGGATGCAGAATACAGATATTTCCTTATCCCTAACGGCTAATTCCTTGCATAACAATGCTGCAGAATACTTGTTAGTAGAAGTATTTCGACAGCTGTTCAAGTACGCTCGCTTGTAAGAACAACAGAACGGCCGATATTACCATACGGTTCACCCGGATACCGGCTGATGCCAGAAATTTTCACATACGTATTCCGCGAGCCCCCACGGAAACCTCAGGAAATGTCTATCGGAGCAAATAAGAAAACATGTATGACATGGCATTGTTTGGCTGAAATGGTTTGCTGATTAGCCTAATAACGACATGCATAAACTACTGAAGGGGCAAGCGGTGGCGCAGCTGGTTGAGGCACTGCGCTATAAGCCGGCAGGTCGCGGGTTCGATTCTCGATGGTATGATTGAAAAATTTCATTGAAATAATCCTTCCAGCCGCACTATGGCCCAGAGGTCGACTCAGCCTCCAACGGAAGTGAGTACCAGGAATATTTTCTTGCCGGGGGGGGGGGGGGGTTAAGGCGGCCGGTGCGTACGGCTGACAACCCTGCCATTTTCATGTGCCGATTGTCTTGAAATCTGGGAGCCTCAAACTCCTGCAGCCCTCAGGGCCTGTCCAGGTCTGTAATGGGATTGCTTTACCTTTTATCAACTACTGAGTTTTATGGCCATTCATCCTTCCGTCTCCGCTGCTTTTCCCTAATTAAGGAACTAATAACCTGCCTCAGCAGCTATCTAAGGCGATTCGGTTCCTGATATTGCAAACTCAGTGTTGATATCAGTCACAACAAAAACTCGCGAACATCTCGAGTCCGTACAATCTTATGAGAAATACCTCCACAAGCCTTCACGGCGTGCTGATAAATTAAACAAAGGAACACCGTTACATTTAACCTTATTTCAGTGGCGCGTCAAAGTAAAGGGAAATATGAATTCCAAAAGAACAATACTCCTCGCCCTAATGTGCGACACACACCATGCTCAAACATGTTCTCGGCGACAATCTAGAAGAAAAATACAAGTGACGGTGAAAGGATTGAAAAGACGGTAAGTTCTATGGGTTGTGTAGAGTCCACTGATGCACCTGAGCCATTCGCGCAACTTGGATCGCTATGGCAACCGGCTGATGCTGTGCAATACTCGCCCACACACACTGAAACGTCGTCATGTTTGCTCCTTTCTCAGCAAAAATACATGCTCCGGCAGGGTAACTTACATTCTCCAAAAGCGAACTTCGCGGTTTCACGTATCTCGTTGTGTCTGCCGATCATTTGTCCCTTATTCACAGAGACAGACAGACAGACAGACAGGCAAGGCAGACAGACAGACAGACAGACAGACAGAGACAGACAGACAGAGACAGACAGACAGAGACAGACATACAGACAGAGACAGACAGACCGACAGACAGAGACAGACAGACAGAGACAGACAGACAGAGACAGACAGACAGACACCGTTTCGACAGTTTGGTACGTCAGTTTCATGCCTGTATATTGCCCAGGATCTGCGCAGTGCCCCGTATCCTGAGTTTCCACGCAACAGATCTCGTAATTCCCGTTGGGTCGTTAAGTTTTTTTAACGTCTGAACGACACAAAGCCTTCAGTAAAGAAAGTAGCGACTTGTGGTAAGACCGCGGAAATTTCATATGATGCTTAACTGTACAATTTGGAAAGACACGTTTGTGACCCCTGCAGTTAGTGGTTTATTCTGATGACAACAAAAGCAATTAAACTATTACCTCTCTTGTTTGCTACCGGCTGCCTAACAGAGAGCACCCACAAGTATCACGAAATTTACTCTGTACTGTTGCCAATATGAAAGGTGGATACAGCTGTTTAAAACAAGTGAAAGTACTGCGGCAGAGTTTGTGGATGCGATTCGGATCCTCATTAGCAATCTTTTATTATTACAGAATTACTTTCATTTCTCAAATTAAATTTTATTCCACATTTAAAATATAAATTTCCACATACTGTGATACTGACATAGAATGCAGCCATATTCCGGAAGACAAACGGACACGTCTGTTCCTTACGTATATAAACAAACTGCTGTGAAACCAATCGCAGTGCTCAACTCAAAAACCATTTTCCTCTCTTGAGGAAAGTATTCAAAATTTCAAAAAACTTCGTAGATTTTAATAACGTGCACAAACTGTCACGTGCAAACTTTAAGAAAGATGCAGCTTTCTTTAAAAAATAAGTAAAGTTGCGCTTCACTAGAGCTGTGAGTTTGTTGGAATAATGTGAACAAAAATTAAATTGCCCCACCCGCTGCCACTCAAATATAACATTTAATAAAATCTCTACCTCTTTTTAATATTGTACATACCGTGCGTTGTCCTGTAGTTATTCACTAGTCTAGCAAACCAAGTAAATGCACTTTTTCACTAATTGCCACTTCCTCACTTCCTCTTACATGTTTCGGCACCCCACGGTGCCATCTTCAGGGAGACAGCACCATGGGGTGCCGAAACACGTAGGAAGAAGTGAGGAATAAGTGGAAATTAGTGAAAAAGTGCATTTAGTTGATTTTTCTACACTAGTGAATAACTACAGGACAATAACTACAGGACAATACACGGTATGTACAATATTAAAATCATTAATGCTCAACAGACAAAGATAATCAACAACCTTAAGGCACTCCCTGAAGATGGCACCATGGGGTGCCGAAACATGTAGGAGGAAGTGAGGAATAAGTGGAAATTAGTAAAAAAGTGCATTTACTTGGTTTTTATACACTAGCGAATAACTCCGTATCTGTTGTTTCAGAGCTGAAACGAGGGGATGGACGATTTTCAGTGATGTAATGTTCGGCAAGCATAACAAGTTCGCATCCTTAACCAATATAGTACGCTATTCTGTCCGACACAGGCTACTCCACACAAGTCTCACCACCGAACCTCACTACCTCAGCAAGCCATCTCAGCAATCAGATATGTCAGTGGTGGACATGTTGGTCAATACCTGCCGCAAATCACATTTACCGACATTCGTTTTGTTGAGGCACACATCGCTTACGCAGTTGACAACACTTCTTAATCTTGAAGTTCGTTTAAATAACATATACAGGGTGTTCTGCCTAACGTGTGCCACACTTAATGTGTTATTATATATGAGTAATGTTGAGTGAAACATTCTGGATCAACATATAACCCATTATCAACGGTTACATCGCTACGAGCATTTTAATCTTTCAAGATACTGTACTACCGCAGCGAATCATGGGATTTCGCTGACCGCATAAGACAAAATAATGTAATCATAGGCAAGGCAAGCTTTTATTTTTTGACACGCACAGAATTGCGCTACATAAGGCAGGAGGTCATTCTAAACAGTAATCAGTGTAACATGAAATGACAGTCTTTGATCTTCTCATTACATTGATGTTTCTTTCTTCGACGCTACAAGACAGCTATGTAAACTAACATAATGAATTCGGTCACGTAACTAGGAACTGATGTCTTTCTTTTCTGGTATTATCTAATGCATAATCTCGTTTTGATTTTTTCCCCTACGGTAGGGCAAGACTTAATTGCTGCCTTTCTTTTGAGGTGTTATCAGACACATGTGGTACAGTCAGTTAAGAATTAGTGGCTGTCTTTATTTTGTTGCGTTATCTGACACATAATTTCATTTTTATGTGTAGCTACCGTACGATAAAACACAGGCCTATGCATTGTAAATTTTTCGATTGCAGCCACGTATGACGATAAAATGCTCGTAGCGAGTTAACGGTTGATAATTGGGCATATATTAATACAACATTTTTTACTCAAAATGACTCATAAAATAACATCCTACACGTTTGACACACCTTATACAGAACACTTTGTATATATATTCGTTTCTGTCGTCACAAAGAAACATCGAGTCGTTACAAAGAAAAACCAGTTAACGCCGTTCAGGGAAGTAACTGTTGTTTCTCTCAGTAACACAGTGAACATATAAAAACGCTGTGTGGTATAAACGAAGAATATTTAATGTTAAAGTACGTGGTACATAAAGTTGTCAACTTATTTGTAAGGGTTAATTACCGGATAAGCCGTTATGATCTATACGACAAACAGTTTCACAACCAAAGCCACTGAGAGGCACATAGGCCTTTCTATGTCTGAAATCTGCTGCAAGGGAGATAAAACAAATGAGAGCGCTCCCAGCGGTACAGGAATGAGGTTAACATTGAACCATTCGTTTGCAAGCAGAAAGGGTGGGGGGGGGGATGTCACCTGTATGGCGTAAAGATTCTGGTCATTTCAGCGGTCATATCTTTGAAGAAAAGAAGGTCATCTGCAGGTTCAGCAGAAGGGCCACTTCAGCAGTGAAGCGCTCTGAACAACGGAATGACCACCATTGCTTTTCCTGGTAACCTTTCATAAGGGGCCCGTCTATAAAACGACGTTCAAGAAACTTCGCATTTCCAGCGTGGACAAATATATTAAAATCCGAAATCGCTCAGTCAGTACGACAAGGAAATCGGGGTTTCATTCGCTACAGGATAAAATTTCACATTCCCCACAGCATGCAGAACGTCTCTGGCACCAATGTGTACACAGATTCCTAGCCAGCGGGGACTCAGATTCCTTCGCAGAGGCATAAAGCTGAACACTCAACCGAGGATAATAATATGTGGAGTTATACCTCCGCTCTCCTACTACTTCAAGGTGTAGTGCTTAATTAAAAACAGGAAAAACATTTCTTCTTTCGTATATAATACTTCTTGATTCCAACGAGACACCTTACAAAGCTTTGGGAAGTTTTCATCACCTAACTTGAAAATACGTGTACAAACGCGAAGGCTCAGTTCGTGCCTGTAGCCCAAAATGTCAGTGAAATAAGTCTGAGGTGCGAAAAAACGAAAATTGCCAGCCGCAGTTGTTCGTTCACACACCTATCATGCGGGTCACAGTAATATAGAAGCAGCTCGCCGTGCTGTAATGGCAACTTCTCCGCCACAGATACGCTACGGGTTGCGGCATCTCTGGGCTGAAGCATCTGAGACCAACTGGTAGACCAGAGCGGTGGCGTAACAGAGAAGGAAGTACGCATAAATACCACACAGAACGAAAGAGAAAGAGGAAATTAAACATTCAGTACGCACTAAAATTAAGATGACAAAGGGAACACAAAAACAGAAAAAGAGAAAAAATTTCAAATATTAAATTACGAGAAGAAAATAGACATGAAGAAAGACAAAACAAAGTACAATATCTGAATTTCTCACTGAAACGAATATGAAGATGACGGCCCTGTGCGATGTGAAGCCGTGCACTAAGATCTACTTGGCTTTACATCCTATAGTATCATAACTGCAACAGGGAAAATAACTACAGTAAAAAAAAGAACGACATACTGGCCGTGGTCGGGGCGACGAAGAAACAAACGACAGAAAACAAAAAGCAGTGACAAGAACGAGTCAAACTGAAAGTGGAGGGGAAAAAAATACGGGCAAATGTTAAAGATAAGACGTAAAGTCGAAGGGGAAGAAGGGAACATACAGAGAGAACACCGGGCTGGTTACGTATGGGTGAGTGGAACTGAAGTACACAACGGTCATTAGCTGCTTCATAGTTGATCCACATACAAAAAGAGCCGCCGCCACCTGCAGTGGCTGCTTTGAAGTGCAGCAGCCTGAAGCCAACCACAGACCCTTGAATACTTGTACACTGAAACACCATAAGTTCTGCAGGTTGTGTTGCAAGGGTTTTCTGCTTTCATGTCGCAGCTGGCAAACTGCAGCAACAAACTCAATCTACCGGGATTACACGCCATTATATCGAAAAGAAAAAACTGTCTATAATTCTAATAGAATATCAAGCACTGAAATGAAGCACAAGACGGCACGTGTACGTGCAACGCCAGCAATTGTAACTCGTGCAGTAAGTTCTGTTTACCTCGACACCCGTTTAGACGTACCAGACAAAGTGCACTGAAAACAAAATACCTATCCATAATCCATTTTTGTACACATCGTTTGTTCGGAACATTTTTCGTTCCCATACGCTCGAAACAAGAGCACAAACGCTTGGACCTTCACGTCACTCTCAGCGACTTTGCCAAATTTCAATAAAAGTTGGAACGTTTCGCCAAATTTTGGCAAAATTCTGCAGTACAGGATTTCAAGGAAAAGCTGTTCAGTGCTTCTCACATAGTTTCAATGACATTATAACCCACCTACGGGAAGATAAATTTATAAAGATGTGTATGAAATATTGTTCATTAGAAGTTACAAATATGGTGACGCCCAAAGCTGATTATGTTATGGATGACAACGACTCTTCTATTAAAAGCAACAGCACCGTGTCTAATGCTGACACTTGTTGCACTCGGTGCCTAACAGCCACTCGCTAACACGAGCCGGCCAACAAGAAATTCCACCTACGGTTCAATCCTTCATATCATCGTTTTCAAACTGCTTTACTATGACTAACTTCAATAACGTACATCTAAATATTAGGTGGCGCAGTTGGTTGAGGCACTGCGCTACAAACCGGAAGGTCGCGGGTTCGATTCCCGATGGTTTCATTGGAATTTTTCATTGACATAATCCTTCCGGTCGCACTATGGCCCTCGGGTCGACCCAGCCTCTAACGGAAATGAGTACCAGGAATATTTCCTGGGGGGTAAAAGCGGCCGGTGCGTAGGGCTGACAACCTTACCACCTTCATGTGTCGATTGTCTGGAAATCTGGGAGCCTCAACCTCCTGGAACCCTGTGGGCCTGTCCAGGCCTGTAATGGGACTGCTTTACCTTTACCTTTTACATCTAAATATTACTGATTCCTGGAATGTGATACCGTGTAGTTTAGTAGATGGGCGACAAGGTCACAGTAGAGCATACTACTTCATTCTTAAGAGTCGCCTTACTTTTCCCAGCTGAAGATGGCTTTAAGTAGGTTTCTCCGAAACGCTGGCGAACTGCGTGACGTCATAATCCCGAAGATGGTAACAGTTCCACTAATCAAACCCGTTAAAACTTCAAATCTTACTGCGTGTTTTCTTCTTAATCTCAATCCTTGCCTTATATTTATTTAGATATATTCCTGTGTGGTTAGGCTTCCAACGTCTGGCTAGCGGTGCCAACGCTTGGAACTTCGTCTTTTATACGTAGGTACTTCAAAAAGTTTCCGCACTTTTTTGTCTGTAGGGTATTGGTAAGTGTTAGACTGCTGAGAGTTGGCAGCATTGTACACCATATCCTGATTGTCTGACCTTGACTATGGCTGGTCCCCATCCTCAGTGTCTGAGTAGCTATTGAGCGGTATACATTTCAGCGCATCTTTCAGTTTGCACCAAAGAAGAGCAGAGAAGTGTCATAAGATTTCTGTGGGCAGAAGGTGTTAAAGGTGCCGAAATTCACGCACGTTTATGCACTCAGTATGGGGACAACGCATTGCCACGAAGAAGCGTATACGAGTGGATAGAAATGTTTAAAAATGGTCGGACAAGTGTAATGGATGCCGAACGCTCGGGACGGCCATCAACATCAACAACTGATGAGAAGCTGGAAGAAGCCAGAGCCATTATTCTCACTGACAGAAGAGTGACAATAGAAGAAATCGCGTTACAACTGGGCATCAGTCAAGGTAGGCCTATTCTTTAGTGCATGACATTCTTGGTTTCCACAAAGTTGCTGCAAGGTGGGTGCCCAGACATCTGACAGAAGAGCATAAGCACAACCGACAGCACATCTGCTCCAGTCTTTTGGAGCGGTATAGTCGTGAAGGCGATAACTTCTTGAATCGCATCATCACCGGGGATGAAACCTGGGTTCATCATTATGAACCAGAAACCAAACGGCAGAGCATGCAACGGAAGCACACGTCATCTCCTTCTTCCAAAAAATTCAAGTCTCAGCCCTCTGCTGGAAAGCTTTTTTTGACGGTGTTCTGGGACTCCCAAGGGCCTATCCTTGAACATTATATGGAGAAAGGTGTCACAGTAACAAGTGTCAACTACTGCAACATGTTAAGAAATTAATTGAGGCCGGGTATCCGCTCAAAACGGAGAGGAAGGTTGACACAGGGTGTTCTGCTGTTGCACGACAATGCACGCCCTCATACGGCACACCTCACCATCAACACCATTCGGCAACTGAATTGGGAAGTTCTCGAGCACCCTGCCTACAGCCCAGACCTGGCCCCTTCAGATTTCCATCTGTTTGGACCCCTCAAGAACGCTCTAAGAGGTCGTCGATTTGCAGCTGATGATGAGGTGAAAGAGGCGGTGTATGACTGGCTTCGCAGTCAACCACAAACTTTCTTTTCCAACGGCATTAAGAAGCTTACAGATCGCTGGGCTAAATGTATCGAGAAGAAGGGAGATTATATTGAAAAGTAACGTTGTTCTCATGTCTGTAACATAAATAAAGATTTTTTAAAAAGTAAAGTGCGGAAACTTTTTGAAGTACCCTCGTAAATGATAAGGAACGCAAGTCGAGTCGGCGTTGTGTGGTACAAATAAACACGTGCAGTACCACCGGCTTGCCGGCTATTACAAACTCTCGCCGCGCGAATATGATAGGTATTAAGTTTTATTTTCATGGCTCGTCAGCCATAGTGGGACTAGGCCTCCTCACAGCTGATGTTTCGAGCTCACAGGCACACAACATTCCATAGGACTTCTCTGGACGAATGATCGGCCCGTCGCAGAGACCTCTACCTGACAATAAACACAACACTCATAAGAGACACACATCCGGGCATTACGTTAGGCCCAAATATTATCATTATTGCTGAGGAGTGATAGTTGGGCCTTGTCTATGGTCGATTAAAATACAATATTCTGAAGATATGATGTTTCGGCTTCTGGCTCCATATCATAATCATATGAAAAGTGAGGAATGGGACCATTAAAGCTAACCTTTAATACGTTTATTTAAGAGGCCCAACTGTGAAGGTTTCTCCTCCTCCTCCTCCTCCTCCTCCTCCTCCTCTTCCTCCTCCTCCTCCCCCCCTCCCCCCACAAACGGCCCGTCTGCAGGAACTCCGAATGCACCGCAGCCTGAGGCTTACTGGGCAGCCCTAAGTTAATTCTTTCAGCACAGACTCATAAAACCTGAGGTTTCTTGCTCCTCCCTCTTTTTCCATGAGGACGGAAACACATACAGCCTTCGAAACTTCGTGATGCTTACAATGTTGCATTTTAATCAGACAAGGGTCAAAGCCCAAGTGCGTGCCGCAGTATTATTATTGTTATTATTATATTATTATTATTACTATTAGTAGTAGTAGTAGTAATAGTACCTCAATGTCACTACATTTCAAAACCAAGCTACGAATTTTTGTTATACGAAGTCCGTAAGCACTAACGCAGATGTAGCTATCTTCAGCCAAACATGGCCGACTTTAAACAACTATTTTACCCGATTCATCACCAAACATCTACGCAGTCAAGTAGCGCCTACTGCGACAATTCCGACACAGGACACCTCCAATTTACAATGAACGCCCTACAACAGCTACACATCGTCGCAACGTTCTGCTCCATTTTGTTAAAGTGCCACCTAGCCTATTACACAGATAATAAAACTGCCAGCAGAGAGTACGATGAGCTTCCGCTCTTAGTGGAGGGTGGCCACACAAAATGCAGGCGGCAGAATTAGGCTTACACCAGAGGGTAGACGACACTGTGCGGTTCGTTTACACTGATCCTTTAACTCGCCTGTCTCCACGCCGATGACCCTAATAATACCCAGCCTAACAGCCAACAACAGCAATATTAACACCGTAACGCACATTCCTCCCAATAGCTTCCGTTCGGTACGCTCATTCCTATTTGCGTGTATTTACTGTAGCATCGCCAACACATACGTTCGCTTTATGCCACTACAGCAGTTGATATATGCAATCCATTTCCAACACATGGCACTACTTCACTGACATTGTAGTGTCAATATACTGACAATGTTGGATAGTACACTCATCACGATGTGTAAACAGCGAGCTGCTACTTCAGAATCTTCTCACCAGCCACTCAAAGTATAAATATTTATAGACGGTCCCAACCAACATTAAGTTTCCCCAGTACCACGACTCCGGGAAAAGTCAATGCTGCCGCGAGCCACTACTAGATAGGCCAACTGTACGTGTGATGTTGTTTAACAACAACAAACAGGTGCTAATGCCGCAGTGTGATTCATATTCTACCTTGTTTTCCTGAGGTGAATGTTAACACAGTGCTTTCTGAAGCACAAAATCAAGAAGTGTTTGCAGTCACGGGGTGTGTGTTTCGATCGTCGAGCAAAAAAAGGGCACATGTGTTTTCTGCGCTAGGGACGGTAGATGTATTCCGCAGCAACCTGCCTGGTGTGTGTGTGTGTGTGTGTGTGTGTGTGCATGCGCGCGCAGCCTCATGAACATCACACTGAACTCCGTGTAGGTGTGTGTGGGGGTTGGACGGATGTGTACGAGAGACGGACCGAAACACGTTCTCTAATTCTTACACTCTTCTAGCAGAAACATAAAACCAGAAGACCGTAACATCCCGTACAAAATCATATAAAAATTTGTTACAGCCTAAGACTGCTGTCCTGTGGAATATCACACCACGCAATTTGGTATGCATTCGTGGTTTTCCTGATTCCTTCCGAGTAGTACCTCAGGCTAGTCCAGTACAGTTTCCTTTCACATCCTGTCCAATTCACATTATTTACTAATATTTTACCATTCGACAGTATACCGTATAAGTTACTGACAGCGCGCCATTAAATAACCTGCGATCCATCCAACCTATGCCCTGTCACGGTTACCTTGCGTAGGGGAAACAATCAGCTGTGTCGACAATTACGGAGTTGGCTGCGTGCCATTCAACTGGTTCGGCATGAAGTGTGTCCAACCCGACTGACAGACATTTCATGAAAACGTCAACCATCATCACTTCCCGTCTTGGGGCCGTGCAATATGCTGCATGTCTTCAAGACAAATCAGTATGCAACAAAAAATCTGTCACCAGTAATAAGAACACCCTGTACCTCTTCCAATAAAGACAAACAAACCTGCGGTCTACAGCACAACACGTCTGTCCCCAGGTAAGTAACCATTTTTTCTCTTCAAGACAAACAAACCACAAGATGGCTGTCCCCAGAAGCGGGAACATCATATATTTCTTCACGACAAATAGGCCCGTAGGCTACACCGCAACATATCCGTCGCCAGTAGCGGGAAGTCCAGTACTTATTCTAGACAGGCAAGTGAGCAGGCCACATGGTAACATATCTGTCGCTAAGTAATGGGGAAATCCTTTATTTCTTCAATACAAACCAGCAGGCTGTACCACAAGATGTCTGTCGCCAGTCACGGCCCGCTTTCATTTGTTTTGCTCAGGTCTTATGAAATGCTTTTGCATATTTTTAGACAAGAGTACTTGGTGTGCCGCTTGGGACGCTGCCAGCAATAAAAGCAAAGCACTGGTTCGCGCAAGTCACGCGCGATTTGTTGTTTTAACAAAGTCAGTATTGGTGCGGATGGCTCGAGAGTTGACCATTGTCGCTGCATCAACTGCATAGGTTGTTAAGCTCCGAATGAAATGAAATAAACAAAGGAAGCATGGGGAAAGACGTCCTGTTCTATGCTAGGACTATGTCATGACTGTCCGTCATGGGGACGAGACAAAGTGTGACAAAATCTCCGTGCCTTTGGTCAAACTCAAGCGACATATCTGGCTCATTACTGCTCTTACGGTCTGATTCGTCTTCGTGTGGAGTATTTAGGGTTCCGAAGGATAACAATACAAGTTTATAACTCCTCTGTTACGGAAAGTAAAGGTACATTCATGTTGTCCCACGTCCGATTCTGAATAACTGCTACTGCTGCTGCAGGATTTCCTGAACTTACTCAGTACCGCCAGACTGAAGCTGGCATCCTGTTTGTTTATAAATGCGACTTTTATAATCGTTTTGTTATATATAAAACAAATGCATGATTAACCGTCATTAAACAAACACACAGCACCCCAGAGCAGGTACCAGGCAGTCTGCGGGCTCTCATCTCGTATTGATCTTGCTGCAACCCGCTCTGCAAGTCTGACCGCGCTTGCGCAACGGAAGGTCCAGGGTTCGGAGTCCCTTAACGTAAATAACGGTCAAAAGCTGCACCCGGGGTCTGCGTAACCGCCTTCCGTCAGTACAGATATTCCACGTGTCTGAGCCTCACTTACTACAGATTCAGCTGGAGGTAGCAAACTAAAATATAATTCCTAATATTTCATTGACAATTATGAACCCTGCCGATGCTGAATAAAATGATGAAATGAGAGTCTCTCATTAAATTAACTGCGAACAAATACCTGCTACCAATGAATTACAGACATTCCCGGAAACGCCATTTTGCAGAAGCAGCACAAAACACGTTTTAACGCTTCGGGGCGCAGTAGTGACCACATGTAACACTTACATTAACACTAAAAAAACCTGAGTTTTTCGCAAACAGTGCACTCTTATATTCCGTATGTGGGTCGATCTACATCATACGGCACGACACGACGACACGACACGACACGACACGACAAAAACCAGCGTCCATTCGCATCTACCGTCAGTTAACAGACAGGCAAAATATTGCCTTCTCTCAATCCCAACGACACTGTCTTTGTCGTTAGCTGTCGGTGACGGACTAATGTGAATTCGAGTATGTGAAAACCATAAAAGAATATTTTGTCGTGTCGTGTCGTGCCGTGCCATGCTGCATAATGTGAACGGGCCCTGATTTTCACAGTAAGCGACAACTGCTTCCCTAAACAACATTAACCTGTCCGCCTTTGGAATGGAGACACTGCGTCTGCTGTGAGGTAGGAACTGAACGTTTAAATTTTATTTAGATAAACTTCCGGCTACGAAGCGTTGACAGCGACAAAGGCCTGATGCTGTGTCACTGCCCATAGCTACTTGAAGCTATGCCAGCAAGCCATGGCTCGCTGTACTGGAAAATGCTATCGAGTGCAAAGGTCCCTGTGGGACGATGCTGGTAGTTCACGGCGCCATGAAGCGAGATGCGAGGCCATATTGAACAATTTATCGATTCGACCGATGAGGCAATTCCACACTATGCATCACCACGTTCATAAAAATCTCGTGTGCAGAGTGAACTCCATCCTCAAAAGACGTACAGTTTTGCTTGTATCTCTCAATTGATACCTTCCCAAACCAAGATTTGCAAAACTGCAATCCGACCCCGTAGTGCAGTATCTGCTCACATTGCCATTCCGAATTCGTATTCCGGCACCTGCACATTTAATGAAGTTGTAAATTTCGTCAAAACTCTTTCGTACAGTTTTCAAGCTTCCTGTTACCAGCACGGTTAATACAGTTTCTGCGGTTACCACTGTTCACACAGATTGGTATTGGCAATCCCATCCCACAAGTCTGTGTATCCGCCACATCACTATTGCCAATTATAAAAAATTAAGAACGAAAATCTGGCGTTGCCTCAAATGATAAAATCTTCAGAGTTTTCCCGAGTTAAAAATACGGAAGACTCGACCACCACACTCCATGCGTTCTTCCCTTGCATGTTCTGCACATAAATCACAAAACTCCATCTGTACATAATGCAAAATCTGAAATATAAGGCCACTCCCTTTTTCCCGGAGAAAAAACTCAAGAAGTTTAGAAAATGTAATGAAAAATGTTCACTGTGAATTAGACAGAGCGTTTTACAACATTGTAATATTAAAGCTTTCACCGTAACGCGGCGTGAGAAGAACAGCAATATAGCATGCCTTATTAGTCACTACTTACTGCGAAATTACGTGTCATTTACATGTTACTGGAAAATTATATAAGGCCTCGCATATAAGACGATCCTTACATTTATGTGCGGCTATTTCCAAAAAAAAACTCGTCTTATATTCGGGCTTATGTGGTATTTCTAGTCTGTTAATGCGTGCTATAATTTTCGCCCATCGCCGTAACAATACTGGATCAATGATATAATTCTAATGCTCCAACCTGTGCACGAGAAGCTCTCTGTTACCCATGTCGCAGTAGTAAAAAAGGGTATCGTCCTAGTAGCACCAGACTTAACTCAAGGAAAATGGAACTTTGTTTTATAATTTGTCGCCGCGCGTGTGTTTAGTGCTTCATCTTGACACAGGACACACAACTACTCAAACTAATCCGCATATCCACTTAGGTTTTTGCTTCACGCGCTTCTGACATCTGTTCCTACACCTGGACAAGGACCATCACGACGTAACATTCAGAGACAACAAGGAAAGATTCATGTGGCCTTGATCACTACGTTTGAAGTTCTGCACAGGGATTGTTCACACTTCGAGATGCGTGTACATGCGGACCACAAAGTACAATACGGCAGCTCTACTGTCACTGAGAATGGCTCCATGACTACGGTTGTCAGAAGCCATGCTGCAATTCGCGAAAGCCGGGAAATTGCCTGCCTTGAGTCCTACAGAAATTCTCCCTGCTGCCTCAAAAAAAAAAGATGCAACGAAGAAAGCGCTGAAATACTTCAAAACCAACTCTCCACCCCCCCCTTACAGACACCCACGCCTTATGGCTAATCCTGCACTCTACCGCCATATTAATGCTTCTATGTGCCATCTGATTCCACCCCAACGAGGCGGAACTACAAGAATAGTTGAAATGTTTTTGCGCGCATAATGTAGCAGGTATCAAGTGCCATGAAGAACAGAGCGTCTGCAAAACTGCGTAAAAGAGAAACGAAAAGAAAGAGAACAGAACGTCTACAAAGTGTCATTCTTGGTTGTAAGGCAGAATTTTGTGTCAGCATTTGTCTTGTTACTTACAGTGACGTCACACATGTAACTTAGGTTCGAATTACATACTTTGACCTCACCTAACGCGGATGATGTCAGATTTTGGTAATACAGATTAATCTAGAGTGAGTGTACCTGACTCAGATGCCCAGCTACATGTTTTTGTTTTCATGGTGGCAAAACGTCCGGTTCCGCACTAATGGGGAGGTCATCTGAATAACTATCAGGACCACAGCCGTCACATATTGCGCCATAACCCGCAGGGTCGTGGGTTCGATTCCCGACGGAGTCACTCGAATTTTTCATTGACTTAATATTTCTGGCCGCACTATGTCCCTGGGTTCCGACTCAGCCTCTAACAGAGATGAGTACCAGGAATACTTCCTGGCGATATAGGCGGACGGTGCGTAGGGCTGACAACCTTACCACTTTTATGTGCCGACTGTATGCAAATCTGGAAGCCTCAAACTCCTGAAGCCCTAACGGCCTGTCGAGGCCTGTAGAGGGATTGCTTTAGCTAGCTTTACATTTACAGCCGTCAGATGAATACTGACCAAGCGAAATAGTGGCCTGTAACGCAGAAATGTGAACAAAATAATCCACTGTGTCTTAAAAAATCAGTGAGACAGGCAAAAATGACACACTAACGGAATACGAGAAAATGTGGATACGCCTGTATACTGCACTGTATATTCACTCGCTAAATACAGAGTGGTGCAAAAGTCACTTGATACTTACAGGCAAAATGTTAAACATTGAGCGTTACGTAACTTTGCGCCACCCTGTATTTACCGCAGCGAAAAAAAAAACTGTCTCGAACAAACGTTGTAGAGAAATTCTGAATACACACTTTACGTCCAACCGCGAGCTTTTCAGGATAATTAAGCGGAAGTCAGCAAATGTGCCAAAAATTCTTATGCAGCAGGCCTGTGTGTGTGTAAATTTCTTAACCCGTTACGCTTATTCCCCAGACAGTCATACACGCACTCGATTTGCCAACTCATTCTGCACAGAACAGTAAAAAAATCTAACAGCTAATGAAATTCCACACAACTTCTCACAAACAGCCACCCCACGTGTCAATTAATACGCAAAGAATATTTTGGGCTCGTAGCTGAATTTTCAACGACGAAATATATGGAAGCAAGCCCCCACATGGCTTGACGCATCGTGTGTCGCCCGGCGGTTCAGCAGATCCATATCTACAGCCCCCGCAGGGTTGCGGTCAGAGGAAGCAGTGAGCAGCAGTATGGCAAGGTTAAGACATGGAAAACAAATATTGACGTGCAGTTGCCATGGACACTGACGGAAGTGTGTATCAATAATACAGCCGGGTGGGAGGTGAACACATGAAACTGTGATCTGAATATACGTACGTGGAACGCTGATAGAGTTACATGAACATAAAGTTACTTTTGCCTACGACATAACTACGTTTACTGCAACAACAATCAATGTGGTATTCTGTCTCTTTGTGTGGCAGAAATGAGCCAGGAAATATCAGTCAGTATAACGAAGAGGATACAAGCTGGACGACTGGGAACTGGAGTCTGACTCCCAGCAGAAGCAGGTATTTCATTCAATGAATAAGTTACCAACAACACTGTTTCATTTTCACTCAATTAAATGAGCAAGTTCAGTTGGAATATCTTTTAAATTATCGCTAAAACGTAAAAATCCTATGACCGATTTCAGTAATAAGACCCCTCCCCGTTCCCCCGCAATATGGCGCGATTTGCCCAGGATACGTTGTAGTAACAGCGATGCTTGCACCACCTGTTGGAATGAGTGGGAACCACGTTAACTGATCCAGACCGAGCACCATCTGTCATTACTACCTCTAACTACACTGCCAATGCATCACATATAGGCTATATAACATACTGTGCAACACCCACCATCCTGTGACATTACAGCACAAACTTCATATCACGTGACACAATAACATGGCGTTAGTCAGTCAACAACGAATCCGCCGAAAATCACATTACAGCTGCGTCACATTTGACAAGATGCCAACCCAAACCAAGATCAAAGATCGCTATTAATTTGCTCTCCCCCCAGAGCCATTTCAGCTTCGGCTAACGATATTTTAACCAATAAGAAGTCCCAAACCTCAGATTAACTACGAAAGAATAACATCTGTGCGTACGACCTAAAACCTTTCACTAGAAGCCTGTGAGCTTCTCTTCTTTAAACACAAATATCTGAGAGTGACGTTTTCTTGGCACAGCAACAGCTGCAAGACGACAAAAGACTAACATACATTGTTATATTCAACACAAAGAACCCATTTTCATGTAAAACGTGTAAATATGAAACCATGGCATCTATATGAGCAGTTTTTCTCAACCAGTGGCTCGTGTATTTACTTATAATCGGATGGAAAGTTATACTTTGTCATGAGGAGACAAGTCATTCTATATACGAGCAATTTGATGTTAAGTTTATTCGTGCTATGTCTTGTCAGAACTAATCTTAAAACGTGCACACCAAACAAATCAGCGAATGTATGGCTCCAGAAATGATTGCACAACCTGGACTAAGTGTGTGTGCAAAACTTTTCTACGTATGGGTACGCGGATAGAAACTTATCCATGTTTTACAGCCTTTCGAAATGAGTAAAGAGTTCCTCTTTATGACACGAGTGAATTTACTCAGCACCCACTGATGTAGACAGAGAAACCACACCAGAGTGATACTTTTTATTGCGTCTCTAAAATTAAAATTCTCAGAATGGACTCGCTACCTCCACAAGCTTCGTGTTACGTGTGTTATTAGTCTAACGACGGCCACCATGCTTAGAAACACTGCGCTCTGTCTAGCATTCAATGCTACAAGGACTGTTACACGTGCAAATAAATTGTTCAGTACTTCCCCGCTTCGTATGCTGTTTGTTCAGTCTCAATACCAGATGGTGCTGAAGTATTCATGCCCGCACTTACCTAGAACAAATAGAACACGTGGTTTACTATTTCGAATTCTCCAGTCGTCTGTTCATACTTTTATACAAATCTAAGGCATTTTTAGTAATTGATTACACATGCGCTTACAAATTACCTAAGTTCACTGATATTTGCACCTCTAATCGCATGTCTCGGGTATGTACATATCAGAGTTCTTTAATATGCAAAAAGGCTTGCACAGTCACCTACCATCGACCGTAGTCCTAATTGTGCTTACACTGCTTAAATGAACTTGTACAGACCTGCTCTTTTTTATGTATGACTCAGAGTAGGATGACACGATGATTAATGAATAATTAACCCTTTAAAGACGAAGCGTATCTGTTTTATACAAGGACTCAGTGCGTACCGCGCTGTAAACACTCTCCACTTCGGTTATAAAAACCAATCTCTTAATGTTTTATAAGGCAAAAGTTGCTGTTTGTTCTGAGATCCGTACAAAACACATAAACGCAATGTGGGCACCACGTAGAATTTTTTAAATTTTAAACCTGGTGGTACGTAAAGTTACCGCTAGATTTAAAAGGTTAATATGAAAGGTTATGGAAGGGCGCAGCTATGGTCCAGTTTCAGGTACTACTCCGGAACTCCCCTGGAGAGACACAGAAAAATATTAAAACCCTCAGTAATGCTGGTCTCTGGGCCGAGGTGTGAAGCCCGCATCTCCCGAAGAAGCAATAGGAGGGCTACCCACTTGACCACGAGGTTCGGTGCCAGGCGTAGAGTTTTGTTACAGTGCAACTGACGTAATTACTACGTACAGGTTTTGAACCGTAAGAAGCGCCTGCTGTGTTTTGAATAACTAACCCAAACGAGAAATAAAATGACGTTTCACAGACCTGTTCCTGGAATTAAGAAAGCCTATTTTTATGCAGAACGCAGAAATACGTGTATATGGAGATATTCTGGTATTCAGAAACTCTCTTTCACAGCATCCATTACTGTTAAAGTAAATATAAAATGCCTGTGATCCTTTACTGTTTTCAGTTCGGCTTGCAAAATGCACAAACACGTGAACACCAAAAGAGTCGAAACCTGTCCCTTCCTAAAACAGTTTCCGGCATAGCAAATTAACTGAAACAGCACGAAAAGGAGCACGTTAAAGCAAATAAACATTGACGTGTCAGGTTAACAACTTATAAAATACACGCATTACAAGTAATAATATAACAATTCCGGGGCTTTCACTGAATCTCTTTTATTTCAAAAACATTACGACTGGTGGAAATGTGTATCCGGCATAAAACCTGTTTCATTTTTCTCTACAACATTTGCTCGTAACATTTTTTGCAACGATGAAGGAACTATTTAGTGAATGACGCTCGAGATGTGACCGAAAACGCATCTGCGTCGTGAACTCTCGGTTATATTTATCCGCTTTTAGCAAAAATTCCTGTATGTCGACAGTTTAGCAAGCTAGATAAAAGAATGGTAAAATCTACTGAGTTTTTCACGAGTTGTTCTTTATTGACGGACAGAGAGCCATAGCGAAACCAGCAACCGCATTTTTACAAATAATCCAAAACATGCAGACGTACTGACGGCACCAAGACGCAGCTCCACACATTCTGGACAGCATACGAGTTTAATATGTAGCTTTGAACTAACGGCTTGATGCAGGAAAGTAGCGAATGGGCCCACAACTTCTACCCTTTACCCCTTGTCTTCACAATTGCAGGATCAAAAGGTCGGCCCCAAGAAATGCAAAATTTTGATTACAGAACTTAGAACTAGCTCAGAAAGGGGCAGATCAGTGTGATTTTGCAGCTCCAAAAGCGGCGCCATAACGGTCGGACTGTTACACCATCCTGTTAGTGAAGTTGCTTCGTCTTTCTGAGGCCAGAATGGACGGCCACGTGGCTACCTAGCACACTACACTGCGATCAGAATGTACGGCCACGTGGCTACCTAGCACACTACACTGCGATCAGAATTCAAAGCTCGTACCATTTATTACGCAATACAGAGGAACACAAAACGTATATCAGGATTTTAATTTTTCACAACAGTAAATATTCACATTGTGGGCTAGTCTTGTGGGTTATGTCGTGTCACCTCGACCCTGAAAATACAGGCAGTATGTTCCTACGAAACATAGACATCCACGTACCAGGCTATTCAGCGTCATAACCCAGAAGACTGCGACACAAATTGTAGTACGATTTACAGTATTTTATGAAAAAATCCGTTGAACACGTAATAATAGTAGTCTAAAATGAAGATAAAGTTGTGGGTATCTACAGGGCGACTGATACAGCAGTTGGCTGCTCGTACCGACAATTTGCGCTCCTGGGGATGTGTGGGGTTGTCCATCGGGCTACCGCCTCCTCTCTTCACCCTCTGCTGCCACTCCTTCAGCTGACGCAACATTTTCAACATGACGAAGGGCGCAGTCTCCAATACCTCTGCAAGTGTTGCAGCTATGTGAGTGCCCGTTCACAGTTTCGATCCGCTGCATCATACCACCGTGAACCGCGACCTGAACAGGTCGATTGCGACAGTACCTCGTAACAACCCAGCGACGTTCTTCCGATGTTGCCAAAATGCCGCAATAACGACATTAGTGTATCCAATACTCTTACATCTAAGTAACTAGAATATTCCCCGATACTATCAGAATCGTAGGTTCGAATCCTGATTGGGACTACATGATCTTCTAATTTGTTGCCGTGTCTTTGCGAAGGGAATCCTAAGAAATGCTCAACAAAATGAATAAAACAGAAAATTATCTGTATATTAAAATAAGAACGGTCGAACGCACTAATTAATAATAATAATAATGAGAAAATATCGGAGACACATACCGGGAAAGCACGAAATCAAGGAACTAAAAAAAGCTGCCATATTGGGCACTACACACTTACTTCGGGAAGTAACTAATGTACAAGTGCAAAACATTTATCGTGGAAAATAGCACTGTATATAACATAAATTGTAAATCCAGAATACCTGCAAAATTATATACCCTAGAAGCATGGTTTGTTTCAGGTATGTAATTGTAAATACCCTGCATAAAGGTGGCAACAACAACAACAACAACAACAACAACAACAACAACAACAACAACAATAATAATAATAATAATGTACACTTTTAAAATGATTGTTGTCACAGGTTTGCTTTTAGGGACTGGCATGAGGCATTAATAATAAAGAACATCTGTCCATTGTGCCCGCTTGATCAAACTGAATCCCACAGAAACATGACCTCAACCGCTCAGTAAAATCGTAAACCGCGTCCAATGCGTGTGGTTTATAGCAGTCTCAAAACAAAAGGCAAATTTATTACGTACTGCTGGTATCGTTGTTTAGACTGCAGTGAACACACAGAACTGTCGTAAGGTGTAATAGCACTACGGGAGAAGCAGCAGGCATAGCTACATTGTAAATATCCGTGTGGAAAATGTGCTCAGTTTGTAAATAAAAATATTCCTAAACTGAGCACGTTTCAACAGGAAGTATCACACAAGCAGAGCAATAATGCATCGTCACAAATAATTCTGGTTTCCGTGGCAATGAAATGGCGGCTGCACTGTGAACTACGTCACAAGGAGAAACAATGATACGCCTACAACAAACCTAACTCACAACCATGAACAAGGGAATCCCCAATCAATGTCATCATTATTTTTCGAAGGCTGACCTACCAGGTGGCATACATAACGTAACAACAGACATCGACTGTTTGTCTTCTCGTGTCAACAGTTAGAAAACGACGGCGCTGTCTATCTCTGACGTTAGATAGCCGAATATTCTGAAAGAAGAGCTTGAAATTAGAAATCTGCGAAACGTACGTTTATTTTGTTGGCTATTTTCGTAAGGAACTTGACAGGTGCCCTTGGACATATAACCCACAGTTCAAGTATACACCGCTACGTGTCGTGCATGAAGTTTAGTGCAGCCTCCTTTGTTTCCAGAACTTACCGTCAGAGGGTGCATTTAATCAGCCACACGGCAACTTCCTCACTGACAATGTGGAAGGGTGGGATATGGACGTGTTCCGACATACCGCAAACACGTTTTAGGGTGCAGCTACGTCAGCATTGAACGGCTGAGTACTACCGAGCTGAACTGTCCAAAACAACTTTCCATGTTAAAAATCGTTCGAAACAAGTCTACAAATAATTTCCAACGCAGAGTATGAGGTCAAATGGAGCACGAACGAAACAACGTGTTATGCAAAACCGAGCCACAGCTAAAACGCGTTCTTATCTTGGAGATCCGCGTTCAGAGTATCCATAATTTGTGATGAAAAATGCCTTAAGGGGAGCTTTCTCTTTGAGCACTGCAGTTCCCTACCGGCAGTCATCATTCCACTAGTTACCAGGGGCTGGTACAATAGGTCACAGTGCCGACAGACTCAGGCCCATTATAACAACAATAAAGAGGATTCTTTATTTAATTCTATTCAATTGTTATTCATTAACATGCTGAGTCAATAGATGCGTGGTCCACAAAAGCAACGGCACAACATCCAAACGCATATAACAAAAGACAATAAACAGGACATAGTGAAACAAACACAAACAGAACAAACATAAGAATACTTATTATGTAGCCCAACTGATGTTGTTAAGACTCAAAATAATACCAATTCTTAGTGTGATACTTTACCTTCTGAAGACATTAAAATTACTACAAACAGAACTTGCCGCAGTGGCACACCTGGAGGAGAGGGAATTTTTGAAGAATGAAGTAACATGAAACAAAGGAAAGTCTCGGAGGTTTCGAGTGGGAAATCCAAGACCAATTACGTCCATGGACATGGACAGGATTTAGAACGCCCCCAAAAATTAATAACCAAAATTACGTAAAATTGGTGTCTTCTCTCATGCAAAGTGCGTGAATTAAGAAGCTGAGGCGCAAAGATCAAATGACACGAACAACTTTTAAAATTTCACCAAGAGTAAGATATTTGGCACTTTTAAATTTTTAACAGAAAGACTGTGAAGCAAATTCCTGTGATTGACCCTTGAGGACGACCAGAAAGTATCATAAAAGGTAAGAAAAACACATAATAAAAATATACGCATACATAGGATAGCCTGTGTCTCCAACAGCTAAGGACGAAACTTAAATATCGAAAATATGTTTCCTAGTTATTAAGCTTCTGAAGAAGCAGGGCGTTAGTAACAAGATGAAGAGTACTCCTGCGATCAGAGTAGACAGCATCAGCTTGTACATGTGAACAAACAAAAGGGATAAAATCAAGAACTGATACTAATCAGAATGTACGGACTTAGATTTAGCAATTCCACACTTAGTGGGATTCAGGCATCAAAAATGAAAAAGAAAAAAAAAATTGTCTAAAACTTAAAAAGTTTTAGAAAAGCATTACGAATGACTAATCGTCCGTAATGCCGATGCCGGTGGCCGTGTGGTTTATGGTGCAGCTCTGCGGCCTCTCGATTGCTGGAATCGCGGTTTCGAATCCAGCTGAGGGCATGGATATTCGTCTCTTGTGTTTATTGTATATTGTGTCGCCAACGGCCTCTGCGACGGGCTGATCACTCTTTCAGAGGAGTCCTACCGAGTGTGTGATCTAGAAACCTCAAAAGAGCAGCCTAGGTCCGATTTGGGCTGTAGCGTCACAGAAAAAATGGTCTGTAATTGTTACACAGGAAACGATGCCCTGTTACACACAGGAACAATAACTGCTTGCCTCCAAAACTTTGGCAATATCTGCTGAAATAAACTTATATTAAAATTAAACTTTAAGGATGGGGACTGATATTTCGGGACAATCATCATAACATAACTATGTACACGATCAACGGCGACGGAGTTTGATGGCCGTATTCGCTTAAACCTTTACTGTTCAACAACCTGTTTGAACGCTACAAATTTCATAATTCTGTCAACGTTACAAAATTCAAAATTCTTCCAATGTTGCAAAGTTCAGAATACTCCCAACTTTACAAATTTCAGAATTTTGCCAACGTTACAAATTTAAGAATTCTTCGGACGTTACAAAGTTCAGAATTCTGCCCACACAGTGTACTTAAGGGTTTCGTACCATTCTCACAACAAATAATGATTATTTACCTATACAGTATTAAACGGATGACCTTTATAATTCAGACTGTGTTCTCGGTGAGGTAAGAACTGAACTGTTATACATTACCTATTGCATTTCACACTTCAACACGTCAGCAGTATTTCAGACTTCAAAATGAAAGCTAAAGATAAATCTTCCCAAAATTTACTAACACACAGAGAAGGAATTGCTTTGAACAGGTAGAAAGAGCGTACCAAGAAACATTAGCAAATTCAGAAGGCTCAGATAAGTGTGTCCGGCGATTTAACATTGCATGGCCCCAGTGCCTTCATTTTTGGGCAAATACTTTCGAAAAGCTTGTGTTGGGACTTCCGGTCATCGATAACAGAATCTCAATAAACTCTGTCAGCCTTTTAAGTTCGTCTCAAGGTAAGATAATTTGTTTTAACAGGACTCAGGCATCTTGCTCCTCTTCTTGAAGTACTTAAGTGTGTAATTTCTTTTTATTATACGCTTTAAACTTTCCAGAAAAACAAATGAAGGTACATTTGTCCCAGCGCACATCACGAAGGCGTATGGAGGTGTGGAGGCATAGATCCATTCTTCTTACTCTCGGCACTACCTGAATGTGAGTGGTCAGCTTCAAGCTCTGACCGCTTTACCTTCAAACAGCCCCCCGTTTACCTTGAATAAGAAGCCGCGTTGGCCCTACCGCCGGTTTGGACGCTTTGGAGAAGGAAACCATCTTGCACCGGAGCGGAAATCGAAACTTTCCTCTGTTTTCCAGCTTTTAGCCCAGCAATGTCTTGACTTAGGTCGAGAAAATGAATGAAAACAATTAAGAGATGGTGAAACATAATTCCAGATGAAACCAGCAACTTGTGTTTACGGTGTATATTAAATTAGCACATAAATCAAACAGCAATGACGTACGGAACAGGCGACAATAGTACTATACCAAAAGGAATAAACAGGAAATTTAGACACCAATATGCACACAAAAGGGACAGCTATATCAACAGCTTGAAATACGGCAGCATTAAACCTAACAGAATATCAGCTGTTTATGGTACGGTAGCATTAAGACTAACAGAATATCAACCGCTTGAGATAAAGCGGTAAGACCGTTAAAATATTTAATTAAAAAGCTTTTTGTACCCAGGAGATTAGTGACAATCATTTTATTTAAGGTCAAATAATGCAATGCATTGCTACGTATGCTACTGGTATGAATTAATGTCTATATACATCGGTTCTGAAATATAAATTTTTAATTTTGGATACCTATCATCAGGACACTGTATTTACGTGAGCAAGGATGTGAGGATCAGTGGTTGTTTTTCAAAGCTAAAGGGGTCTGCGAGGGAAAAAGTCTGGGACACACTAATCTATGGTATTTGGTAAAACTAATCGAAAGACAATAAAGTTACAAAGAAAACACAATCAAGCGATGTCCTGACTTCAGCCGAGAAAATAAATAAAGACAACTAAGAGATCATAAACAATAATAACACATAAGACCAGAAACTTGTGTTCATGGTGTATATTAAAATCGCATATGAACTCGAACAGCAATGACGTACAGAACAGGTGACAATGGTCCCAGCAGTCCCGTCAGCAATGGGAGTGTTACCAACGCTCTACACAGGTGTCTGACAAACTGCGGCACAGCCTGCAACATGACACACTGCCCGCTAACTTAAAAGTGTGAACAACAATTCTTCATAAACCTTGCTATTGGGGTTCCAGTGTATCACTCACCCAAAGACGCAACACCGCATCTCAAAAGACCAGAATCGTGAATTACACGGCTACGAGAGACTCAAAGCTCGCAGCACTTCTACTCAGTTAAAACATGTAATTATAAATTATATTGACTGGCGTGAATCTAGGAGAGTAGTAATTATAATTAGTTCTACACAAGCTACTTTAATTGATGAAACTGAGAAAACTATAATGAGTTCATAAATGAGCTACGTGGTTAGAAGACGAAAACACTGTATGGCTGGGATGTATTGTCTATCGGATATTGACTGAACTAGCAGAGTCAAGGAGCGGAAACGAGCGATGACCTCGAGGCACTGAGAAGATAATAAAACTCAACAACAGACAATGTGAATTAACGGGCTGCTTGAACAAGGACAGTCTTGAAATAAGTTTTACGTCTCTGGAAAATCGCAGTAAATATTATACTCAAAAATATTCTATGCAATTTATAATATACTAGCTAAAACAAGTGTATAAAACCAGAGTAAAATAGAAACGCTGAGGCACATTTGGTGCTTCTGCTTTTAGTGTATGTCATAATTTACACTTAGGTCTACATCTGAAACGATACTGTCTGTGTGTGAGTGAGCTGCAGCTATGTCAAGGAAGCGCCTTATTTTTGGAAAACTGTCCGAGCTGTGGGTCCTGAAGTTAAAATACGACGTGATAACAGTTTTGATCTTCGCTTTCACCTACGTGTCATTTTTTATATCTCACAGTGAAATTAACAGCGTGAGCCAAAAAAGAAATCATGACGTAGCTAGGTTACAAACAAAATTTCAGTATAAGTGTCAGAGAGCCAAGGTTACACTACCAGCATATGTAATAACAAAATAAACAGTGTGTGTGTATTTACTTATAAATTGGAAAGATTGTTTACCTTCTCTCATGTAACAAGATCAGACAACGAATTTGTTTAAATAAAATATCTACTCGCGGTTCATTAATTCTCGAACCTGTCCATTTCCGAAGGTCATTATGTGGAGATTTTTCAAGCTGTATAGAACAAGTACCCTCACTGGGACACACCACAGTTCTAATTGAAAAACCTCTTACTGTTGGTATCATTCTTTAAATCTTTCCAAAAAGCAGTTTTAGAAATTACAGCTTGCCGCTTCGAAATAATCCTGACAGTTTTTAACATAATTCGACGTACGTCCCACACGAGAGTCGCTACGACAGCAGCTCTTACTCCATTCATAAAAATGAAAAGGTTAGGTCAGTGTGAAATGGTTACTATCGACAGACAAAAATCGGAGCTCATTTTGCCTCGCATTTAAATGGTTTGGCCATTGCAGATATCGGACGCTCGGAATTTTATACGTGCTGTCAAGTGGCGATAGACATAACAACAAGTTAAGATATGTACGCATAATTTTCCACTTCTTAGGTTATTTCCAAACAGTAAGGTTCGCGAAACAGTGTATTATACACAACATATAATTTTCCATTTCCTAGGTTATTTCCAAACAGTAAGGTTCGCGAAACAGTGTATTATACACAACACATAATTTTCCATTTCCTGTACAACTTTTCTTAGGACCATTTTCTTTCTGTTAGACATTTAGACAGTTATGATAGCGACACGCGCATAAACGCACGCAGCTCTTTATACACAGTATCACTTATTGTGCCCAATCGTAAACAGTAAAGCGTCATGATACGTAGCAAGCCTCCTCGGTAAAATCGGTTTCCCGTTTCCCGACGCGTTTGTGTTGACAGATGAAAGTAATATAGCGACGGTAACAGGGGAACTGTTATAATTTCCCCTTGTCAGCACGCAACCTATAGTGGCTAGACCCAGGCATATGTAGCTACTTCTCATTCTACGTTGTGCAAATGCCAGATGTCTTAATATAAGCTTCGGCCCCATGTAATTAATGGAGAACAATTCGGTCAATTCCGACACGGACTCGGAACGCAAAAGTTCATACACCCCAATCAAAAATAATTATTTCACAGCACTCTATTCCTTGGAGACATTACGCAACATTCTCGTTACCCTGTCGCACATCACTATCACTGGCCGGATGAACAAGTCACGCAGGCCGTTGCGTTACCATAGTATCACATCGCGGGATGGAAGTTCACTACATGTCGTACGGTCAGACCCCCAAAAAACGGACACCTATGACGCAGGCGCAAAGACGCGACACTTGGCTTTTCAATTCAATAGTGGTGTATTTCTCGCCGTATTGAATTCCTGTGCCACGCCCCAAGCGGAAGTACGACGTATGAGCTGTAATTATACACTGGGAGTGATTTCATGAAGCGTTCGTGGTTACTGAAAGAGAAAAGCCCGAGATAAATACACGTAAAAGTCTCTCAGTCACAGCGTATAATTGTGGAGCGTGGGCTCTTCACACAGTACATTGAATTAAAAAATTATGTGGGAATAACTTGCCAGGAACGTTGTAATGAGAATTAGGTTAAACTGGTAAAAGAAGCAAATGCTTTTGACACTCTGACAAACCAAAATATCATTACTGACTTGCAACTTCCCCCGTGACACATGGTGAATACCAATCTTGCCTACGAGATTCTGCACCGTGTGACAGTCGGCTGTTCGCGGCGTTTCGAGGAAACCTGTTGCCTCCACCTTCAGGGTCAGCGTACCGCCTGCCTAGTATAACCTAAGTACAATTTCCGCCTACTGATGTCAAGCCTAAAGACTCATGCATTACGTTCTTCTGAAACGTGGGCGAAACAGCTCTCAGCTACTGGGTGCCAAGCCAGACAGAAGGATGAATCAAACGACACAAAAATCATAAAATACACTACAGGAACGGCAAAGTTCATGTTATCCTAAAGTACTGCACTGTCACGGCGTCTACGGGTCTTGGACTTGAACCTCCACGCATTTCAGACGTAGGCATTACCTAAACACGTAAGATTAACAATCCGACTGCCTTATCCTGCATGGTAATAGCTCGCGGCCCTTTTTGATGATACCAGAGACTTCCAAACAGTGTTGTGAAGAGAAGAATTTCCAATGCTTCTGTACTGGCATGAACTCTGATGCACATCAGTGAAGCTTTACTTCAGATAACAGATGGAGCTGAGGTTCATGCCTGTAAAGAATATCCGCATTTCATGCAGCGGCAATTTAATTCACCTATCAGCCACCAGCAGTTCGCCGTGTCGGTGCGGCAACTTCTCCGACACGCTTGTAGGGCATGTAGTCTGCACACAATTTTGCAGGCGTAAAATAGCAAAGAAACGCTGAATTTGTGTAATGTGAGTCAGTGAGTGAGTGAGTGAGTGAGTGAGTTAGTGAGTGAGTCAGTGAGTCAGTGAGTGAGTGAGTGAGTGAGTGAGTGAGTGAGTGAGTGAGTGAGTGAGTGAGTGAGTGAATGAGTGCATGTCAGTGTGTGTGTGAGTGACGCGCAATGTAAATAAGAGTGAAAGAGCAGTAAAGTTTAAAAGTCTTTCAGCGATGTTGATAAATATTCAAGTCTTGTGGAATATGGCAGTCTTGCCGATTGAAATTCACGGACTCTTCGGAGGAGCTTACTGCCTCCATCTTCAGCGCTGAAAACGAAGAGCAATTACTGTTCCCGATATAGGCAGCAAGTTTCTCTGAAACGTCGGAAATTATCTAACAGTCGATACGCCAGACAAGCTTCAAATTCAGTGAATAAAATGCAGAGCGGGTTGGAGCTTGTGTGTCTCTCCGCATGTTTAGCATACGATATTCCTGAACAAATTCTGACAAAATTTGGTCAGAATTAAAAATGGCCTACGGAAAATATGTACTGACCATGAAATGTGACTCATTTTTCTGTACAGTTTCTGCTCTAAACAATCTTCGTTCCCATAATTAGTGAGAAGGGCGCAGAAATGCATGTAGTTCATTACGTAAAGCGTCCGTTATGTTAATCCTATTTTAGCCGAAAAAATATGTCGACATATTTTTAGTAACGTACTCAACATCAAACATTTTAAAATAATTCGGTAGTTCTCCAGTTATTACATGCGGACAGACAAAAAGGGCTGCAGCAATTGCACTTTCATACCTTATCGTTGCAAAAGCGACAATCTGGTTCACTAGACCCAGCAAGGACTGCCCTCCTCAATGCAGTTTGCAACATCTGTGGATGTGCTTGTACACACATCCTGTGATCCTACTTCCGTTCAAACAGCCGACTTATAAAAAATGAACATCAGCTGAGGTTTTCGTGGTGTTTTGAGTCCCAGTACGCATAAACAGTGACAGTAGATCTGCGCTCTTCTGAGGTATTACGCAGCGTCGAATGGTAATCATTTACCGACGTTTCGGGACAATTTATCGGTCGCATCTTCAAGGGATAAGAAGTCTTGAAGATGGGACCAATACGTTGTCCCGAAACGTCGGTGAAGGATTACCATTCGGCGATGCATAATAGCCCAGAAGAGCGCAGATCTCATTAATATCGTGGCGGAAGCCTGAAATCATAGAGACAGTACCTTAAATCATGTCACGACTGCTTGCTTCCACACCCTTTACCACTAACTGTATTACTTACTGTATCACTCGAAGCTACGCACTACTTGCAATACCGTTAAATTAACAACGGAAAGAAAGCTAGGTCATAACGTGTCCATGGCGGAAGATAGTTCTACGTTTTTCCATCACATAGAAATGCCTAAATACTGCCCAGTAAATTGTTGAACCCAGAATGCACTTCCTGGTACACAACAATCTCGTCTGACATGTCTAGCTCTGAAAATACTTAAACCTCTGTGACCGTTACCTTCATAAATATCACAGTATCTTATACATGAAGCAGAGGATTTTCCTAACAGGAAGAGGCCCGGTAGTTTGTAAACGGCGAATATTTCGAGATCGATTGTTACAGAGAAACACCAGTGTTGAGAGTGCGCTTCGGTCGTGGACCTGCTCTATTGATTTTGTGTGGAGTCGACTTCTTGCACAGCATGAATCTTCCTTGGACGTTGTATCAAAATTTGTATATCAGTCACAAAGTCAACGTGAACGACGACAGAACCAGGGTTGTGACCACAAGGTCAACAAGAAGCAATGGCACGTCATCTGGCATTTTTTACCGTTCAATGTCTAATCTTATATCACTTATGAAGGGCACATTTCGTTGTGAAATCCTGCAATAACATGCAACTTTGTTTATAATGTCCCACCTGAATATATTATAGCAGATTATACGGCGTCGTGAAATATCTGTATAAAGATACAGGAACACTTCCACAGGGAACTCTGCACCATAAACTGTCGATGTGATGTTTCCCTAACTTATTTCAGTCCGTCAAAAAAATTTTGAGAAGGAAAATTAAACCATTCTATCATCAATCGCGAATATATGTGCTTGTTTAGTAGGTACTACGGCAGAGACCCTACCGACTGTCTCTAAAAGAGTTGCGTAAATTTAACGACAACTGCCAAATTCAGAGAGCTGCAGAAGTAAATATAGAACCGTTCCCGCTAAAATACAAATAATCAAAGTCATTCTTGGCCACAAATTTACTTTCTTAGCCGGATGGAGCAGAATCCTTGTCGAGCAGCTAAAAGTTTCTCACGTATTAACGGAATTCTGAATTTTATGCAACCCAATGTTTCATCGCCGTATTCACAAGACCCCACAACTGGCCACTATTCTTAGCCAAATTATTTAAGTCCACACCCTACCATCCCGTTAATTTAATAACCAGTTTAATACTATCTTCATATCTACTCTTAGTTCTTCCAACTGCTCCCTTTCTTTCGAATGTTCCAACGAGAATTTTTTACAGATTTCTCGCATGCGTGAGAAAAGTCTTGACCAGTGCATGCTCTTTCACTTTACACCTCTAATAACGCACGGAGAATATATTCATGTATCTCAACACGGAGTAAAAAACTGACTGCGAGGTAAAGCTACTGCAGTGAAAAGTCAATATGAACTACGCGCTGTGTCATTGTCTTGTGTTAAGCAGATGTCCGAACGGCAGAAGGAAAAGAACCTTGTCTTTGGAATTTGCAGTTTTATCTGTTGTGATAAAGCAACACAGCAATAATATTGTCTGAAATACATTTTTGAAAGAAAGCAGTACATTGCATTTCCTTTCATCTTTGGCTCTTTCTGAAGATATTTTCCTCATCTTCAGCCGTAATTCTAGACGACGCGAAGAATGATAATGTGAGCTTCCAAATATGCTCGGAACGTTCGGAAAAAAGAAACACAACTGATGCCAACCGCGACAATCTAAATACTGCGCGCGCATGTTCGACACTATTTGAGGGGGGGGAACCAAGGCAACGGTACCCCACTGCTGATTAACTCTTTAAAGACGAAGCCTATCTGTTTTATATAAGGACTCAGTGCGTACCGCGCTGTAAACACCCTCCACTTCGGTTATAAAAAGCAGTCTCTTAATGTTTTATAAGGCCAAAGTTGCTGTTTGTTCTGAGATCCGTACAAAACACATAAACGCAATGTGGGCACCACGTATAATTTTTTAATGTTAAACCTGGTGGTATGTAAAGTTACCGCTAGGCTTTAAAAGATTAACATGAAAAATCTATGCATTCGATTACTATGTCCAAATTGTCCTCAGAGACCAAGTACCGTATGTTCAACGCAGAGGTTCGTCTGCGCACATCCGGCCTCTAATTTGCAGGAGCTCCTCCATCAATTTACCTTACATGACACTACGTAAACGTCACGGTCGAGCAGGCAGCATTCCTGTTTCTTATTTGGCGCGTCGCGGGTTCAAATCATGTCCTGGAGATGGGCCATCCTGCCACTTTAAGTGGTTTTCTTCCGTCCCTCCAGAAAAATGTCTGGACAATAGCTTGAGATGCGACGGCTTCCTCCCACATCCTTGATGCTACTATTCGACACCACATGACACGACTTGCTGACATTGTCTTTAGACCAGCCATAAACACGCGTAAGACAAAAAACATACCAAGACAAACCTTAACTTGTAATAAGGTTAGTCTCTGCACTGTGCAGTTCCTACCCTTTCCTCTCCAAATGATGTCCTGAATCACTTTCGGATTCTCCCGTCACACTCTCACTCCTGCCGCAATATGAATGTCACTATACTCGCCGTCTGGGTCTGTCCTTAGCAGCTATTTTATGACGTAACACTGTGTTTCTTATGCTATACTTTTCTGTGATGCCACTGAAATAAATTTCTTTCCCTCTAAATTCAGATTTCTGTAACGAATGTTACTATTCACATTTTTACAAGGCGGTGGAATTCACGGGATAGCGATCCCTTAATTCTACTGCCTTGCCAAAATGTGAACTTGACTGTAACACAGAAACGCTTCGCCACTCTTCACATGTTCCCCCCTCCTGTCATTTTATGCTGCCGCTTTTATTATTAACGCAACCATAACAGAACGTCACGAATCAAAACAACAGCATCTACAGAAGTACGCACACAATCCAATTCTCAGCCAAATGAAGAAAATTAATAAAAATCGTTTGATATGAATACAGCCTATATGCCTTCAATTATAGGATGTCTGCATGCCTGAGCTCTACACAAAGATAGACGAGTTATCTGAATACTGCAAAACGTAGGGGGGAAATGAGAGTTTCGTAAAGTATGGCATAATACCTTCAAGAGAAAAAACAACTTCAAGGACGTGAGAGTAGACCTGTGCACAGCATTAAAATCGACATTAGACAACGGCGTGTCATGGGTTCTGTACACACAGAACTCATCCCAGAGCTCTAACAGAAACGATCGTTTGAGAAGGTCCAATGCAGCGCCATCCAACTATGCGCCAAAATGGCAACTTCACGACTCTTGACCCGCATTCTGGCAGCGACACGTGCCAACATTCCAATACACAGATGAAAAGTTCGCGTCAGGGCCACCAACATAAACAAATGGTCGCCCCGGAAGGGAAAGTCTGGGGACTATCAGCTAAAAGCAGCAATGACCAGATTTCACATGTGCCCACGTCAACTTCAGTGTTCATGGATACAAACATGATGCAAGCCTCGGATGTTTCTCGCCCTTCCGTTGCCAGCGGGCCAAAAGTTGAACTGAAACTGGACTCTAGAAAAACGTACTCCCGATTTCTTCGTTCTGAGTAGAGGCTCAAATTTCTAATAAAATTTATCAGTTTGCTGTGCGGATTAAAACCCAGCAAATTAAATTCATGTTCCAAATAACGGATCAAGGTCACTTGAGATCAACTCAACTAACGACGGTCTCTAGGCCTTAACACCGTACAGTGGCTTATTCTTCACGAAATAATTACTGCGTCATGATTGTACATGGCCAACTCTGACTCTAAATTAGTCACCTTACAGATGTCGCTACCGTACGTATAGAAACAGGAGCGGATACAAACATAAATCAGAGTAAGGCTACCACACACGAACATGAGGCTTTGCGGTCAGCTGGGCCCTTCAAACTGTGCGACGCTCATCTTGCACTTATTAAGAAAGTGAAAAACTGAAACAGCAGTAAAAGGGAAAGTTCCTAGACCAAGCGACAAGAGAAAAGGAATATTATTATTATTATTGTTATTATTATACTGTTATTTATTACCTTTGTAAGGATACTTACAATTACACACCCGAAACAACCACATTTCTAAGGTATGCAGTGTTTCAGCTATTCTGTTGTTACAGTATACAGTACATTTAATGTTCTTTCCCACGATAAACATTTCGTACTTTCACATTAGCACTTTATGAAGTACGCGCACGGTGCCCATTATGGCTGTTTTCTGCAGTTTCTTGACGTCGTGCTTTCCAGGTATGTAGTTCAGGTATTTTCTGGATGATTTTGAGATGGTTACTACTACTACTACTACTAAATGCGCGTTACTAACGTGTTGGGTCAATCATAATATAATATTAACGTGCTGAAGATACGTTCCTACGGTTATCTAGGGAATATCTGAAAGCAGAAGCCGCAAATGAAATAATAAGAGCACAAGGTCTGGCGTTACAAACCGAATGTCATGCAACAAAAATATTACAACCATAAACAGAAAGCAAATGCAGACTATGTCAACAATATGACGAGACAACAGACCACATTATATCAGCGTGCCCAACAATGGCAAAAGAACATCTTACACAACGACATGACACGGTGTGTGCCCAACTACACTTTAACATATGCAAGGAACTACGGGTAAGACTAAACAACGAACACTGGTAAAAGTATTTGCCAAAATTGGTAGAAACAAGTCATAAAAGCAAGGTAACCATATCATGGAATCAACAAATGAACCATGCCTAACAGTAAATCGGACATTATAAACCGTATTAATGAAGAGGGAGCGTGTCTGTTAATATACACGGCAATTCTAGGACACACAAATATGATCAACACGAATCCGAGACCTTAAAACAGAAAGACCGCCTATGTGGAATATAAAAACAAACGTGACGCCAGTAATAACAGTGGCAACTGGGACAAACTCAAAATCAATCAGAAGATATCTGAACCACGTAAGTGTAAAGCAGGACAACAAAAACCTACAAAAAACAGCCATACTAGGCACTGTGCACATACTTCTGGAAGTGATAATGCAAAAGTACAAAACGTTTATCATGGGAAACATTACGTGTACCATACACTATAACTACAGAAGAGTTACAACATTATATACCATACAAATATAGTTTTTCAGTACATAATTGTAAACACCCTGTATAAAAGAGATAACACATTCATTTGTATTTCTACGGCGCCATGAGAATGATGCACAATAGACATTTTTTGTTTACATTATAAACAAGTATCCTCTCAATTCATGAGTAGTAAGTCTACTCCTTTTTAAACAACGTCTTAGAATCCTAAACTGATTAAATCGAGAAATCACAGTACCATTGACTAGAATTTTAATCAGTCCACAAACAAAAGTTCTAACACTGGAAGTAGGATATAGGCAGATATAACTACGTATGTTAAATTCCACACGAGGCGCACGCTTATAAAATGTAAAGACCAACAAGATTTTTATCCACTTACTCCACATATTTAGACAAGCAGGCTAATCAACAATTTAATTTTGTACTCTGATTCCCTGAAGGTGATTCTATGACGAAGGAAAATGTGTAGCAGAATTGATACAGTTCTTGTAATACGCAGCTTCTGTGTACTCTGATATTCGATTGCATGAATGTCTAGTAATTTCACACTGCAGCCCGGACTGTTGATTACAACTACACACTATAAGATTTGCAAGACAAGACCACTCACTTTGAAATTCTAGTATTAGAAGAAGATAAAAGAACTGGCATGGAAGGGAAGTCACTCCATGGCCCGCACTCCTATCACTTACGAGGAGCTAAATTTGACAAAAAGCTGTACAGAGGGCATGGCTTATACAGAGGGAGCTACATTCAGAAATGGATGCCTTTGTGATAACTACAGAGGATCAGGCTATCAACACAGTAATTAAAGAATATAAATTATTATGCTACATTCGTTACAACAGACTCATTTAGACAATTTTGCTCTGATAAGAAAACCATACAAAACTCGTCTTACGTCATGCTGAAAGTTCTTAGCATCAAAGGAATATGACAGAAGGCATGATAATGTAACTAACCAGATTCATGAGGAAGACAAGGTAATACATATGTGACGATATTAGTCTCGTACTGTAAATATATTCGTATTATAGAAGACGAGGCGTACAAATTTACATATAACGAACACGATAACTGACCAAGACAGGCAGCACAACAGATTTAACATTACGTCACATTACAACACCAAAATAAATGAATAAATACATGAAATAGCTCACCCTAATGCCGAGAATAAGGAAATTCGATGTCTATCAACTTAGCATATTAAATCAAACAGAAATAGCATTACAGCGTGTGACAGTCAAATGGCAGGGTTTGGAGTTAGCTACATTCAAGCTTCAAATAATGACTTGTCTGTACGTATTTCATGTGTCTTATGCCGTTTGAGTTGTGACACATGCACTTTCGTGAATGGGTACCAATATTTTAGGGAAAAAAACCCTGCCGCCTTCATTTTCAGGCTAGAAGTATTTTATGGCTACTTCTTGTACTTTCCTCTGATCAGTCAATATTTCTATGCCTTGCCTCGACTGTTTATGGAAATAATTCTGTCTCTCAAGGAATTTGTTGCGGGTGTCAGACATTTCAAAGTGCATGTCATCTGTTGTTTCGTGTCATGTCTTTCCTAAACTGTCGTTCGAAAACGCCACAGGGGGCACGACACAAAGTGCTTTCCATTTTCAGAAATAATTTGGGAGAGACTCGAGGACATGCCGACGGTGCTGCCACCAAAGAGAAAAATTCGTGTCATATGCGCTTTACCTTGACAGCAGTCACACAATGTTGAGGTCTGATACACACGATGTTTTGGAAGTTGGGTCTACTGTCGTCTTCACGCCATTCGTTACCATTTCCTGGTTTAGTAGCTAGCCGTAGTAGTCTAGTATAAAAAGGCCTAGATCGAGGCTGTCTGTCGTCAATAACATCAACAGATCAGAAGCAACTGGCATATCCTAACTATAATGGCGCGTTAGTACCTCCACAAATATGGGCAACAGCGCTACAGTCACTGCGCGACTCCTACATCCCTCGACTCTAATAATGTTGCTAGGAAAAATAAAAGATAAAATACACTTTGAGCGCCAGATTTGAACATTTTACCACCTAAAATTTATATTATAGACAGTATTTCATTTTCCAAACTTCTTTATCGGTCCAAAGCGTCACAGAAGCAGCGCATGGAGTATGGCTGTCACCCTCCTGTGCAAGCACAAGGCACGTGCATATTCTTTAGGGTAATTCATTTGTTCGGGCAGACCAACAAGCTGCTACAACTGTATCACAGCAACACGCACGTCAGCTGTACCTCCACGCCACGTATACGCTACAGAAGCACACAGAGAGCCTCACCTCCTGTTTCAACTAACGCCTGTAGCACATTAACTGAACACACGTAAGTCGAGCCCATTTAACGACACTGTATCAGCAGGCTGCTTGAAGAATATTGCCCTGTGCTACTGATACACAGATAAATAGATAAACAAAGTACAATGGTAAATGTAGGAAAATAAATAAATGCATTCATAAACGTGGCAGCTAATAAAGGGCCCCTGGCAATAAATTAACACATTTACTGTGTCCATAAAAGAGAACAGAAATAACTTCTGTGCTGTGATCTGTGTTCAAACTTCAAACTCGCAGTTTCCGAGGCGCATTCTATATGATATTACACACGTCTACTTTCATCTGCTCGACGTGTGACGTTGTTGCACTTACTTATCTTATCCGATCGGTGTATTCATTGGTTCAAGTGCTCGCCACTTCGGTGCGCTGAGAGCTGCATCGTAATTAGAAGAAAGGAGAGGCTAATTGCCACAGTCACTTCATCGATAGCAATTCCCACACTTCAGGCCACGTGATGGCCTTCAGGAAATTCCCCTTCAGCAGACACCAGGTGGCGGCTTCAGCTGGGCAGTACAGACTCCCCGACTTACGCAGTACTTACGTTCCAAAGGGTCCGGCGCACGTCGAATTTTACGCAAGTCGGAATTGGGTATACTTTGGTCAAATACACATGTATATACAAGGGAGTCCAATTGAAATCCAAAGACCAACACACCTGAACCTAATCGACAGCAGCACGACCGCCCCGCCGCCTGTTATCGCCCAGCAGTATTCTCCCGTCACCCTCGTCTCATTACGCTTTCATTTCCGTAACGAAAAATTTTGCGCGCGTTTCAGAAATGTTATTTCAATTTTTTAATTTCTAAAATTGCGTCAGGCAGGAACTGCGTAACCTGGAATTGCGAAAGTCGGGGAGGTGTCTGTATACAAGTTTTTAAGGTTTATTTCAGTAGATATTTTGCTGCGTAATTTTCTGTGAACTACATACGAAAAAATGTAGCCGCATGATATTATGGTGCTGCAAAAATGGTGCATCAACCGAAGAAAATATTTAATGTCTAATATTACGGATTCGAGACGAAGAGGTCATGAAGAAAATCCAAGAAGAGTATGGCTTGCGGCTGCAAATAACATAGTCGGTTATTTTGTTATCTGACACCGCTGATGCATTTAACAGTTTAAAGCACAGTTGTAATTAAACGCACCATTTCCCTTACCATTAAAGCAATTCAGCAGTTTTCCCACACATTGTACTGCTGTGTTTTGTATGATGTTCACAATAAATGCTGTTTATTTCCCCAATAGCATCGATCAGGTTATCTTTGTAATAAAGACGAAACGCGTTTTCTGCAAAGTAGGCACTGAAATCGCAAATATTTACATGAACTTCAGGCTTAACAGAGTTAAGACGCGGTTAGACAGACACACAAGCCGCTCACTTGCCTCTTCCTAAAAAAGGAGCCTCCTTTTGATAAACGGTGGGGTTTGGACACGCCGACTGTCGGGCTTGCCGCACACCTCGATTGCGGTGTGGACCTTCCCTGAGATTGAAGCCGGGCCCGCTCTTCTCAAGGCTGTGAACTTCCTGTATGCTGTTACTCAACGTCAATCGATCTGTCCTCAACTGTCACGCAAAGCCGACACAGATCGATATGTGACACCGACCCACAGTCCTTGAACACGTGCGCTGAGGAGGATTAGATATCACGGTACTAGCAGAACTACTGCTACTCTGTCATACAGATTTAGTTTCTTGGTTTACAGCCACTTTCCTTGCCGTTCCTTCTTCTTCCACTTCTACCTGCCGTTGTGCTTATCCTTAATGCTGGTCTCAGTATGTTTCCTGGGGCAGCGCTGGCCACTTTCGCTTTTAACATTCACTTGCGTTGTGGTAAGGCTGGGTCCTAGTGGCGCTAAGGCCTCTAATCGTGTCACTGCATAAGTACGGAGCAATGATGGAACGACATTAACAGGGAAAAGTTTAAGTCCTAGGAGAAAACGTGACCGAGATCCATTTTGTCTACCACACGTGCTATATAGTTTGGCCTCAGATTGAACACGAACCGATGAGCTTTCGACCAGTAGCCTAAGCCATGGGACAGCCCGTGTCTTTCCTCCACTTGTCGCTTCTCAATCTCCCGTCTTGTTCCTACGTTTATTGCACTTCTCTAGTAGCGATCAACACCACACAGTGCCGCAGATGCAGCAGTCCTCTTCCAACTTTTCAGAGCAAAGTGGTAACTATATACACCACCTTGTTTAACCTGAAGAGACTGAATTTTGTCCAAGCAATCTATCGTGTGTTTCATATGTTTCTCACAACACAAATCCATTATTTCTGTAGACAGCGGTTAACTCCTTCGTCTCTCTAATCAAGATTGTTTTCTGCAGGAACACAAGAAGGAACTTAGACCACTGTGCTTCCTAAAAAGTAAAATTATGACATCACCATGCGGACTGCATGATTTTGTTTCCCGTCACTTAAACTCTTTGACAATATAACAGACCTTCAAGAAACGTAAGAAACATGCGATGAACGTTGCGCCACTGGAAGACACACCCGTTCTTTACTTTTTTTTTTTAGCTTGTTACAGTCACTGTCGCCAAAACCGCGAACGCGCGAAATTGTGATGCGAGAGCGATATTAACCTTTTAAAGCCTAGCGGTAACTTTACATACCACCAGGTTTAACATTAAAAAATTCCACGTGGTGCCCACATTGCGTTTATGTGTTTTGTACGGATCTCAGAACAAACAGCAACTTTTGCCTTATAAAACATTAAGAGACTGGTTTTTATAACTGAAGTGGAGAGTGTTTACTGCGCGGTACGCACTGAGTCCTTATATAAAACAGATACCCTTCGTCTTTAAAGGGTTAAGGCCACTTACGTAAGGCTCATAAATGTATGTATACGCCTACTAACAGGTTTTGCAAAATGATGGAACTTTTGCTAAGGTACAACTTACGTACAAGTCAAAATAAAAAGACAGCAGAGCCAGAAATTCTTCTTTGACGGAAGGTTTTATAGCCACAACGAATAAACAGTTGAGGCGAGGCACGTAAAATTTGGTACACGCACAGACGCATACGGACATAATATTTACCATACAGTGTTTTAAACCAGAAATTACTAATGCAGTCAAAATACAAAGCTTCGTGGGTATATAAGAAAACTTTAAACCACACAGAATCTCTACTTACGTAGGAAGTTTCACAATTAAAATAAACGGTAAATCATATGACTAGGTTTTGACGGTTCTGCTCAGAATCCATTGTCAAGTACTGTATGTCAATTTACACAATCCCCTGGCCTCAGAGGATTAAATCCCTAAACGTTCATATCTGGTGCCGTCGGTCTGCAAAATCCGTGCAAGCTAGTGATCGCCTTACTTTTAAAATCTGTTCATTCTGAAATAACAGAGGTCAATAACTTCCTCGCTGCAGACTGAGAGGGGTGTTATTTTGTTTAGCGCACAGTAATCCAATATCTCGACGCTGGAAAAGGCGTGTTGAGAATTGGGGAATTTATTGATCCGTTCCTATATTTTGGTGCATCCTGTGCAGAGTCACGAAGCGCCATGTTGGTAACGGCATGACAGCCTGTCCAGGTGACCGCAGCCGGTTTAAACTGTTCCACATTTACACGTGAATCTCGGTACTTTCTTTTCCCTGGTACGACAGCACCTAGTGAGTCAGGGCCTCGTCACTGTCGAGGCTTTACAATCGCGCTCAAGACACACCACACTCGGTAGGACTCCTCTGGACGAGTGATCGGACCGTCGCAGAGACCTCCACCTGACAACCCACAACACTCACGAGAGACAGACATCCATGCCCCAGGAGATATACGGATCCGCAAACCCAGCAAGCGAGCGGCCGCAGAACCACGCCTTAGATCGCGCGGCCGATGGGATCGACAAATCTTGGTACACAGAGCATGGAAAAAATTCCATACTCTGGACCGACTTTTGCATTTTCCTTTTAAACATCTAAGGGATAATATTGAAATATATAAAATGCTGGCAGAGTTCGACGTTCCGAGTAGATCCACTTTTACCGCCGGTAGAAAGGAAAACTTCTGACCAAGTGCTGACAAGCCTGTGAACGAAATGTATTCCGAAACGTGTGCTGTGTTCCCCACTGCAGTTTCCATAACAAAAAAACAACCCCTTCAACTTCGCGGTCAAACTAAACACGCACATGTATAACTAACTCACACTTACTTCTGACAACCCATTCTTAACCATACTTTGCTAAGTGCATTTTTAAAGTTGCCAGAATTTAAGAAAAACACCGTACAACGATAGCTGGTTACATCAACAGCTATAATCTCCCTGCCACTTACGAAAGCTCCTGCACTGCCATAATGGCCCATCACTATAGTTATCACGTTTTCGCTAGTTACGGTAAGGCCTGTAAAATGACGACCCGTTACCTGTTCAGCGCGGCCACCCTTGGACTCCAGGAGAACGTCTCCGTCTCTTGACTCCAGCAGATCCTCGCCCGCGCCAGAGTCCCTCCGACTGGTCACCTCCAACTCCAGCCGCTCTTCGCCCTGATATGTGTCCAGCTTCTTCAGGTCGTCAAGTAGGTTGTTCAGGACTCTTATGTCCTTGTCATCGATGTAATGTGGTGTGGCGGAGCCGGGGGGCGGGCTAGGCTCGCCCGCCCCCGTCAGCTGCGAGTGCGGGGCCGTTGTTGTTGTTACGGGCTTGCTTGTGCTTGCACCACCTTCAGTGGGGCTTTCTCCTCGACCCGGTTCCGGGCGAAGCTTAAATGACATTAAATCTCCAGGTATACTGGGACCCGTCACATTGTTGGTGTCACGACGCGGCTCGTGTTAACAGATGGGCAGCACCTTACCGCATACTAACCGCGAGTCCTTTATTTCCAAACACAGCCTTCATGTCTCGCACACTCGGGTAATGCGACAGCTTTGCCGCATCGTATATCCTTGTTGCAATCGGAACGGCTGACCAATAATAACACATCAGACGAGGTGTTACTTATATATTAAATGTTGAATGCACTGATATCTGTGGGTTGGTAGCACTGACCTGCTGTTCATCTAGCTCCTGTAAGCGCTGAGAAAATATTTCGCTATTGTTTTGTAGAGAAAAAAATCCTTTCAGTGTAGTGCATAAAACAGAGCAACGTTGCCGAACGATTCGTGATCCTGCCCGCAGTTCAACGGAACACGGCTGTTGCCACACCAACGCTTTGCGCGTCTCCAGTGTGCGTGCATTAATAACTCACTCTAATATTCGATGCCTATTGTCTCGAAAACAAAGAACTGTTCACGAAATATTCACTCATATGTTGCCAGAATGTCTGAAACTATTTCATGTTTACTAGCTTGTCAGGACCACATATAACCAGGGTAGAACCCCGAAACCCTCCTGCCCCACCTGAATAACAGAACACTTATATTGCCTTGATATCAACTCATCCACAAATTTGCGCATTGCGGCTTCACTACCAGGACAGTCAGTGCACGCACTTAACTTCCCTCTCGGATGCTACATAAGAACCGAAAAACTATTCAAGCTCTGTAATAAAACTTACGTTAAGTCGTCCCCTGGAAACTGCGGGTTTCCCATTCAGACGTAAGAAATAACCATTTAGAAAAAAAAACTAATTTGTTTAGATACTATAAGCTGGCAAGCGCTGGCAACTGTGGGTCTATGAAACACACACTGATAGACCTTGGCCTGTTTAGAGATCATTTCGTGAATGGTGACAACTGCACGTCTGCCGACATGAAACAGAACAGGTTTACGGCCTAACGGCGTGGGTGTTGAACAACCAAATACGTGTTATTTTAGACAAGACCCGGTCGGTCCATAAAAACCCGAAGGTTAGGATTGGTTACTAGGAACGTGGTCACGGTTCCTACAGTCTTCCTCTACACGAGCAAAGGCAATAGTAAAGAAAGCTGACACACACTACTGCACCTGTGAGAACACGCTCCCTTACTTACAGGTTATCCCAATTTTTTGTCTTTTATGTCTTTATGACGGGTAAATTGTAGGTAATCAGCTCTGCTTCTAGCATTGGCTTCGAAACGAGTAACAGACATCACTCCCAAACTACATCGTCAGTTTGGTTAGTGGTCATTGATTCGAATCCTTTCGAATTACAATTGTGATTACTGAGATTCGTAAAGGGTTTCTTTAACTCATTACGGTAAACAACAGCCATAAAGCAATTTGATGCCTACAATCATGCCAGTTCTATCAGTACAGCACATCTACGTAACAAAAAGCGATAGAGCGCTCAAACTAACTGCCCCTGCGGAATTGTTATTGATGCACACGCAACACAAGAGTGTCGGAGAAGTTGCCGCAGCGCAAGGTAACAGCTTCGGTTACAGTGAAGCTGACTACAGAAAGCCTTCCTCCAAGCGAGACCGGAATTTGACCGACCATCGCTGTCCTGATTCGTACTTACGAGGTTCCGGGTTCAAACCTCAGTCCAGACAGACTATTATACGAGGTTTTACGATATTTCGCTCAGTTATTCGCTTCAAACACCGGGACAGGATCTCAAATTAGGTAAAGACCGCTTATATCCATATCCTTTACAATTCAGTATTCACTCATTGTTCCATCATTCAACGCTTCATGCAATCCGAGCTACTAACAGCGTCGTTAATTTAGCCGTTAATGAAACGTCCGACGTGTTACTCATGTGTTCCAAAAATACTGATATTCACAGGTCTGTATCCGCTCGGGCAACACTAATCCCCGTCAGTCTGCTCCAGCAAAGTATACAAACGGACCGTAATATGTGCCAAAAGATGGGTGCAAAACAATGTTGATTGCCTGTTGTAAGAGGCCACCATGCGTCGCCTACTGCCTGCAGGATTAACAGTGGCTAGTATATACACAGCACCTGCTCCAAAATCCTAAAACTATTTTGCCCACACAGAGTATTTTCATTGATCCTACGATTCTTGCAAATAAACAGCCTTTACTCCTCTACACAGTGTCAAACGGACGGTATTTACGATTGAGGCGCAGTGTATGTTTACCGCGAGGTAAGTAGTAAAAAAGGCTGTCCCTGTCCACGCGTCGAAGACATATTGGCGGGGTATAGGAATAGCTCTATTCATTTCTAAACTCGGCGCTAGGTGGATGTGAGCGGTTAACTTAACGCCCCAACCGCAAATTAATTTTTAAATATTATGCGGATTAACTTCAAGCTTCAGACACTAATACATAATTTACACCTCGATAAAAGTGAAATGATTCAAGAAATCACGTAAACAGCATGGGTCAAAGCAAAAAGGGGTTAACAGTGAAAATTGCTAGAGCGAATTTTTTGTTATCATGTCTCCGTGTGCATATAGAGCACAACGATACTTGGTACAACAATTACATTTCTGCAGCTCATTTCGCGACGCTGTCCGTACCTCAGATTAATACAGTGTTGAACGTTAGGATCACTGACGAATAACCAGATAAAATGATTTGAAAAGAAACGGGTCGTCGTATGATCGAAGTCCTGTCCCTGCATTTGCCTGGACGAACTCACACCGACAGCACCATCAATCAGGCTGAATAATGGTCTGGCCGAGATTGCAACCGGACACTTCTGAAATACACTTGCAATCTGCACACTGTAAACCTCAAATTTCGCACAACAGCCTTAAACAATTTTGCACGGTTTGTCATGTCTGGATACGTCAACATGTAAAAATTGGGGTGCCCACCCCTGGCTTACAACAGTAATCGATCTCAGATCCCATCAGACCCACGTTTCTGCGCTTCGTGTAAATTATTTACGCACCTGAACAAAATGCACATACGCACGGTATTATTTAAGTTCGCGCGGCCGCCATAATGAAGCGCAGGGAAATATGGAGAGTACTGGCAGAACTTTTTTTTTGTAGAAATCACTTTACAGTTCTCGAGGCCAGCAGTCAGACACGCCTACACGAGGCCACTAGTGTCCTGAGGCACACCGCATTATGAATTCTCAGAAGCCCGAGTCGTTTCCACAGTCACACAAGTATCTTTAGCAATTGTTCAAGCAGCGACACTCCCGGGTTTCCTATATCAACGAAATTTCTATTATATGCAAACATTAAAACGCGAAAGGACGTGTTATCCGGCAACGCGTGGCCGTGTTGAGCAAGCGGGCTGCGACAATCACACCGAAACACATACACAAGTCACGTGATACGCACCGCACAGCACAGGACACTGCAGCTTTGGATGATAAGACTGCGGCAAACTGGTCGAATGCACAGTGCTGCCCCGCGTGGCTGAAACTGCAACTCTAACCCAGCCAACTAACAACTACGACCGTACACAGAACATTCGCTTCGGCGTTTTATTCTTACGTACGTAGCGTTCCACAAACACTTACCCTCCGAGTCATCAGTTTTCACACAAGTATGCGTAAATATGGAATCCATTCCACTTGTATTTAATACACGCGTCATACCGTTAATACTCTTACCCGAAATGGACGGAAAGTGTAGCACGAATGGGTCCATACAAAAACTGAATTCAGCCGGAAAACTGAAACAAAGACACGGACTGGTCAGCGACACCTTGCGGACAACGATATTAATGCAAGGTAGACAATTTCTTCATCAGCTAAACGACCATCAGCTTGTCTGTATCGATTTGGGTGCCTGCTTATTATCAGCCGAGTGGCTGGCAATCATCTGGCCGACCAGAGAGAAATATAGGAAGAAGAAAATGAATGCAGTACAAGAAATTATGATTTTTTTGTTCAAAGGCACAGTCCAAAAAAATTTTTACATACTGACAAAAAAAATATTTGTTTTTAACAGTAAAAACTAAAACTACATGTTTCGGCTTAGGAAGTCATTATCAGGCTCCTCGCATTTTTATAAGCCTAGCCTGATAATGTCTCTCACCACCTTATTTCCACTTCATTCTTCCCTTTCCTCTTTCTTTTCACTTCTTCTTCTTCTTCTTCATAATCATAATCATCATCGCTATCATCAGGTTTCAAATTCTCTGGCCCGAAACCACAGATGAAACGGCGACCGAAATATTTCTCAGCCAAGTTAATGAGCTGAATGCACCACAAGAACATTCAATATGGAAGCAAAATATACAGTTCAGGCAAAAATATCCCTCGGTATATTTCGAATATGTAATCTGACTGAAGAGCTTAAGGTATCTGGCGAGGTACATAACACGAAATGGTCCCTCGCAGGTAAAATATCCCCATGTCACTCCCGACGGAAACAAAATCAAGCTCACTACAAACAGTAAATACAAGAGTGCTGACAGACAAAAACTTCCCTCTGTGCCACGACCACAAAAATGAATCTCACGGATTGTGGTGATGACAGCGCGTGAGTTTCCCTTCCCGCTTACTCGCCTCCAGCCACCGTGAACACTTGTACCTGGCCAAGGTTATCACTACTGACATCAGTGTCAACAAATTGCCAAATGACTAGAGGGGAATAGACAGAAGTGAGCTCGAGGGAGAGTACAAAAGCTTCAAGCGAATGGGGAGAGGGCAGAAACATGGGACTTGTTTCTGTGGCCACGTTACAGGACTTGTTTCTGTGGCCACGTTACAGGACTTGTTTCTGTGGCCACGTTACAGGACTTGTTTCTGTGGCCACGTTACAGGACTTGTAAAAAGACTGCAGAAGACACTTACCTGAGCCACCTTCTCGCCCATATTTGGTGTGTGTAGCGCCCCTTGGAAGAATTTGGCCGAACCGTTGTCTTGTATTGAGAACTGCAACAGAGAGGCACACAGACACAAGTTAAAACACGTTCATATTAACAATCATAAATGAAACTGATGTTTGAAAATGGAAAACATCAACTGCCACTGTTCGCTTAGATCTACATGTACTTGCACGTGAATAAACAATAATACGATATTTCATAATTTCAGAGTAGTGGAGATTCATCTGTGGAGTTCTCAGTTATGTGTCCTAGTTGTAAGCTGACCAGTGGTTACTAACTTTTCGGCGAAATATGCTGCCTCCATCTTGAGGATATAAAGTGGGTACAATACGGAAAATGGCGAGCTGATGTGAAAATAATAGGACATGGAAAACAGTAGTGACCAATTAGAATTAAGAATGGCCAGGTCCCACCAATTTCTCGTCCTCTGACTTGGCCTTGCCCTGAAATATGGAGGCAACATGTTCCTTCGAAATGTTGGTACAAACTTACTAAACTACACACGGCTTTAACACAGAAGACGACAGCGTGTATCTGTAATACGAGTAACGCCGATTCACAGTGTACCAGCTCCTCTGATGATACAAATGCATCATAGGCCGTACGATGTAGACATAAAGATCAGTGAGACCTGCTCGATCGCCGCAGCCTCGTTTCTGGTAACAGTCTGTATAACATCAACCTGTGGTCGGTATCAAAGACACAATACAGAGAGTGTCCTGTTTAAGGAGTGACTGCGCATCGCACAGTGAAAATTGCCGCTGCATATCCACCGACAACGCTGCTTCCGCAGTTGTCTGTCCCGCGTTAAAAAAAAACTCGTACAATGAAGAATGGGTAAGCCTGAGAAAGTTATCACGATGTGTAGGCAATGTAGAGCACATATAGAAAGAAACTGGGTAGATCAGCCAGTGCAATAACACGGTTCCAAGCTGGACGATTGGGAAGTCGGGGTTTGAATCCTGGCACGGGCTACAATTATTCTCTTCTCCACAGTGTCCAGACCGGCGATAGGCGCAACTAGCCTCCTATCCCATGCAAACCAGAGGCTGTTTCCCCTGGGAACATTGCGATTGGGGCGTGAAGCTGACTACTTACCTCCACGTAGTGTCGACGTTACAAATACATGGAGCTATGCCTCCACTCCTTCAACATTCATACCGTGGTGGTTACTCAAGCACAGGCACAACTTTATCTTTTCTTTTACACACGTTAAAAAGCTTTGCGAGAGACCAACAAAACCAAACAGTAGTTTTTCTTCTTTCAGAAACGATGTGGCAATTCCGTATTTGCGCATCAAAAACTCGCCAACCTTTCCATTTCATTTGAAGTTGTTTGAAGTCCACTACTCTTGACAGATTTGGGGCGTTGGAGGGGGGGGGGCGGGCATGAGTAATACTTTCCAATGTTGGAAAACAAATGCGCACGGGCATTACACATGGTCTGTCCTACGTACCTTGTGTCGGAGGCTGTCGGACGCCACATTGCTAAGCGACGGCGACTTCCGCTCACGGCTGCTTCGGTCCCACACTGCGCGATAACGCTGCAGGTCCGACTCCGACGACGTGTTGGGGAAAACATTGGAGACGTTGTTGCGGGTTGCTGCAACAATGCACAGGCCCGGCGTTCGTTCACTCTGTACACGTAGCTGTCCCGGTAATATCGACTGAACCATCTGACAAATATTCTTGAAACTCAGTACAAATATCACGACATTGAAAAACACTCCCTAATTTTTGATTACCAGTCGTTAATAGAATCAATATGGGGGTCGTGTGAACTACTGAGGTGGAAACAAAACTGTTGGCACTTAAACTAAGCCCCTGAAATTGCGTGATTTCAGGCTTTTACCCCGGTGTAAATGAGAGTTTCTCTCTTCTGGGATGTTAAATCCCAGAAGAGCAAAGATCGCAGACTCCTGGAATTGTCTGCAGGAGATTTTGAAGCACCGTATAATTTTTTATAATACGTGGTATGTCACCAGCACGAGTTCATGTCATGACGACTGAAATTGTGACAGACAGTAAGTATGGACACAACAAAATGCAGAGCCCGTGTTAGCATGTACACACGAAACATGTTACGTAATGGAAATACAGATTGGCAGAGGTCAGTTCGTGGAACTGCGTCATTATTATTGGCCAACGCTGAGTTCCGGCGAAATTTTTGAGAAACACGTGGGCATATAATTCTCTACATTTCTGCACTCATTTTGTAGTATATTTAATGACGCTGTCAATAGCTCAAACTGTACAGCACCGAATGGGCGATTAATGAATAATGAACTGGAAAGAATGCGGAGGAAAGCTGTAGTGGCCCAATTTCAGGTAGTAGCCTGAATTTTCCTTGTGACTGAGGAAACCCCGTAAAAATATGTCAGGATATCCCGTCTTCAGGTCGAGATTTGTTCTTGGAGCCTCCAGAATACAAATCAGACCCAACAGACCGCGACACTCTGATCGAATTATGCAATGTTGTTTCAATTGTTTCTCTATCCTCAACAGCAGCATGCTTTTATAGATACCATCGCAAAAGTTCAGCTCAAAATCTGACGAAAGATTTTTCATAGGCGAGGTAAAGTGCAAGAAGCAATGAGTTGTTCTTACAGCAGTGAGTACAAAAGCAGGAAGCGTAAAATTGTGGCTAATGTATTGAAAAGAATCACCAAATGTGAGAAATCCTAGCAGCGTTAGCTAGAAACAAAACAGCATGGCAGTGCTCTGTGTGACGCTGGTACCAACACACAGTCAATGTCAGAGGTGGCCAAACACTCGATCGCGTTCTACCAGTCGATCGCGGCCAGTTGTTTGGTCGATCGCGGCCGCTTTTTGGTCTCTCTCAAAATTTATTTGCCGCCTCAGTGCAATCAATAACTCTTCGTTTGATAGCATTTTTGGATCAACCCACCTCTGCGTAGAAGTCTTTCCGAGATGAAGAAAATTAAATCTAGGCACCGAAGCCCTCTGACCGATGAACATTTAAAATACTACCGTAACTTGTGCCTAAGTAACTTCGTACGAACCCTCTTTCAGTAAATTATACCCAAGATATGCAGTGTCATGCATCGACTTCGCAACAGGTATGTTAATGAAAAACACCTTGTAATTACGGTAAATTGTTTTAGTTTGAAAAGACTATATTTTAATACATGAAACAATCGCACTTTTATATGTTTGGTGTTATATTTCTTTGCCTAGTTCAACTAATATTAATATATTATATCCTATGGTAGATCGCGAAAGATTTCCTGTCTTTATAGTAGATCAAAAGTCTGGCCACCCACGCTCAATATCATAACCAGTCACCGCTAGAACACCTCCAGAGACGTCGGAGAGCAAGTGTCTGCAGAAGCAGCTGTGTGCCACACCCTTGTGCACCTTCTTAATATTTTCATTCAATTGACTTCCAAAGCTCGCAATGTGTAGCCATCTGGTGCTAGAAAGCTCTACTATTGCTACGGCTCTGTTCAGTTACCTTGGCAAAAGTTATCTATCGTATGGGGGCGAAGGGTTGTGGCTTCGATACTCGCCTGTAGAGTTTTCAAGGCGGATACTGTGGGCGAAACACAACAAATCAGCTGTAAGAGAATGGTTCTGACGAGATGACGTCACTGTTCTATGTTCTCATTGATGCAAGGTGAATTACACACGCCTTCGATTTTATTAGCAAATAGAAGCCATGTTGTTTCTTCATTGCAGTCTCAAGAAAAACAAATGCGTTTGTTCTAAAGAAGAAAAACGGTCCTACAGGAAGGTTACCGTAGTAAACTTACCGTTGCAGCGTTGTTAGGTCTGATCACTGAACTAACAAACATCAGCTGGAATTTTAGTTCACTTCAGTTATCCGAGAATATACGACAAGTGCTCATGTAATCACTACACTTACTAGCATGACTGGAATACGCGTCAAACGTTTTTCTTATTCATGAATTATTCAGCTACAAATTACAAACCATTTGCCTTTATATGACTGTAATATTACATGAACCACTTTCATATTTCTGCATACGCTAATAACAGTCTAATCTGTGAGGATATCAGTACATTCCATGCGAAAATAACCAATTAAATCAAATGTAACGCTTCAGTGAAGTCATCTCGTCGTTCAGAGTAGCCAACATAATATGAGACATCTCACAGACAAAATTCAGTGTTTGTCATCTCAGTTACACCTCGGTAATCACAAAAACCACAAAGCTGGTTCATTTTTTGAATCCATAAAACTATGAAGAACAATAAATAAAGTGGATCTCGAACTCTGTCTTTAGGTTGTGAACTCAAATAACGAACACATATTGTGACACCTCTTGTGATCTACATGACGTGCTGATGAGGGACTGTCAGTTCGGTTCAGAATCAACGAGCTAAGCCACTGTCATATACACTGACATGGCAACATCCCCTGAAGAGACTTATGAATGCATGAAGGACATACGGAGTTTAGAAATTTAATAAACTCAATCTTCAGTGTACATCAGTAAACAACGAAAAATAACTGTGGGTAATTGGTAACTGGTAATTCCAAAATACGAAAGGGAGAGCTACCCATTCGACATAGGCCTTTAATTATATACCTGTCACCACAGGAAAGTGCCCATGTGGCCCTGACACGGGGAACAACTATAAGTAAAAGTGGACTCATGCGAAACTTACACATGCTGACGGTGGCACTCCGGCTTGGTACCTTATGGGCTGTAGGCCCCGTCTCAGACGCGGCAGCCTTCCGTGTTATAGCATCCAGTGACGTGGCATGTGGTACAGGTCTGGGAGAATCGTCGAGGTCCCAGACGTTTGTGCTTCGTTGTGACATCTGCAACAGCGACGGGTGTTTGTCACACCGACACAGTGCTGAGAGGTATAGGAGTTAGTAAGAAGGAAGAACATGGGTCTGAAGTGTCCGAGAACACGGAGCTGAGGAGAATGTTTCGACCCCGGCAGGGAGGAAGTGACAGGAAGTTGGGAGAAAACTGGATAATGAGGATCTAAATAATTCGACCTCATCTCCAGATACTGAGCTGGAATAACGTGTCGGTATTGCAAATATGCTACCGGGCTGGACGGTCCGGGGTTCGAATACCGGCAGGGAAAGATATGTTTCTCTCCTCCAAATCGCCCAGACCGCCTTTGGGACCCACCCAGCTTCCTAATCAATGAGTACAGTGGTTGTTTCCCGGGGCAAGGCGGCCGAGGCGTGATGGTAAACGCCAAGATGATCTGTGTTAACCGCTCCCCACTCTCTAACGCCGATGTTAAGAATGAGTACAGATATAACTCCTTTCCCCGTCACGTGCCTTCATGACGGGGATTGGAACTTTACCTTTGTCTTCGCCAGATATTATTACAAGGATTAAGTCGAGGAGGATGAGATTTGCGAGATATGTAACACGCAAACTAGATATGAAAATTTATACAATCTGTAATCAGAAAACCTGAACACCAGAGACTACCTGGGAAATATAAAGGTAGTGGAAGGGTAATATTAAAATGCACCTTAAAGGAAAAAGTATGAGGGTACGAAACGGATTCATCTGGTTCAGGGCAGGGCGAAGTGCTGGGCTCTTGTAAACACCGTAATGAATCATGAGGTTTAACAGAAGTTGAGGAATGCCTAACCAGCACAGCCAGTTATCAGCTTCTCTGCTCCGTGGAGTTCACGAGTTAATTATCGAACAGAGAAACTGGCAACTTGCATAACCATGAGCCACACAATTTGTATTCATTTTCATTAGGGTAATTACGCAAGATGAATGACAGGAGGGGGTCACAGGCCTCCAAGAGTTTGAGGCTCCCAGACTTTCTAGACAATCGGCACAAGAAGATGGTAAGGTTGTCAGCCCTACACACCAGCCGCCTTTACCTACCAGGACATACCCTTGGTACTCATTTCCCTTAGAGGCATAGTGCGGCCGGAAGGATTAGGTCAATTAAAAACCCCAATGACCCCCTCGGGAATCGAACCCGACCTTCCGGCTTGTAGCGCAGTGCCTCAACCAACTGCGACACCGCGTACCCCGACGTACAACGCAAGCACTTGTTAAATTTGTACAAAGTAACTTTCCGATCGCTCAGCACCTGTACCGTCACTCAGACAATCCTGCATTGGACCCAGCCTGTTATCAGAACTGCCAGTCGCTTTAATTCTCCTGCGATATCGATTAAGAAAAGCTGCAGCAACGATTCATAACAGTAACTTCATCAACTTACAACTTCCGGAGAAGCGATAGGTGCAGGAGGCGAGGACGGCAGCTGGTTGTTGTTCTCGGCGTCGCGGAGCGATGCTCCAGTGTCGGCTGGCACCGCCTGAGGACGGGACCTCATGAAGATGCCCCTCTTTCGTTCCGCCGCAGACTGCGCCGTCAGAGGCCTACAACACCAACAATGGGGCGTTACTAGGTAACGATCCTCGTCAGCGGCTGCAACAGAAACAACAATGTGCCGTTGCTAGGGGCAGAAGTCTGCACCTTCACCCAGACAGAAGCTTAACAAAGAGCCACTTTACCTACCGCTGCTCCCCTTTCCGGTCTTCCTCCTCATCGGCCTCCTCAGTGGTGACGTCACTGGGAGGAGTGAGGTAGCCCGTCAATCGGAGGCTCCGGGCCCGGAATGAACCCATCTTGAAGGACTGCCGGAATGACTGTCTGGCCCGATCAACTGCAGAAGATGATTGGGGTCATCGAGAACCGGAGCAGAAAATCTACGTTATACTAAATTATTAGTTACAACAGGTGCCAACAGATGGTATATAGTATCAAAATTAATTAACTCATTAATTAACTCACTCACGTGGAAAATTTATGAGACTCATCAACTTCAATTAATTGCCTTCCATTCGTACTACCAAAATTGAGACTTTTTTCCCCCGTCACTACCCGCTCTGAGGTGGGGCATCTTACTTTGTTATCCTCTAAACAAAGCCACAATTTGGCCCCTGTGCTTGTATTCATCATTAATAATTTCTACACCAACTGGCCACATAAACTCCGCACAAAGGACACACCACTGGATGCCAATAAACAGCACATTCAAGTTCAGGATTCCAAACGTCACTCACACTTGCTGAGTTTGTGGTTGGCCTCCACGCCCTCCTCCGCAGGGGCTGCTGGCGCCGTCAGGTCCTCAAAATTGATGATGTAAAGACAAATGTCATCAACTTCACTCTTGATAGGCGCGATTACCTCACTGCAGAGGAACTTTGTGCCTGAGGGAGAATAATGATGAGAACCGTTACAGTCCGACGGACGGACTCACAGAAGCAGGAATACATCCAAAGCGAGCCTGCTTTTTACGAAAGAAACAGTTTGTAGCAAAAAACAAAAAGGGTTCAATAAGCTTCACTTTTCCCTTTTAAAGCCTAGCGGTAACTTTACGTACCGCCAGGTTTAACATTAAAATATTCTACGTGGTGCCCACATCGCGTTTATGTGTTTTGTACGGATCTCAGAACAAACAGCGACTTTTGCCTTATAAAACATTAAGAGACTGGTTTTTATAACCGAAGTGGAGAGTGTTTACAGCGCGGTACGCACTGAGTCCTTATATAAAACGGATACGCTTCGTCTTTAAAGGGTTAACCTTTTAAAGCCTAGCGGTAACTTTACGTACCACCAGGTTTAACATTAAAAAATTCTACGTGGTGCCCACATTGCGTTTATGTGTTTTGTACGGATCTCAGCACAAACAGAAACTTTTGCCTTATAAAACATTAAGAGATTGGTTTTTATAACCGAAGTGGAGTGTTTACAGCGCGGTACGCACTGAGTCCTTATATAAAACACATACGCTTCGTCTTTAAAGGGTTAATTCAGTCGCAGGGTCTTCCAAATGGACCAATACAGCGCATATGTAAATGGCGCGATGTTTATTTCGTTGTAAAGATCCGGGTCCACAAATTTTCCAAAAATCTAAAAGGCACCTTAAAATTCTAGACGCCACAAAAATGAAACGAAGGAAGTTCCACACTGACCACCCACAAGTATTAGGCGCCACCTGGCGCCCGGGATTTACGTACCTCCAGTAAAGATATTTAGTGAAAATATATTTTGTTTGTGGCCAAAAGCATCAGGCACGCCAAATACGTTAACAATAGGAGGAAGGGTGGTCTCGTTGGATACACCGTGCACAGAAAAAATTGGCCATACTTGTGTTACAGTGGGTATTTAATATCTAACATTTTTCTACAAAATATACGGTAGAAGCTAAACAACATTAAAATAGTTCGACACTTCGTGCGCCATACTGTAGTCAAATGACAAGCGTCAAACAATGAGATTGGTAGGGCATATTGCATGAATGCCAGAGCAAAGACACTCATACAAGCAGGGGTCCACAACTTTCCCTAAAGTCCAAGAACCACATCCAAATTCTAGGCGCCAGGAAGGTAATATTAAGAACGTTCCATATTGAAGACACAAAATTATGGGGTGCCTTGTGAACACAACTGTTGTCTGATGTTTTCTGTTCCGTGAGTGTGAACTGATACACATCTTTGTATACAAGACAGTAAAACTGCAGTATTTATGTTAAAAATATTAGGCACCACCGTACGAAATTTATTTTCTCGGGCGACTAGGGACCCGGAATTTGTGCAGCCCTGCATACAAGATTCTCTTTGGAAAACCTGAAAGTCACTGCTTGAGGACGTAGACGTACATGGCAGGACAATATTAAAACGGACTTAAACTTCGGGTCTTTAAAATGCAAGCAATTTCATGACGAGGTGACAACCTGTTAGCTTCTCAAGTATGACTCTGCCCCATGGACACAAATCATGAACTGACTGCGGTTGATGAACAACGAGAAATGCGACGGGAAGTGTCCGTGTGATGTACAGAAGCTAGCCCTGAAGACAACGAATATGGTAGGCATGACAGCTCATCATCATCCCGGGTATTGAACATGGGACCCTCTGATAAAAAGGGTAGGCATTATGTCAGGTGGGTTCTCCTTCATCCAGGGACAATGTCAGTTCTGATTTCGAAACGGGAGGCTCTGTGCAGTACAAAAAGAGCTGACAGAACTTCAGAAAATATTTCAATTATTGACACAGTGACATAACAGTTCGTTATTATTATTATTATTATTATTATTATTATCATCATCATCATCATCATCATCATCATTATCATCATCGCCATCATCATATCAGGGTACTAGAAGCCGGAAAGGTCGCGGGTTCAATTCCCGATGGGGTCATAGGGATTTTTCATTGATTTACTCCTTCCGGCCGCACTGTGGCCCTGGGGTTGAATCCGCCTCTAAGAGAGATGAGTAACAGGGATATATCCTGGGGGGTAAAGGCGGCCGATGGGTAGAGCTGATAACTTTTCCATGTTCATGTACCGATTGTCTAGAAATTCTGGGGAGCCTCAAACTCCTGGAGCCGTAAAGGCCTGCCCAGGCCTGTATAGCGATTGCATTTAGCTATTATTATGATTATTATTATTATTATGTCATGGAGGCTAACGCCTGCTATTGTTGAAAAGTCAGAAATACTGAGTGTAGATAGGAAGGCCGTATGTTCAGTGTTACATAGCAGCCATAATGCAAGGCCTTCTAGTGAAAGAAGAACAGCGTAGAGTATGGTTTCTGTGCAGTATCCATGTGTAATGAATGTAGAACCATCCTTCAACACGGCACAACAAGCACCTGATACTCCGGAACCCTCATTCAGTTGACAGTGACGAAAACCGCTACGCCGAGCCAAGAAAATAGCATCCACACCAATGGATAACAAGGGTTCATATGGCGTACTCCGTGGCGTCGTACACAGACTTCATCAAGACGTTCTTTACTTTCAAAAGTCATAGGAGGTTCTGACACTCTACACTACCCAAGTTATGTCGACTATACGACGGACTTGAGATACGACTCTACCCTTGGTTTAAAATGGTACGTCGCACACTTGCGGGGCACGCAGTGGCGCAGTTGGTTAAGGCACTGCGCTACAAGCCGGATGACACGAGTTCGATTGGAATTTTTCACTGACATAATCCTTCCTACAGCCCTGAGGTCCAATCAGCCCCCAGTAGAAATGAGTACCAGGAGTAATGCCTGTGGGTAGAAGCGGCCGGTGCGTAGGGCTGACAACATTATCATCTTCATGTGCAGACTGTATTGAAATCTGGGAGCCTCAACATCCTGGAAACCTCAGGGCCTGTTCACGACTGTACAGGGATTGCTTTACCTTTACCTTTACCCGGCATACTTTAACGCAGGCCGATATGATACGACGCGTCAGCGTGCTGTCGTCTATCGCTCAGCCGCAAACACATCGCCACAGACGTACCATCTGTGTTACAGAAGGCGTCACGGGCTTTACAGTGCATCAGTGGGCAAGCAGATATTAGACTTGTGGAGCTTTACAGTGCATCAGTGGGCAAGCAGATATTAGACTTGTGGAGCTTTCTGGGAAACACTCCATTTTGTACAACTGGAAGCATCGTAGTTACACAAGCAAGGGCAAAGTTTATTTCGCATAGTACAGTCTATCGCTGAACATACTGTAACTGATTAAAAGCGTAATGTAAGCTTACTTTGATGAGTACTAAAATGTTGTCTGTTATAATGCGTGACGTGTTCATACTGCAGCGGTGCATAACGTCTGACTGGATCGTTTATAAAGTTTGTGCTGCCTGCATCGTGTCGTACGTATTGTATTGTAACTGCATTGGCATCGTACCGCAGGTAGCGTCATGCGTGACAACGACCATACGCTTTAGGTTACACGCGTAAACCTCATTTAATTTAGGCCACTAACAAAATACGACCTTCCCGGCGCATATATTCACGAAACTCATATAACTAACCACCACCATTATGTGCATAAGGCATATACGGAATTTCACCAAAATCGGATAATAAGAGCAAAAGATGCGGCAGAATTACAATTACGCCCCCAACTTAACTATGGTTTTCCTCGCACCGATTTTTATGAAAATCGTAACTGCTTAGTGACATCGGATCGTGAGCTTCTATATCGAACGTATTCCAAAACCGTACGTAAATGTTGCGATGGCGTGTGTAAATTTATTTACGCCCTTCAGTAAGGTATGGCTGTCACTGAGCTGATTAGTACGGAAATCACACCTGCAAGACAACTTTTTATAAAGAACTCCTACGCCGAATTTATTAAAATCTGACAAGCGGCTTAGTTGCTGATACTAGATGGCGGAAGAAAAAACGGACGGAAGGACATGGTCTGCACATAAGGCGTAATTGTTTTACTTCGTAAAGAATGCCTAAAATCAACTACTAGCCAGACACTGAAATATAATGCATGTTTAAATCAAGTAGTTGGGAGAGACATGATACACACCACAGCACTGAAACAGGAAGAAATTATGACAAGGGGCATATATAACTTATTATTATTATTATTAATTGAAACGGTAGGAAACGTCGGGCGCCTTCCGCCATGTATCGAACGCGCCTAGAAGTGGGCACCCTACAATACATTCTGTAATCATATTATATTTATGATACAGGAATAAAAAGAAACGGGCACGGCTGATTTAAGAAAAAGCTACTTAAAAAAGTGGACGATACATTATGTCAAACCGGCAACTGCGCAGTGCCGTGATACACGCACTGTATAAAGATACTGCAAGCTATAGAAGTGACAACTTAAAAATGTCACAAAGGAAGATTTTTAGCCTACACTCACTTAACATATTTTAGGAGTATTATCTACGTTTTGGCAGATTTACATTCCAAAACGTCAATTAACGTATATCCTAAGCAAGCTGAAGACCTCAAAATTTGTTAAACGTGAAGCCCTTCACAATGGCCATGCAGGTTCAAAACAATGTCCAACCAACGGAAATGATGAACAGTCGAATATAAGCCGTATATGACGGTAATATCTACTTATTTAAATCAAGCACACTTTTAAAATATATAACAGCCGAGAAGATCAATAAAATTAGGGGTCACGCCCCCAAAATTTTACGTTACTCTCAAACTGGAACCACTATCTTGTCTCGCTCTGACATCTAGCGACTGACATCAGCCATCTAGTGGCGTTTCTGCGAAGTACAGGGATAGAGTGCAAGAAGGGTTTACGTTCCGCTTGAGACATTGGTCAAGTTTCTGGCATTTGTCGGACTGAAAATATAAGGGGGACCTTCACTCTACCCACACAACGTATTTATATACTCCATATGATTTTCACAACAAACGACGTTCATTTGCCTGTACACCATTAAACGGTACGTCTTCGTAATCGAGGCAGAGTGTGTGTGTTCTATGGGGTGACAAGGAAATGTATACGTAACGCAACACTGTGGCGTGTTCGGTCTTTGCTCTCTTTAACGCACGTATAAGTTGAGTCATTTTAGTTCCGCATCCAACACAAACACGGATATTAAAAGACTTGCCATGGAAAAGCAACAGTACATTCTCCTTTGTATTGTTTGGCTACATATATCGCTGCCAAAAACACAAAATATTACATGTGTTGCCACGGAAACACAAGAATGTGTTCTTTTGTATTGTCTGGCTACATATATCGCTGCCAAACAATACCAAATATTACATGTGTTGCCACGGAAACACAACAATGTGTTCTTTTGTATTGTCAGGCTACATATATCACTGTCAAAAACACAAAATATTACATGTGTTGCCACGGAAATACAACAGTGTGTTCGTTTGCATTGTCTGGCTACATATATCGCTGCCAAAAATATTAAATATTACATGTTTTGTCAGGGAAACACAACAATGTGTTTTTTGTATTGTCTGGCTATATATATCGCTGCCAAAAATACAAAATATTTATTTTTTGCCATGGAAATACGGGTTATATTGTTTTGTTGAACTACATACGTTTCTGTCAACAATATAAAAAGTTCTCCGATATTCATGTAAAGTGCCTGATATATCTGCCTGATTTTAAACAAACATGAATTTCATCGACACATAATCATAAGGCGTCCCCAACATAAATTTTCACGAAAATCCATCCAGTGGGAGTCGAACGGTTGCATGCGGACGGAGGGGCAGATAGACGGACGGACACAGACGACGGACAGACACGACGAAGCTAACAGTTGCTCTTCGCAGCTTTATGAACGCACCTAAAACCTGAACTTTTAAACGTATTTGGATGAAACGTACGCTTCACATAATTAAATCAGGAACTGTGAAATTGGCTGAACGTATAGTATGAATGTAACACCAAAGTTTTTACATCAAACTTCACGTTCAGATTCGACTGCAGGTTGGATATAACTTGTTTGGGACACGCAATAACGTGAACCTTATAATGAGCTTTCGGAGTTCGCAGAAGGTTACTGTTTTTTCTACATCGAGACAGCCAGCTGCGCGTATGACTTAGCAGTCTGTTCTGATAAAGACCTCACACAAAGAAACGTAAACTCACTAAAAACTGGTATCGGATAAAGTGAGTCATTTGTATCCACCACGCATGCTACACGGTGACTGATCCAAAGTTTCCCGTTTTAGAGGTCACTGCTCCTCAAAACGGATGCAGCCACCTGAAATTACATCATATGTCTGGATACAGTCAGCTGTACGAAAGCACAGTGGTGTACATAGCATCATACAGAGACGGATAGGTGCTCACAGGCACGTCACTCGACCAATATCCTATGACGCAACACTGTCCAATTGGCTAATCCGTTGAGTTTGTTACAGAAAGTGGGCCAATAAGTCTGTCTGTCGGTACAGCAGTGCTCTAAATACTGATTAATATACTGGTTCGAAACATTTACAAACGCCAAATTTCAAGGTGACTCACTGGGCCCCATTTCAACTACTCAAGCATTTATGTGTGGTACAAGTGGTTACTGTATGTACCACGTACTGCATGTACCACTCATTTTCTCACACTGTACTTACACGTGCTGTTTTCATCCATAAAAACAGCAAGATAACTGCAAATGCACCATCCTAAATATCTGGATTCAAGACCCGATGTCAATTATTATTAATAAGCTTTTTAAAAGTTTTATTCCCTCAAAACTTGTAAAAATTTATATTCCTCCTTTTTATTCTAAGTATACTGACATGTAAAGGCATAACTTTACTTTGTAATATGAGTGTAATTAAAACCTGTGAGATCTCACAAAAGCATGCCATTTTTCCTTGCACCACAGCCTTTCCTATGTACACACCTCAGGATGGTCTAGTTGACCGAAATATTTCGTATTTTTAATTGATAATATATAAATAAATATATTTAATTGGTGTGTGCTATACGGATTTTATTTTACTATTAAATTCAGAGTGAATTTACAACGGGATGGCCCTCGTTAAAAAAATAACTAGGAAGATGTGTCGCCCCGACACCCGGACGGACGGACAGGAATCAAAACCAGGAACAAGCATTACTTTTCTACATAGCGTGATTTTCTTCATTCCCTCTCCATTATACGCCTTATAACAAATGAGCCTGACACGTGCATGTGATCGTGTCAACCCGGATTTATGACCCCTCACACACCAACCGTAGCCGTGTAAGACGGGCTTCTTTAATGACGTCACTATGAGATGATGACGTCATTCGAGGTAGATGCGTGCGAGCTATTTGTAGGCGCCAGGCCACGTTTTGGGGGGCCAGAAATAGCACAGGAATAGCGTGCCCCGATGCGGGTAAGAGCGACATACGAACCAGTCATGACAATAATGGACCACGCATCTTCGGAATCACAGTTGGGCTCCGCCAGAGACTTTGCAGAGGAGAACCGGTGGTTAAACGCTTATACGGATCCTGCGCCCTGATGTCTGAGGTATTCACCTGCACACTAGCAACTGACACTACAACTGCAGACCAACGGAGGATGCCGTTTGACAGTTGAGCTTAATCTTTTGAAACTTCACGTTCATCCAAATACATACAAGTACATCTCAGTTCATACTGAGCCTAAACTACGGCGTCTCCATGACAAAAGACCTCCCGGTTAATGTTGTTTTGGCGAATATTCGCTGTTTATTGCGACAACCGTACAAAACACATAAATATACTGTGAGCACAGTGCAGACCCTTTAAATGATGAAGTTGGTAAGTACGTACGTACGTACGTACGTACAGACACCGATGTTATAAAGGGTTAAATCGCTCATTTTACACCGAGACGTTCCGTACCCCACACCATTACGCTTAATCATAATACTGATCAACCCACGTTCCTTCTCCAGAATACACGGCGTCACATCCCAGGAGACATGCAGTCGAACCCGGTTATAACGACATCGGTTTATACGACACGTCTTCTATAACATCATATATTCTGTGGTACCAATTAATTCCTCACTGTTAACCATAACATTATGCTGCTCGATTATAACAACACTCGTTTATAACGACACAAAATATTCAGCCCCTTTCATGACGTTATAACTGAGTTCGACTGTATTTATATTCACAGTCGCGTCGTGAGAATCTCATATCTCACGTGGGCACAGTCTTTGTGAAGTACATGCAAGGTACAGTCCAGTAACTAACTAAAAAAAAAATAACAAAGCAAAACCCCTCTCCACAAGCCAACAAACCTCTCAGACATTCAAAAAATTCCTCGTATTTTATGGAAACGTAAGTTCAAAAAGGCACTGTTGATGAGTCTGCCAACAGGCCCTATCCGGAGTTAGACAAATCCACTCCGTACCTCCTAACTTATTTATTTAAGGGTCGTGATAATATTAGTAACCCATTTACGTCTAGTTCTTTCAAGTCTTCTGGTACAGTGGTTCATCCGCCAAAGGCTTCCCAGAGATAAGCGGGAAGCCAACCTCCTCCAGCGAGAAAATTGAATCTTAAATAATTCTGGAATAAACAACACCATGTTAAGACTGACAGGACCTTTCTTTCGCTGTGTTGTACAATAAACTGGACTGCTGTTAGGAAACTGTATTTACGAAGTCTCCTGCAAAGTGGCAATTAAGAAAAAGAGAACGACCATGAATTATTCAAACTACCGTTCTCGGATGAAACTTCATTTCAAAACACCAAATAATTCAGGTCGATTGTTCTACGCTTCTGTTAGGTTTCTCCTTTGACTTTCTGTTAACACAAACGTGTTCCGAGGCATTTAGTTCTTAACACATTCATGCGTTTCATTGACCTCCGTATCCCACAAGTTTTATGAAAACCAAAAATGCTTCACAGCCAAAAAAGGGTGGGGAACATTCCTCTAGTGCAGGGAGCGGCGGAAACTGCTGGCACTTTGTATTTTAATAATACTAACAGTAATGATCTAGGCGAAGACATAGTTGTATCAAAACATTCAAATGCTTTGGAAATTCAGTAGGTACACAGACGTCCCATATCTTGAAAATAAATGTCATCAAATGAACTTCACAAGCAGTATATTTGTTCATTGAGAAAGATGGTTGCACATTGTGTTCTGCCGCTCTTCCACAGGAAGGGCGGCAACCTCTTCCAGAATTCTTGTCTTCATTTCCTCAAGCTTTGCTGGAGATGCGGCACAAAGTGCACACACGTTTTAAATCGCGTAATTTTTACGACTTTTACTTTAGCGCGCCCGCCAGTTCTCAAGATCAAGCGAGATTGTTGGAGTTTGTGTATAGTTGGCACATAAGTCTACAATGAACAGCGATCAGTGCAATTCATGTTACTTGCCTCGAGTTTTAGGAGTTACAAAACACAAATTAAAACATCGTAAGTGATAAATAATGTCTGATGATGCTCATTTTCATTTCTTGGGATATGCGAACGCGCAGAACTTTCTCTGATGGTATCAAGAAAATCATTCTGAAATCCATGAGTCTCCTCTTCCATGCGCCAGTGCAACAGCGCGTAGCGGCGTAACATCTTCCACTGTAGTCGGACCTCACATCTTCTTCGTCGTCGTCGTCTTCTTCTTCTTCTTCTTCTTCTTCTTCTTCTTCTTCTCCTCCTCCTCCTCCTCCTCCTCCTCCTCCTCCTCCTCCTCCTTCTTAGTTCTTCCCTCCTCTACCTACTGGTTCACAGTAGGTGTCGAGGGTTTTTGTAATTTCAATTGATCACACTCAAGCACACACCACAGTCGGCAGGACTTCTCTGGACGAGGGATCGGCCCGTCGCAGAGACCTCTACATGACAACACAAACACTGTACAAGACAAACATCCATGCCCCCGGTTGGATTCGAAGCCACGATCCCAGCAAGCACTCGGCCGCAGACCTACGCCTTAGACCGCGCGTCCACTGGGATCGGCGGACCTCACATCCTTGAGAACGGAAAACATGAAACATTAAAAAACACCGAAAGTTACAGAGACTTGCTTGAAAAATTTCTGGCTCCTGAAATGCGCCGTTTATGCTTGCGAAGGTCATGGTTCCAGCAAGAGGACTGCCACATCCCATACAGCTAGCACTTCCATGGATACGCGGGGGCACATTTTCCCAGGACGACTCATTTTTGGAATCGGAGACATTTCTGGCCTCCATTATCTCTGGACCTCGTGTTATCTAGACCTGTCCACCAACATGTGAGGAACGGAATACAATAATTTGGGAAAATTTTATCTTTATTTCGCATGAAAATTTACAGAGGGCACTATCCAACCTATTTTCTCGGGTGAACAAATGCACTGCTTCTGAAAGAAGTCACCTGACAGACACCGTTTTCAAGATATAAAACATATGTGTTATCTACTGAATTTTCAATACTTAAATGAGTATTTAGCATAAATACGTTATCACCAGTTGCATTACTTTAAGTAATTAAAATATAAAATGTATCAGAACTTTCTGCTGCACCTAGTATGTGTACATAAAAAGGTTGGTACGTATTTTTGTATAGTAATTAACATTTTCGAGTTAAAATATGTTCAGGTCGATTCCCTGCTGAGTCAACTATTAGCAAGATGGGAAAGGTACTATAAGGTCTGCTCACCTGGATATTAACCTGACGCTTCTCCCTCTCTTTGGCTCTGTCTAACCTCATGCATTAACGCAAAAAGGGTTGTGTTCAGCTACAATCAAATTAATGGTCTGGCTATGCAGCCAGTACTGACCCCACCACAATGACCTTTAATCATTCGTTTGGCATTTTCAGCTGAAGTGATTCTTTTCGCCAATCTTTTGGTAATGGCAAATTTTTATTGTTGCTGATAGATGACATATGGATGGCCCTTCTCGTTAATGTCAAAGCCCCGTGTGTTGGCGTGACTGTCGCGGAAGGATTCAGTGGCACATGCAGTGCACGTTGCCAGGAATCAACGCGCATATTGAAGTCTTTCACTGCCAAATGGACCCCTACGTTGCCGGCAACACAGAAAATGCTTGTGCCAACTCAACTGGGGGCCGGCATTAATCAAGTTCAGTTAATAAAATGTGGAATGGATTGTACTAGCAGACTATTACAGCACGTGACTTAAAATCTGGGCAATCTCCATTCTTTCGACGCCGCATTACGTTTCGAAGTGACGATAGCGACGTGATTCATAGATGGAAATACGCGGACAGGTGTAGAAGTTGGTTTCTCGCGGATACGGAAATAGCACGATAGACTTGGGTAGCAGTTTGTTCCTTGCGGATACTGAAATAGCAGGGCAGACTGGTGTGGCAGTTGCATCCTTGCGGATACGGCAATAGCACGACGAAAGATTCTACCCTAAACATGTCTACGTATTTTGAAAAAAGACATGAGTTCGCAGTCCAGTGGATAGCATTCCTTCGTATCCGGAACATCGTGTATATAAATCTCGGCTAGAATAACCACCTCAGTTATACCCACCAGGTAAATATTATATTATTTATTGGGGACAATTTTTATAATAGAATATTATTATGTGGGAAATAATAAATCAAAAGTGAAGGGCATAAGATATTTACACGTTCTTAGAACACTAATAAGTTGGCAACGTTCATCTGCGTATTTTTTATAATTCGCTTCCTGATGACCTGTGTTTTAAGCTGAAACATGCAGCTGCGATAAAAAACAAGATAATCTGTTTATTTAATAAAGTTGTGTCTGCCTGCTGTGTCTAAAATTATGTCAACCTGATCTGCCTTTACATTTGACCTTTATGTAACTCTTTCGCTATAGCAACGGAGCCGATTGTCCCCTATATTATTATTATTATTATTATTAGTAGTAGTAGTAGTAGTAGTAGTAGTAGTAGTATACCTTAGCAGTGCATTTGACCTTTTCTCGCATTCTATTTTACTTAACAAACTTCATGCGTATGGGCTTTCTGATGGTTACGTGAACTGGTTTTGTAGTTACCTGACTAATCGGCAATCATCTATACGCATCTTAGACACATTTCCTTTACCTTCTGAAGTTCTTTCGGGGATTCCCCCAGGATCTGTTCTAGGCCCTTTGCTTTTTAATATATTCAATAACGACCTTTGTAAAGTAATTGAGTATTCTAACTTCTTATTATTTGCTGACGATATTAAAATCTTTCGTGCCATAAATTCCGTTGACGATTGCATTCTGCTGCAATCTGACATAAATCGCATACAAGGTTGGTGTTCTGCTGACTACATGAAATTAAACATAAACAAAACTAGGGTTATTGCCTTCACTAGGAAAACAAATGTTCTTTATTACAGTTATAAAATATGTGACTCGTTTATAACCCGTAATGATACTATTAAAGACCTTGGGGTACAACTTGATTCAAAATTGCATTTCCACGCACACGTAGACTACATTTTGTCCCAATCTGTAAGGACGCTGTGCTTAATACGAACTGTAACCTATTCTTTTACTATCCTTGATAGCCTGCTGATATTGTATTTAACACCAGTTACACCCAAACTTGAGTATGCCTCAACTGTATGGAACTCTGTAACGGCCACTGACGCCAAAAAGCTTGAACGCATTCAGCGGAAGTTCGCAGCCCTGTGTCAAAATCGTTGTCCTACTCATGACCATGTTACTTACGAGGATTTTCTTGAATTTCTGAAGTTTCATACCCTGCATGACAGAACACTTCATTTGGAAGCACTGTTTTTTATTTCTGTTTATTCAGGTTTAAAATGTTGCCCGTCTCTTTTGGATACTATTGATATTCGAGTTGCTTCCCGTAATGTCAGAAACTCCTCCCGGTTCACCGCTACTTGTAAAAACTCTCCGTCAGCGAGATGTGTTACGGCTGCTAACCGTGTGTGCAAAGCCACCGATATTTTTAGGAAGCCCGTTACTTCTTTAAAACATATTTTGCGCTGAACTGGGACATTTTTAAATAAACTTATCTGTGTTTCATCAGAGTATAGGGGTTTTGCCCCAGTACTTTTATATATATTTTCCTGTAATATTGTTTTATTTTGTTTGTTTGTTTGTTTGTTTGTTTGTTTGTTTGTTTGTTTGCTTGTTTGTTTAGTGTTTGTTTTGTGTATCTGCGTTGTTGTGTTGCATTTGTGTTTTTGTGCTGGCTTTATAGTAGGCACTTTTTGCTGTGAAGCCTCCAAGTTAATAAATACTGATTATTATTATTATTATCATCATCATCATCATCTTTATGCAGGGTATTCACACTTATATACCTGAAACAAACCATGTTTCTAGGGTATACAGTGTCGCAGCTATTCCGTGCGTACTGTTAATGGTGCATATAATGCTGTCTTCAATATTAACCCGTCTGTTGCCGACCCCCCCGTTGTAACACTCTTGACCGAGTGGGGTAACTGAGTTACCCCACACGCTTTTTATTGGGATTTTATGAGTTACACAAGGAAAATAACGATAAAATTCAAATGTGAATGGGTTTTAGTTTATGGAATGAATGTCAAATCCTTTGTACATAATATAATTGAATAAATTGAAATTACAAAATGGTTAAATTTTTAAAATTTACAAAATTTCTGAATCGTACAAAAATAAATTTTAATGTCCTCCTTTTTCGTCGCAATCAAGACACTTCACCATAGTTTCCTTACTGCGATGGTCATTGCACACAGGTTTTTTGCAAATGCAGCACATCACTCTCGTTTTTCTGTCCCTTTTCCTACTACAAAAACTGCACCTCATCCCCGTAGGCAGTGTTGACGACAGGCCGCTTTGTGTCGGTGCATCTTCTGTGTTGACAGGGTCATCTGGTTTCAATAAAGCCCCTGCAGAAAGCCTGATGCTGTTCAGAATGTTTCTGTGAAGGTTTTGAGCCAAACGTATCTTCATGTTGGGGAGAGCAAGATGTTTTGCGAGTTGAATTAGGAAAAGTTTTCTCCTGCTCAAATTTTCAATATTCCACTGGGGATATTTCTCCGTCCAAATTACATAGTTATTGAGTGCACCAATGTCAATTAGCTCCACAAATATTCTGTGAGGCCACCGATTTGTTTGCCTCACACAAGAATATTCTCTTGTCTCTTGTCTTGTTACACGCATTACCGCGTGGGGTAACTGAGTTACCCCACCGGCCAAACTTAGTGTTTAATCGACTCAAAATTGATTCTCCTGCACTACAGCTTTGTTTTTCTACCATAGTGAGTGCTAATGAGCAAATACAAAAAGTCTTGTGCTAATATGGACGTGCATTGTTACCAAACTCGGGAAATTTGGACCACTGGGGTAACTGAGTAACCCCACTCGGCAACAGACGGGTTAAACTCCTTTGCGCTTTCACATTAGCACATTATTATTATTATTATTATTATTATTATTATTATTATACCGTCGTCGTTATTATCACTGTTACCATTATTCCCTTATACCTACCACGCTGCGCGCCAGAACGTTCTCTCTACCCCACAGACTCTATCATTCACAATCAAGATCTCGGAGGCATTTCTGAAATGGTTGTGCCTAAACAAAAGAGTTCTAAGAGTCTCTAAATGACCGACAACCACGAAGCATGCTGACTTCGTGAAAAGTACGCATGACTATAAACAGGGTGATCACAGTATGAATGATCGGCTTACCGTCCTTCCTGTAATAGAGAATTTCGAAGTGCTTCTCGGCTCCGACGGCCAGCGCCTCCTTGACCACGGCGATGGCGTGCTGCGAGGTGAGAGGACCATAGAGGAACTCGCAAGCAGCAGGTCGCTGCATAACCTCGGCACGACTGTAGCCAGACAGGCGGCAGAAACCGTCCGAGCAGTAGATGATGTGACACAGACCATGTTGAGCATTGGCCACCAGGAAACTGCGATCTACAATAAAAACAGCTTAGAAGTCTTGGCCCTCTGGACGTAGAGGCAAACAAAATGTCAATTAACACAAAGGTTTGGAATTCCGGTTTGCCAGAAACAAAATGCGGTTTAATGAGCCCTACATTCCTATTCGCTTTGTTCTGTTCTTCTCTGGGAAGTGGCTGATTTCCGAACTGATAACCGGCGACAGGCAGAACACAATTAGTTGGATCCAGAACCGGAAGACGTCTGTAACATGCACTCAGTTCAAACAGTTACACTGTGCGCTCAACCGCAATTTACTTTTGTAGTGCCCGTTATAACATCAATCAAAAACCTGTAACCTAACATCTAGCAACCAGAAAATCTTGTCATGTAACCGTGACATTTTAGGCCATGCGAAGTTTCAGTCTGAACGAGAAAACCCCATGCCTTTCCTTGTCCTCGTCCACCACGCCACTTGTTCCGTCATTTCTGCCTTCTTACCTACATCTCGTTTACTCCTTTCTTCTGTATTCCTTTACCGTTCCTTCCATTTGTCCGTCCTATCGTCATTCCTCTCCCCCATTCCTCCTCCATCGCCAACACGTTGAAACAGTGAGGTAAATATCGCTCAAAACATGCCGGCACATTATAACAATTACAAGCGTGATCCGTGACGATTACTGTGTCATTTCAACATATTTCTCGAGGTGTGGGTTTCCTGTGAGAGCAAGCACACCCACGGGCTTTTATTTATAAGATTTGTTTCTTCACTGTTTGTTTTAAAGAAGTAGTCATTTGTTGGGAATTACAACGTCGAATTATGAGAACAATAATTAATAAATTATGCACTGCAAGGAAATAGTCATAGCCTAATCCGTGATACTGCCGGCATTGGCCTGAAGGAACTGCGGAAAATCATAAAATACCTCAGCGTAGGCGTTCTTCGGGCACATGCCTGTATTTGGAAGCTCCCGGTTACGAAGCAGAGTGCTGGCTGCTCGCACCGCGCAGTTCTGTCCTTTGCTACCCAACTGATACATTGTTCCCTAACAGCAATGAAAGTTTCGGCCACCTAACATCAGTAAAGGTTTCGGCCATGCGACCGATATGATGAGAAGGTTTTATCAGTTACGGCAGGGCTGGCCAACTTCAACCCATAGGATGGCCACATAATTCGTAAGGACACGCCTGCGGGCCGCACCTGTTTATACAAATATCGAAAAGCACAAAGAAAAATGGGCTGTGTGCCGTCTTAAAAATGATGCGTTATAGTTTCCAAACATTTTGTCTGCTCATAGTGTTGCAATATTATGTTCTGCAGAACTATCCTGTTATGTTTGTTGAACTGTATTACTGGAACTATTCAGGTGACAGAGGGCCGCACGCGACCCACGGGCAGCATGTTGGTCAGCCCTGCACTAAGGCAAAGTAAAATTTAAGACTACCCCTGTGCTTAATTAAACACGCGCTATGAAGGTATGTGGAGAACTGAGAAGTAGCTCCACACTCAACACTAGACTTGAGAGTGCTCGGCTCCACGCCCCGGCCACCTTACACCGGCAACTACTGGGTGGGCCCTAGCCGAGCGTTGTATCGGGTTTCCACAGAAAGGCCAGTAGTGGGCGCCAGTGGCGTTCTTTGTCTTGAATTGCAGCCTTCTCTAACTGGAGATGAACCAACCACAATACTGACACAATAAGAATAACAAACGACTATCCGGATGCGTAATCCGATTATCCCTCTCCGTGTGCTGGCTTCTCACGAAGCCATGACCATTGTTCACTAACCGTGCAGCTCCCTACAGACGTTCAGTTTTGCCCCACCGTAAGAGAGCCTCATTAGGTCCTGCATGGGTCTGTCTGCAGACATCGCAGAAGTTCATACTGCCGTACTCTGGGACGTGACGCCGTGTGATATGATAGAAATATACTGACGTTTCACATGATCCTACTGTTTCAATAATCAAATTACATAAAGACAGCAAGTTACTCCGAAATGTCGGTGGAATTCTACCATACTATAAGTAGTCCATTACAGAAGACAGCGAATTTCACATTCATAAGTGTGAAAATTTCAAATCTCACATCACAGAAACAATCTCTGGCAGAGGTTTAAATCGCTTAAATTTGGTGCTACCTGATATGATTTCGCTGTATAATAAATCGGTGAGCCAAAAATTTATTCAAGATGATTTACAGTATGCTCCGGAAATTATGTCGCTATTTCAATGTTCAAAAGTGGTGTGCAATATGTGAATTTCTAAACGTGTATTTAGCAAAACAGGCTAATTTAGACCAAAATTCCTTGAGAAGCATGTGAAGAAAGAACTTTGGTTACTGCTAATCTATACAGGGGGGACGTACGAGTTGCGTCCCGCGGTCAAAAAATGTATGAGTTGCGTCCCGAGTTGTTACCCCCGCCCCCCCCCCCCCCTGATAAAGGAATGTATGAGTTTCGTCCCGTGGTCAGTTTAAAGGTATAACAGAGTTGTGTACCAGGCTGCTGAGGAAAAATCGAACGGCTGTAGTGTGGAATCGGGTCCAGGGTGCCTTGGTTCGATGTCCGTCTGCGGCCCTGTACATTGGGTCAAATTAAGCGACAGATGGCCAAAATTAAAATTATTCCACTTCCACAAAATGCTAAATCTACGTGAGGGGCAAAAGAAAGCAGTTTTGCCGCTGATATATCGACGATATAAAAATATCGAGCGTTGTTAGTAGCAAGGGTTCGGAAAGGTACAAAAACTCTGGTATTGTTTGCTAATTATTTTGACGGTGACATTTTATTTATTAAGTGAAGTGATAATGGAGCAGATAAATCAGAGTAATCCATGTGTAAACTAATTAAAAACATAATATTTCACGCGAAATAAATAATTTTTAGGTCAGTTCACATTCCGCTGTTTTTTGTTTCGTAACTTTTGAAGTCCATTATTCACATAGAGCTGCAAAATTGATCTGAGCCGATCCAGCTCAGTTTTTTTGCACTGTTGTATAGCTTTAAACCTTATTGTATTATTATTATTATTATTATTATTATTATAAAAAATTAGCTGCTAATACGTGCTACTCACACTGGAACTTTTCATTTACATAATCCTTCCGGCCGCACTATGGCCCTGGGGTAGACTCAGCCTCTAACAGAAATGAGTACCAGGAATATTTCCTGCGCGGTAAAGGCGGCCGTTGCGGAGGGCTAACAACCTTACCACCTTCATTTGCCAACTGTCTCGAAATCTGGGACTCTCAGCCTCCTGGAACTCCGAAGGCCTGTCCAGGCCTGTACAGGGATTGCTTTACTTGTTACATGCTGCTCTGCAAGTTATTACCTTAACTTTATTTCTCAGCTCCATAATCAACCCGCTTAATAAATTAAACTGTCACCGTAAAAATAATCAACAAAATAACTACCACAGTTTGTGTACAAAATACCTTTCCAAAACGCTGCAACTAAAAACGTTCTGCGCCGAAAACAAATCCATGCCAGTTGTCATAAAACACGCATTTTCGTTACCCTGGGGACTTTCTTTTAGTGTTGCTGCCATTTTATAAAAATATCGATATATCGTTATATGCGATACGCTATCGGTCGACACTTAATTAAGCGATATTTTCAGCACGATATTTCGATATTTCGATACGGTATAACTTTCTTAAGTTAGGCTGCCTTACAACAACACACTGATTACTGTCAAGGCCTTCTTCGTCCATGCCCGAGGCAGAGAAATTTTCAAATTCAAAGAAATGTACACACAACAAATTTTCACGTGACTACGTTAAGTCCTTTGCTTCTCGGGTGCATAGTTTTGAAAATATACATATGGATATACACTTTATATTTCAAACCGTTTTATTGGTGTAATTCACATTATAGAAATGTTAATCGAAGGACCATTATTCCTCGCCTGCTGAACTGAGGAAAATTAACCTTGAAAGCCTTTCGCTATTTAATCTGTTTCTACGCTTAGTCAATACAACCCCCGCTTTGGAAAATAGCCGTTCTGAAGGCACTGACGTAGCAGTTATTGCTAGATATCGTTTTGCAATTCCTGCTAGTTTGCCATAGAGCTCTTTTCCAATTTTTCTCCAGTATTTTATCGGATCATCAGCAATTAGGCAGGGCTGCTGTGGATGGAACTTAAGCTGAAAATTCTGTCAGCTGCAAGGCACAACGATGAGTTCGAAGGAGTGCTGGCTGTAGTTACTGAACTGCCATTTGTATTATTAGGGCTACCGGCCTTCGCGTTGAGACTATATGTCTATGGAATTATAGTACGAAAAGGGTTAAAATCTGCGAAAATTGAAATATCCAGAATTTAAAAATTTGTTGGTTAATTTTTTAAACGTTACTTAGACAGTTATAATTACAATTTCACTATCATCTTTAAATTCAATTTCAATATTTTTGTCCCCAGTATCCGTGTTACTGTTTTAGCTTCCTTCTTCGGCTCTTCGCCTTCATTTTCTTTGTGTGAGGCCTTCTTTAAGCGAGAGTGAAAGCTTACACCTTTCCAAATGGACTTCCAAGTTGGTTTGTTGCGACTAGACGTTATTTTCTTCTTCTAATATTCACAGTTTGCTATAAATTTTTTTAAGAAAATGTTTCCACACGAAGCTCTAGTTCTGCTTAGGTGGCGCCATGTTTAATAACGGACACAAAATACGGGCATCGACGATATTATAGAAAAACGAGTTGTATCGATTTATCGATATTTCACACAGTAATACATATCGATATTTTTAAATCGTCGATACTCGTATATGAGCGGCAACACTGCTTTCTTTTGCCACTCAAGTAGATTTAGCGTTCTGTGGAAGTGGAACACTGAAATTCGAATTTTGGCCGTCTTTCGCTTAATTTGACCCACTGTACAGCGCCGCAGACGGACATCGAACCAAGGCACCCTGGACCCGATTCTACGCTACAGCAGTTAGATTTTTCCTCAGCAGCCTGGCGCATGACTGTTATACCTTTAAACTGACCGCGGGACGCAACTCGTACTTTCCTTTATCGGGGGGGTTAACAATTCGCGAGGTAAATCGTACACACCCCTTACCTGAAATCTGACCGCGGGACGCAACTAGTAAACCCCGGATGCTGGAGAGGTGCTAAAGAGAACTGCATGCACGTCCATCTGGATCACTTAACTGTAAACATGAACAGAACTGAAGTTGTCTTGGTGCGACTCTACGGAAACAGGACAGCAATGGCGACGCAGTATCTCCATAATCATGTGACATTCTTGTAAATATCGACTCGTACAATGTCGATAAGGGGTACGAAACGTGGTTTCACTTGCAAAATAGAAAAACTTACAGCTATACACCTAAAATATTGTTCACAGAATGCTGGTTAGTTTTTATGGCTGTTCAAAAATTTATAGCATCCTGTTTTGCGCAACGCTGGATGTACCTCGAATATGCACTGCTGAATAAACATATGTGTAGCAGGTTATGCAAGTTTATTCTTCCGGAATGTTTAACTGTGAGACCCACATATGCGAGGTCTTTGATTTGGGCTGATGTGTTTCAACTGAGTATTCTAATTTATAGTGAAACGCATAAAACTTGGAAGTTTTAGAGCTCTATTTCTTTTTACTTTATTTTTGGTAACAGAAATGCATCCCCACCTATTGCAGCACTATGGGGAACACTGCTTCGTAGCGCATCCCTGACGTCATTTTGGGTGTAGCAATGTGAGTGTGCCTGAGAACAGGGTGCCGAAGAGAGTATTTATACCTAAGGGAGAGGAAGTGACAGGAGGAGGGAGAAACGGTAATGACAGGCTCATAGTTTGCAAATATAATTTGGATAATTGAATCAAGTATCACACGACGGGTCGTACAGTAGAATAACGATGACGTATGAAATTCATTCGATATTCTAGCCTTCAACTATAAGATCGGTTGAGAAACATCAGTGTTACATGGGGGATAATATTAAAATAAATCTTGGAGAAATGGACGTTAAGGTACGTTTAGATGAGCAATATTTTATGGCAATATATGTCAGCAACACGGCTGCCAGACACTTGCGGCAGCAACTGAAAAACACTGAGCAATCTACGGTAACTAATGGGACGTCTTGCTGACAGCTGAACGGTGTTTCTGACAAGTGTTCTAAGTATTAAATCTGTCGAACAAGTACACGAGTGTCCGACGAAAGAGTGGGTGTTGGACGATGAGAACTAAAATTTCCTGGTTATTGTGCGACGAGAAATTTTGAACTACGTCTCTGCAGTGTTCAGCTATCAGACTCTAGGTTAAGATAAAGGTACAAATCTGTCCCTGTGAACGGCATAAAAGAATATGCTGGAATGGCGGTGTAGTGGCGCCCGCTGGCTACACCTCCACCGTCGCCAATACCTTATGCAGTTCCGCTGCCACCCAAATGATACTCATCAAGTAGGTTTTCCTATGTATATTGTTGACTAAGGTTATTAGGAAACAAAATTCAGAATTTAAGATAAAAAACACATAAAAATGAGTTACAACAGTCTAGATGTTCAGCAAAGCTTGATCACCATCCTTTTTCTGTTTCCAACTTTCATAAACTATGAATTTTAAACTAATTTCTGAAACCAAAGCATGAAAGAAAAAAATCTAAAAAAAAACTCTTACAAACGTTAACTTCCAATTTCATTTAACAGCCAGACGCTATATCCACGTTTACCTTGTATTATAATTAACAGAATTACTGCCCCATGGTTTCACTGCAAAATACCTTCCTCTTCGACATAGACACATCCAGACCACTTGGTTGTCAGGTTAGGAATGACTCTTCTCTCAAAGCCGCTTTCGTAATTCTCACAACGTATAGTCAAAAATCAGCAAATTCTCTGTCACTTAGCAACAGTTTCTCGCAAATTCAACATCCTCGCTGTTGCTAGGTGAGGGATAGGTGATCCAGCCTTCCTGTTTCTAGCTGAGGAAATGATCTCAGCAGCTGGTAACAGCTTGTATGGAACGCATCCCACAGAACAAAGTAATTTCTACTGTAATAAAAATTAATGTACCAGCACGAAGAAAATAACAAAAATAATTTTGGGGCACTACAGCAGTATAGCTCCACTCATTCTCAACTACGGCGATGAGCAGTCAGCTTCACACTCCGGCAGACTTATCTCCGAAGTAAAAGCGCCAAGTACTCATTGAATACGAGGAATAGTGGGTTCCAGAACCAGTGTCTATGTTGCGTTTGGAATTATGCAGGCATTTGCGTTCAAATAGCTTAAAATAATGACACACACACACACACACACACACACACACACACACACACACACAACTATGCAGAATTCTGAACATCGGGACGGAAGTATCTAATCGGGCAAGCTGGTTCAGTAAATAACAACTTGCACCTGTTCTGTGAGGAGCCTGGTTTCAAATCTCGGCCCAGGCATCGACTGTCTGAGGATTTTGCGGTTTTCCTCAGTCCCTCAAGTTGGCTGCCACGACCAATTCTTCCCAAATCCTTTCCAAAATTTCTTTCATTAATAAACCAACCATTTGCTGCTATATGTGGCAGAGCCTGAGTCACTGACAGCATAGTTAAATAAACCATAAAAAAATAAAAATATTACGAAGCGAACAGGGCATAAACTTTCAGATTTTCATGGCGGTACGTATTCACATTTTCGTTTTGGGGAATTTAAAGCCGTGTAGTTTAGTAGATAGGTGTCGACGTTTCGGGGGAAGCATACTGCATTCATATAAGACTCCTCAGGCAACAGGTTCCTCTGAAACGTCGGTACTTATCTATCACATTATAGAGTGTCAACTTTCAGCAAATTGTGCTGTTTAATATTCACCTCCGTGATAAACCCAAATCCCATGTCAACAGCCGTTCCTCAGGGTCAGACGTGTATCAACATGCTGGTACAGGCGACACTGTATAAATGGGTATGAGGAAACATGGCTGATATGTTATCATACCACCATGTATAAAGTTATTAAGCTATTTACTCATTTACTGTAATTTAACGAAGTTATCAGCCTATCGGATTATACAGTGCCGAATGGCAGCAATACTAATGAAGAATGATTTGGTAAGGATATGGGGGAAAAAACGTGCATGTCCTAATTTTTGGTTACTCCCTCGAAATTTGCTATAGATACTGTGTAAAATCGCGAACCCCCCCTCCCCCCCAGTCAAGGTAATAAGTTCACTCGAACCCGAGATTTCCCGAGTACGACGTGGTGCTACAAGCTCCAGCTCATGGTTCGGTCCTTGAGGCTACGTAGAGTCGAACCCTAAATGACGAGGCGGAGTTCGGAGAGGATAGGCCTACCCCCGAATACGCAACAGAAGGAAGGCAGCCTTAATATCTAGATCTGAGAAGAAGAAGGGTCTCAGTGCCTGAGACACGACAGCACTTTTCTTAGAACTGCAAGTTCTTTCAGATGCAGATGCTTAAGTCCGAATACTGTCCCAGTGTTGCTGGACAAAGAATTGAACAGCAGTAAGTCATATATTGGTCTAAGCAAAATGATGGATTATCTGAAACAGAGTCGAACTCGGTTATAACGTCATGAAAGGGACTTAATATTTTGTGTTGTTATAAACAAGTGTCTTTATAACAGAAGAGTATAATGTTTAGATAACAGTGACGAATTAATTGGTACCACAGAATATCTGACGGTATAGGCGAGGTGTCATATAAACCGATGTCGTTATAAACGGGTTCGACTGTATGTAGTTGGACTTACGCCCTTCTGCTTCTCAGTTCCAGCTATACTGATGAACATGGTAGCAGCATGAAACTTTGAGGTTACATTCGCCACAAAACGAAAAAGTAACCCACTTCTGAATCAGCCCTCATTTTAAATAGATGAAAAGCATCAGACCAATGTGCTGCTTAGTTTCACGCCGCAGTGGGATCACATGTCACTCTAATGGGTGTGGCGGCCTACTGTCAGGAGCGCTGGAATGAAAAGCTTCCCTGTACAAATGAACCCTGAGTAAGAATGTTAATTCCTCGCATGAACACTGAGTTCTGGCGTCATTTCACGGGGTAAGGCGTGGCTGTCACAGACAGCTCGCACGTGCTGTCACTTCAGAAAACAAAATAACAAGTCTGGTATTATTAAGAGTGGGTTTTATTATGACGTCAAAAACGATCCGATCTCTGACATAACCATTCAGTTCTTAATGGCACGCAGGTTGTGCTAATCATCTGTATTTGCAGTTAACAAATACGTAGGTCAATCATGAAATCAACCTAGAACCGGGTCACATATCTCTGCCTGGGGGCTTACGACTGGATCGACAAATCCCTTGAATGAAAAAATCAAGAGAATGTGGGAAAAATCTTGGTTAGGAAAGCCCTCTCGGCCACTTGAAGGGATGAGAAAATGAGAAGATAACACTGCGGTAAATCTTGGGGACTCTGCTCAAAACACTACTCGGTATTGAACCCTGGGACCGGCCACCACCCAACACAGCTGCCGGCTGAAAGGAGCCACTCTGTCTCATTGTATAACAGTTAATTACAGCCAGCAAACAGAGAAGGTGAGGTCAGGTGGGCACACAGGATTTTCCATTGGCCAGTGGTTGTTGGCACCCCGGGCGGGGGGGCTGAACCTGAGGCTCTGTATAATTTATGTTTGATTTCAAAAATTATGTTCCAAAAATCGTGTCGTAAGCATAACAAACATAACACTGACTGACTAACTAACTAACTAACTAACTAACTAACTAACTAACTATCTAAACTAACTCCATGGAGCAGAGGCCTTCTTGAGAAACTAACAGTTTCTCAGCTAGTCAAGAAATTCCCCGCATTTTATGGAACCCGGAGGTTCATTTCCGCATTCACAAAAGCCCGCCACCTGCCGCTATCCTAAGCCAACTCAATCCAGCCCATGCCCCCCATCCCACTTTTTGAAGATCCATTAACACTGACTGCAACTGCCTTTATATACATACGAATATAACTACGTGTTCCATGATCCAATCACAGTAGCCAATCTTCTTGTTTTTTTTTTAATTTTATGATTTTTCAAAATTCTAATATACTAGTCATCAGCCGATTTCAGGCTTATTTCAGCCGAAGGGCAAATCACGTAAAACTTTTCATATCATCGTGCCTACAAAATCCGTGGTTTTTAAATTTTCGTTTTGGGGCCTGGCTGCCCCCCCCCCCCCCCCCAGTGCGCCCTTGTGTGAGGTAAAGCTCCGTACGTCCCACACAACTCGAAATGCTTCGTTTATTAACAACTCTTCTTACTGCTCACCTCATATACTAGTACCCTACGGATCTATGTAGCAATCAGCGACCCTTAGAATATATATCTCGTAATTTGGCTGTTAACGCTGGGGAGAACATGAAAAGCCTTAACCACGTCAGATTATCAAACCTTCGAGTCTCATTCCCAGGATTCAAACCCCGGTCGTGCTATATAAGGAAATAAATTTTAAAATATTTGTAAATCACAAAACATGGCCACGTCAAATCATTCCACACGAGTCTGTCTGCAGAATTGAGACTTCCAATGAACTAAAACTCGTTTGTTTGATTGTTACAGGGGGCTTGTGTACCTGAACAGAAACGCATCGCAATGCGTCATAAACGCAGACCTGGTCGTGATACTAATCAAAATGGTTGTATCAACAAGTCACCGACACTTTTCAGCTGTCCCGACACTGTAATGGACTTCTTGCTTCGGATTTTCTTGTCACCAATTATTCCACGTACTTCTGTTCCACCCACGTCACGGAAAACCTCGAAAGGTCTAAATACATTCTGAAGTCATATGGAGTGCAGTCACACATACTGTATTATCACCAAATACAATACGCAAGCCCATTTGGTTTAAAATCTTTAACGATTTTAGACCAACTACGCTTGTATTGTTTTTGTATTTTGTACGTTCTTTGTGGATACCCTGAGGATGGTGTGATCTCGCTCCAAAACATGTCGGGAGTTCTGTAGTGTTTGTTATATTGTACCTGATTATTGTGTATGAGTGGGTGACAATGTATGTCATTATAATAAGTACGAACATGGCATGGGAAATTTTAAATTCATTTGTAGCGCGTTTCTAACGATACACAGCAAAAATGCACCTACTAGCTTTGCTGTGTCTGTAAAAAGCCCAGAACCGGTGGACGGATTTTAATTAATGAATGTCGTGAACTCTAACATTTATCGGAGTGGAAAATATTTTGATCGGAAAGTCGTATAGAGAAATGAATCACGCGCTTTATGTCAAATAAAATTTTCCTTGAGTCTGCACAGTTTTCGAGACAACTAGACGGAAGTGAGCGAAAGCACCACAATTGTACGCTTTGCGTCCATTTCGTAAATTTCAAATACAAGACGAATGCCAATTTACCTGCTCTGTCCGTCCGCCCGTATCTGTTTTACGCTGTACATGTATTTATCTAAACTTCCAAGAAATTACATCTATGTGTACAAACTTTACCGAATTGCTCCTTACAGTTTAAAGGCGTTCACTTAACTTCTAAATGGCTGCAAGCGTAGGTGGTAAACTAACACAAAATGGCAGCGTCTTTCACGCTCCGCTGCTGCCACCACTGCAGCTCTTCATGCGCAATGTCTGTTGTCTGTCACGCATTCTGTCGGACAAAACCCGAACGTCTCCCTAATTAAAGTAGCAAAGCATACAAATGAAACAGCAACCGTGTAGAGAAATCACGACAATGTTCGCTGCTCAGTTTACGTACAGCCATACCAGCAGTGACAAACTGCGAGGAAACAGTCCCCGTCTGCAGGGCTGAGGAAAACAAAGACAACCGTAATCAGGATTCAAATGTGATTTGTGCTCTTCTGAGATATTACCCGGCGTCGTGTGGTAATTGTTTACCGATGTATCGGGACAATGTATCGGTCCCATCTTTACGGGCCAAGACTACTTGACCCTTGAAGATGGGACCGATACATTGTCCCGATACGTCGGTAAACAATTACCACACGACGCCGGGTAATATCCCAGAACAGCGCAGATCTCATCAACATCGCGGCGCAAGCCTGAAATTAAGGATTCAAATATCTTGGCAATATTCCAAAAGAGGGCCTTCCGAATGTATTTCAATAAGGAATCTTGTTGACCGCCAGGTTCTGGGATTTCCCATAAAGTCACGTGTCATTCACGTCGTCGCTTGCAGACCAGCCTGTCTCTGCGGCACGCTGCCGTCAGAGAAGAAACGCCGCCCCCTTCTCTGTCGGCTGTCTGCAACACATTACGCAGCTGCTTATTACAGACAGGAGTGCCAACCATTCGGCGTCTCTGCACCATGGCAGGTTTTGTGTAGAGAATAACAATATGGCGTCACGAATTCCGGGTATTAACAATCCCCGACACATATTATCCGTATCCTATAAATGCCTTCCAAATCTCAAGTTATCTGTTCCGGACACTACAAACCAAGTTCATTTTTCCTTTGCTAAGGTCATTTAACAAGTGCCTTATTTCTCCTGTCCCATATCATAACGAACTTCGGAGAAGATAAAATCGTTGACAGCCATGGACACACCCACACAAAAGAATAATCCGTTAGGCTTCGGGGTTTTGTTGCTATTGAAAATAATCAGCTTAGCTAACATTCTGTTTCTAATCTACTTTATTTACGTGCAACGCCATCAGTTGTGCCCAAGACCCGTAGGCGTAACTTGGGGGGCCCAAGGGGGGCAAATGCCCCCCAAATATTTTTTCAAGCTAGGAATAGGTTTTTTTGTTACTGAATTGAATAATGACCAATTAAAAATACAGAAAAGAAAATTAAAAACTTGCGTTCGATGGGACCAATTTTCCCCTCGTTCAAATTTGACTTCTTTGTAAAGTTCGTTATACTCAGGGTCAATTTTGTCTCCCCCCCCCCCCCCAGTGTTATCAGCCAAGTTACGCTCATGCCAAGACCTTCGGCGCATACATGAGGTTTTCTAGCCTCAAATTAAGGGACTCCGTGTTTCTACGACCATCATATGAAGCTGACCTTCCAAACAGATGCGCACCCACAGTTTTTCACTGGCGGGTGGGGGGGAGGTGGCTGACCCTAAGGCTATGTACAAATTATGTTTGATTTTAAACGCTATGTTTTAAAAATCATGTCATAAATATAAATCTAACATAAATTCTTTGCAATTGCATTTATATACATATAAATACAAATACACGTTCCATGATTCGCTGACCTAATTTAAATCACAAGGTATAATCTTCTCGGTTTTTAAAGTTCATCTAAGATATCTCACGTTGTTATTTTATTCTTCAAAATTTCAATGCACTAATCATCAGTCGATTTCAGTCGCCGATTTCTGCGGAAAAATAAATCGCGTAAAACCTCTGACACCGTCATGTCTACACAATGTGCTTTTCTTTTCTATTTTCGATTGGGGGGGGGCAGCAGCTCGGCAGTCTCCCCCCCCCCACCTTCCTTGTGCGCGGCTGCTTCCAAACAAAATAAATCAATAGAAAAAATACATTGCGGCCCACAGAATCGCACACGCGTTATAATTAACAGGCCTGCTACGGTCTTCTAGGATATGGCATCACGTAAACAGATATCAACGTTTCGGAGGAACCTGCTGTCTCCATAAAACGGGGCCACTCCTGCCACCTGTCAGTTGCGACAGATACTGCTATCGATCCCTGAACGCTTTGTCTGTTGCTTTGCAATAACATAAGGAACAAATATGCGGGAACCACAACAAAACAAGTTGTCTTGCTGGATTACAGGACATCATTTCGTGTCTAGGAGCTATAAAAGTCAAAATAAGCAGCTTTTATAAGTTCATAGTTTATTAATACAAAAACGAGCCACTGCCCGAGGAAAGTCGTTGGCGTCTAACGATGTATCGCCGCGCCCATTAGCTCGGCTTTGTCCGCTCGGAAGTACCACTCTGCGAAAATCTCTCTTGGCCTGGACTGTGAAAGGAAAACGACCTTGAAAAGAAATAAGTGCTGTGCTCTGTACGCCAAATAACATTCGAATAACAATCATCTATTTCCGACGCCATTCTCAAGGAACAGTTTCAAAAGGTGTCTATTTCCTACCCGACGTCCCTTTGCATGTAACAACTCGATAACCAATAAACGAATTTCCATCAAATATAATACTGGCTGGTTTTACTACAAACTGCACGTTCCAATTTTTGCTTCAAATAGGAATAAAATTTAAAAAAAAAGCACTGCACATGAACAGCTACAAAATCCTGCCTCGAACTTTTGAGGTACCCGATTCAATACCCTTCCCAGAGATCGACTACCATAAGCTAAAGCTCTTCGTGGTTTTACTCAGTATCTCCAGGCAAATACCGGACACTAATACAAGTTCGATCACGGCCGCTTCATTCCAAGCAATCTTCATTTCATTCCTCATTAACCATCCTATCATTCAACTGCATATATCATTAGTTCCGGAAGGCATCGGTAAATAAACAATACAAAATCACAGTGAATAAAGTGTGAAGGAAAAAAGTACTCCAACTTCGCTCTTCCTCTCTTTGAAGAAAAATGCAGACTCAGATCTGCGCTGTTTTGTTTCCAAGACGGACTGCTTGACCCTTGAAGATGGCACCGACAGGTTGTCCCGAAACGCTGCTAAGAAACTACGATTCTGCGCCGCGTAAAATCCCAGAAGCGCGCAGATTTCATTTATACTGCGGTGGAAGCCTGAAATCATGCAAGATTCAGACTGCGAAATTACGCCACTATGGCAGTACTGACAACACAACTCAAAGCCGCAGTATGGTCGATAAACACGAAAATCGTAACCACTGTGACGGTATAAAACTGAAGGATTGCCAGCCGAACCCACAACTATAACTGAGACATGCGTTTATCCTTGTGAAGCCTGATGTTATCTAATTTTAACAACTCAGTTCCTACCTCACAGCGAAAACGCCTGCACTTTACCCGCCGAAGTGTCGGAGTAGGCACGCAGCCAGAGCCTATTACACGATCGTTTGATTAAATACGACCGCTGCAGAAATACACAAAAGCACTAAGTTTCTTTCAACCATTTGATAACCTATTATCCAATCGAACGACTCTATTTATAAATTGCTGCCTTTGAGTTTTATTCACAGTTTGTTTTGCAGTTTCGGGGTCCACAAAAAAATAAAAATTCCCATGATTCACACGTGGTCCACGGACCGCCAGCTTTAGAGATACGCCTCGCTCATAACATAGAGTGATAAGATGGCAAGCGAATAACGGACTGGCAAACATGCGTAAACAAAGCGGCCACGACCCACCTCATACTTCGAAATCTCCGTGACGCGACATGGGGGGGGGGGGGCCCAAAGCAAATTCCAAAGCCACTTTTCGTGCCCCAAGTAGTATATTCCTTTCAAGTCATTTATCTAAAATCCGATGCGGTGGCAATAACATTTCCCACACCACCCTGCTTCACTGACATACTGTACACGCTACCGTGGTGATGCATGCAGGATCCCAAAACACAACAAAACTCGTAACAGAACTGACATCTACAGTCCATACAGTTCTTTTATTCGTCACGCCCTTCTGTCCGTCTGCAACTCCGAACGCCGCAGTGTGTCGTTACAAGATACTGGGACTTTCGTGTGTATAAATTCCCCCTGTTTATGATCGCATCCGTCTATACTGGTTTTCAGATGCTCGGATGTTCTGAAAGACCACGAACTGTCGCTTCCGTTAGGCTTACAGCAAACGAGTAGGTATGTTGTAGCAACACAACACTGTGAGGACAGACATCGGGTCCCGTTCCTCTGCATAATGCACGCACATCGACCATGCCAAGTGGGTCACTACCCGGGTTTGATATATAGGTAGTAGCATCCTCAGTGTTGCTACTTCATACATGGTCTACTGACACCCGTACCTTGCATGTATACAATGACGCACTAGCGAACGGTATAGCCTGTACATTATTTAACAAGTTAGGTGGGGTGCACAGGATGCGTTCGCTGTATTTTCCTTGCAAGTTTTCTCCTAGTTTTAGCAACAGTCCTTTCCGCTATCCTCAACAGATTCGGAGTCAATCGTGCTCGACTGTTATGTTTATATTGTCAATTGCTTCGTCTGATTCAACCCGTACCTCAAAAAGAACACGATCTGCATCACTTGTTAGATTTAGATCGTCGACTGTTACTTCGGCCTAAGCTCGTACCTCACAGAGACCACGACATAAATGTACGCAGGTCTTCATGTGGTGGCCGGGATAGAGTAGTCAGTACAACGACTCGCTACGTGCTGGACGGTCCGGGGTTTGAACCCCGGTGGTAGGTGAGATTCTCCCTAACCGTCCAGACAGGCCCTGAGGCCCACCCAGCCTCCTGTACAATGTGCAGCGGGTCTCTTTCCCAGGGGCAAAGCGGCCAAGGCGTGGCGTTGACCCATCCCCATCTAGTGCCGAGTTTTAAATAACGAGTAGAGTTGTACCTCTATCCCCCGGCTGGGCCTTCATGGCCTGTTGAAGGGCGAACTTTACCCTTAAGTCGTCACGCAAATTGTCTGTTATTTTTGTCCGATTGTAACCAAACTTGAATTTCGTTGGCGTGTTTTAGTACAAACTTCCGAAATAAAATTTCACGAAAATCTTTACAGCAGGAGCCGAGGAGTTCCACACGGACGGACGGACGGACGGACGGACAGACAGACAGACAGACAGAATGACGAAGTTAACAGTCGCCCTTTACAATTAAAAAAAAAGTGAAAATACTTCTCTAACCGATGTTTCCCCACTTGCGCAAGTGCAATGCTTTTTGGGAAGTTCGAAGGTTTCGTCTATGTGTCCTTTTAAGAGCAACATGTAGATGTACACGCATATGGAGCAATGGTGGGATAATACTGACGGAAGAAAACCGAAGTACTCGGAGAAAGGCCAGTCCCAGTGCCATTCTCTCCACCGCAAACCTCACACAGACTGACCTGGGAACGAACCCGAGCCTCCGCCGTAAGAGGCCGACGACTAACAGCCTGAGCCATGGCACTGCCGATCTTCGGCATTTCTTATGCGAAAGCGCCTAAGTTCAGTTCCTACGTCGCAGTAAACACACTCTCTAATGACGAAGACCTACCAATTAAAGTTGCTTCAGGAAACAATCCTTGTTCCTTGGGTCAGTCACGTGAGACATATACGCTAATACACTGTATGGACAAAAGGCACGGTCGGTTAAACGTTACAGCGTGCGGTACATATACTCGTCGTTACCACTGTGCTTTAAAAAGTCGATATTCTGCGTCAACCTGATGAAGAGTGGGAAGCGGACTCGATTCTGAATAAAACGATGAAGCGGAAAGAGAAACAATGTGTCCACCCACACGAAAGGAGTGGCACTCGTCAAATACGTCGCAAACACTCACATACAAGCCAGTAAGCAAAACACGTAATTTACAGGCTCTTTAGTATAAATAGTCTAAAAATATATATCTGAAACTACCAGGATAGCTCAGTCTGGACAAGATCAATTTTAATAATATATTTTCTTTACGTGTGACATCCCGTTGTGTGTCAATGATATGAACAAATACAATCAATATCAGTCTCAACACAACTACCTTTATTAGACAATACAGTCTACCCGCCTACAGCAACATGGTACTCAATTAGACAAATGGTCTGTTGTCTAACGAAGATAATTGTGTTGAGACTGACACTGACTTTATTTACGAGTATTCATTTCCGTCTCTACCCTCCAGTTTTCCGAATTTCAATTTGACATGCATTTATGTCTCCCTATGCGTGCTGCACGCCGAGTCCATCTGTTCCACCCTGATTTGATCAAACTAATAATATACAAGTCATGAAGCTACCTATTATACAATTTTCTCAGGGGTGCTTTTACTGCCTTACTGTTCGGGACACGTACTCTCCCCTACACCATCAGTCACCCTAAAATAAACAACGAACTGGGTGAGGAACCTAAGGTAGATAAAAGGGTCAAACAGTTTAAGGCGATGGAACAGGAGCCATCGACAAGAAACGTGGCTGGGCATAATACGGAATTTATAAAGCTGCGGATCGAAGAGGATGGTCTAATGATTACGGAGTTGCATACTGCTCAACACAGGGCCGGAACAGCGTAGTCTGTACAGCGACTAGCTGCGGGCTGGACGGTCCGAGGATCGAATACTGGTAGAGACGAATTATCCGCGCCCAGCCAGACCGACGGCGGGGCCCCCACTCAGCCTCCTACACAATGGGAACCCGCTCATTCCAGGAAACGAAGCGGCCCAGGTGTGGCGCTGACCACCCACCTCCATCTGGCGCCGAGGTTAAAAAGAGTAGAGGCACACCTATACTGTCCTTCTCGGACTTCTTGGCAGGCTTTTTTATCCCCCGCCGTGCAATAGCTTCTAGCCTCCTCATTATCTGGGCTTCGCCATCACACTCAGACACACCACACTCGCGAGGACTCCTCTGGATGAGTGATCAGCCCGACGCAGAGACCTCTACCTGACAACACACAACAATGACAAGAGGAAGACATCCATGCTCCCACCGGGATTCGAACACGCAATCACAGCAAGCAAGCGACCGCAGACCCAAGCCTTCGACCGCAAGGCCAATGGGATCGGCTCGTGACAGGTTATAGGGTAACTTTACCCATACTTTTTAATGCGTGACAACAGAGAATTTGCAAAGCTACGTACCCCCGGGCTGATAATTCAGCCGTGCATTAAGTAACGAGTGTTTACAACACAAGTCCATTAGCTCGTCTTTTTATTACCATGATCCACCGTATTTCTTGCAGTGACTACAAACTGACGGCTTGCACACAGCTGAAATTATTCACCTAACTTCTGCCTCTGTTTAAAAGCGATGTATATTTACGTGTTTGTTTTAGGATGGAGACATTATTACGAATTTAAAGTAACGTGCAAACCCCAGATTTACACCTCATACGAAACAGGAGATATAAAATTGCCTCTGATTCGTATTCAGTAATGCCAAAGTAACACCTCCGGGTCCCTTCATACTGCCTACTGTTAACATGCTGAACTTCATTTGCCTCTGTGCCGCGAAGTAGAGCACTCGCACCGTTCGAAGTGGCAACGTTTTCTAGGACAGACACAAGCAAGTGACCATAACGCGCATGCACAAATGACACGCTCTCTCTATTCAAAGATCCCAGGCTTCTGAGATAAGATGCCGTATTGACAGCTAAACAGGGCACGCGGTGACGCAGTTGGTCGAGGCACTGCGCTAGAAGCCGGAAGGTTGCCGGTTTGATTCCCGATGGTGTCATTGGAATTTTTCTTTGGCATAACCCTTTCGGCCGCACTATGGCCCTGGGTCGACTCAGCCTGTAACAGAAATCAGTACCAGGAATATTTCCTGGGGGGTTAAGGTGGCCGGTGCGTAAGGCTGACCTTACCACTTTCATGTGCCGACTGTCTTGAAATCTCGGAGCCTCAACCTCCTGGAACCCTCAGGGCCTGTCCAGGCCTGTAATGGGATAGCTTCACACTTTACACTGTTAAAGCAACCATTCTTCGTTTACATTATGGGCAGCAATTTCACGCTTCCGCTTCGGTGCAGGTGAGATCCGCGCTCTTCTGGAATGTTGAGAGAGGTTTCTCGGTAGTTTGTTACACACGTTTCAATACAAGCAGTCTAGTTTCGGGACACCGTACCAGTCCCACCTTTAAAGAGTATCCCGAAACGTGGGTAACCACCAATCTACGCCGCGCAACACCCCAGAAGTCCAAAGACCTCATTACTAACCGGTCGCTGATCAATGATAATATAAATGAAGAGTTGAAAGAATACAAAATACTACATCTACTGCCGCATTTGAGGCAAACGTATATCTTGCAGGCTATTTATGCTGTGGCGCAAGATTTGTGGATCTGTTATTCGCAGAGCCATGGATATTATCTTGATAGCCAGAAATGTCACAGGAGCGCCGTGGTGGTTCATGTGTCTACCACAAAGTCCCGGTTATTTGTTATTCGTTTCTTGCAGAAGGTTCCCGACATGGGTATGATTTATTGCAGTACCGGTGTTACTGCTTTCTTCAAAGTGACAGCACGACGTACACAGTGTGGGTTCGGCGGATAACATCGCGGCCTTCGTGCCGAAAACTGATGAGAAATTATTAAGGAGGAACTTCATGTTGTCAGGGACTACGGGACATAAAAATGAATATTCAAGTTTGCTGGGGTGTCACGTCATGTTGACTGATAAACAGTTACATCTGCCTTTCCTGTACACAATTTAATGAAGACAGGAGATAACGGAAAATGTCTATTTAAAACTAGTTGTAAATGGAAAAATGAAGTCCGTATGACACTGCCTTTGTATGAGGTTACAGGACAATAGAACATGAAAACAATTTTGGGACAAGAAGCGAAATGATTGTCAGTAACGCATTAACATTAGCGCAAAATATGGGTGGAAGAATTAGAAGACAGACCAATGTAAATATCTAACATAAAAAGAATCTAGCTCCCGTAAAAACCCGGTGTTACACGGACTCAGTTAGACGTAAATTCAAACCGCTCGTACAGTACAACCCAATAAACTGTCATTATGATTATCGTTATCATTACCCCAACGTGGCGAAAGATCGTGCTGTCTTCACCCTCACGATCAAGAGGTCCAGGAAAGGTGGCAGTGTTCGCTAAATTAACCTTTAAAGACGAAGCGTAAACTGTTTTTATTTAAAGAGCCCCTTCGTACCGCGCAGTAAACACCTTTCATCTCGGTTATAAATACCAGTCAGTTTGTTATATAGAGCAAAAGTCATTGTTTGTTCTGAGATAAATACAATACACAAAGTACAATGTCAGCAGATTGTACAATTCTTTAATATTAAACCTGTTGGTGTGTTAAGTAACCAGTATGCTTTAACCCTTTAAAGACGAAGCGTACCTGTTTTATATAAGGACTCAGTGCGTACCGCGCTGTAAACACTCTCCACTTCGGTTATAAAAACCAGTCTGTTAATGTTTTATAAGGCAAAAGTTGCTGTTTGTTCTGAGATCCGTACAAAACACATAAACACAATGTGGGCACCACGTAGAATTTTTTAATGTTAAACCTGGCGGTACGTAAAGTTACCGCTAGGCTTTAAAAGGTTAAAAGGTTAATATGGGGCAACTGGAGAGACAGCACACGGAAGTCCTCAAATCAATTTCTTTATACACCAAGATATATATATATATATACACACATTGTGTGTGTGTGTGTGTGTGTGTGTGTGTGTGTGTATGTGTGTGTGTGTGTGTCGCCCATGTAAGGGACCAACGGTTCATATGTGCACTGGTAGAGTAATTCATGTAATCGCGGGTATCGTGAGACATGCTACAAAAGGCAGTGAAGAGGGTGGGGAACAATAAAGCAATATCATACAGATCGCGACAAAACAAAGGTTGAGAAACCTGAAAGAATTGGTCGCAGCAAAAGACGTGGAACAGTCCCTAAGCGTCTTGCGGCATGACGGTATACAAGCAACAGTACAGTCATACTTGAAGTTCTCACTGTGGTTACACTGCCCGTTTTCATCTTTAGGCCGCATGTTGTGTGGGATACAGGTACCAAGCTTTCACACAAAAAGTGCTGCCTTCGTTTTCAGTGTACAACGATAATTAACTAGTTCTTGTTCTTCTGTCCTGAAATGGAAACAATGTGTTCGACCGAAACCTAGTTTTCCGGATTCCAAGAATGAGTACTTTTCTTATTCATCTAACCTGAAAACGGAAGCAACAAGTTCCTCCTAAACGCGGATATCTACCTAGCCAACAATACTGCAACACATCTGAAGGACATGAAATAAAATGTCGAAATAAAATCATCTAGTGAAGCTCAGAATTATTTCCCAGACTGGGCAACAATAAAACATGGAGTAACTGAAGGGTCAATTGTAATATCCTTAGTTTTTATTTTGGTCATAAATGACCTTGTCCAAGAATAAATACCGTACCATAACCATTAATATTCTCTGATGACATTGGTGTAATAATTTCTAATCAAAATATTGAAGACTTTTCATCAGTGTCAAATACAGTTCTGTCTCCTATGTGTAAATGGTTTACTGGCAACAAGTTGGCCCTACATGTAGCTAACACGAATAAGATAAAATTTACGATGAATAATTTTCCACAGCATCCATTTTGGTATTGGCCATAATGAAAAATATACAGAAGAATATGGGAATACAAAATTCCATGGTTTACAAATTGATAGCCACCTGAATTGGAAGAATTGTATCAATTAAACGGTTCCAAAATTACGTGCATCATGTTATGGAATTATGTATACGTTTCACACTAGTAACACTGAAACTTCCAAAAGAATTTATTTTGTCTACTTTCATTCCGTAACTAAATATGGAATAATTACTCGGTAATTCGTTTGGCAAGAAAATTATATTCACTCGACACAAGAAAGCTGTTAGAATTATAGCAGCTTCAAAACCTGGAAATTCGTGTAGGTGCCTGTTTAAGAGAGTGCAGCTTTCACCATTTCCATGCGAATGTATACTGTCATTAATAAACTTCATTGCAAATAACCAAGAAGAATTTCAAACAAATTCAGCTGTACATAGTCTTAATACAAGGAATAAATACCATCTTCATATACTAACTGCCAACCACTCAAGTTTTCAGAGAAGTGCACACTATGGTGACATGAAAATACTAAACCTATCATGCAGATGCACAAGTATGGAGAATGAAAAAGCTCGATTTATGCCAGCATTAAGAGAATACTTAAACACACACTCCTTTTCTTCTGTTGATGAATTTATGATGTTCCAAAAAACATAATCAAATTATCAGTTGTGTATAATGAATTTTACATATCTGAATATTGTTCGCAAAATACTTTTAATACTTTGTATTGCATATATTGCATTCTTTCATCCTTGAGTATCTGTATGACTCGTTCCCCATCCTGCTGTCAACCTGACTAAATTTTGGATGTACAGAGTGCATCATATGTATGTGTGTTTGCATATGTATGCATGTATGTACTGTTATGGGTGTACATATGTACATCCTAGAAGACTAATGTCTGTTTGGAAATTATACCCATTGATATTCTTGACACACAGTGCAAAATAAAGACAAGTATTAATGCTGAATTGTGGTCCTAGAGAACATTCCATATGGTTTGGGTTTCACAGGTTAACTGACCCTGGAAGAATACTGAAGACAGGCGAAACTTTTATAGTGGAAACAAGGCAAGTTTTCACCTGAAACTTAACGTTAGACCCGTCGCATGCTAACAAAACACATTTTGTGTTTTGTAACAAATTTAAAGCTGAAAAGAGGTACAAAGTGTGACAGTGACTCCTGGAAGGTTGAGGTATGACCCTGTGGTGGGATCCTGCGAACACAGTAATGAAATTTCAAGTTCTTTCCGAACGATCATCAAATTCTCAAAAACTCTGCGCCATGGGATCAATCAGCACTGGCGACATAATTCATTACATTTTAAATATAGTTATTGTCAAACATTCTTTTAATCATACATTTTCTGAGGTATTATTCTGTGACACCGTCAGTATCCCAAATTATTTAGTGTTGGTAGTACAAACTGGGGATAAACCGGAGAGGATTGGGCAGATGCGGTCGTTGCCTAATCCAAGCACAATCTCTTGATTTGCCTCAGGCATTTTGGCAAACCACGGAAAGCAATGTCGGTATACATGGTGCTCCTGCCAAGATTCAAACCTGGCAGCTGCCGAATACAAGTCCAAACCATTACCCCTACACCGTCCTGCACAGTTTCTTCGTAAAATGACATGACCTCGACAATAGGGGGAGACGATAAACCGCAGAAGGCAATGACCAGGCACATGATTACAAACATATGACGACCTACCTGATATCCAGCGTCCAGCAACATTCACTCGTAACAACGCACTTCTCGTACAAATGCATACACTCAAAAGCATTTCGCCCTTACCTTATGTACAATTCTTCATCAATTCCCGCATATAAATGAAAAATAATTCCTTGCACACTACAAACATCAACAGCACGACGCCATTTTGTAGTCAACGATTAATAAGTAACACGGATCGCATAAATAAGAACTAAATTAACATCGAAAACGAAATTAGGTTCTACGTTTACTCGCTAGATAGCACTACAAGTAGTTCCGTTCGCGACGTCGGAGGAGACAAATCTCTAAAAATGGAACTTTGTCTACTGCTACTGCAATATAGACACATCAGTCGATTACCGCCACCCGATCTGGGGAGCGCCGACGTTTTTGACGTGGGGTGAAACGTCTTTATCAATCACTGGTTTCCTGCAGTTTGTAAGGAACTGACAATGTCAAACTATGATGATCGTGAAAGCTTTCTGAAACACTGCATAATTCATTCTGTCGCTCTGACATTTCTGACAACACACCTACTTCACATTACACCTCTTCAAAACATCTGTGCTAACTTGGCCTATATCAGAAACACGGTCGTTACGTCATTTTCAAGCGTAACGTTATATTTCTTTGCTTATTTAGCGCGCCAGCACAGTTCGATCCTTAGCCTAAGTGAGGTGTCTAGGCGATTGAGGACAGGAATATTAGGGTTCGATTCCGATCGGAAATTGAGGTTTTTCTGCTCATTAGTGTTTGGGCAGCATCTGGCTACCACCCAGACACTTATCCAAAGAGTGGGGGGGGGGGGGGGTTCTTGCCCAAAGGGTAAAGAAAGCAGAGCATGAAGTTAGCCACTCACATGCCTTCATGTCATTCACTTGGAGGGACTTGAGAGTAAATACGCAAATCATTAGGGCAATAGTTCCGCAATTTCTACCCGACGTACGTATTGGGATACTGGCCAGCGGAGGGCGAAGAGAAGCAGAGTTCCGCGAAAAGGACACCAAGTGATTCATAGGCACAGACGATACACTGAAAGGCTAAAATAACTGCAGTTTGTACGACACGGGGAACGGACTTAGTGCTTCAAGTAAACTGCATTTGATTCGTATTAGCCTGACGCTACAGCCGCCTTTACCCTTGTGCAAAAAGCCCTGAATGGGGCCGACGCAATTTCTGAAAGACTTTGTGCAGTATGGCCAATGGGACAGAGGGTCGTGACGTCATCGTGTGTTATGAGGCAAAATAAAACGGCAGCCAAGTCTGCTGAGGTGCATGTCGGACAGAAAGTGTTGCCAACTTGCAATTGTGATCTTTTAGGACAGCTCTTAAAATTTTTAAACACACGACGGTAGTGGATTTCTTAACACAAGAAGAAGTGACACGTAATTATCCCTATAGCAAGTCTCATCACGCATCAGGCAGCTAGTTGCTGACCTGTCAGCGCGAAGGCTAGAGTTCGATAGCAGACCATTCCTTGTGGGGTTTTCAGTGGAACAGAATTTTTGTAGGCCTACTTTTGTTTTCCAATGTCGGTATTATTCTGCCAGTTCTCCAGACACTTTCGTTCATTATTATCGAGGCTTCAAATTATACATTTTCCGTGCAGTCTTTTCCAATATACACTTTTTTATGCCAACTACCAGACACAATCTCTTCCCATGCGTTCCTTCTACACGTTTCGGCTGTTACTTCCAGCCATCTTCAGGGAGTCAACAAAAATGGTTCACACAACAGCAGTCTATCATGAATGGCACGTCATGCACAACTACAGTATTTTATTCATTACTGCATTATATTCATAACTGTTTTATTTTATTGTACTGTAATTTGAAACGCACGCTTCTGATATTGACTATGTCGCAATGAGTGAGTGCATGACGTGCCAATTTTGATGGACTGCTGCCGTGTGAACCATTTGATGTTGGCTCCCTGAAGATGGCTCGAAGTAACAGCCGAAACATGTAGGAGGAACACACGAGAAGAAATTGTGTGCAGTAGTTAGCATAACACAAATGCATATTGCCCAGGCTATTTAACCCTTTAAAGACGAAGCCAATCTGTTTTATATAAGAACTCAGTGCGTACCGCGCTGTAAACACTCTCCACTTCGGTTATAAAAACCAGTCTGTTAATGTTTTATAAGGCAAAAGTTGCTGTTTGTTCTGAGATCCGTACAAAACACATAAATGCAATGTGGGCACCACGTAGAATTTTTTAATGTTAAACCTGGTCGTACGTAAAGTTACCGCTAGGCTTTAAAAGGTTAATGTTGGCAATTCAGAGTGTCTTTAAGAGAAGGTAAGTTGTTCCGTACACAGCAAATGCCACAGCTGTGGCCCATTTCTCATTAGATATTAGTGGTACAGGTCTGCGCTTTTCCGTCATGAGAATGTCTATTCAATTTCGAGAATGAAAGATTCCCCTGAACATTGCACCTCCATTCAAATCATCTCACTGCCGAGCAGCAGGAAACATCATCATATTCTGGTTCGACTTCTTAGGGAAAATGTTGGAATTTAAGGCTGTTTAACCATTTTGTCGAGAGTATTTCACAGTTGAAGTCACAGCCTATAAAATTTACTTCATCTCCAATGAAAAAAGTTTTACAGCATATTGTCCCAAGATGAATAATGCAGTGAAGAACCATCGGATTGTCAGAGCCTATAATCATAACTTCCTCGCACGTTCTTCCCATTATGGCGGTCTTAGTGACGTACATGTTTCTGCCACCATCGATTACAGTGCGAAAGTGCTGAATTACCAGTCCAGCTACAGTGGTTTAAGAACTGACCCATACTGTTTTACTTCAGTCTTTTATACATTATCGGCTCGAAATGACACGAGTATAGCTACATCGTGGTAAGTCTTTTGTTCAACTCCCGTCTGCCTGCTTACTGCTGGGAAGTTAGTTGAGCAGCACGTAAGAATTTGAAGTGATACTAAACAGCCCGTCCCCTAGCTGCCGCTCGCCGAATGTTATTGCCGGATTTCAAGTTTTGAATGAATCGCCAGATTACAGGTTCCACGAAAATAATATGCACAGAGGAACGTTTGAAAGTACAGAAACAAAGGCAAATCAATATACATAAGCCAGGACTAAATTCAAAACTTTTTCCCAACAGGTACCTCGCGCAGCACTTGTGTCCTTAAGCCACTCCTGCATTATAAATCCGAGTTTGCTGCGCCACAAATGAGCTGCAAACAAGTGACATCCTTCCCTCACAGATGCTGGTTGAACTGCATTGCTGCGAAGTAAAACACAACTGGCGGACGAAGGAATAGGTAAATTTAGTTTTCAGTCCTCATGAGACCAAACCCACTAAAGCTACGTAAAATATACAATGAGAGAATGAAAAACAAACGTCCTTTGTTTTTCGTTTGTAAAGCCAGTTGTAAACCAAAGCATTTGTTTCAATACTGCATCGAAGGACACTGCAATCCAATACAGCGCACAGAGGGACTCGAAACTTTGTATGCATGGAACACTGGTCTTCACTCATTCCTTATATGGGTTTGGAGCTTCTGAACATGCAAATACTGCTAGTACGTTGCGTAGTCATTAATCAAATTTTACTCACACTAATGAATAGCAGACCCACTGCATATGGATATAAACTGTATTTCTATAGGTGGACAAATTCGGTGACTTTACACACAAAAAACAAAAGTTCCCACAGCATAAATGTCCACACCGAATGTAATCTATATACATTAGCCAGCTTTTCGATAAACATGACACCCCAGTGCCTATTCATTTCCTAAGCTTCATGCAGAACTTCAAACTTGGTGCAAACCGTCAGAAAAAATGCAGCGCCACGTACTGCGGGTGACGTTGGACGTACTGAAACGTTTATGAAGCACGTAATAACTTCCACGAAAAAATTATCACTGCTTTATACAGTATCCATGCAGGCGACACAACAAAGCCATCCGCTGCTTGCCACAGGAACTATCGTTGATGCTACGGTGACAATAAAACGCAATAAGGAACGCGGTTTGAAACAAACCAGCAAATGCAGTTAGTGAAACAGGAGCGCGACTACGTCTAATCTGTCGGAAGCTGCGTATTAAGGTCACGACAATGGGAATCATCTCAGCTTCATGTCTGAATCTACGTTGGCAATAGGATTTCGTAAAATGTGTGAATTAATTTTAATGAGAAGATTGTTGGCATCACCTGTTGTAACACACAATCATGTGCCGAAATAACTCAGCCAGGTAAGCGAAAACGGCACGGACTGGAACACCTAGAAATTTGAGTTCCTCGCAGGGGAACGGGGGATGAGATTTTTTTATTATTAACGAAGTTCGATATGGATATGGGCCCTTCCAAGCCAAGCATGCAATAGTACCGGGGGCTTGTTTTCCGTGCTAAACGGCCGGGCCATGAAGCTAACCACTTATATACCGCGATCTAGTGGCGAGGATGCGAATGTGTGTTGCTCTATCTCCACTTCCCAATACGTTTCAGGCTTTGGTGCTTTAAGCACATGGACAACTTCAAATTTATTTTTCTTTTTAGAAGGTGCTTACGCATTTTATGGTCTGCCTCGTCCAACACGTACCACAGATCTTGTTGATGAGCAAACCCGAGTAACGAGAGTAAATATCAGATTTAAACGAAAGGCATTTTGCAAGAACGGTTTGCTGCTTGCGGATATTCGAACGGGTAATTAGGATCATTACGGCAGTCGTGTACTCTGTAGTAATAAAGGCCAGTTCGTGACTGCTGGAGGAGTTTACTTTCCTATCGATTACGCTCGTGCCCATTTCACAGGTTTACTACAGTTCTTAGAAAACTATTCTGCTAAAACAGAGCAAGATATCTTGTATATCGCAACGCTACGCAAGGTAAATATTTTTGTGTGTTCAGTGATGACAATATGATGGACTTCAGCTCCTTCACAGCGGAATACATTCTGTATTTGAAAAATGTGAACGCAGCGTAGCAGCGTACGTAAGTTTGTAACATCAGAGGAATCCACAGTTTCACTGTTCCAGGTCAGCAGAGCGCAAGGCGTCATATTTCAGAATAATGTAATTTTCATATTCACCTTCGTGAGAACCTCAAATTTCATAATGATTGAAAGATACGCCAGCATAGGTAATAAGCATATGCATAATTTTTGGGGAAAAGCCTGCAGGTAACACCGTTTTGGAAAGTTACGAGTAGTTTGAAATTGATCACAAAGAAATAACGTGCAAATACTGTGAAATTAACACTCTGGGGCCTAAATTAAATTCCCGCTGCGATCTGCAAAAGTCCGGTTTTAAATTACAGGAATTACAGGATTTAATTTTTTACGCAAGCTTCTATAAAGAAATAAGAAAAACCGAAGGAAAAATTCCAACAGAGCTGTGAAGAATGGCCGTAATTAGTCGATTCAGATGCTGCGTTGTTTGGGAATAGAACCCAGCAACCTGCGACCCATATGTGAGTCTTTACGCTTTAAAAGGAGGGTTAATGCATCTGTCTCATGACAGGGACCATTATCAGGTTCTTGTAAACAAGATTATTAAAATTCGATTTGCATAAGATGCAAGGAACATTTTGACCAACTGAGTAAGCAAACATCAGCCTCATCGTGGATTTGGTTACTAATAAACAGTGCGCCGTGCTGGCGCGGCAAATTCTCCGACACGAGTGCGAAGCGCGATATCGACTAGAATGGCGCATTAAACCAGAAAGTTTTAAAAAACGTAGTAAGATGTGACAGGTCTTGAGACTGTATCACACTCGCTGACCTTGTGTTCTTCTATCAAGGAGGCATAGGGCTCGAATCCTGCCATGCCTGTGTTTATGTATGCTGGCATACAATTGATTTCAGACTGTCCCACACGATCGGTAGATGGCCTAAACCCAGTTGCCTAGCAACGAAGTGCCACGTGTTTTATTGAACATTTCAGACCGCGTCGAGGTAGGTTAACCCGCGGGATGACTGGCGTATGAGAGGTCACGGCAGCAATCAATGCGGTCACGTGACCAGCCGCAATCGACAGGATATACACCCCACAAGGTGCTTTTTGCTTGTTGTTCTTCAACCACAGATCTTTATGTGCGTACTCTAACAACGAAGCCACTATCTTCTCAAAATTCCTCAATTTTCCCTCCTCTGTGTGCCAGTTGCCCCTACCTGTTGTTCGAGCAGTTGCTGACAGCGGCTATTAGCTTTTTCATGCCTGTCTGTCCATGTGTTTTTCGTCGTAGAAGAATTTGGCTACCGCTAGACGGATTTTTATTGGCCTTACTAAAAATTTTTCTACGATGCAAACTTATGAATAACGGACAAAAAATATTATAAATATTTGTCGACCACTGTTCCAAATGTTCAGACCGTTAAGAAGTAGAGCTGTAGGAAAACTGAAATGCGAGAATGCTACTTCAAAATTAAAATGGAAGCCATACTTGCGACAATACCGTATTCCTTAACTTATTGCCAATGACATGAGCAGCGACATACTGTTCTTCAAATATAAAGGACTGGTCACAGACTCATAAACCCAACCGAACTGCATGTAACATTAAAAGGGGGTATAAAAACAACATCGCATATCGTGTACTCTGCGCCGCAGTACATAGACTTTATACCAAGAAGTTTATTTTTAAAATATCATATGGTTTGATGATATATATGTACGTGTAATTTCCCAAATGTCTTCCCAGGTATATTTTCACCAAACTCGTAAATTCTCAACAGCATTATGTGCGAATATCTTACGCAGAATTTCACCCACGTCGGGCCACAAATGTTGAAAGTACAGAAAGCAATTGATTTACGTCCCTAATTAAATTACACATTTTACTGCGCCGATTTTCACGAAAATAATAATCACTCATTATACTTTGTGGGCATTTATTTACATCGGTAAGTAAATTACGACCTTCGCTGTGCCGATTTTCACGAAAATCACTATACTCCACACATTTTTGTGAAATGTTCTATGCCGAATATTAACCGCTGACACTACGTTTCAGACGGATGGGCGGTCAGACGTCACTAAGCAAAGCGCTCTTCTGTAATCACAGAGAACACCTAAAACCGTGTCTGTAACGTTTTGACAGGCAAACACATAAACAATTTCACACATCAGTAAGATAATTTTCTATTAATGTTTGACACTGCGTCAACTTTCAAGCTCCTTCTATAAGCAAAACCATCATCAGTGTATTATCATAAACAGTTTGCCTGGATCCCGCCCCGTTAAGGGCGGGAAGATATACTTCAAATACAAAGTCTTTGTCATAAACAAAGACCATAGCGACTGTACTGGCCATAGTAAAAATGGGAGGCTGATGGTATGCGGAGTACAGTAACGGCGAAACTGTTGAAAGCACAAACCGAAACGAATGATAAGTACTTCAGGATTAATAACTTAATACATTTCACATATTTTTAAAGTTCCAGTGCTAACACTTACATCATATGCAATAAAAACTGGCGGTGCACCCACTGCCTTATGGAGTAGGGGTGTATTCACACTATAAGGCACGGCACGGCACTGCGCGACACGACACGTCAAAATATTCTTTCATGGGTTTCACATGCTCGAATTCACACCAGTCCGTCACCTACAGCTAACAACAAAGACAGCGTCGTTGGGGCTGACAGAAGATAATACTTTTCCTGTCTGTTAACTGACTGTAGATGTGAGCGCACGCTGCTTTTTGTCGTGTCGCGTCGTGCCGTATAATATGAATCGACGCTAAAACCGCATGTAGGTCTTTGGTCTAGATGTTCGGTGAATCCCGAGTTCGAATCTTGTTCGGGGATTGGTTGTATACAAACAACAAAAACAGTGATGGTAACAATAATGACAATGATGAACACACAAGTGATAAAACTCCACGTACAATCCAAGTACAATTACCGCAATAAGATAAACTGACAGCTACACAGAGAGCATGCAGAATGGTTACATGTACAACACTAAATCAATCCAAGATAACAGCAGAATTATTTCCTTCAGTAAGCACTGAGGGGAAATGTTTCTTCAAAGGGTTTACAAACAGAATAGGACAGCAAACCGTGAAAAGGGAAACCATGATATTGAAACAGAAGGGCCGTATGACAATTACCCTGAAGTACCCACCCTTCACCCACACAGGATATGTTTGCTTTCCTTGTCAAGATCGCAACTTACAGTAGCTAGAACTGTACAGTAACAGTCAAATTACGAAACTGCAGTTTAACCACGTACGTAAAAATTAAAGCTTTATAAACGAGCGTTTGAACTGTATTTAACAAATGTAGCAAAATGCCTGATCGCGCTTTAAATTTGACGCCTAAGGAACGTACTGACAACAGTGCGGCTTAAATGTCATAAGACCTTTGCCTGTTCTCCGCTTGTTCGCTATATTGAACAGTGGCACTACACTGAGTCTAAGTCAGTGGTTCTTAACCTGTGGTCCACGGACCGATGGGTCCGTGGACAGACTTCAAGGTGTCCGTGAACTTCTTAATCAATTAAATTTTTATGGATTAATGAAGAATCTCATATATTACCGTATTATACATTCGTTATTTTATAATACTTTGAAATCTGTATTTGAGCATAATTTGTTGTCTTTGTAATACAATCTATAATACAGAGTGTAGATTCTATATCTATGTATTTTATTTTATGAATTTAAATACATTTTTCTGAGAAGCGGTCCGTAGGTTTCACCAGGCCCTCACAGGGGTCCATGGCATAAGAATGATCCACTGGTCTAAGTGTTGTGGGGGGTAGCGGTTTACAACAAATATAACTACGGCCTTAGACATATTCCATCTGCTTGCTTTTCCAAGCACAAAATTTCGGAATCTGCGTATTTACGTCATCGGTTCCTCCTCAGTTTGGTACCTTACAAAATGACAGTCCAGCGATTGAAGCTATTCCTTTCTAATGGGTCAAACGCAGTACACAGGGTTGTAGGCTACCTGATGACAAAAAAACTCCAGCTCCCGAAACTGTTTTTGAATGCGGATAGTGCGTAAAATAGTAATCACATTTCTTAGAATTATATCTTCAGCCATGACGCACGGTCGGAAAAAATATTAGGAAGCCAGTTCCATCCAATCTGTGATGTCCCAAAATTATCCACTTTTTAATTGTAACAACAGACAACTGGGAGCTCTATCTTAAAGTTCCTCATACCGTGGTTTTCTCCATTCCCTTATGAAATAACACCAAGTTCTAAGTTGTGAAATTTGGCATCCCTGGTTCTTATTCTGGAGAACCCGTTTTTCAGCCTCATGTCGGAGACAGGCCATTCTGACGGTTTTTGTGATTTACAATAACACCTCCAGTAAATTTGTATGATTATAACCCTCAAATATACGACAAATGAATTTCGAATCATATCCTGTTCAGCACTTGGAGTCGGTGAGATGTAATCTATAAAAATGAGAACAAAAATTTAAATAAATAAGGCAGTTAAGGCAACTTCCGAGCAATCTTAAAATAACTCCCTATCAATTTTGTGGTTTTACAGATATGAAGTTTCAGTAGAGCAGGTTCCTCCGAAACGATAGAAAGAACCTACCAGCCTACACGGTGCCACTTCCCAGAACATCACACTTACATTTTATCTCGTCGAGTTCGTCGAATATTGGAAACCTATTCAATAAATATTCGCCCACATTTCAGTGAATATTTATCCAACCCAACGTATCGAATATTTATGCAGATTCTCCCCGATGAAATGAAAACCAAACTTTCTCTTCGATGCAGTGGGCCTTTGATCAGATGTTCCTTCCAGAGAACCGAACGTTTTACCAGTCTTCTTCCAAATGCAGTAAGCATTTGATCAGACGTCCCTAGACGTCTGACATGAATTTGGACGTCAAGACAATATTCAACTAGCGGCCGACACTGTGTCCGCTGTACGGTATTTTTATTGACCGGCCACTCTGGGCTTGGCCTTGCGCCACGGCGACCCACATGGCCACCAGCAAGCGTTCTGTATTCGAAAGTACTGGCTTTGTAATCCGTGTTTGTTAGTACCCCCAGGATCCCGTTACTTCCTTATTTAATTACTCCGTATCAGCTGCAAAGTTACATAACGGATTATCAGAAGTCGCGGTTTACAGATTAGTACTCCTGCTTCGTAAACGGCGCATCCCTGGTTCAAATCTAGCCCCGGAGATCAAGTGTCGTAAGATGACAGTGGAGTTCCTCAGTACCTGCAGGCAAGTAACATGATAATAATTAAAATTAAGCTATGAATGTCCTTCCGCTCATCTTTTCTCATTCATTATTCATTTCCAACCGCATTATTTGACGCTCAATTGCCTCTGCCACTGATATCGTCGTTAAATTAGTCATAAATAAATAAATAAATAAATAAATAAGCATGAAGTGCAATGATACCGATTTATCCGCCAGGATCGCAGCAAGAGTGCCGTTGTCATGGCAACGTGTCTGGGGAACGCCTGAAAAAATTTGCAACTCACTGTGCGTGTCGAACTTCCTAATGATGGTCTCGATGATGGTGGTTCTGGGGGCCACGTGCCCCCTGCGAACCGGCATGGCTAGGCCCAACAACACCACTACATATTCAGTTACTCACACGCTGCACTCTACGTCCAGCCGCTCACGACGCGGCGAACAACTGACGGCTGACGGCGCTATCGCACGGGGCGCACCCTCTGGCTGGAACAGCCACGATGACGTCACGCCGCTCCGCACGGCGCACTTATATCCCGCGGGGAGAAGATTACAGTCTCTGTTCTGAGCCAGCTTAGTCCAGGCAATCTATACTTCATAAAAGCGTGATCGTCCATCAAAATTTGGTCTCCGGGGTGGACCGCTCCGTTCGAACTTTTAAACACAATGTTTTAAACTGGTTCTTATATCTCAAGCGTGATACACCCGTCGTCTACTTCATTCACCTTGATTCTGAGCCGTTTAAATCACAGTGGTTACTTTCTGTACCACCAGGTTTAACATTACAAATTCCACGTTCTACTACCGCAGTGTATTTATGTGTTTTGTATTTCTCTCACAACAAACAGCGACAATTTCCCTATACAGCACTGGCTGACTTGTTTTCGTAACCGAGACGGGAAGTATTTACTGCGCGGTAGGGCTAAATGTTTAAATATAGTCCGGGATATTCTTAGTCTCTAAACGGTTAAATTTGTTACTTAATGACAATGTCAGTTGCTAAGATCGTAGAGGATCAGTCCACCATGATTAGATTATCCTAATATGTGGTTAAGAGTAGGGGAGTACAAATTTTCCAGAATTCTAGAAGCCACCTAAAAATTCTAGATGAGAAATGCAAATAAGAATTTTGCTTTCAAAATCTGAAGAAAAGAGGCTACTTCGGATATCTTGGCGCAAATGGGAGGATAATATTGAACTGAATCTAAAAGTTAACGTGTGATGGCATGGACTGGATTTAATTTTCGTAGGGTGGGAATTGGTCTTCGGCTGTAGCGAATATGGTAAAGAACTTCTGGGTTCCATAAGAAACGGGAAATGTGAGCAGCTGAGGGGCTGTTAGCTTCTCCCTGACTCTGACAGAACGACGTCTAATCAAACTGTCACACCTTAAACAGACATACCATGCGCGTGATTGCACTTCTTATTAGTAAGTGTCATTAAACCCATATATTTAGATACCAGCATTTAGTTAACTGGTGACAATTAATCTACTGATGAATATTAATAACAGCGCTTTAGGACAGAACAGCTGAATTTGCCTTTCCTTAACAAGTGTAGGTACAAGGAGGCCAGAACTTACAAATTTTACAAGTACATCTCGGCAGAAATGGTCGGCTTCAAGATCCGGCCGCTCTACTCCGGTGTGTGCCGATATCCGTGTTTCGACGTAGCCGACGCAATGTTGTTACAACATAAAGGGATGTATTCTACGTAACAGAGTCTAACGGCTGCAATGTTGTGCACCTGCGGAGGAGTGAAGCAGAACACACTCCAAGCGGTGTTATTTCCGAAAATAAGACACCGCTTGTGCATCAGAGACAGAAAATAATTACTGAGTTTTTCGTGGTTTTCTTCCATTTCTTTATAAACGTCGTGATACTGTCTCACGTTAGTCACGACTGCCCACCTCCGCTTTCGGTCCAATTTATTGTCCGTCACTCATTCCATCAGTCACCGCTTTACGGTCTTCAGTTACTGACAACGTCATTTAATAAATAACAAAGCAAATGGATCCATAACACACAAAAATAAGAGTCTTCAGTTGCTGGGGATATCGTTAATAAACACTAAAAAAATAATGTAAAGAAACGTTTCACAGAATTGTATACATTTTTGCTGAAAGTCCATTACGATTTGCATAATGTAGTACTAACTGTGGGCACTTAAACAAGCAGCAAATACTTTGACAGTGAACTGTCACATAATAACTTATGTTTCCCGACCGGAAAGCAAACGTCGCCGCTGCCTGCAATGACCGCAACCCATTCGACTTCGCAGTATTGCGGGGAAGTCACACAATACGCGCACTCAAGTTAGCGTGTAGTGTTTAGTGCTTCCACATAGCGGTGAGAACACGAAATCGATGCCCTGTCTGACGCCAACGTTGAACGATACAAATGACGGTTACGTTCTGTGTACTGTCTGATCAAAAAACGTATCACACATACGATTGAAACACATTAAAAGGATATTGTAGAAATGGGGTATGGTATCACAGGCTGGAATCATCCGGCTTGGACTCTTGACCCTCGAAGATGGGACCGAGAATTTGTCCCGAAACGTCGGTAAACAATTACCACACGACGCAGCGTAATTTCCTAGAAGAGCGCAGATCTGAAGTCATCTGGTTCAAGTAGGGTTCAATGTTGGGCATTTTGAGCCGCGTAGTAAACCTGATTCTGCAAAAGCAAGGAAACTTTCAACGAGTTGAAACGCTCTTGATATTTCAATAGTCTCTTTACCATAAAGTTAGTCATCAAAAAACATGGAATACGCCTGTCTTACTTCTTTGTTTCCTTGTTGGTAGCTAGCCATCTGATACCTTACAGGAGCTGTAACATGCAGGTGACGTTTCCCAGGTAAGTTACAGCAGTAAAACAGCCCATTGGTGACGTCACACATAACAATGGTGACCACATTCCCTGTCCGCCTTATACTCCAGCTTTGGAAACCTTTCACATCAATCACAGAATTATAATTTCAGGTCTTCAGGTTAATGTGTCTTCGGATTGCAGCCCTCTGAGCTATGATACGGTTAAGTCGACTTTTGTTGTTATATGCCACCATGTTCAATAATTTTTAAGTTCGAATACTGGCAAGTTTACGGCAAAAATAAATTTTAAACCTCACGCAGTATAAATACAAGTTATACATAAGCATACATGCAAATAAACAAACAATAGTAGAATATGCAGAATATTTAATTCGTACTATTTTAACACAATATTGGATCTCTGACTGCAAACTTTGAAACTGGCAAGCGTTCATAAAACTCAATGACAGGAACACCAAAAACACAACTCGTTGCTATCAGCTAATCTTTGCAAATAACTGGCTGAGAATAGCACAAAAGACATAAATAGTAGCCTAGAAACTGGAACGTATTTATGTCACAAGACCAGATGCCACTTCTTTGTTCCCAAACATGTGATATCGCGGAGGCTTTTGTTACGTATAGGGGAGACAGACAGTGTCACCTGCTAGATGCTTTGGAACTTCCTGTAAAGTAAGTTCAAAACAAGTTCTCTTATGAGCATCTGCACGAAGATCTAGAAAGTTAAAAGTTCCACAGGGTGCGTACGTTGTGTATTTAAAGAAAAGTTTTGTGTTGCAGTCAGCTGCGTTATGTGGTGAGTGCCACGCTATTCTAAAGCTCAAAAATTTGTCAAAGATAAGTCGTCTTGTTACAGCCTGACGCTACTTTGTGTAAAGAATCACATACACACAAGCACGCGCATCCGCCCGAGAACAAACACTAACATGCCATCAGCAAATAGGTAGCCAGCAAAGAGAATGACATTTAACAGCATGAGATAAAAACAAATAAGTAGGGTTATTGCCAAGTGCCAAACTATTTTAACTGAAATTAAATATTGCTGCGGATATATAAGGAAGATCATTATGAAAATTATCAAATGGCACAAGATGCAGAGATGAAAGGAGAAACCTCTGACACAAAACCTTCAATCTCTTAGGCATTTCGGCCAATATTTCTTTATTTACATTTTATATATGTGTATAGAAGTATAAATGTATTCTGACCTGACAATGAAGAGTCACAGCAATTATGAAATTTAATTCATAGGCTTACCAAGCATTTGGTAACCATACCTTTCAATGCGAAGTGCGAGTATTGCAGTATAATTTTTTTGGATACAATTTGAATCCTCCTTATCGGTCTGTGCTGTAATTATGTGAGTGAGCTTTAACGTCGTAATGTGAGAGTTATTTCTGTTTTAAAATTTGGCTACTGCACACTGTGATATTGAAAATGACAGTAACCACATCCCATATTAAGTTCTGGTATTTACGCTAGAGGACGCATAAAAAATGTCAAAAAATTTTCCAGTCTTCTAAGACGTGATATGTCTTTGGAGACCTCAGCACCTGGTCAGGCACCCTTCGTTTGTGGAAATTAAATTATAAATAGAAAAAAGAAACTTCGCCCGCTACAGCATTTGTGTCCACATGAAGGAACACAATTTAATACCTCCATCGAGTCATTAACAAACTTCTTTGTTCAGAGAAGTGAAGAAACTCTCATGAACATTGTTACGAATTTCTAATTATATCACACAGTTTTAAAAACTTCCATGCTGACATTTCACCCCAAACTCAGTAGATTTCAATATATTTAAGTGTAGATCTACTTAGAAAATTACATTTCGTGTTCTACAGTCATCTGAAATTATCATGGTACGACAGGAAGGCTTTCTTTCCACAAAAAATGTTGTATACACCGTATAAGAAAGAAAAAGTTGCTCTTCAAAGTGAACCGTCTCTTTGGCAATATATAAAGTATACATGTCCTGCAGCATGCATTTTACGTGAGATAAAGTTTTTAAAGTGGAATTTTATATTATCGGGCCTATAATTGTTTAATATGTTGCCATAACACACGTGTAACAGGGCCACGAACTTCAGGTGGTCGTGTAATATTGCCCTTCTGCTCTCCACAATACAGCATACAAACAAATATTTCGTCGACTGAAGTCAAAGTTTTACATTGTAGAATGTGTAACGTTTTTAAAGAATTACCTGAACTCTCAAAAGATTTAGATTTTGGTCATGTGGGATGAAAGATTTTTATGGGCGGCCCAAAAGTGTAAAAAAAATTAGTTGCCCGGCTAGGGCGGCAAATTAAATGGGGCCCTAAATTCCCGTGAAAATGTATTATTAAAATTCTTATAAGTCCATTGTGCTTCGGCTATGGTTGGTGCTCCTTTCGGTTTGGGTTTTGCGCTGGCTCACCGATCGCTGAAACGAGGTACTGCGCGCAGATATGCCATCTCATAAAGTACTTTTAATCTGATTTCAGGAACACTGGTTAAACAGAAGGAAAGACATCAAATAATTGTGCTTCAGACAAAAGATCTTTTAAGTGCGTTAAACAACAAAGAGTGCAAAATATTATCTTGTTCAACAAACGCCTCAGTTAAGATCTGCCTATGGGGCAGCGTGGGAAGGGGGGGGGGGTGCGCCAGACACGTGGTTCGCATAGGGCGCCACTCTCTAGGAGTTAGTTTAGAGCCGCCCCTGAAAGCTGTGTACTCTTTTAGTCGCTATTGCTCAAGCGAAAGGCTCTGCCTCCGTCTTTAAAGCTAAAATAAGTCAAATTTGGAAAATGTCGTGTTATGTAGGAGGTAGGGAATAAAACATATCATGTGGGCTGGGTACGATCAGTAGGAACACAGGATGGGGACACGTCATGTCCCAGAGGAGCCAGTAGCAAACACCGTCTCTCGAAATGTCAGTTACTCATATATAACCTCCAATTCCCGCAAATTTCCCAGTCCCACTCCCTCCCCCGACATCACACAGGTCTTCAGTCAAAATAACTCCCCTCCATTCTGCTTTCAAACCACAAAATTTCCCCCCCCCCCCCCGGCCCAAACACACACACACACACACAAAGGACCTACTGCCTTTTCTACCAGAGGTCCTTGGTATGACTACGTCAAGGCCGTCAGCCCAGACTGAAAATACGTTAACGCAAGCACAATCCGCCTTATATTCACAAGGTTTCCTTGTCGCAGCCCAGGGATGTAATTCACAAGAAGACTGGCTAAACTAATTAAGGTACAACGAGATCAATGCTGCAAACGAAGTTGAACAACAATTGAAGTGATGGGTCCACTGGCAGATAACTTCAAACTGGTGTGCTCCCTGAAAATGGCGTAATAACGCCGACATTTTTTGGAGTAGGATGTAAGTTTGGATGAATAGTGAAAGTGCATTTAGTTGGTCTGGTATAGTGATACGATGACGAATAATCAAGGAAAGCTGACTTGCGCTTTGAGCAAGAATCCGGCCTTAGCTTTTTGGTTGGTTGGCTTTTCTTGTCCCGCTCTAAACCTGGAGATGGAGGCAGTGTATTCGTAGTTGTCTTCCGACCTCCACAACATCACGTCCCACATGACCGTACGCTTAAATTTCAAAGCTACAAGAACCTAAAATCTCAGAGGCTGTCTCAAATTCCATTGCAGTAGCAACGAAGACTCTACAGCATCATGCACATTTTTGTTAATAATTGCCTCTGCTCAAAATCGACACAGACTTCTCCCATAAGTTTTTACAGTAGCAAACAGAATAACCTTTACTGTGTGTATTTTGAATAATCATGTGCTATGATCTGGCAGGCCACAGCGCACATCGCAAAAAGGCTTGCCAACATGAATATAAGTCCAAAGGGATTGGTCCCCAGCAGCAGCAGCGCCCAGCAGCAAGCGGATAATTGCAAGGTCAGCAAGACCAGGCTGAGGTACACGGCCACAGTCAGCAGGAAGTTTCTCACAACAATCAGTCCAGCTTGGATGGTTGTGCTCGAGGTTTGAAGATAAGACAGGGCATGAGGCAGACATCCTCTGAAGCAGTATGCGGGGAACTGCCGGATACGATCCAGAGACGTGCTCCTGGACAAGTGGGCCTTCATGGTGCTGGCAGGAAGCCTCTGGGATGTGATGGGGCCAATAGCAGAGCCACTCTCAGAAACGCCTGCAACAGTAATTTGAGGGACGCATAATTGACGGTCCGGCTGTCTAGCTGGCTGGCTGATTACTGGCTGATTGCCTAGCTGGCTAGCTGAAAGAACGTCAGGGTGACTTTTCTCTGACTAACTGGTTCAACAAATGACTGACTGTCTGACTGACTGATTATTTGACTTGCTGTCTGAATGAATTAGAGGCTAAGAGTTCATCTGATTGGCTGGCTGTAGAGTAAAGACAAGACAAATCAATTTAAGTCAAGTTGTCTCAATTCAGCCAATAAAGGCATAAGAAAATAGAGGTATATTTCGGCTCATTCTTAACCTTGGCACGGGGTGGACATTAGTGGTCAGCCTCCCGCCCCGGTCGCTTTATCCCGGAGAATACAACCCCGTACCCTAGGAAGCTGAGATTAAATTATTTGTTGAATGTTTAACAGACTGACTGAATAAACAGCGGCTGACTGATTACCTGGTTGGCCCAATGAATTGATGGGTGAGAGAATAGCTGACCTGTTACCTGAATGAATGACGGGATGACAGATTAGTTATCTGTATGGCTGAATAAACGACCAGCTGAAAGGTTAAGTGACTGGCTGGCTTCACAGATTCCGTGCTTTATTGACAGAGCAAATGGTAAATATCAATTCTTGTTCAAACATGCAGCTACTGTGAGAGGGACAGCTACATTCATAACCACACGACCACACCACTAATCGCGCTTGTCACGGCTGTAGTTGACGGCACGAGAATTTCCAAACTATTACAAAATTCCTCTCGTTTTAGGGAGCCCAAACTTTCAAAGACGTGCTCACAAGACCCCGCCCCTGGATTCTATGAATTATACATCCTCACAACCCCTATTTTCATACTCGTTTTATTAGTGTCTTCCCGTCCACATCTAGGTTCTCCACTAGAATTTGTATGCAACTCCTATCTCTCCCAAACGTTCTTGGTTCCCTGCCCATCTCACACATCTTGGTCTGGTCATCCTAACAATTAGCCTCAGGATACATACGAATATTTTTGGAACTTGTAACACAGTCTCAACGTTCAATGCCAGAGTTCACGCCCTTTTATCTGAAGAAAAATTAATGTTGCAATTCGGAGACGTGCCCTGTCATCGTCTATTTGTTTTGTTTGGCTTTTGCTGTCCGATAAGCCGAAATCTTTGTCCTTAGCAACAGACAGACACAGCGTGTAGTGGCACCCATTATCACCGGACCTCTGACTCCACTCACCTCTGGACACGAGAGGTCTCAGTCTGTCCTGCAGTGGTGAGTCTGGGACGGACGCAGGACTCATGCTAGAACAGAATAAAGAGTGACTTAGACAGACAGGAGGCAGCAGGGAAACACGATTGTACTTTGTCCTGTTTTACTGAAGTCATTTTAGTGTGTCAGTGTGAACTGTTTTATCCCCATAAAGCAAGTTAATTCACTTCCTGCATCACAGAAAACACACTATTTCTTCAAAACACACGACAAATAACTAACTCCAGGGAGCAGAATCCGGGGAGTTCCTAAATTAGTATACAGCCCTCCACCTGACCCAGTCTCTGAGTCTGAAGAATTAAGTCCAAGACCGCATATCTTATTTCTTTAAGAGTCATTTTAATATTATCCTCCCATTTACATCTACGTACTCCAAGCAATCTCTTTCCTTCAGGTCTCCCCACCAAAACTCTGTATTGATACTTCATACGTGCCACATGATCAGCCCATGTCAACACCCTTGATTACATCACCCTAACAATTTTTGGTACGGACTACAAAACGTGAAGCTCCTCATGATGCAATTTTTTCCATCGTCCTCTTTTCTTCCCACTTAGGGCCAAATAACTTCCTCAGCACTCTATCAAAGACAAACCAGTTCTTGCTGTTTGGAATTAAACGATGAGAGTTGTGATAGAGACATAAGTAAGCGTTGTGCTTTTTTAACGCCACCGACAGCGAATACTTCCCTACATCGCACTCAAAAGGCTGCTCTTTGTAACGGAAATGCGGTAGGCTTTGTGTGAGGTAAAACTAAATATTTATACGTTGTTCATATGACATTCAGCCTTGTTCGAGTTTAAGTCACCTACAAAAAGTCAGCTGTGATATTTCACATGAGTGCTTTGATTCCCATGGAAGGGAGAGACGTTTTTGTCCAGCACAACCTAAGGGGTGAGGGTAGTTATTCCTGTCCACGCCATGGAGGCATACAGGGGGAGCAGAAGTATAACTCCACTCATTCTTAACCTCGACACTACTTGCAGGTGAGTGGTCACGGGAAAGATCCCCGGCACATATTCAACAGGAGGCTGGGTGGGCGACAGTGCCAGTCTGGACGGTTTTGAAGAAGAGGAAATCTCTTACCCCTACAGGGATTCGAACCCCGAGCCGCCCAAACTGTAGCTAGTCGCTTCGCTACGCTATCCCGGCTTCCCTCACCACCTCATGAGTACAAAGACAAAGAAATCGGAGCGTGAAGGACATAATTTGCTTTCATCTCGAGAGGAGACATAGCTTCACCTCCGCGCCCACTGTGTACCTCCCAGTCGCTACAGGCGAGCAACACTGCCTGTGCATTTAATGTAGTTCAATGTATATGTCAGTCCAACAATTTCACCAAGTTACAAAAAATTCGTCACTATATCAACTGCACAAATTATTTATGGCTGGAATATAATTATGACTTGTGGGCAGGCAAAGGTTTGGAAGGCAGAATTCTGAGGATTCAAGGGAAGAGTCGGCTGAGATCTGAATCGCCTGCCTCAGTTGATGATTAAACCTGAGCAATCATGTCACAGTTGTCACATCCACTCGCGCGATCGGTGTGCCTTCCACCAGCAGGTGGCGATAACATTTATAACAATACGTTTGTTAATAACATGCCAAGAAACTTGTTCAAAACTTGCTGTAGTGAGTGAGTCAGCAAGTAAATCAGTATGTCAGTCAGCAAGTTAGTTTATAAATACAAAATGTATGCATAACATATAGAATGTATATAATATATAAAATATAATATCAAATATAACTAACTAACTCCATGAAGCAGAGTCCTGCTTGAGAAGCTAACGGATCCTCGGCTAGTCAAGAAAGTCCCCGCATTTTTACAGAACCCGAAGGTTTATACCGTATTTAAAAGAGCCCGCCACCTGTCCCTATCCTGAACCAGATAAATCCAGTTCGTGCCTCCATCCCGCTCCTTGAAGATCCATTTTAATATTATGCTCCCCAGACGGGGTGGGGTGATACATAAGTAACCCCATTAAACTGAGTCCTTGAAAAGCTAGTAGTCGCTCAACTAGTCAATGAATTTATGCGCAAGCTCACAGATTGTTTCTCCAAGATCAGTATAAGTACTCTTCTCCCATCTAGGCTTACGTCTTCCCGATGATCTCTTTCTTCTACGTTTTCAAGTCAAAGAGCTGTATAGACGTCATACATTTCAGGTAGTTCTGTGTCACTCAACACGCGAGTTCTTTGCAGGCAAAGAGTAGGGGTGGCGTCAAAATAATGTCAGTCTCTCTTCGAATTTAATAATGATAATAGGGTCTAAATATAAAAAAGAGCTCGTTTGTTTTACATAACAAAGATCAAATTTGTTAACTTCGCTGTTATATTTATTGCTTTCAGTACAAATCAATTTATCTGCACAGAATGTGATGCAATAGCTGTAACGTTTGAGGAAATACGAAACTAGAGCCATTTGTCTGATACGGCGAAAACACTCAATGCGGCTTTTTCTACAGGGCACACTGCTACTTATAACTGTCTCTACTATGTGCAGACGAGTCTTTATCTTCACTAATATTTTTGGAGTTTGGAGGCCATAAATTACTTCGGTGCCTACATTCATTATTGAACGAAAAACAGAATTTCATTTACAGGTTAGTGCAAATAAAGTTGTAATTTTTTCCCATCCAATTTCACGGAACCCCTGAAATCTACCAACGGACCACACCGGCTAGTTTATAGCAACAACAGCTGTTAATTTTGAGAATCATTTAAAACACATAAATACACCGCGTTGTCAAAATGTAGGGTTTATTATATTAAATCAGATGGTACTTACGCTTACCGCTGTAATTGAAAGGCACAAATGGAAGCATTGGCTACGTAGAACCGGTGCATTAACCTTTTAAAGCCTAGCGGTAACTTTACATACGACTAGGTTTAACGTTAAAAAATTCTGCGTGGTGCCCACATTGCGTTTATGTGTTTTGTACGGATCTCAGAACAAACAGCAACTTCTGCCTTATAAAACATTAAGAGACTGGTTTTTATAACCGAAGTGGAGAGTGTTTACAGCGCGGTACGCACTGAGTCCTTATATAAAACAGATACGTTTCGTCTTTAAAGGGTTAATATTTACGTTTCTCAAAGCGGTGATGATATAGGACTATACTGTGACATTGTACTTTATTATACTGTACAGTCTAGTACGTTCGTTCCTATGTTTCGGAGAAACATTTGCTTCATATTCTACCAGATTACATGATATTATACCTTCGAAAACTAAATCGTAAACAAGTCAGGAAATATGCAAGTAGCACAAAAACTCTTGCTTTCTCTATCACATTCTTTTAAATATCTCGAAAACTCCCAAAGTGTAAGAAATATCAAAGTTAGCTATGTTTCTGTCTGCAACTTCTATTTGGAACACCCTTCCACCCTGTGAGTATTTAGTAAATTTCGAGGTATTCTCGGCAAAACACGTAGGTCTTCATGTAAAGTGAGCGGTCCGAGTCCAAAAGGAATTGGACTGTTGCTACAAATTCTGCTAGAAATTGCCAGTTCCTTTCACGAAAATATTTTTCGTCAGGCATGGAAAACCGAAGTCGCGAATTTTTGCCACGTTTCTTCGTGAACCGTAGAAAAAGAAACTGTTTCGATTTTGAAGTGCTGAAGGTTTGCAGTGAAGAAAACGCCAACAATAACAAAAGTGTATTAAGAGATAAGTCAGAACACAGCTTCTACTGTAAACAAGTTTACACTCAAGATGAACTTCCTTAACAATGAACCAAATGTCACAATTCAGTGGGTGAGACCTCCATTTCATATTCTGAAGGTCACAGTTTCAAATCTTGGCCCCGAGACTGGTTATCGTGACTCAAGTTTTTCGTAATATTCATCGGCTGCTCCAGTCAAATGCTGGGACAGTACTTCAAACCCGGCAACGACCGTTTCCTTCCATGTCCTTTCTAGTGTATCATTCAGTAACGTACAATTTGCACCACTTACCTTGCCTGCTGCTGTCGCCTGTGACACGCCCGCACTATGCATGCTACTTGCCGGCCGACACAGCTTTTGTTGTATTTCTCAGCCCCCTCCAGGCCGCATCCTTTGACCACTAGAAAATGTTACACGTTGCGGCGAGGTACCCTGCATTAAAATGCACGGTGGCTTACTGACAGCGTGAAGTCATTTAACTGACATGAAGATTTCTCTGTGTAATATCCTACGCCACACAGAGGCACCGGCTGTGTGACCGGACGCCTGTATCATGAACATGGATGTGGGATGATAATATTCAGATGAAGCACAGAAAAACAGTTCGTGAGAATATGACGTGGATAGAACTGGCTCAGAATCATGTTCCGTGGCCAATTTTGGTATTAGATTTGTTGAAACTTAGGGTTTCGTTATCAGAGGATTATTTAATTATTGATATGGATCTAAGAAAAATAAGCTGTCAGGATGACGGATGGAACTGGCTCAAGACCATGTCCAATGGCAAGTTTTGGTATTAGCAGTGTTGAAACTTGGGGTTGTGCTACTGCATATGCCACAAGAATTGTCTGTATCTCTAATTCTTTATTTTTTCCTTGTTTATTTCTTTATTTGTGATTTAGGCGAATTTAACGACGCTTCCAATAATTAAAATTGTACAATGTCGAATGACTGAATTAGTGACGAATGAATGAATGAATGAATGAATGAATGATGAATGTTGAAGAAAGTGGTCATACCGTAATTTGAGCCTCTATCCCGCCATGTGATTGAAAGGACTCAAAATACGATGAAGATTCTCAATCAGAATAACCGGTCATCTGGCCGATATTTGAACCCGAAACCTCCTGTATATGAAGGACAAGTACCGCTCGCTCGAGCGCAACGTTCAACGATCCCGCCGCTGTATGGGTTTTTTCGAAATGTCATACGAACTTCACGTCATCGAAGGCTACCAGGAGCTCCAATATCCACGCCACCCGGAAGCACGATGTGCATGGCGGTGGGACGGGAGGGGTAAGTAAGAGCATGCGCAATACGCTGATACCGCACAGTAGGCCTATTCCCCTCTGTGAGACGTTGGTCCACCTGGTGCCATGAACGTGTGTACGTAAGTGGACTGGCCTTGTAATAGACCGCTGAGCAAATTTTCTACCGTCCCGCCTGCCCATTTCTGCGTACTTCTTGTGACGTACCCGTGAAAGTACGTTGTCATCATTCTTAAGCGGCCGAGCGGGAAGACTGTCTCCCTTTAAATGTCTAACCGCTTTGTCCGTGCGGGAAAACAAGTGTCCTGCTGCATCATGAGGAATGTAAATTTTTCTGTATTTATAGCGACAGATCTCTTATTCACCATACTTATGTTAAGGGTTTCTATACGTTTAAAAGTTTGTCTCGTATTCACTTCTAATTAAAATTTCCACTTCTGATGGTTACCGCTTTTCACTAGAATCCTTGTGGTTTTTGCAGTAGTCACGAATTATTTACAGACCTCGCAAAGCAGCGGATTTTATTTTCTTCTTTCTCAAATTGTCAAGTTTAGAGAAATATATACATAAAGACCCTTCCGAAACGCCTTTGCTTCTTTCATGCAAACTTTTGTAACATCCAGCCCCTTGGACTCCCCATTTCATTAGGACATTGCAACTACAAGACTAAATATTCTGCAGAGCCGCAAGGTCAGACAGAATAGTATTTGAAGTTCTGAGCTGAAGATTGGAAGACAGACAAAAACATGAAAATACTGAAGGTGAAAATTACGTACAAGTAAAATTACAGTTAAGAAGTAATGAAAGAAGAAATTTACTGCTGTAACTTTCTACTCATTCATGACAATAAATATTGAAAACAAAGCAAATTAAGAGCACGAAAAAATATTTATCCCTTATCAGATTGTAAAAGGTTTGCATTTGGTTTCATTTTGCACTAAACCATTAGAGAAATAAGTGCTTGGGTTCTCGTCCCCAGTTTCTTGTTATTGTTAAGATCTCAGGACCGATAGATAATCAATCAGAAACATGCTTTCCTTTGCAGGAAGCAGGAAACAGAATAAAACATGTAAAATAAACCCCAAGTTATCAGCACATATTGTGTACAGCATACCTCAAATATAGTAACAAACTTCTGTAAGGAACATCTTTAACACTTTAAATATAAATTTCAAATAAAACTTTCTTGCCGGAGGGCAGATGACGCTTTTCTCATAAATTTAAACTGACATTGAATATGAATGTTAAAGCCAGTCATATTCTTCGTGTTGGTTCACGTTAGCAAATCTACGCCTAAATTTCCCCGTCAGAGTGCAGAGTTGACATTTTTTGTTTCAGTTCTGCGACGTGTAACATCGGCTGACAGAGCAAAGTGCATGTCTCTTGGCTTGCATCATGTGCCTGATTCCCTGTCACTATGTGCCTGATTGATGCGTGGCTTTTCTAGTGACACTGTGACAGCTGAACAGACCGGATACCACCCAGTGTCAAAAAAGCAAGTAGCTGTCACACATTACACTTGACTCGAATTCCTAATTTTGAACTCGAAATCGATTTCCTGTCTTCATCCATTCAAAGACAGTTTGCTTCCCGATCCCTACACACAGGATTGCTTAAGGCCCTCACATCTAGCTTATATAATGAACTTTGTGTGATTGATTGGGTGAGTCACACCTCTGTTCGATTTTTCCAATAATAATACACAGTAATTGACTAGTGTCGATTAGACTCAATTATTACCCAATACTATAGATGTAGCTGATAAGAGTACCGTTCAACAACTGAATACTCTAGCGTAAGACTGCATCATCCTTAACACTTTTCGAACTTCCATGTTGTACAACGCAGTGCTTCACTTTCTTGTACCGGATCCCATAAATCCAGCATTATGTTACGTTATGTTTGTCATGTGTGGGCCGGGATAGCGTAGTCGGTGTAGCGACTCGCTACGGGCTGGACGTTCCGGGGATCGAATCCTGGTGGGGGCAAGATTTTCCGCAGCCGTCCATACCGGCCCTGCGGCCCACCCAGCCTCCTGTAAAGTGAGTACCGCGTCTCTTTCCCGGGGCTAAAGCGGCCGGGACGTGGGATTGACCACCCGCCCGCATCTAGTGCTGAGGTTAAAGAAAGAGTAGAGTTATGCCTCTACTCCCCCTCTGGGCCTTCATGGCCTGTTCTAGGGTGAACTCTACCTGTACCTTCTATGTTTGTCATGTTGAGTCACGCTAAAGGTAAACGTGAGGTTAAAGACAAAGCTGAAGTTAATATTGATGTCTCGTCAAAAGAATGCAAGACAAAATCGCAACATAAGAATATCTAATCAAAGAAATGCTATTTTAAAAATATGCAAATATGAAGCCTAAGACACTTATCCATCCATGGATATGCTTGTGAATACCGTCGTATGCCGATAGCTGGGGTCTGACGATGGCACAGCAGTGCTGAAACACGTAACTTGTATGATAAAATACAGTCGAGCTCGGTTATAACGTCGTGAAAGGGACTGAATATTTTGTTTCGTTATAAACGAGTGTTGTTGTAAGACAGGAATATAATGTTATTGTTAACAGTGGAGAATTAACTGGTACCACAGAATATCTGACACTATAGACGACGTGTCGCTTAAACCGATATCGTTATAAACAGGTTCGACTCTATGTACACAAAGTATGGCTTTTGCAGACATCACCTGTACTACTGCTAAATTCTGTCCCACCTAATAAAAATTAAAGTAAAGACAAGGATCTGCCTCTGCTTAATTAACCAACACGCCATAAGGACGTAAAGGGGAGTGGAGGTATGGCTCCATGCATTATTGGCCTCAAAGGTACGTGCTGGTGATCGGTCAGCTTCACTCCCCGGCCGGTTTCCCCTACTGATACCCACCGAATACATGTAGGGTAGGCCGTACAGCCCGTCTGGATGCTTTGGAGAGAAGAAAAGTATTGACTTATACCGGAATCAAGCTCTGATTTGTCGGTTGTCCAGCCCGTAATCACTGGTTATACGGACTGACTGTACGGCTTTCCGCGCTAATGCGAAGCACAATGAAAGTTCTGTGTGCGATCCCCGAGTTGCTGAGCTGCCAAAGTGGACTGGACAATCCAAGATCAAAGCCGTATGTATGAGTCAGGCAAACACAGCGCTGTGTAAGGAGCTACCTAGCAGCGGGTTGTTATTCAGCGTTTCCACGAAACAACGTAACACAGGATGTAGCCGCGATATGTGGCTGACGAAGCGACAGATCAGTTTTCATGAAGAACAGCAAAATTAAGCTAACCATTTGTCTTATGTTGCTCAAACTGCAATTTCTTTTTACTGAAAATCTAACTGAAGGGTTCTGTTCCGTCTGTAGAATCTGGTGTTTAGCTACCTGAATCTAACCAACAAATACAAGATGTGCCTGTTAGCCTTGCTAAATGAGTGTTTCCCAACGTGACAGCCCACACGTCGAACAGCCTGTAAAGATTTGCCAGTTTTCCGTGCAGAATTATAATACGCATATAGGGCTTATAAGCTGGTAATGATAGGCCACATTCAATTACAAGCATGCAATTTAATATAAAATCTACTTAATATTTAACCAAAGCGCTGATCACCAACAAATGCACAAAGAGAGTTTTATCATCAATCGTAACACACTCCTACATGTTTCGACCCTGCTGGGTCGAAACATGTAGGAGTGTGTTACGATTGATGATAAAACCCTCTTTGTGCATTTGTTGGTGATTAGTGTTTTTGCATAATATAGTGCACGGACATGGAACAGAGTGCAGGCCGGGACCGCAGAGAGTTCACTCCTCCGAAAACAACGCAGTACACAATCAACAGCACATTCTCACTCAACTATAAAGTACAACCTTAGTGTAAAGATAACAAAAAAGTTCTCCCTGAAGATGACCCAGCAGGGTCGAAACATGTAGGAGTGTGTTACGATTGATGATAAAACCCTCCTTGTGCATTTGTTGGTGATTAGTGTTTTTGCATAATACAGTGCACGGACATGGAACACATTAAAAATTAATATTTACCATTTAAATCCATTATAAATTATTAGTTTAACTTACTAAATCACATTTTAAGTCATTCTTTTGTGTTGAAGGACAATTACAATGACAATTCAAGGAGGAGGCACTGTCTCTAGAGGCGGGTCGTCTGGATAATCATGTGCAATGTCCATCTGTACAGGTGGCGACACACGAATCTCTGAAAATGACTTGAAGAAATCTAGCACTGATGTCTGGCGAGACAAAGAACCCTTCTTCTCCTTCAGAACCTCCTCATAAAAAGAAAGACCCCCTCATAATTCCTTGACTAGCTGTTGCTGTTCGCTGCTGGTTCCAGTCAGTGTCCTCAAACGACTAGATGCCAGCTGCAATCAGTCCACGCTCTTCAGCTACCTTCGAGACTGTTTTGGTTCTCCCCTCGGGCTCGTGTTCCTCAGCTTCTTCAAGGGCGCTTTGCTAAAGAATTTCAAGAAGATGGTCGAGGGTGAGCTGCTGATTATGGAATTTCAGCAACTCTAAGACGTCTTGAGCACCGTACGTAAGAATTCGCGCTCTTGTCTTAACATATTGGACCTGCATGCAAACGACAAGGCGACGTAAGTGGGCAGTTACTGTACATTACAGAGTAAAGTGGAAACTAACATCGGAACGGTTTCAAATGTGTAGGCTGGATACCAGTGCAGGCTTGGGTCTGGAGTGAAACTTTAATTCAACTACATGATACTTAAAATTTAATTCATAACGTGGATAAATATACTACATGTCCTTTAAAAAGATCAAATAACAAATGATACACGTATTTGAAGGAAAATCGTGAGAATCATATAAAATGCATAATATTCCACGTGTGCAAAATGCAGCGTTTTTAAATATTAAAGTAGGTAGTATATATCGTAACCAGTGTGCTTTAAAGTGTGGCTTTGGCGCAGCGCTACTGTTGTTTATTGACAGACATGTGCTGCCACACTAACCTCTGCTCTGTCAGAAGTCACAATTACTCACGCATGTAAATGGAAACAGAAGTATACGAAAAGAACTTCGTAATGTATACAAGTCTCGTATTGTTGTTGGGCTAGCAAATTATTGGAAGTTATGGTACACCGGACATGTAGCTCTAGAAAACCCGTTTGAAATTAAGTGCCTGAAGGCCCAAATGGGAGGAAAATAAAAAAAATGGAACTGCGATCTTTGTGTCCTGTCTCCTGTAGGGACAACCGCTAGCCCGGGTCTATAACTGTTTGAGAACAACGCAAATCTGTGTCCGTCATCCGACACAGCCTACTGTTCGCCTGTTCTACATCCTAACATTCTGCTGCTCTCGAAAGCATGACATCCGAAGGCACCCATCACCATGACCAAGTCCCGTCGTTAGATCTGGTGTGTGAAATATGTATTAACGTTTGTCCATGTCAAATGGATGTAGGTAATAGATTTTCTTACACATTTCACTTTTTCAGTGTCACGACACGATCTGCTCCACCTTACAGTACAACCAAAAGTTCAGCACTCCTAATATCACAGCCTGTTTCTAAGCCAGTTCAGTCCTCACACTCAACTGCCCGCCTCAACAATAGTCAATTTAGGGAGGTTCTGTGTGTTTGTTGTTTTTAGTAACCCGTTCCATTGCTACCAGTCACATCTTCAATATTAAAGTCTTCCTTTACGTAATGTTTTTTCCATTTAATCACTAACTATCGAAAGTCACTTTCTGTTCGAACAAAACTACTTAGGGTGTATTAGACAATTACGTTCTATTAAAATACAGAGTGGGGCAGCGTTAATTCATCATTTTGATTTACGTAGTACTCGGGCAGCACGGAGACAGCACCAAACTAAGTTCGTTATAGGTTCATCTAGGGACATCATTTAATAAAAAGACAGGTGAATCTGAGGTCGGCTGTCCACACTGCATTCTCCTTAGAGGCTTTCCCAAAAATGACGACGTTCATGGCGACATTTCTTGGCCAGGCTTTTCGTCCGATCTCTCAGCTTGTGATTTCTTTTTACAGGCTATTTGAAAAGGAGATTGTTTCAGACATGTTCGGCAGACTTACACGGTGTCAAACTAAGAAGTTCTGAAGTAAGAAATGCCATGTCACCTGTCATGTACGCGTAATGGAAGTTGTTACGAACTAAGTCAGTGCATCAATCGTAATGGACTATATCTGACGGGTGCTGTTTTTAAGGGTAACTTCGCGGTAATGTTTCTCAATAACGGCAAATATTTTCTTTATTTTCACATGCCTTTGAATAAATTTTAACAAATTGTTGTCGACGAACGTATCTTTAACAATATTGAATAAACACTGCCCCACTCTGATTAATTAAACTTCATTCTTCTGCTGCCGGAGGGATAGTACATGTTCAAAACTGACTAGACTAGGTGAACGTTATAAACTCCACAATTAATCGTATTCCATTTCTGTTTCTTTCAATATATCAGACAATAACAATAATCCAGCCTTCCAATTAAGAAACATGGGCAGGCGCATGGTTTCAGTGCGTCGCTAGTAGCGTGTTGTGACATTGCTCTCCATTACGGACGTCACAAGATACCATTCTGTGATTAGTTAACTAGTCAGACACGACGGATTACCAACACATGAGCAAGGAACGGGTTTCTGTCGTCGTAGTCGAAGACCTTGAAGAGCACAGATAACTGCTGATATGTGGAGTTGTCTTCTTGTTTATCGAGCAGGGAATAACTCGCCCCCTCCCCTTTGCAAACTTCACAAATGAAACACAATAGGTTCATTCACATCAGTTGTTGGCAACAGAACAAAAACTCTGCCCGGGGCCTGCTAGTCCGAAGCCCATACGAACCAGCCGAAAGCCACTCAATATCGTGCTAAGAAGAACATCAGATATGAATAATGGCATTTGTAATGTTAACGCGTTTGATATGTCTGTTGCAGCAGCCATGGCCTTCTTCATTATGTTGTTGTAATCCCGAAGTTAGAAAGCTTTCACCACCAAAAGAATATATACATATATATATAATTAATTGCAGGAATTCATCAGTAGGCTACCATGTTTTCTATTCAGTTCAAAAAACTGTAACGTCCAAATTACTTTCAAAAGCGCTGATCTTAATAGGGACTACATGCCGTTCGTATAAACAAAGCAGGTCCATGCTTCCCTCGGAGAAAATCCAAAGTACCGTAGCTAGGATACGAGAAGAAAAGTGACAACAACACTCACCAATAAAATGGATGGAAATACAGGCGATAAAGATAAGAAAAGATAGAAAGAAAATGTAAAAATATATAAATTTTCCATTATCTTTGACAGGTCATCGGTAGTGTGTGCCAGTCAGGACACAAATATTTTTGTAATATTATTGATTCATTGTTATAGTTGCTCTGTACAGATGTGAAAAGCGGCTTTTACATTTATGTTCTCAAATCATTAGTTATGACTATGACCCACTCTTGTACATTGCGACGCCATGCATTTTGGTGAAGGGTCACAAAAGCTTCAGAGGAACTGTGTGTCCGTCTCAACTACCTCTGACACCATCTTGTACTCCTGTATAAGATGGTGTCAGAGATAGATTTATCCCTCTTCTACAACGAAAACGAAGGAATTTGTTTCTTCCGAAGCGCTGATACCTATCTACTAAAAAGATGTCGCCACATTCTAAAAACAGCGAACCTAATTTTCGCCGATTAGAGGCCAAAGTGTTTGAGAACAGAATCCTACGAAAAATATTTCGACCCGAGATTGGCTGGGCAGAACTTCCTGATTTACAAAAGTCAAGCATTCTTCTTACGAAACCAGAATTCAGAAGGCTGTACACGTAGCTCGGGTGGCATAGACAATACATGCATTTGGCTGCGAAGAGACTTTGTGACCTGCTGCTTGGAAGATCAAAACAAGGATAAGATGGCAATATTAAAACGAACAGTAAAAATGTAAACTTGTCCCTCGTATGCCATTAATGCATACAGGGGGAGCAGAGATACAACTCCATTCATACTTAACCTCAGCACTAGATGAACAGCAATCAGTGATTGTAGGCGTGATGAACTAGCTCATGCTAGGGTCTAGCGGGGGTCTTTTGTGAACACGAGTCTTAAAAATGCGGGGAATTTCTTGACCTAGTCAACGAAGGCCACGGATTAAGTAGTCAGTTAATATCCTGTACACACTACATTTATAAATTTCCTTATCTTTTGTTGTCTTTAAGCGGCTGTTACACGAGTTGTATAACGAGCAGTGTGCAACTGTAAGTGCCTCGCGGTTCACTTCGTGACATTTGCGTTCTCACCTCGTGATCTGAAAACGCAAAACACAAACACTGATGTAAGTTTTCTGACGGAACTTTCGGGACGTTATCATGTTTTCTATTCGCCCTGACCTTCCACAAACATCGTAACCTTGCAAAACAAATAAACAGGGCTTTGTACTTGACCGAATTATGCGCCTGGCCTTCTGTCCCGCACTATGCAACCATGCGATAATGTACTGTACCGTCCGTATCGGTTCTTTTGTCCAGAAGTGCAACACACTGAAAACAATTTCCATCGTATGTGTAAAGGTGACGTGCAGGCCACAAAAGCATGTGGGGGTGAAGACGTATAGCACCATAATTCTTGATCTCGAAAATAGATGGGGTGTGGTTAGCTTCACGCACCGGCCGCTTTACCCTTGGGGAAGTAGGCGGTACCCTTTAAAGAGGAGGCCGGGTGGACTCAAAAACCGGTCTGAAGGGCTACATCTCTTGCCCGTGGCAGGAATGAGACCCTGATACCGCGGACATTCATTCCTTAGCAATGCCGAATATACTGTCTTTTCTCCCATTATGTACGCGTATGAACAGAATATTGTTATTTCACTACATTTTTCCTAATTCTTCAATCAGTGTTCTGCTTGACGTGGCTCTAATTACTGTCAATGTAAATCTCGCCCTGTGCTTAATTAAGCTCCACTACATGAAGGCGTGTGGGGGAATGGCAGTATAGCTCCGCATATTCTTAATTTCGGAAACAAATGTACATTGAATGCTTGGCAAAATTCACATGGTTAGGACATACCTCTGTCGTGTATATTGCAATTCTTCATTACCATTATTTATCAATGCAGCAAGTTGCAGGGATTAGGCAGCCTTGATACCCAGCCTTAACCTCTCTAACCAATATTACTTGAAGAATTGTAAGGTCTTTTCGGATGTGACGCCTTGTAGTTCAGTTTGTCTGAAGAATTGTATCTATCTATGAAATTACACTGCATTGTACACCAAATGACAATTTTAATGTTCAGCACTGATTCCCTCAACCCTCATGTTCCCCTTCACCTTGCTGCTGTATTTCACTCTGTGGAGTGTGCATAGGATGAACGTTCAGTGAAGAGAGCTGAACGTGGAAATTCTTGACAGAACTTGGGAAGAGGAAACAACCAACAAATCAAACACACTTAGTTTACGACCTGTTCATTTGATGTGCGTTTGTCTTCTTCCGTAATACCTACCACACATTCTGTAACAATTTTGCTTTACACTGACTGTACGAAACAAATTAACATAACAAGAAACACAGGATTAAGAAATTCAACATTGTGCAACATTTTGTAACATGTTTATTTCTTTACAGTGAGCTCTGAGTCCCACTGTCTGCTACCTACAACCATAGTGAAACACGCAGATCTATAACTTTGCCTGTTTTGTATGCATGTGAAACTTGGTATCCTGCATGAAGGGACAAACATAGGCTGAGTGTGTTCGTGAACAGGGTGGTGTGGAAGATATTTGGCCCTAAGAGGGGTAAAGTAATAGGAGAATGGAAAAGGTTGAACAATGAGGAGTTTCGTGACCTGTACTACTTGTGAAATATTATTAGGGTGTACTTCAAGAAGGATGATATGGGCAAGGCATGTGGCACATACAAGGGACAAGAGAAAGGCATTTCAGATTTTGATGGGGAAACCTGAAGGAAAGGGACCACTTGAAAGACCTAGGCACAGAGGGTAGGAGGATATTAAAATAGATTTAAAGAAATAGGATGGGAAGGCATAGGCTAGCTAAATCTGGCTCAGGACAGGGACAAGTGGCTTTATGAATTGTTTTATTCTCATCTTAAAAGACAGGTGTGACTTAAACACAATTATTATAACACTTTCCTTTTCAATAACTTCCAAGAATATTACATTCTTCCCCAAAACACAACACAGAAAACAAAAAGATGAACACCTTTCATGCTTGATAAATAAACTCAGTCACACAATACACAGAAAGCAAATTTCATTGGTGAATAAAACCTTCAAGGGTCTTGCACCTGCACTGTGCCAAATTTGTCTCAGCTAACAGGAATGCTATTTTTTTAACATAATCCACCAACTCAAAATTTCACCTACTTTTTGACTGTTTGTAGTTTGGTTCAATATACAGGTACCCCTGACTTATGTTACAGGATTCTGATTTATGTAAGTTTCACTTTAAACTTTTCTACAAAATTTATTTTCTACTGAAGTGAATTTTGGAAAATTTTTGGTTAAGCAACCTCCATTTATAACATTACTAGTATCAAGGGAAAAGTTATGATTTACATGCATTTCAATTATGCTACTTCTGTCGGAAAATGCATGACTCAAGAGATACCAGTGAACTGTTAGCAATGTTACAACTAAGGAAATAAAAGTACAAGGCTCAACTAAAATGCAGCTAGATCCCAGTCACCATATTAAACTAGAATAAGATGTTTTCAAAAATGCAGATGCAGTAGCATTAATTATTAATGATAATTTACTTCTCATTCTAGGCATACGCCTTATACTTTCAATTATTATTAAAACAACCCAAGTGGGCACCATAACATTGTGATCAATGTTATTTTACTGGTGGACAGGCCACAAAATATTAATCCCTGAAAAACAATATTTTTGTTTTCCCCACGCATAACCGGTGTTTGACCTACTGCAAGATGTCTTTATGTGGCACTTCTCTGCTGTTGCAATGTTACCATATTTTTCCATACTCTATGGCACATATCAATAAACAAAGTGCATTATTTAATCACTGAAAAAATGCAGAAAAGCATAAAGCTGTCATATTTTTATGATATGACAAAACATGGGCATAAAGCAAAACCTTCACAAGGTCTCAGAAAACTCATGTGGCTGTTTCAGCTGATAACTATATCAATTACTTACCATCTGAAAAGCCAACAGAAAACTACATCATATATACATAAAACCAAATGTGTACCAATAACAAGCTGAATTTTTCAAAAGAGTAAAATGCCAAGAGCTACCCCACAAGTCTGATGTTGATGTCTTTATTGTGCCAGACCATTTCAACAGACCACATATATTGTGCCCTTTAAACAAACACTGACCAATTTGAGTTACACCCTGGTTCTATGCAGTTCAGTATAATAAGAAGGTAATCATATTTCAGGAGGTCCCTGCATACACAATTGCTGATGGAAGGGCGGGTTAACAGAGCACCAGAGAATAGTGACAGACGGTGAATGAGGGCCAACTTGCAATTTGCCTCAAAGTTCAGGCACCAACCCAAAGAGCATCTTTTCCTCAACAACTTTATTACAAATAGTGCGTAATTCCTATGACACATGAAAAATTCTCAACACTGGCTTCAATTGGCACCTAAGGGCACTGGCCACAAGATACAGCACAGGCACACATCACTTTTAGTAATATCATCAATTCTATTACCCTTTTATTAATTTACTATTTTTCCCAAATATTGTGCATTAATCTTCACTATTAAATTTTAATGGTTGCTATGTTCTAAAAGTTTAGACATGGACGACTGGCATGCCAGAATGTATCTTAGTATTTTAGTTAGTTCTTCATGAAAATATCTGTTTGTGTCTTTTCACTTAGGATCATTTTCCACAATCCCAATCCAGAAAGCAACTGGCACTGTGGTGTAATTTTGTGCATATATCAAAATTTACTGCAGAAATTTATCACAATATCATCCATATCCCTTACTGAGTCTTACCTAATCATGATACATAACAAAAATGTAAAACTACGCAAAACACTTGGGAACACAGGATCTCCATTAAAAATGAACAAGCATTAAAAACAGAAAGTAACCACAATCAAACTCCAAGAGTGTGTGTTCTTGCAGCCTCTTTTCTGACAACAACAGATATTTCTGCATCAGCATCACTGGAAACCACACAGCTGTTGTCAAAATCAGTGACAAGTTTCTTGGCACTAGAAACTTTCACATTTGGAGTGCAAGGGCTGGATATAACTTTCACACGGCCTGGAAGTACATACAGTTCTCTTTGTAATGAAACATGCTGAAGTTCTAGAAGAATATATAATAATAATGAGCTCAACAATTTTTACTGTTAACCTAATATGGTTCAGGAAATGAAACAAGAAAATATAAAACACAAGGAAAAAAAGGGGTTATTTATGCACAATCTAAAACACAGGAAATGCACATAAAACCCCCTTCTGAAAATTCTGAACGGACACAAACCACAGGTAGTGATGTGTATAAATGGGAGAATATTAAAATAAGTCTTTAAGAAATATGCTGTGAAGTTGGGACCTGGAATTAACTGACTCAAGACTGAGCCCAGCAACAGGCTTCTACAAACAAGGTAATAAACACTGAGGTTGCACAGAAAATGCTAGATGATTCAGTGCTGAGACATGATCCCGTTATTGGAGTGTATGGTATTAAATGCCACCGACATCTTACGTTACACAGGACAAGATCCCCACATATCGAGTATTGGTATGTAATGTCATTGATATCTTATGCTACACAGGACAAGGTCCCCACATATCGAGTCTATGGTATGTAATGTCACTGACATTGTGCACAACAGCACCCAAGGACAAGAAGCAGGTTTTAAATCTTTCTATGTCCCATACCAGTGCTTGACTGAAGTGGTTTCCCAGGATTCATAAGGCTTTCAAGTAGGGTGACAACAAAGATGCCGAATTAATTTTGGTGCTAAATAAACAATAAACTGATAAATGTTATGTTGGACTGCTGCACGCTCATCTGAAATGTCAGTAAATATTGACTAAATGACACAAATTAACATCCAACAAGACTTGAGTTCTTAGAACCTCAAATGACACATTTTCATATGGTGGAGGCCAGCACACCTCTTCATAATGAAGCAGCTTCAAACTAAGAGCTTTGGAACAGTCCTACACAATGCTACCTCAGTTGTATATGTTCACACTGCAAGTAGTCTGTGCTGAATATCACAAAAATGTATTGTCTTTTGTTTTCAATCAACAATGTGAAAGAGAATGAGCTTCAACCACAATATTTCATAATACTGGAATTTTTAAACTAAAACTTCACACTAAATGTGGCTTCAGATTGAAAGAGAACACAGACCCCAAAATTATTACACAAAGTTTCACGCATCACACAGCAGTGGAAAAATTTTGCCATAATTCTGATTTACTTCTGTGAATACTGAGACAGAAAAGGCAGAATGTACATCTAGTAAAAACTGACATTAAAAAAAAAACAGAAAATTAGCTGAAATACGAAGGGTACAAAATGAAAGTTTTCCTACAAAATTATGGAGGAAAAAGCAACATGCACAGAAAAGCAGAGCTAGATAAATGTGAGAACATGGTATTCTATTCAATAAATGTAAATCAAAAAGCAACTGTAGGAAGTGGAATACCCATAAAATTATCACGTACCCTCATGTCGGACAACATGAGGTTTTGGGGCATTCACCAGCATCTTCATTCTCTCATTCAAGCGAGGCATTTTTTCCTGTCGCGACTCCTCCTAGAATAAATCACAACAGCCATGTAACTGCTTTTTACAGACACATTCACGTTGCATCTTGCAGCATACTCATAAGCTGTTGGCACAGAATGTAACTAACACACTCAATCCTCATAACTATAAGTGATACCTGTAAGACACACAAGGAGCAGAGCTAAAGCTCCACGCTTTCTTACCGTTGGCACTAGATGGAGGTGAAAGACCAGCTTCACACTCCAGTCACCTTCCAAACTATGCAAGAGTAACTGGGTCTTACCAGTTTAACTGATGGCACACTCTTATATGACACAACAGGCAGAAGAGGCTGGATGTTATTGGTGTCCACATTCTCTCTTCCCTTCTGTTCCAATATGTGTGGACTCTGCAAACAACAGGTACATCATAAAGTGCTGGGAAAATTTGGGTTTATGGGCTACATGCAGCCCAAGTGTTAACATCAATATACATGTCAATCAGTGACTTACATAACTGTAAATCACATCATGAGTGCCAAAAGCAGGTGGAAAAAAAACAAGACAAATACAGAAAAGCAAAAGGATGTACTCCGGTTTGGGCAGCAGTTCCAAAATGTGTTCTTTGTAGTGTTTCTTCCTCCTATTTTTTATACACAATATTAAAAAATGAAAGAAATGAAAGCGCCAAACCTTATGAAATCTACGCTAACTACAATGTATCAATTTCGTTTATCATGAGCCATGTAATGACACTGTTTTCACCCAAACCAGGAATTAATGGGACAACACAACACAAATCAAAGTCACCTACCAATTTATAGTGCATATTTCTCATTTAAACTTTTCTACTTTGTAACCAGCCGCCAAATTAAATATCGAGGATGTATTAACCCTTTAAAGACGAAGCGTATCTGTTTTATATAAGGACTCGGTGCGTACCGCGCTGTAAACACTCACCACTTCGGTTATAAAAACCAATCTCTTAATGTTTTATAAGGCAAAAGTTGTTGTTTGTTCTGAGATCCGTACAAAACACATAAACGCAATGTGGGCACTACGTAGAATTTTTTAATGTTAAACCTGTTCGTATGTAAAGTTACCGCTAGGCTTTAAAAGGTTAATCTGCTGCCTGGTTAGAGCTATCACACAATGACAGGTGTCTCGCTATGGTAGAATGACAATTACCAGGGAAAACCTAAAAAATTCAGAAAAAACACTACTCCAGGGCCACTTCCACTGCCACAATCTACTGTGAAGGCACCTTGGTTCAAGCCAACAATCTGCAGTGAGAAGCCCCCATCTAATTATATGAGGTGTAGTAGAATCTTAAATCTCTCCACAAATCTCTTATATGGGTTCTGCAGTGAAGTACACAGAGAGATGCGCAATGTTCCCTACAAGCTGCCCGTGTGCACGGTCGTGCAGTAACTGAAATGCTCTGGCACACACTGAATTGTTGTAGCGCAGCTGGAATTTTTCAATTTTCATTGTAAATATGCTTATTATGCACGTTACTAAAAACTGTTAAAGTGCTGCGCAATCGTCAGGTCATGTAAACATTTTCTGCTCAGAACAGCAGCAGGTCCACGCAGCTGTAAAAAAATTAGTGGGAATGTTGCAGATGTGTGACCTCTCCATCATGTGCTCACTTTGTACAATGAGAACAAAATCACATAAAGTAGTTTATTTAACAAGGCTCGTTATTTACGTACATGTCCCCTATTCATACTCATAATATGCGACTTCTGCACATTAAAGTTGGGAAAGTCTTGTGTGCAACCCATACTTTTGAATGTCATACATGTTGCAAGGATTGCAGATGGATTAAATTGGCTCAGAAATAAGCCAAATGGTATAATTAGATATTATCAATGGTGCTCAATGCTAAAGTCAGTTTACAATCTATCTGTTCTTCAGCTGGCATATGGCTGATTTCCTTGTCAATGTCAAGACATGGATGAGTTGATAAAATTTAAAGTAGTATTAACATTAAAATAAAGAAAATAAACTTTCCTCGTGGAACTGAAACGCGCAGATGGGCAATGAGGATTTGAAACACAACCAAAAACTCAACTGCAACATTTACACACTGCTTTGACAGCTGTGTTCACCACACACATCAGCAAGTGAATGCAGCAATTTCACGCCCACCCTCCCCCACCCACACACCCAACCCCACACACACGCGTGCACGCACACACACACACGCACACACACACACACACGTAAACAAACATATATTATAACAGCTACTAACAGGAATATGACACTAACCTTTACACACACCTTCTCAATCCCAGGCATGGCAGCATGCCTTGATAACATCGCAGCGTCTCCACCCACCATTATTCTCTTCGGTGTTCCTGCATGAGCCAGATTTGGTTTCACAGTGGTGACCAGTGATGGAGATGGAATATTGTGAATGTATGCTCCAACAGGACTTACGATCTTTTTATAGTTCAAAGGTCTTTTGCTAGGTGTCACAATTGTAGTAGGCTTGAATGAACATTTCTTGTCACTTCTAACAGCAGTCAGTTTTGGAACGGAAGTAGCATGAGGTACAGCCTTTGCTGGAATCTTGAAAGGCCTTGCTTTATCATTCCTGACAGTATGACAAAGTTTCACATTCATGGTAGGTGACACAACAGCCTGCAGTTTACTGTGAGACTTCCCAGAAGGCATGCTCTGTGGTTTCACAAACAAATTGTCATGGGCCTCACCTGCTGACACAGGTTTAACATCATCACAGACCACACTACAAGAGGATGGTTCAGGATTCACGTGTGATACGGCCAAGGTAGATGCCTCAGGCCTTGCACAACCACCACTGGGATTCTCACTGCATGCCTCAATATCATCTGTAACATGGTGGTGGTTCCCACCCTCATTAATAGCATCCCCAAAATGTTCAAACTCTGACATCTCACACAGTGGCCTGTTAAGAGTTGATATATTATGAAAAACAGTCTGCTTTTCTATCATGTCAGGGCCCTCCTTGTCATGGCTACTGAGCATATAATCCATCCCGTATTTCAACAGCATTTCCATCTCCTCTAATGTATCATTGAAACCTTCTGCAGAACTTGAGTCCTGGGTCTTCACGTCCTCAATGTTCCTCTTGTCATTATCATTGAGGTCACTCCTGGCATCCATTTCTCGACAGCATGATCCCTCATTTGAGTATGTGTTACCATCAGCCACAGAACCCTCTTGAATGCCACGTAACAAACAACGGCTATCAACATCTGCATTTCTCACATCCCTACCCAGAGACTCTTCCTGTTCTCGACTCTCTTCTCCAAATTCACCACAAGTTTGTTCTGGTATGTAATGAAATGCCACTTTCTTCTCTTCATTGTCACATTCATTGTGCACAAACAGAACAGCACGAGGTGCAGATGTGCACTGCAACTTCTCCCGCACATTTTGAGAACACACATCACTGTTTCCCGTTAGTCCAACATTACTAACCCTGGCAAAGTGACCGCCACTTGTGTGTTGCAAAGAGGCATGATAAAGAGCAGCTGCAGAAAGAACAGACAGAAATCCTCCATCCTCATCAGCAGTGACCACAGCATTCCCAACAGCTGCACAATTTCCATCAGGTGCTTCCATTATGTCCTTATCCCTTGATGCCTCCAAACAGTCATCAGCTTCAGAAATCAGTGAATACTCACCTGCAATGTAACTATATGAGACATTACTAGACAGGAAGGCTTTCTGTTCTGGTACTTCAATATCAAACTCTGGTGAAGGCGGTCTAGCAGGAGCCGTAAAAGGCACATCATCCAGCTTATGATTATGGGTGGTGCCACTCTTGCTTGCCTGAGAGGGCAAAGAAGCAAGTGCCTGATCAATCCCTTGTATACCATAACAGCATCCCAGATCACCAAGAGACATGCTATGACTCAACATGTCATCATGACACCCCACTGATCCTACAAATGGAGAAGCAAAATGTTCATCAGCTACCACCCCTGAAAAGTGACAACTTCCTGACTTCTCACTTGCAGTATCAGACACTGGTGGCTGAAAATCCTTACCAGTTGATTCAAATCCATTAGAGATGATTTCTGAAGCATCTTTGTTCAAGGTTTGATCATTTTCATTAGCAGGAATATCTTCATCCAATGCAAAGTTTTCCTGAACATCATTCAAATTTATTAAACCATCACTTGTGGTTGCAGATGATAATGGTTGCTTACTAACCCCAGACACACCAGAAGCCTGTTTCTTAAAGCATCTCAGCTGTCGTGTTCGTGCCTCATGCTGCTCCATCTTCTCAATCAACAAGCCTCGTATCTTCTTGTCCTCATCTGACATTTGCTGCATCTCGCCTGAAAAGGCACATGTTTCCATAGCCTCTTTGGAAGTCATCATCGGTTCTAAAGACAATTTCGATGTATTATCCGCCAAGCTATCATCCAGTTTTGACAATACTGACAGTGAGTCATTTGATTCCTCAAAGTAATCTGAGTGAATGTGCACGTTTCTCCAGTGTCCAGACCGTTCCAGATCTAAATACCTGGGAAATGAAGAGTGCACTGGTGTGCTCTGCATGGCCATCCCATCTGCACACCCTTCTTCTTCTGCAATTCCCTTGAGGTTACTACGCAGCTGTTGACGGGCACAGCATGGAGTAGGGTATGGAGAACCATTGTACCTACTCAACTCTGGACTTGGTGGTGGTGCTGGGGTCTCTTCATCTCTGCTGTCATCATCCACATCACAATCCAACAGTACATTTAAACTTCTATTCTGCTGTGCCTGTGTCAGACATTCTTTGCAACAGGGCATTTTTGCTGGCAAGCTGATGTTCAGCCATGTTTCTTCTTTACCTGTTAGGACAATTACAATGTAATTTGATGTTCATAAGCAGAACTTGAATGATGATAGATACACAAGAGTTATAGTGTCTTCCACATTACTGTATGAAAACAGACCAACATGAGCAGAATACACTACTGTTTCTGTGAGTTTCCTGAGACAAAACACTGTAAATGTAAAATCTGGTAAATTTACATTCTCATGTCCAAAGAACGAAGTGCAAATTCAGAAAACTTCAATTTGGGAAAATCGGTACATTTGGTTAAAATAGTGCATAAAATCCAGATAAATGTAAAATGCAGGAACGCAACAACAAAGTTTCATTGCATGCAAAGAGAAAGCAGTATTGTTTGCCAGCAGAGAGGGACACAGCCACCACATTTACCACATATGTAATCTGACTGTAGTCTCTGCACTGGGGACCTCATTTAAATGTATTACATGCGGAACTCTGCTTCTTCTGAGTATTTCTGGAGTTGAGAAAGGATATTGTGGACAGTGAATGGCACAGTAAAATAACTCACAGCAACACTGCCAAACTGATCATGCATGAAGGACCTTCCAGACATGTGCACTGCCTAGTAATGTTAAGAACACCATAGTTACACATGCATTGACTACCTATACCGAAGGAGAAGTGGGAACTATTCAATTTATGTGGTCTGCACTGCAGAAAAGTTATGTGATTCTCAACTTATATGGAGTGTGGTGCATCCATAACAGAGGTCAATGAGACAGACTAGCGCTGTATATGCTAGCTGCACAGATCTTAAAAGGTATTTTACCTGCACAGATGTCATCCAGTGGTTTGTCCCTGCAACATTCAAACAAAACGCATTCAGTGAGACAGCAACAGAACCACTTCTGAGCACTACACATTTTCTAAAGCTGGTCACAACACACAAGAAGCAAGGTACAATCTCAACGATAGAATGTTGGCAGTACTGATGATTTATAATTTCCTATAACACACTCATGTTTCTAACCAACTAACATAACTTAACTGTTTCTGATAGAACTCAGTTCACCACCACTAACACAGACATCTGCCACTGGACACAACCCTGAACCACTTCCATCCACTTCACACACTCACATGCAAAATTATGGACATCTGTCCAGTACAACACGAATAGCCCTTCAAAGCAAGAAGTTCGGCTAGATAGTAAATAAAAATTCAGTTCCCACCTCACAGAAAAGTGTCTCCCTTACAAAGATCAACCTGTTATTGCTGTTAGGGAAATAATACTAGTTTACTGTGTGAATCACACAAAACATACAAAAACATGATGCGGACAAAATGCAGTTTCTGAATGTCAAAGCAGGTGAAACATACAGATGCAAAAGTGCTTTAAATGGTTAAACAAAACAGAGTTACACATAAAGTTTCTTGAATCCTTAATTCATGTGACAAGACAGTGCATTGTTTACACAACCGATTTTCTCCAGATTGCTCCTACCCAACTATGTATTTCCCACCGTTTCCCAAAACACTGAAACAAATCTAGCAGCCATACGATAAGGATTTCAGCCTTGTATTTGTACAGAGAAGGTGATACAAATTCAGAGCTACTTATTATTCTTTATCCAACATTTTTCAGTCAAGGTTAACTCCATGCATAGATGAAATTACCGGGGATATTCAGAGTGGATTCTGGTGTAACTGATCAACCACTGATCATACACTCTGCACTCATTAAACACTTCAGAAAAAATGGAAATACAGTTGAGCAACACATCAGCTTTTTACATATTTCAAGAAAGCCCATGACTCAATTACGTGAGAGATTTTGTACAATATTCTCACTGAGTTTGGTAGACCCATGGAACTAGTTTGGTTAACAAATATGTCTTTAAATTAAACATATACTAAAGTCCAAACAGACAAACATTTGTCTGATATATTTCTTATTCAGAACAGTTTGAAAGAATGAGTTTATAGCCACTGCTTTTCAATTTTGCTTTCCACCAAGCAAGTACGAAGATGCAAACAAACTAGGATGGACCACCACTGAATGGGACAAATCACCTACTGGTCTTGGCAAATGTTATTTACTGGATTAAATCATAAATACTGTAAAGAAAAACACAGAAGCTGTATTAGTCACTAGTAAGGAGGCTGTTCTAGAATTAAATACTGAGACAACTAAGTCCATATTCAAGTCCCATGAACAGAATACAGAACAAAATTACAACACAAAAGCAGATAATACATCCTTTGAAAATGTGATAAAGTTCACAGATTTGGAAAAAGCACTGACAGAGCAAAATTACATGCATGAAGAAATTAAGAGCAGCTTAAATTCAAGGAATGCCTGCTACAATTTGAACCAGACACTTTTTGTCTTTTTATTTGGTATCTAAGAGTATAGAGGTTAAAATATACAAAACTACAAACTTTAATACATCAGACCATACACCCTATCTAGGGAAAAATCCCTTATTGTCCATGTTATATCAAAACTGACATGTTTCAGCTTTCAAAGGGCCATTTTCAAGCAGTCACATCAATTGTAGAGAGAAGCGTACCAGACTACATACATGGAATGCAATTATGCAAATACAGTGCAAAATAATACAGAATGTTCTGCATAAGTTGTGCCAAACTTGAGGATGTTAGTGCATGAGTCATTGTCAGTAAAAAATGCTATATCAACATATTCCTGATCATCAACCATTATGCTGCTACAAGCATTTTAATGAACATACACAGCTGTAACTGAAAATGTTACAATATACTTATTTTATCATACTGTACAACTAAAAAGAAGGTTATGTGCTACATAACATCACAAAAGAAACCTGTCCATTAATTCTTAACCTACCACACATTCTGTGCTGTATAACACCACAAAGCAGCAGCAGCAATTAAGTCTTACCATACTCTATGCACATCAAAAGAAAACTGCATCAGGTAATACCACAAAAGTAGGCCGGGATAGCGTAGTCAGTATAGCAACTTTCTATGGGCTGAAAGGTCTGGGGATCGAACCCTGGTGGCAGCGAGATTTCCACACCCGTCCAGACCAGCCCTGGGGCCCACCCAGCCTCCTGTACAATGGGTACTGGGTCTTTCCCAGGGTAAAGCATCCGGGGTGTGGGTCTAGCCACCACACCCCCTTCTGGAGCAGAGGCTAAAGAAAGGGTAGAGCTATAGCTCTACTCCTCCTTGGGCCTTAGGCCTGTATGGGGATCCTTTACCTTTAATACCACAAAAGACAGACACCATAGTTTTGTTATGTCATTAAATTAGTTATGTTAGTTAACATAGTTGTGTTATAACACAGAAGAAAAACATGTTCTGATTAGCTGTTATTAACCAACGTCGATTTTCCGTCATGTGGCCCAGAGGCACAGTACTGCATCTCTGCGCAGACCTTTACCTACTTCTAACTCCCATCTATACAGGGCTGGACAACATATACCTCACCATGCTATACATGAAACCAGCAATAATTTTGAACACAAACAGTTTAATGAAATTTAAAATGTATTTCCTTTAATTCTAATTTATTACATCTAAATATTGTAAAAATCTAAAAATATGTGATTATAACATAGCATAATTTCATCAAAGACAACAAGATTTTAGGTATTTTAAGAATTTTTAACCTTTGCCAATATCAATTAGATATTTCACATCTCTTACATCCCACTGTTATATAATTTTGCACTGTATCTGCATAACTGTATTTCATGTATGCAGTTATATGCTTCTCTCTACAATTGATGTGACTCCTCAAAAATGGCCCTTTGAGAGCCAAAACATGTAAGAGTCTTGACATAATATAGACTAGTAAGGATTTTCGCTAGATATAGTGTATGTGTGCCTGGTTTATTAAAGTCTGAATTAAAAATACATAGTAATATGCAACACTACAAAATACAGAACTACAATATTGCCCACTTCTTGTATGGGTGTGAAATAATGTCTCTGACTTTAATAAGCGCCATCAACATGGCCAATGTCAAAGTCACTCTTATAAGTCAAGCATAATAATTTAAAACTTACTCTAAGTCATACATGTGTTAACATAATGCAAATTCTCCAACTAAACTGTCGTTGATACTGTAAAATAAAATGTAATAAAATTAAATCTGCCTTAAAGTCCATATAAATAACATACGAAAATTCAGCTCCTACTTCATAGTAAACACACTACATATCTATTACGAAGACGAAGCTGAAATAGATAATGTGATTAATGTACCCAAATCCATGCACGTAAAATTAAAAATGAGAAACTCCTTCATAAATTTAAAGTTTTTGACAGTGGAGTGACACAATGTTTAAGACTTTCTGTTATTTTGTCCACTCTATACCAATATTTTCAGATAAAAAACCATTGCATTTCAGACAGCGGCTCTAGAGTGTCCTCATGCACTCTCATACGATAATTGGTATAAAACCATACTTGTGACATCTGTTAGGGGATCAGAGGGCTGGGATAAGCAGATATGGAAGAATATCCTGTCCAAACTATAAAGCTTTCTCAATTCAGTGTTAGTAACATGTTTGTCTACGTAGAACACGCCTATTTTTTCTTCTGCCCACACAGGCAAAAACACACAATTAGTTGTGACCACTAGACCATGGACCTCTGGGATATGAACACATCCCCACCTAAGTTGCTCAACAGTGCAGATACTTCTTGATATCCAATCCACCTGAGAATGGATACAGTAACAATTTAAAAAATCTAATTTTTTATATTTAAAAAGCTAGAACACCAGACCAGACAAAGTCCAAAGGAACAGTTTTCAATGTTCTTCATATTTTTAACAGATGAAAGGTGCAGGAGTGGGACAGAAAAGTTATTTTTACACAGCTGGTTTATAAAGATAGGAATAACATTTGTAAACTACTTCTGATTCTCAGATTTGTTAAAAGTATCACCACAATCAAATACTGTAACCCATGCAGTCTCAGGCAGCTGATATTCAGCACAACAAAATGTCATTTTTGACTATCTGCACTTACTCTGATGTTCTCCTCAGTACTTGTGTCCGTCTTCTCATTGTCAATGCCTTCTTAATTTCCTTCATTGTGATAGGCCCAAAAAATACTTCATCATCACTGCTACAGTAAGAATCCATTACCTCCTTGGCTCCTTCCATTAGCTAACAAAGAATTCCAGTAAACAAAATAAACTAACAAGGATACAATCTTCAGGCAACTGACACCATGTAGTTTCAGACAGATACTACCATTTCAGGGAAACCTACTGCATTCAAAGTCAGTGCAGAAGACTTCCACTAATGCTTCTGATCTTGGTCAAGTTATCAAGATGCACACATCAGCACAACATAAAGCGATAAAATTACATAATTAAAGGTATGTAGTGTGTGACAAGAAAAAATTAAATAATACATTGGTAAATGGCAGAAGCTTGATCATGGGCAAATAAGACTCAAATGCAGGTTACAAAAATTCCATGGTTATGGCCTACCACATCCACTCTGAGTGCCGTCAATAACCAACTTCAAATTAGACCTATAAGAGAAATTCAAGTTTACGGTAAACATACAGATTAAACGAAATCTTCAACAACAAAAACTTTCAGAGGAAGAAACGAAGCCTGTAAGCTTTACACGGACGCTAATCAGCCACGCTAACCACATTTTATTGAAAACGTCTGGAATGCAAAATAAATGTTTACAGCCGTTACAAGAGCAATCACCAAAATATTAAACTCAAATTCATGTAAGACGAGTCAGTGCTAAGTTATATATTTACCTGCCCTTCTGAAACAATTTCACACCTCTTAAGTCGTAAATAATTATTATTACGCTTTTTACTTACCTTTCCGCACCGTACGGAATTTTAAATTGTTTGATGGAACTCACATATATTCAAATCCACCATTACTGCCAACGCTACAGCAATAACTTCCCTATAAAGCTGGCTAACTATGTTAAAGATGTTGCACGAAAAATAATTTTTAATAAAAAAACTAAGAGATTTTTGCTCTTCTTGTGCGCTCCAAAAGCGTGTTTGATACACTCTGAATTAACATGCATCGCTAGTGCAATGTTATTCGAGCATATGTTGCAAGATGGCAGAAGCAGTAGCTGCCGACCATGTAAGCTTCGGGTATTTTTCGCAAGATGCATGTGATCGTGAAGTTACGTATACAAATTGTGTGAAATTGAAGAAAGAACTCCAAAACGCAAATCTGGAAGTGCACTCCGATCACCTGATGTTTAAACTTCCCCAAGAAGAAAATAACCCGGCCATTGTTCAGCAGGACGACAGTGCTACTTAGATATTAAATGACTCTGTTGTTACCAAAAGTGGCTTACTGTGTAGTTGTTGCAAGGACATTAAGCTGGAATTAGAGAATACAAAATCAGAACTTCAAACATCCAGAGAAATAATAGAGCTGTTGCAAAAAGAGATAACCTATTTAAACGACACTTATTCGGACATTAGGACTACTACAGAAAGCAACTATAATTCAGTCTCCTCAGTTGGTGGTAATAAAGAAGACGATCTCAACAAATGGAAACAGGCAGCACCAAGAAGACTAAAATCAAAGAAGTCACACTCTCTGCAACTTATACAACCAATACCGACAATCCACAACCGGTTCTCCACGTTGGATAGCCTTCGACATTATACAAAGACCCACTCCAGCCAGTTTTGACGGACACTTTAAAAACAGTGATAAACAAAAACAAGTGCATCTCAAAGCCTCGAAAGAAGAGAATAACAGTCACTGGGGACAGCCATGCCAGAGGATGTGCTCAGGAACTTTCGCACCTTCTTGGTAAGTCTTTTAAGGTTAAGGGGACAGTGATGCCAGGCTCCAGACTGGAAAACATCACTCTCCTAGCAAACAAAGAAATTAAGAACTTGCATAGAGATGATTTTGTAATAGTCTTTGGAGGCACAAATGATATAAATAAAAATGAATCAAATACTGGTCTCCAGCACCTCAAAAGGTTTGCTCAAAGACACAATCACACAAATGTACTCATTGCAAAAGCTCTACACAGACATGATTTGCAAGACACATCTTGCATAAATGAAGAAGTTAAACGTCATAACAGGAAGATGCAAAAAATGATGAAGACAACACGTAACAATTGTAGACTCAACTAACAAGAAATAATTTCACAAAACATGGAATGCACCTGAACACTTCCGGGAAAGAAAGCATGGCAAAGCATATTAGGCAATGTATCACCAACCTATTAAATAAACAAAATAGCTCTGCTATCCCATTATAATGGAAAGAAGAAGGGGACTCAAACACACTGGAAGTATCTACGCAGGAATCCAAGGATATCAAACTACCCACACCATACAATAATTCTGTCAGAACCTCCTGCAGATTAAAGAGGACTCCTATCACAAGAAGTAAGGATTTTTTATGGCCTGTGAAGACAATTCAAATGGCATAGGGAAAAACAGTGTCTTACACAGTGAAGTAAAAAACAGTGTACAGAGCAGTCATAACAATAACAGTTTTAGTATAGAGTCACATAAACCACCTGCTAAAAGAAAAATTTCAGAGATAACTTCCTCAACTCTAAACAGTAATAATTATCACACGCTAATTATTTTCCACCAAAATATCAGAGGCCTCAGGAACAAAACAGATGAAATTTTTTGCCACATATCACAGAATCCACCACATGTTTTATGTTTTACAGAACACCATTTAAAATACACAGAAATTATCTCGACGCATATAGATAAGTACTCCTTAGGCACTAGTCATTGCAGAAAATATTTCCTTAAAGGAGGGGTTAGCATTTTCATCTGTGAAGACCTTCGTTTTGCTAACATCAACCTAGACACCCTTTTTATTGATAAAGACATAGAAGCATGTGCAATAGGATTAGACTTTTTAGATGTACATTTATACATATTAGGTGTATACAGAGCTCCAGTGGGTAATTTTAAACAGTTCTTAATTCAGTTAGAAAAAATATTAAGGAAAATCTATAACACAAAATGTGATTATATTATTTGTGGGGATTTTAATATAAACTATCTCCAAAATGACAGCAATAGATATAAACTGGATACTCTTCTAATGTCATACAATCTCACCAGTATTGTCGATTTCCCCACTAGAATTGAGAAGGAAGCCTCTTCTATTATTGACAATATTTTTATTGACAAGTCAAAATTTGATAACTACACAATAATGCCTTCAATTAATGGACTATTGGATCACCATGCCCAGCTATTAACAATTAGCATCACACACAAAAAGGTTCAAAAGAATAGCTATTAGTACAAAAGAAAAATAAATAGTCATACCATAGCAGATTTTCAGCTTAAACTCAGTTACAAAAATTGGGACTCGATTTTCGGAGGGGAGGATGTAAACAGACTTTTTAGTGACTTTCATAATATCTACACAAGAACCTTTAACTCAGGTTTCCCGCTCATGCCAGTTAAAAAAGTACACCCTAACACAAGCATAACTAAGGGAATACGTACCTCTTGTCACCATAAAAAGATACTATATTTAGAAAGCAGAAATTCAGATAATCCAACCGCATCAAAATTTTACAAAGATTATTGCAAAATTCTGAATAGGGTAATAAAAGAAGCTAAAAGACTACACTACAAGAAATTAATCTCGCACTCAAAAAATAGAACAAAACAGATATGGGAAGTAATAAACCTAGAAACTAGGAGGAAAATTAAAAAAAAGTATAAACTGTTTGAAAGTGAGTGACAGGAGTCTAACCAAACCACTATACATTGCTGAAGCCTTTAATAAATATTTTCTTTCAGTAGCAGAAAATAATAATTCTAAATCCCATGAATATTCTAAAAAAGATGTCAGAAAAAAAAACAATAATCTCAAACTTTCAACGGCTATCATAAATGATAAATACTATCCGCCCATGAAACCCAAACATGTAACAACAAAGGAAACAGAAAAAATTATACGATCACTAGCTACAAAAGATTCACGTGGTTTTGATAGAATCTCGAACAGAATTCTAAAAATAAGTTCGTCCTTTATAGTATCCCCTCTAACTTATATAATCAACAAAGCTCTTTTAAAAGGCATTTTTCTGGACAGGATGAAATTTTCTATAGTTAAACCTTTATATAAAAATGGTAATAAACAAGATACGGCAAATTATAGACCAATATCTCTTTTAGTCTCCTTTTCAAAAATTTTTGAGAAAGTTACGCAAGCTAGGCTATTAGGTAACTTGAATTCACATAACATTTTATCTAAGGAACAGTATGGTTTCAGATCCAACTTAACAATGGAAAATGCTACTTTTACTTTAACTAATGAAATACTAAATACTATAAATAACAAACTCTGGGTTGGTGGCATTTTCTGCGACTTGAAGAAGGCTTTCGATTGTGTTAATCACAATATCCCCATAAAGAAATTAGATCACTATGGAATTACTGGTATAAATAAGACTCTTTATGAATCCTATCTAAAAGACAGATTTCAAAGTGTCTCAATTTATAGCAACAACACAAGCAAATATATGGTTTCGAAATGGGAAAAAGTCAAGCATGGTGTTCCACAGGGATCTATTATTGGACCTATGCTCTTTCTCATATATATTAATGATCCGCATTAATAAACAAAAATTCCACTCCAGTTCTTTTTGCAGATGACACCAGTATCTTAATTACACAAACTAATCTGACAGGTTTTACTCAAAATATAAATATGGTTTTAGAGACATTAAATAATTGGTTTAATAAGAATTTTTTGTCCCTAAATTTTGAAAAAACTCAATTGACACATTTCACCACAAACGATAATATACACATCAATTTTCATATTGGAGTTGACAATAAGACACTCCCCATTGTTCCACACACCAAATTTTTTGGACAAATTATCGACAGTTCCTTAAATTCGGAAAAACATATTGCACACCTTACAACTAAACTAGGTAAAGCTTGTTATGCCCTACAATCTCTTAATCCATATTTATCCACTCAAACATTAGTAACTGTAATACTACTCTCTTTTTCACTCAGTTATGGTTTACGGTTTACTCTTTTGGGGTGACTCTACACACACTATACAGATCTTCAAATTACGAAAGAGAGCAATCAGAACTATAATGGGTAAGCAAAAGAGAGAGTCATGCAGAGAATTGTTTAAAGAACTAAAAATCCTACCCCTCAAATGGCAATACATACTCTCATTAGCTCCATTTATTCTCAAAAACAAAACAAACTTAGTGTTAAATTCAGATCAACATAGATTTTATACTAGAAGTTGTAACAATTTCTTTGTACCATAAGCCAACTTAACAACATTCCAAAAAGGAGTGTACTATTCTGGAGTAAAAATTTTCAATAAATTACCAAATGACATCAAGAAATGGTCTGATAATTCAAAGAAATTTAAAAAAGTATTAAGACAATTCTTGAACATGCACTCTTTCTACTCAGTGGAAGAATTTTTAAACAGATAAATCATATGGTGGAAGATAATTTATACAGGACTTGTCGACTGCGAAAAAAGCACCCAGGTATAAAGGTCTTAAATTTGTAGTAATTAAAACCATTAATTTCTGATTATAAAAATTGTTAATTACTCAAATCATAATTACACCTCTCATTTATTAGTTAATGTAATTATGGCAATCTTAATTAATGTTATAAGGGACATTATAATGAAACTAGATGTTATTTTTAGGTATTAATGTCAACTACTGTTGATGTATTTCTTGTCCTAAGTCGTAAGTTATTTTTAAGTTATATTTAAAATGTAGTACTGACAAGTTTGTATATCGTATGGTTTCTGTACGAATAAAGGATCAATGAATGCAAATAAATGAAATGAAGTGAACTTTGACAATTGTTGCTGTTCTTGGACATGAAGACGCTCTTCACCCATGAAAGCAAGCCATTATCAGTGGAATGTATTACAGTCGCTTTTTAACAGCAATATCACACTGCCGCAGTAACACTCTTTACGAAAGAGAATAGTTATCAGTTTCACCTGATGATACATAACCTATAAACTATTAGTGAGAGTTTGTTTCATAGAAATAGCCTAATCAGCATTTACAGTTGATTGATGCAGGCCCAATTCTTCTCCAAAAATCAACCCCTGCACCCCACACCCCTCAACGGCTATGGTATGCAATAAACAGCATGGCGGACACTCCATACTTAATTACAAACTTTATTATTAACCACATTCTCTAAAATATTCGAGAAAGGTGTACTAGGTCAAGAAATTTCTGAAAGCTGAACAACCCTGCAACTGAGCAGATTTGATTAAAAAAATCTCACAATGGGAAAAGCTCTCTTTATTTCACAGATTAAATTTTAAGCACTGTCAATAGTAAAATGCACGTCCATGTAATATCATGTTGCTGTCCAAAACCATTTGACTCTGTAAATCATGAATTAGAGGTTCATGAGGGTGGCTTTTCTGTTAACGTCTGGGGCCGATTGAGCCATCATGTTTCCTGTAATGTCGAGGTAGTGAAAGTAGCCATCTGTTTGTGTCCATGGTGAAATAAATGCTGGCAAAACCAACAGACATGCTTCCAGGCCACTTTATCCAGCAGCTTATTTAAAATTATCAGAACACACTCCCCATTAACCACAATTTTAAGGATACAAGTATAATGCTGGATGATAAAACCCAGCATTTTGCTTTTACAAGAAGGAGACATTTTTTAGTTAAATTCATGCACTCTATATTTCTGTGGTCCTAACCTGAGGGATTGTCCAAATTATTAGTATGTGGGGATGTGTTATTCAATGTTGGATTATAAAAGTGTGCAACTCTTTCATTACGAAACATATGTTATCTTTAACATGGCAAATGAGGTAGGAGTTTGAAAATTTCATTACTTCAAGTAAGTAAATTTCAGGTATGTATGTGTAAAATTTTCTCCCGAATATTCCACGTGCAACTATACATTGTGCAAGAGCCAGCAGACTATGTGCAACAGAGTCCTTGATTGACAGTCACACAACTACTCAAGAAGTGTCCACCATTATGGAAAGCGATGGGTCACAACCGTGTTCACAAATTCACCAACAAAACCCAGCTTCAGCCATTTCAATCCCATCAACAATAGCCTTGAAAACCATTTCAATATCATCCTCCTATTAAGGACCAGATCTTCCAACTTCCCTTTCTTTGTTTTCTGACTAAAATGTTAACATTTCTGATGTACACCACATGCTACATATCTCAAACACCTCTTCTTCATTTTTTTGATCACCCTAGCAATACTCAATGACAGTTATAAATTATCAAGTTCTTCAACGATAGATTCTCTCCAACAGCCCGTCACTTCCTCCCTTGTAGGGCCAAATATTCCTCTCAGCATGAAGTTCCCAAGCACACTTGGTCTTCCTGAACTGCTTGACCCTTGAAGATGATGGCACCACATCACAACACTTGGACTATCACACCTGCTGTCCTTAACGTGAAAGACGAAGTACCATACCCACACAAAACAACAGCCATCCCAAGAAAGTATGTTCGAACTGAATAAAACTTGGCTGCCTTGGTAACCAAAACATGTAGCTGCTTTTTAATTTAATTTTAATTTCTAAGAATAAGGTTGTATTTAGACATAGCATGTTTACATTATTCTTGTGATGTTGTAAAACAACAAGGATGACTCACCTTAAAAACAACAGGTAAAATACTAGCTTGTATGCTCACATATAGCACATGTAGCTGCTTTTTAATTTAATCTTAATTTCTAAGAATAAGGTTGTATTTAGACATAGCATGTTTACATTATTCTTGTGATGTTGTAAAACAACAGGGATGACTCACCTTAAAAACAACAGGTAAAATAATAGCTTGTATGCTCACATATAGCACATTCATTTTATACATTGGACAAATATTTTAATTATAAAGCATAATGATACTCATTCTCAACCTTAATTTATTCTGAATTCAATTCTAACTTTTATTTAAGGTTTTAACAGTTGACTTATATTTATGGTTTTATAAAATAATGTATATTTATTTCTGAAAACTGTTGTGTGGTATTTCACATTGTTCATGTGCAGATGGTGATGTGGTGTGACATATGCTGGATCAGCATGCTATAGTTGTATAGTTGTTTTTCTATGTTTTTTGTTGTGTGTACGTATGTATGTCATATTGTTAACCAATCTCTTGCATCTTTAACTAACATGACTTTACATTTTACTATATCATATATTAACTAGTTCTGCATCCTGTGGGCTGTTTTAACCCATGTAAAGATCTACTGAATGCAAAAGTAAATTGAAATTGAAACAAAGACAAATTTGATAGTTAATGGGAGCAAACACTCCCTCAATTTAATCTGCTCTTCCTCACATCAGGAATGCGATTCTTATCTGTTACTATTGTTCCTAAATGTTTCATCTGCCACATTCATAAGTATTTATTAGCTATTTTGGTGTTGTGAGTTTGGCCCACAACATTGTGAAAACACACAAATATATGCAGTCTGCCCTGTGCTTACCTTAAGACCAAATATGTTTGCAAATTGCAACCACAAACATGAAGCATTCAAAATATTTTCAGTTGGAAACAAGGTTTGAAAGTAGGCCACCACTACCTGCACTACAGCTTAACAACTCAATTGCAGTACCTCTTGCATGCAAAAGCAATTTGTCTTCCATCTCTTTATAATGATTCGGTCATAAGGTATATATAACATGTAAAACGAAACAAACACGTATTAACCATTTAATGACAGCAAGAGAAATACATGCATTTATATCTATGAATCTGTCAACAATTTTCAGTGATTGCCACATATGGCAAGCCAGCTGCAAAGTAAAGTAGCCACTACTGCCTTATTACATCACAGAATACTGTATGTTTTATAGTCCCTACGGATCGTACTCGAATAACTCTTTTACTACACATCCCTGGCGTCAGTCCCATTGCCAGTACTGCCCTGGTGTTGGAAGCCTCTTTCTCGCAGTAACTACAGTTTCACTGCTGGTTCCTTCTCCACCATGTGCAGCAATTGCGATGCGTCCTAAATCTGCCAACACTGCTGGAGGCTTTACTTCCCTCCTGCCATCACGCGAATAATAGTAATTTGCTGCTAGAACGTGAGCAGGACCGTCAGGAAGGTTAGGTGGTGGCTGTGTTCGAGCTGACAAACCTTCATCAAAGCGCAAAGCATTTGTGTGCTCTCTTCCCAGTAGGAAATTTCTCAGTTTTTGAAGCAAAGGCGATACATCTCTTGGTTTTACCGTATACGACATTCCTGTAGAACTAAATCTATTTTAAATTTATAAATGTACCTACCACTTCTGCAATTTTTTCAGTATCACAGATTAACGCCTTCGACAGATTCTACACTCCGTAAAATCGTCAACATACACCGCCACTTGCGGCGCTTTCGTGCGTTACTGTAGCAGATAAGGCCCACTAGCCGTGGGGCAACTCCGGGTGGTAACGTATGAAATTATGTTGCATGACATCACACAGCGGCCACCTGCAGTGCCATACCATCTCTATCACACCCGCTGCGTTGTAATGGCATTAAAAAAATATCGAAATTGGAAAATATTACGAGCCAACTAAATACACTTATCAGGAAATATTATTTTACATACACTTTCTCCGACCTATTTATGCTGTCATTAAAGTATAATGTAAAACAATAAGGTACATTTATTGCCTATTCATATTCATATTTATTTATTCGTATTGATCGCTCCATCATTCGTACACAACCATACAAAACACCATTCTAAGTACAACATAGAACTTGTCATGAAATAATAATAAAGAAATACATGCATTCAGTTGTTTTGTAATAGTGACACAATGCGTGGAAAATACGGAATATCAAGATTCAAAATTACAGTCTTCTGAGTTATAGGACTACGTATTGTGACTGGCGTGTACCACGTCTTCCGCCAGGACATATTCCGTCCATCTTGCAAGTGCCTGTGAAGACAGACCCCGATAGCAAACATCTTCACTGTACTGTAATCCGTGGCTTCAAATATGTACGTCATTTGCAAAACACATTGTCTCATATTTGAAGTGGTGCCGACATGAAACAATTGACGGCGTGATTCACATTTTCGCGATGGGGGAAGTTCATTGTACAGTTCCTGGAATTGTACGTGATGATACGCAAGAACAAATTCCAGCAGTCAGAACTGATAATCTGGAATATGTGGAAGAGTTACGACAGCGTGAACATGTGAAGGAGAAAAACGAAAAAGTGGAGGACAAACACAAGAATAAACAACTTCGAAAGAAGATTTCCGATTTGGATCACAGTTTACGAATAATGAACAACCTTACACGTCACCTTCAGCAAAAGAACGAAGAATTAGACAGCGAAATCGACAAAATATTATGGGCTCAAAAGAGAGCCAGACTAACCTTAGCAAGTCAGCAAAATTTTCAGTGTGGGATTAAGCACACAATGGAGCAGTATGTGGCGCAAGTAACATCTATGGGCAATGAAGCTGAAAGTTCTGACGAAATATTTAAGAATAAAAAAGTTCTGATTGAAAAAATTTGTTCAATGAAGGCGACACTGCAAGAAAAGAAGAAGGAAATCGAGCAAAATGAGAGTCAAGCTACTAAAATTAAACAGGAAAATTTAATAATGAGAAAGAGAAATCAGGCTATGCTTATAAGACTTGGAAGGCAACATCAGGAAGCTAAATTTCGTCATCAGCAGACTCTGGATAAACTAACCACTCTTCGCGACAAACTGTAGAAAAATGACACCAATATTGGCGAAGAAAAATTACGCAATTAACCTTAAGTAAAAGAGTACTGCAAGTGTTAGTGTTGCCTGTTTGTTTGTTACACTTTTAAGGTTCGACAACCAAAATCTGAGATCCTTCATTTGCTGGTAGTAAACTGTTGCTGAAAGTTGTGGTCTATATATGTAAGTTACGAAGGTTCTGTGTTCGTTGTGGTTGACAGATCGTACAGAAGTAATCAAGAGTTTATAGTCATAAATTTGTTGTCTAAAGAAGGCTATTGATTTTTACGTATCGTACAGAAGCTGAACAGATTTTCAGCTTGTCTCAAATTACATAACTAATACTGATGATAAATTAGCGTTTGTAAAATACCAATGTTTTATGTTTGTTCTGTCCTTAATAAAGTCCTGACCTGGTTTATTTTTCACTCATGCACATTAAAACTCCTTTCCAAAGGAATGTATTATTCCCTTTCGACGTCATTTCAAACTCAAAGCTGATGGAAAGTGAAAAATTGATGACGTTGTGTGCTATTGAACCAAGATGAATAAGGATTAAATAATTGGGAAGGGATATTGTGAAATAACAGCTTCATGAAAATTCGCCCAAAACTATAATTGCATATGGATTCATTACCGTTAAGAAGTACCTAATTATTCAAGATTGTGTTTAATTTAGTTTGCAGTTTGCTTCATATGGGACTGAATACTCCAGCTGCGAATGGGTAGTGTGATTTTAATGAGAGTTCGTTGCTTACATACCATGACGCGTATCTTGCTCATAGCCATGGATCGTAGCGTCGCGGCTGATCTATAGTCCGTCAAACGTTTTGTATGTTGTGAACCCTGTTTTGCTGGTAGTGGGCCACGTGAATCGTAATTTGGTGGCGTGCTGTGTGTCACGGTTCAGAGATACTGCATTGTTTTGGATTTGTGCAGACCATCACATTTGGGCTTCATTTCCGGACAACGTATTAGAAATGCATGTCCTCAACTCTATTCCAACTCATATGGTAAGACGTCAGGTTTACTATCGTCATAGATAAGAATATTTATTTTTATTTCGTTGTGTCTGCACTGCTAGAAATAGTAAAGTATATGTATGTGGGTCTGGGTTAATATTCCGCACACCCCAGGGAAAATAAAATACCGATTCTGGGCACTTTGCCATTAGACTGATGGCGTTATACTGTCACCGATGTAATTTATACATCCTTCGAGTCTGTGTGAAGTTACGTTGTATTAGAGCCAGCTGCCGCTAATGGATTATTACTGATGATTCTATACCAGTTTGAACTTGGCCTGCTAACGGTACAATTGTAGCCTGCGATTTGGAACCTCAACTGTGTTAGTTTACAGGGAGGTTTTCTTACCCACATTGTTTGAGGCTAGGTGGTTGATTTTATTATGTTGGGTTTGCATAAATTAGATTATAGGCCGTATGCCCCAGTGTGCTGTAGACCAGATTGTCGGGCTTGTTATATCAAGCACTAAGCGTTGAATACAGTGGTAATTGTGAAGATAATATCGCCCCTATTTTGTAAAAAAGGGGACAACCCAAAAAATTTCAATTTTACAGGAGAAGCAAGAATGTAGTTCTGTTTTACATATGACAGATACTTTGAGAGGTAGGATGTCCCCCACCTGTCTTGGTTATTCTTGAAAATGCAGTTGTCATCCTTTTAAATGTCATAGAGGACCACTAGTAGAATGATTTGCTACACATAACTCAATTTAGCTCAGAGTGGCAGTTAACCCCATTTTACAAAACAGGGATGATGTGCATGTTGCTTCTAATGAATGTGAAGATGATATGAATGTTTCTTACTGTCATAAGTAATTCATAAGATGTAGATGCTAGGCACCATGTTGTTAGGGTTGTCAACATAAGACAAAATGTAAAGTCATATGCAAGATACATGAGGACAATAAATAGCAAAATAGCTTTGTAGATGTTTCATTTGTATTTTAATATTTTATTTGTATTTTTGTGGGGGGGGGGGGGGTTTGCAGCAGCTCATTATTGCTGAATATTTAGATATGTGCTGTTTCAGGTTAGTTCTTTGGGCAGATTTGAGCACATAATTGTTTTAGTAGAAGCTACAGATGAAATAAGTGATATTGGAGTAACATTAGACAGTCGATTAGGATGGGATAAACAGAAATTCAGAGTAATAGCAAAACATAATGAGATTCTAACGGCTGTTCACGCATGCGTAGCGAGAACCTCTGATATAAAAGTAAAGTTTTTGGAAAGTGTATGTCAGAAGCTGAGTGAACCTAGAATGATTTACAATGATGAGATATGGTGCTGAGAGGGAAGGTGGTAAGAAATTGACAAAAACCATGGGCGGTTGTGGAAGAAAATATTAGGAATGCCTAGGTGTGTAGCAGACATGGTTGCTGAATTACAGTTATGGGAATAAATAGCAGAAGAGGAAGTGTATATGATGGGTTGTTGTTGTTGTTGTTGTTGTTGTTGTTGTTGTTGTTACACATGGATGTTCAGGATGTATAGTGAGAAATTGTTATGAATAGTAAAAGGTAAAGGTAAAGGTAAAGCTAAAGCAACCCCTGCACATGCCTAGACAGGCCGCGAGGGTTCCAGGAGGCTGAGGCTCCCAGATTTCAACACAATCCGTTGTCACCCCTATGCACCCGCCGCCTTTACCCCCCAGGAAATATTCCTGTTACTCATTTCTGTTAGAGGCTGAGTTGACCCCAGGGCCATAGTGCGGCTGCAAGGATTATGTCACTGAAAAATTCCAGTGACACCATCGGGTATTGAACCTGCGACCTTCCAGCTTGTAGCGCAGTGCCTCAACCAGCTGTGCCACCACATGCCCCACTTTATGAATGGTAGATACATAATTTGTAGATGGTCAGTTGGGTACAGAAACTATAGGAAGAAATAGAAGAATTAGGATTAGCATGTACTTGGCAATCAGTTAAAGAACAATATGAACTGAGTAGGTAAAATAAAACAACATTATAATGTAATGGAAAATGACTTACATGCATTAGTTGTACGAATTCCGTACTATATTATTGTAAATTGGAATGTAAGTTGAGTAAAGCATATTACATTAATGGCTGTACAAGAAATGAGAGAAGATGAATAATGTGGCTAAAAGCAGGGATTTGTAAGTTACGCAGGATTTTCAGAGGATTTGGGACCGTAAAAAGCCACCAATGTTTGGGGGAGGAGGATGCCAAACATATTTTACAGATGTTTAGAAATTAAAAGGAGAGAAGAAGTTGTAGCTAGTGGATGGTTTGAATATGAAGGAGAATGTAACCTGTAGCAAAGTAGTAAAATGTACAAATATAATAGATAAAAAAAGTTGTAACATATATATTTAAAATTACATTCCATTGGAGAAATAAAGTAAGTCATGTCACAGCCCGTATTAGAGGTTGTGGGAGAATAGAAGGCAAAACTAAGAATATTTTTGGAGAGAAATGGAAAAATTGAGTAAAAGAGTGATGGTTGCCATGTAGTAGTGTGAACAGTAAAGTCAGAGGGTAGACCACTATATGTATGTAGGTATGTATTATCGTGTAGATTATGTACTTATGTATTCATGTTATGTATTTATTGTGACATTAATTATGTATGAATGATATATATTATATATTTATGTAGCTTTTGTGATTTGTTCTGTTGTTCTTGACTATTTCCATATCCATAGGTTTTTCTAACCATGTTAGGATCCATGAAATGTAAATAAAATAAATAAATAAATAAATAAATAAATAAATAAATGTGCTTTGCAAGGACCTGGTGTTACATGGGCATGGACTCATGTAAAGAATGAACCACAACACAGTAAGTACATTTCACTTCATTTCACTTTGTTACATAATTAACATCACAAGATGTGCATCATACTGTACTTGTATATTCATGCTGGTGTAAACAGTGGCAAGGCTTTTTTAGAAATCTTATAACCATTCTTTGATATTTAGGTGAGATGATAACACTTGAAATCAGAGTTAGGTTTCCATTTATAAACTTAAAGTAACATAATGAATACTTATTTTCTGTACATAATAGTTATTTATTGCACATCAGGAGACAAAATGTAACTTCCTTGAATCTCTTTCACTGCTATATCAGTGATGTAGCAGTAATGGTTAATTAAGAACAGCACCATGTTGTCGTATGAGAAGGGGGTGCTGTGGCTGTCTCTTAACCTAAGCACTGCCTGGCCACTTTAATCTTCAGGGAAAGAGTCTACAATACTCACTGGATAGAAGGCTGGGTAGGCTTCACTGGCAGTGTGGATGCTACAAGGGAATCATCCAAGCTGCAGCCTAGTACCTGAAGATGGAAACTAATTTTGCATTTTGTGTTTTGTAAACAGGATTATGATGGTCAGAGGAGAGCAGAAAAACTGTCTCGGATTATCATAACACTCTTTGGTGTGAGTATGTTCATACTGAATATTAATTTTATGTCATTCATACCATTGTGTTGTGTATATTAGATGAACAATTTTTTGATACAGTATAATATACTGTCAACAACAACTGGAGGTAGATATTAAAACTGTATATTTACAGAATACAAGTGCATGTTTTAGTGCATTGTATTGCCATCAGGTTGTTCATGCAGTAGTAAACAAGAATCTTTTTTTACAGGTATTTTACAGAGTGTCAGTAAGCATGTTTTCCAGTGAACTGTTACGATAATGTACAATCAGAATAGTAGTAAAATATGATAACATTTCTTATAACATATTGGGGCTTTTTTATCATATATTAATATTAACTTGTTCACCTTGCAGTTTACTGTTATACAGAGAGGTACATTTATTGTGTCCCATAAGCATAATAAAATATGTTATTGATATCTGTTGGCATGGTAGCCAACACTGTGCCTCTGTTATTCCTACTGATACCTGAGTCACTGGAAGTTGTGGTGTTCTTGTGTCATCTCTCATTATAGGTGGATTATTTCTGTAAAGCCTCTGTCATTTTCATAATGACCTTCAGTGTGTCTCACCAACAGCCCAGAAAAGTACAGACTACACCTGACAGAATGAGCAACAGTAGTTCTCATTGTAGCAACAGTGCAAGCAGCAACAGCTCTTTGGATTCATAACAGTGAAGCCTGACTTTACAGTCCTACATGTCACATGATTGGCGCTGACACACATAAAAAAGTGACATCCTATGTTGGCAGTCCCTCCTCTCTGATTGCAGAAGGACAGTGACCTATTTACACATGACTTTGCAACTCCCATGATATCAGCACAGGTTTGCTTGCCAAACATCAGGGACTTTATGAAAATAATCCTGCTATGCACATGGACCTGAAATTCTCTTAGCTTGTTAAACAGTGTGGTCTTATGATATGTGACATTGTGTAGTTTGGTAGGTAGGTACCAATATGCTGCCTCCGCTTCATCCCTAAAGATGGAGGTAGCCTGTTCCTTAGAACGTTGATGATCTATTACCAGACTATGTGGCATCACATCCCAGCAGGCCACAGTCTTGAAATAATTTTGAATTTATCAGAACCATCACTGTTCATTTTTTGTAGGCTGTTGGACTTGTGTGGGGATACATCATACAGCAGTTCTCACAAACAGTGTATATCCTTGGAGCCGGGTTTGTTCTGGCAGCAATTGTAAGTACATATGGGCACCTACTTGGAGGTGAAAAACACAGATTCATGTGCTTGAAAACATTGTGCCAAGGAAGGTACAGTATGCACCAGAATGTGATGTGCACACCAATCCTGAAAATGCAAACTAAAGACTAAACCTTTCTACAGAATAATTTTCTGTAGAAAATTTGCTGGGTACAATCTAACTTACATTACGAACTTCATATTATTAAACATTTTTGGAAATTATTCATTGATTTTTTTTACAGTACATAGAAGAAGAAAAATTTAATCAGGTATGGCACTTTTGATTGTAGGTTTTAGTAAAAGAATTGAATGTATGCATATATAATGTGCAGTCAGTGTTTTAGAGGGATTTGGAAGATCAAAGACAATTGTCAGTTGCTTTATCCTGAAGCTGGAGACTGCTAATTTCTTTAAATCAATGGCCAAACAACTCAAATCAACGTGATGCAACACCCAAGAAACTATTGCCTCTTCTAGCTGTTGTCAGAGTCTTAACGTTGATATTTTTAAGACTCACTTGGTTTTCAGGTGACTATTCCACCATGGCCCATGTATAGACGGAAACCCCTCCAATGGCAGAAACCTCGGCCAGAAAATGATGTTTCTGAGCAACCAGTGAAGTCCAAGAAGAAGAAATAGCTACATATTTTGTCACATATTCATGTTAACATTCCTGTGTGTATGAATGTCTCTTCACTATTGCAATAAACTGTATAAGTTTCATTTTCAGTCATCCTGTGTTTCATTATATTGAAGCTGAAACTTTAAACAAGGAATAATACTGAAATTAAGAAACTTAAGGTTGCTCATGTAATTCAAAAAAGATTACATATAAGGATAAGAATCACATTCAGAAACTCTTGTCACAGTACTTAACACACTGCTTTAACATTTTAAAGCCTGCTGGTTACTTGATGCACCAACAGGTTTATCATTCAAAAATTGTACATTCTACCCACACAGTGTTTCTTTGTGTTTTGTATTTATCTCAGAACAAACAGTGACTTTTGCCCTGTGTAACATAAACTGATCGGTTTTCATAACCAAGATGAAAAGTGTTTAGTGTGCAATATGAAGTGGGTCTTTAAATAAAACAGTTTATGCGTGGTCTTTAAAGAGGTAACAGCCATGGCTATTGTTTTTACTGGCAAGAGTGTGGAGTAAATTTCATAATGTCGCGAGATTTTCTTTATTAGGTCTGCCATAGGAAGCAGGAAAGTGACATCCACGTGTGTGTATATGCTAATGCTAATGCTAATGCTTCTGTACTGAGGCCATGGAAAGAGGCCCAGCATCTTGCTCAGGTGGTTACACATTCCTCGCCAGTGTACTACCTATATTCTCATCTGGTGTTCTAGCCATTCCCTTTCCACAAATGTTGGCCCAAGCCAGATATAGGCCAGAGAGGTCTGGAGAAGAATACTGAGGTGGTTGAAAGGGGGAAGCCTGGAGTTTCATCACCCCCACCATATATGAGACATCTGTTCATGGCTGTGTATAGTGCTGATTTATTCTACTTTTCTTGTCTGTGCTTGCCTTGGCAATGGTGAAGAAACCTGCTTCTGAGGTTGGTGTAGCTATGACAGTGACCTGACTGCAGTTTGATGGTGGAATGACTGGCATGGTAAGCCTGTGATCCAGGTATTTTTCACATTCGTAGTTTTCCATTTATGTGCGGATTTTGAGTGATGTGGGCACCAAAATTCATCTATGTTTGATATTATCAGTGATTAACCTTCTGGTTTTATACTAGAAAATTTCTTAGTTGTATGGTAAAGTTGTTGCTGTGACAGGCATCATGCCATGAAGACATAGGAAGTGGAAGGATTTATGCCATAGGTGTAGTTGAGTGAGTAATCAGTCCCACAAGCAAAGCACCTACAGTAACCTCAGAGTTTTTTTTGGATGTGTTGGTGGATACAAAAATAACTTTTGGTGCCAGGAACTGAATCTTGGTTATCCAGTCCAATCACCTGTCCTACCATTTCTGGGTGCTGAAAAGCTGTCGTTGTTAGATGTGGAGCCACTGTGGTTATATGGTCCCTAGGGCATTGTGTTAGAGCATGATGTCCATGGATGCAGCCTTGTTTGTAAGAAGGTCCCGTAGCACCATGTACACCAGGCACAATGTGAGAAGGGGTATGAGTCTGCCAGGGGTGGTGCCATACCTAATGCTGACTCCTGAGCCTGCTGCACTGCAGAGATATGGGTCTTGAGTCCTCCAGTTACAGATGTGGAGTTCTCCCAGTATGTGCTGCAAACTCATTGTTCAACTCCCAGAACTTGGAACAGTAACTTGCCGTGTTTTATGTGCATGTGCAAAGTTTTGATGCTGGTCGGCAACTCCATGGCAGCTGTCGTAGTTACACATGTCTGCAGCCACCCCTATACCAGAGGCATCTAGGAGGCTGCTTCCTGTGGACCCAGATTTTGCCAAAATGCTGGCAGTTAAAGTACTGTGTCAGGCCAGCCTGACCCCTGTAATCTTTGACTTTACTGATGTGAGAGGGCCCCTATGTGAAGGGCACTTTGCTGACATATGCCTTATGCTTATGATGTCAAAATTCAGCCCCTGAAGAGCCTTAGCAATATCTTGGACTGGAATAGTGATGGGGATTTGGTTGATAACTGCATTTATGGGCATATCTAATTTTGTGTAAAAGAAAAAATGGGATAGGTTTTGGGATATTTTGTAGAGCATGACCTTGTGAGTCATGCTTGGGTAATTATGCAATGCCCAGCTCCCATGGTCCCTTTGTGAAACAGGTTTGTAAATAGGGGTGTTATGCCCTCCTGGAAAGAAAGGTCTACCACTGCAGTGTGAACAGGGGGGAAGGCAAGTGGCGTACCAGATGTTCTTTGTCTTGTCCTTAGTATGTACCTGTTGGGTTGTCAACAAGTGCCAGGTCTGGTCAAGCCCCTTTGCTGTCTGGGGTTTCTATTAAGGCTGTGTCACCATTGCAAGGGATCCAGAGAATGGAAAAGTATTTATCAAACTGTAAATTTTAAAAATGTAAAATGTAAGAATACAGGATAGCACAAAAGTATCACTACAGTTTCAAGCCAAGTTGTGTGTTGTTATGGGAAGTGGTCTTTTGTATCTGCAAGGCCCTTAGCACATGACTTAGCTGTGTTGGCCTTAAGCAGTGTCTTTGTGTCCTGGGTATCTACTGTGGTGGTCAGCAGGTTCAATAAATTTGAAAGCAACATACATTGCAGTTTGTCTTCTGGGATGTCACACTGTATTGACTAATAAGTGGGTACTGATGTTTCAGAGAAGTCTAGTGTCTTCATCATCATCTCAACTGTGAGAACCTCAAGTGGTAAATAGTATACATTAATATATAGGTAGTCTTAACCTGTAATGGATGAACAAGACATCATCCCATTAAATGTGCCTTGTTTTCTCTGAAAGGGAAAACATTCTGCAGTGGACATTTAAACTGAATAGTGCTCTGGCCACAGCAGAAACCTGGCATTTACAAGGCTGTATGCTAAGGGTTAAACTGTAGCAGTATATCTGTGGTCCTGTATATAACACTGCTATGGAATAATTTGAGACTTTGTCTATTGCATACTGTTTTGCTGTGGGGTTTGTGGTATCAAGGAGAATTAAACATATGTATAAAAACAGTACGGGGATACTAAATCCATTTATTTGTGTTATCAACAATAATCACTAAGACTACATTGATAAGCAAGCAGGAAAAGCATACAATGATTGTATAGCTATCAGAGGTTACCAACATGACATACTTATGAGCACAAAGCCTCCATCTTAATTTCAGTTAAAGATGAATTTGTAAGTAATACATTCCAAGCCAAACTATTCATTACAAAACCAATATTCAGTATCTTAACATCTGGCCACACCACCTCAGTTTGGTGCTCTTGATGTCTTTGATAATGTTTTAGAAGTACTGCTGTGACTTAGCCACACACCGTTAATGCACAGACATGTACAGCTTCATGCATTATCAATTGTGGTACTCTAGTTGGAGCAGAAAAAGAATTAACACATACTCCCCACCCACCTGCCTAGCAACTGTCTCTTCATATGTTTTACTCCACCTCCACCAGTTATCCCATGTATTCTGGCTATTGTCACATCTCTCTTGCATTTTCAATTTGTTATTATTTTTTGACAAAGGGTGGTGTGCAATGCAGGTAGAGTGGGGAACAGGCAGCCTGTCTGAATCCATATTAGCCATGTTCATTCTTTCCATTTGAAATGTCGATGTTGCAAGTGCCAAGTTTGATGTTCCAGATTGAGCAGTAATGCTCTAGACTTTTATTAAGAGGCGTAAGTTCAAATCTCTGTCAGTTTACCAGCCATCCTAAGATATTTTTTCACGTTTCTTGTTCAGTCTTTCCAAATGAATGCTGCAGCAGTACCTTCAAATATGCTGGTATTGCCTTCTCAGTCATTATGTACTGAAGGTTTATGACCACAGCCCTATCACATTCACATTCCAACATCTGTGTCTGCCCAGGAGAAGAACCTCAGGATCAGACGTTTGGTGGCCCCCACAGCCACTACTGACAGTGATGGCAAACACAGACATCACAGTGGGACTACAGTCCCTTTAATGACCAAGTTATCACATTTCCCAGTTGATGGATGTTACTAAATAGTGAAACATCAATTACAGAGGTTTCTTTGTGTCACATGCAAGAATAATTTAGTGGGGAACTGGCAGGATAAGAGAGGAAGCAGATAAACTATACTGTCCATTATAAGTTCTCTTGGGCACTGCACTGCATTGCTGCCTGTACTGTGGAAAGCAGCATGGTACAGTATGGCAGGTACCACCCAACAGAAAACATTAACCCATAGCTTGTTTACTCATTACTGTCAGATAAATTACTGCCAGTGCTGAGGTCCCTCCCCAGCAGTAGAACACAGTGGTAAATGACCACAGCACCCTGTAGTAACCACTACTCTTCACCACACAACTCCCTAAGACAGACAGCACATTATTGGTGACTACAATATGATGTTTAGATAGGCTGTTTTCTGACTTACACTCAAACCATGCATTGAATACACGCCTGGTATGATATAACAAATACACATCTAACTACGTGTGATATATAGACTAAGATCTGCACAGAAAGCGAACAATGAGACAGCACTTCTGTTTGGAGCAGAGTATGAACTGTGGCACACACCACAAGGAGAAAAGGGCCTTGGCCTAAGTGAACATTTGTTAGACCCACACATGCTAACTATTAACACATTTACATTCTCCTACACCACTTCAATGTAAACTCAGAACATGCCCATAGGAAGATCAATGGTACTAAAGAAATTACTCTTACACCACATGTGGACAAAATGACTTCTGTCAGAAAATTTCATCCAGCTTGTGACAATGTGCAATACTGACCTGAATTTCCCACACATAATACAGAGGAGGTATGTGATCTTACAGAAGGCATCAAGATTTATCTGAATGCTATGTAGTATACATAATTATCATATTCATGTACTGTACTTTAAATGGATGTAAGAAAACCAAGTTGGACCTACTGAAAGTCTCAATACCTCTGGAACACCAATCAACATGCAGGATATTATTTTACAATTAATTACAATATTTTATCGTTCAATCTAGTATATACAAAAATGTACCTGTTCTGTTTCTCACTGCCAATCTAGTAGAGAACACCCCGACAGAACTGTATTTTGAACATTACCCCATACTCCTGCCAGTGTGCATACTGTAGAAATGGTGTGTTACATACTGTGGTCAGGTTTATATGTGTCATTTGAATCGTCATTCACAATTCCTTTCCACCTTCCATTAAGTTTCAGTTACTATACACCATGACATTGACAAGGAAAGCAACCACATTCCAAATAACAAATTTCTGGTCGTGTATGTATGTGTGTGTGTGTGTAAAGTATGTTTAATTAGAGTAAATAATTTATTGCTAGGTACCAAATGTTTAAGTACAGAATATCTCTCATGTGGTTTCCTGACCAGTGGTCACTTCAGAACAGCTCCATGTGGCCCCTGCACACCTGTGTCTATAAAAGAGTAATATCACAACACCGCCAGGTGGCTAAAACAGTTATCAAAGTTCATTTCTCAGTGACCAGGCTGTAAGAGTCACGCTCAGATCATTACAGGATGGTTCCTATTGCATGCAGTTATACTGCACACAGTATTCAGTCTGTCTTCCATGTAAATATTTTTATGAAACAGCCTGGCAATGAGAGCAATGAGACAAGTTTTCTCACACATGACAAGTTACTGATCAACTGTTGTGACACTGTGTAGATACTATTTAGGTACCAACATTTTGGATGAAAATGTTACCTGCATCCCTAATTTTATTGTGGAACACAGAGGCACCAGGTTCTTGCAAAATGTTGGCACCTGTCTACCAGAATATGTAACATCACATTCAATGAGACCATAATCTTACTTAATGAACTCTCCATTTTCAAAACTGAACATTATACCAGTAACTGTAGGTGGTGTTGCCATGTCTTCAGCAGTAATATATCAGCCTGACAGCGTACACACAACCACATTTTACTGGACAACCATATGACACATATCTTATGATGACAATTTCAACACTTTATTATAAACACAATAAACAGAGTATCAAAAATAAGATACTTAAAAAACATCTACATTAAAATTAAAAAGTCATACAAAACAGTATAGATTATAAAAACATTATTAGAATGGCTAATTAAGTAGGATGTTTGAGAAGAGTATTGCAATCAAAACACCGATAAGTACTCTGCAACAGCAATGAGATGTTCAGATGAAGCCATACAAGACAAATGATACAGCAACATGATCACATCCCAAGTCAACCACCTGCATTCAAGTTTCCATGGTAATACTATTGAAATTATATGTTTCCGTGGATTGAGTAAGAAATATTTAATGATTTTAACAAACTTTACAAAGCCAGCATTACAAAATCTTGTTTATAGAGCCGAACGTGGTCTGTGATGATTTTCTAAGACAATCACATTTTGTTCTGTAATTTTAATTTTGTATTAAATAAACACAATTAAAAATAATTACTTCCAAAAGCGGATAATTGCACTGAACACAGGAGAAGCGCTGACAATCTTGCGCAGATGTTTACGATCTAGGAATCACTTCTCGAAGTGGGTGGTTCCCAACCTGTGGCCTGCAGGGTTACTTCAGGCTGCACAAATAAACTATATTCCGTTGATTGAATGAACAATGTCTTGTGTGTGCGCTACTATTTTTCAAATGTCTGTGTCTGTTACTGTGATAAACAAATGTGAATTAATTACAGCGGTCATCAGTTTAGTAGGTTTCTGTTACTACAGTAAAATCTGCGCTATCAGGTACTGGATTATCTGGAAATCTCTATTAACCGGCAAACTGAAAAACAGCCCCATTATATTTCACTCTTGCATTAACCTGCAGCACCGACCCCTATTCTGAGAATTCGACCAGTTCACACGTTCCTATCATTCCAAATGGTGGTCAGAGACTGTAGTGTGGTACAATCAGCTGCTTTATTGCCTCTGCTTGTTAAAGGGTGTTACAGTGCAGTGCCTGAAATATTTCCTTTTAGTCATGCAAGGGGCTAGTAAAAAGAAGAAAACAGTAGTGTTAACAATAAAGGAAAAAATACATATGTAATAGAATTGAACGTGGAGAAAAACATAAGTTAATGATAGAGTATGGTACCAGATCTTTGACCATATACGATATACAAATAATAATAATAATAATAATAATAATAATAATAATATTATTATTATTATTATTATTATTCTGATATTCGAAAAATTGCAATATCCGGCAAACTTTTGGTCCCTGAGGTGCCGGACAGGGCAGGTTTTACTGTATGTGCTTTTCCAATTAACAGAGCCTGAACATATAACTACTGTTACCACATGGGTGTCTGCAAAATTCTGTTCAAATCAAAAAAGGATCCTCATACTCAGAAACTGTTGGCAACCACAGCTTTATGTGATACATAGTTCCTGCATTTCACAGTCTCAATTCGTTACTGATGCATGTACAAATTCTCTTACAAGTGCAGTAACATGGTATCTATTCATTTATGCTTCATTTAACAGTGCTGCTTGTAGTTCAAATTACGTATCAAGCTTCTCACAAAGCACACTGCATACAGTAGGCAGACCAATTACATAAACTATAACTTACACAATCAAGCAAGCACACACTAAAAATCCTACATGTTTATGATAAGAACCCTTTGATAATACTGTTTTCTTTAACACTACAGAAATTGTACTAAATGCACGTAAATAAATACTTAACATAGAAATACTATTAAGAGGTATAAGCCCCGTAAAATGGGAGAGAATGGTATCTACAAAACATCAACACAAACACTAGGTGACAATTTGGGTAAACATCAAATTTCACAACCTTTCTGCAGGCAAAAAATCATGACATAATGGCAGTGCAGAAAGAATTCTTATGAATGCTGGGGATGACAGCATTTGAGGCTTCCATTTGTCTGCATCCTACTATATTCTCCTCCAACCCCCTCTGGACTATGACACTAGGGAAAGGTTTCACTACCAACATTCCGGTGAACACAACGGCTACATGACTGAAGGGGAATATAAGGAAGCACACTGGAGGTGGAATTATTACAGAATGAGGGATATGTGGAGGGGGCTAATCCACAGACACGCTTTCTGAAAGCTTAGTACAAATTATGTAAAAAGTACAGTAAATTGTCCCTGTGCATGCCACGGAGGCATATGGTGAGTGGTGGTATTAACTTTGGCACTACATGGAGAGGAGTGGTCAGCTTCACACCCCAGCTGCTTTATCCTCAGAAGTGTCCACAATTACCCAATGAACACTTGGATGGGTGGGTCTCAGAGCCAGCCTGGCCCTTGCAGAAGAGAAAAAACCTCTTTTCCTTGCTGGGAATTTAATATTTATTGACTTATTTATGTATATATATATTTTTTTACTTACTGATAGGTCTAGTTACGATGGCTAGCAATTGAAAACACAACACAAATCGTGTTCAAAGTAGGGCTGTGGAGTCAGAGTCGGTAAAAATGTACTGACTCTGACTCCAAACTCAACATAAAATCTTAAATATATACTAGCTACAATAACCATTAGACTTATACTTAAATACAGGTTAGAAGTATAAAAAGTAGCCTGATGATTCACATGGTGGTGATGAAATGTCTTATGATACCCTGCACCATTTTAGTAGGTTTACCATTATTAATATACACTGAGCTCTTATCAAGGAGTTGGAAATTTAAAAACTGAGGCGTCACAGTCGGAGGTTTAAAAACTGAGAAGTAAGAGTTGGGGGTTTCGTGTACTAACTCCACAGCCCTAGTTCAAAGGTTCACAGCATGACACTGTATGGACATGTGATTGTGTGAATGTGGCTAACATGCATGTTGGCTGTAGTGCAAAGGTATTCCAAAACCAAAGATATTCAAAAACTGTCGGACGTTAAAGTGAATGAAGGCATTACACCTCTCACCTAAACTGAAAGATATTACACACCACCACATACATAAGGTGTCACGATAAATGTGGACCTTATGACTCGTCTGCAGACTCCTCACTGCTGGTGAACACTGGCTGCATGCATCATCATAAATGCCATTATGTGACACCATACTTGCAGCCATAAAGAAACAGCAACCTTCTTAAAGATCACAGATTCCCCTCATTTACTTTTATTTTTTCAAACTAATTATGGTAAGCTGTATTCATATTTTACTACAAAATTTTGAGTATGCACTGCCTTAAACATGTTCAGATCCTGGATTCTCTTTAATAAAATAAACACAAAAAATAGGAAAAAGAACGTGGTTAAGTCCTGCACCATTTAAATCTGTAAGAAGCTGCAGCTCATAAATTGGACAGTTACTGAACTAACACTTAGGGTCATTCCATAGAAAACCAACACACCTAAGGAACAAAGTGGAACCTGACCATTCCTGATTAACAAGAGAATTTGCTTATGTGTTCACACTATGACCAAACATGCCCACCTAATTTATTTTACCTATCCAACCAACCATTTTGAAAGTATAGGGTGTTAAAAAATCATCAAAAAATAGTAAAGAAGTGCACTTTTAAGTTTTTCTTAAATAAGTCATATAAATAGGCTGTAAAGATAGAAGCATTATGTATCATTTCAAAGCTTATAAAATTCTCTATCAACCTACATAAAAAATTCTTCAGTAATGATATGTTATAGGTCCTTAAATTTTAAGAATTATAGAAAATGGTAACTAAAAAGTAGTATCTTCAACTTCTTTAAAACTTTCCATGATATTCAGTCATAGTCCCAGTAATAACTGAAAAAAATTACTGTGGTCCCTCAAGTAAAGCTGTAAGAGTTGTTTCAGATAAGGCAGTATCTTTTGCTAGCAATTCTAAACATGGCTTGCTCACAGCTTGTTATTCTTGCTGTAGTTTGTTTATTTTATGACTTAACTGTTACTGCTTCCTATCTTCTATTATTCTATCCACCCTTAAGGCAACTGCAATAACGTTTTTCTGAAACAGAATTATTTTAAATACGTACTTGGGAAATTTATGTTATAGTAAGGACACCATTCCTGAATACCATAAGTTTGACAATTGTTATGGCATGAGTTAAGTAATCTGGTAGTTTGAGAAACCAGAGGCATATGAATGAATAAGATTATCATTGAGTTCAGCAAGTTTAGTATCACAGACATACATTTTATACTGTTGTACTACTAACAGATGTAATCTCGATACTGTCACATCCACATCAGATGAATTTGTAGAAAAATTCTTATCAAGTCTGAAGAAACTGAAAGTACATGACTCTGTACCTCACCAGCAGTCTTCATTTTTGAAAGGAAGAAAATCTTCACTTCAAGATGGAGAAAATATTGTTTTGGGGGATTCCTCAGAAAATTATTAATTTATTATTTAGTATGTTGCACAAGGATTTCATTCCAATAATCGACAAGCTGCCATTCATCCCTTTATTAGCTATTTTAAAAATTCTATGAGTAAGTTGGGAAACCTATGTTTTTTAATCATTTGAGAATGCCTGTATCATGATACTGTGATACTATACACTTTCCAAAAGCATCTAATTGCATTTTTGAAGGAAAATGTTCCACATATTTCAAAGATATATTATTTTTCTGATGGTGCATCAGCACAATACAAAATAAGAACAATTTCATCAACTTATGCCATCATAACACTGACTCTGGGATAAATGCTGAATGGCATTTCTTTACCACATCACATGGCAAAGGCCCACTTAATGGTGTACGAGATACCATTAAATGTCTTGCAGCTCATTCCAGTTTACAACACCATCAGATATTGACTGCAGCACAACTCTATTCATAGGCAAAAGAACACCTGCCATCCCTACATGTACAGTATGTCTCTAACAGTGAAGCTAAACCTAAAATTTAGGTCTGACAACACAGAACAGTGGTTGGAGCTCATCTATATCATGCTTTTCTCCCTATTTCTAACACAACTTTGATTGCAAAGAAATACTCTACAGCCCAAGATGGCTCTGTAGTGGCTGTGGCAGAAAGTAGAACTCAGAGTCAAACCATCCCATTTGAAACAGTTAGAGGATACATTGCTGTAGTGGATGAAGATCACTGGTGGCCAGGGTATGTATTAGAAAAGTATGAAGAGAATGAAGAATTTAAAATCAGATTCCTTCATCCACATGGGCAATCAGCCTCCTTTGTGTCCCAGCCTCAGCCAGATGAACTAATTCTACCCGTGTGTCTTATTTTGTCTATGGTTACACCAACTTCTGAAACTGGGAGAACATACAAACTGTCAATAGCAGAAGCAAATCATATATCTAAGTTATCAGAAGATTCCAAGATGATGTAAAACCATTCTAGCATATAAGAAAATGTAAGTTTTTCAAAACACTGCCCAAAAAAAGTCATATGTTCAGCTATGTTAAGCTGAAAAATTAATTTCTCACGAAGTTTTTTTTTGTCAGCCCAAAACCATTTTGTAAACATAAAAAGCTAACCTTATTTGCAATACTTATGCCAAGTTTCAATGACACTAAAGATGCTACTTTTTAGAAATAAACTTTTTGTAACTGGTTTAAGTTTTTGCCTTAAAATAAAAAATAAATTAGTAATAAACAAAGTTCTTATATTCTGCAAAAAGTAGATTTTATAAGCTTTAAAATGAGCCATAGATCATTGTTTTATGTGTAGTACTTAAAATGTTATTGATACAATTTTCAATATTTTATTTTTGGTGAATTTTGTCATTTTTTGAATACCCTATACTTCTGATGCTCGTTAAGATATTCCAAATATAACGCTGGGAAGAAAGCTTCTGCTAAAGGCAAATATATGTGTGCAAATTTTCATGAAAATACAGGTTATCAATATTCAAGGTGCGTTTTTGATGGAATGACCCCTTAATGACACTAGCTGCCTCATGGTGTGACCTTGCTCGTCTTGTTACAAACTGTAGCTTCATGCTGATAAAAACACGTATTATCATTGAACAGGATAAATTATGATACAGCTGGCTCAATCCAAAGCCGACTTTCTTGCAAAAGTTGTCAATGATGATATCTCACTAGGGTCAGTTGGCAAGCGGCTGAACTCTATTTCCTCATTGATGCTGCCACGCTGTTCAGCCTCTGAAGGCCACTGCTTGTGTGACGGGGCATACAGCACAATCAGAGCAAAGATGTAGATATTCCACATCCCATACACACCAGTGAAGAAGGCAGATGTGAATTCCAGCTCCAGGTCATCATCCCACTTCCAGCGCCCCTCAGACACCTGCCCCAGTATGAATCCTATAACTGTCAGAGCAGCACACAGCAGTGTTGCCAACATCAGGAACTTGAATCTGTAAATGACACCCTCATAATGAAGCCTCCTGGCACTGGACATGCTTGGAAGGACCGTGCGTTTGGCGCTTATATTGCAGAAAACTTTCCAGATCATGTATGACAAAAAGAAAAAATAAACTCCAGCTGAGATTCCAGCAAGGATTATAAATGTAAGAGCAAGATTTGTGCCAAGGTCAGTGACCCAGATGGAATAGAATGGATTCCGGAGTTGAACACCCCTCTCACACATGTCAAATATGAAAAGGGAGAGGCAGCCAATGGCCACTGCACTCAGATGCTTCCAGTAAGCTCGAAGACTATTGCTATCAACACCATCCTGAATCATTAAGTGCTCCCCAGCAAATACCAGCCAGAAAGACAACAGAGCAGCATAGAATATGCCTTGTCGAATATCGCCAAGAAGCAACATAAAGGGCATGTCAAAGGCCAGGGTTAGATATTCAAGAGGCATATTGAGGAATGTGAGGGTAACACCAAGAAACAAAAGCATGTACTCCAGGAGAGCTGGAGACCGTGACAACTGATGCACTCTCTTCCAGAACCAAATCATTATTATGATTATACATGGAAAGAACACAGTTTTCAGTGAAACCCAAACTTTCGTAAATCCTCCATTCTGATTTATGGCAACAAGCCATATGTCTTCCACATGACCAAGCCCTTGGTTGATTTTCTTGTCAGCCCCTACAGGGAGACGAATGTTGAGCAGGTAGAAATCATGGTGGAGGGACCCTAGTTCAAACAGAGGGACAATAGAACAGTCATAATGAAATCCTTCTTGTTTGGTCGCCATTGAGCAATCCAGCATCCTCTCTTCGACAGAAGAAGCATAATGTTTCCACGCATCATCAGGATCTCCTTTGTTTCGATATGCTAATCTTGCATCTATGGTGACAAGAACGCGCTCTTCCATTTCAGCATCTGAATGATATTCTATGTCAAACTGTAACACTCCTATCAGATTTTGCTGCCAGCGTGAGTAATCTAATGTCATATTGTTCCGAGGTACTGGGATCTGAAAAGCAAATACAAGCTCACTGGCTGTCAAGTAATCTGCATCACTGGCCTTCCGATGCTCAGGATCAAATGTTCTGTACATCTCCAGAGAATCAATAGTCTCACACTGTCCTTTGCCTCTAGGGTATAACCACATTCGCGTGTCGTTTTCTCGATGACGACATTTAGTAGCTAACCAGTTTTCAGCAGAAGCAGGGGTAGGAGCAACAAGTCCTCCAATAAGAAAGCATATTACCTGACATATTAAGAGTATGCTTATGAGAACTGCTAATTTCCTGCCACTAAGGTTCTCCAATATGGCTCCGGGCATTTTGCGAACTGCCAAGACGAATCTCCTCACACTTCGGCCAAGCTGAAATCCTACGAGACCAACTCCATAAACATTCCGGGTCCACCATTGATGCCAACCAAATGCCGCTCAAATAAACTTCTGCAGTCACGCTACCAACGTAGTCTCTAATGCATGAATTTCCCTACGAGACCCTATTTCGTTAGTGTAAATCACACGCAAGACAGGCAATGTACGTATAAACGTCATATTGAATTGCGTTCGTGTAACTATTGTTGCCGGGCAGAAAGCAATAAGTATTACACATGCCAAGTGTGTGTGCGCCATATTGTCATCTGTGGCCTGCGTGACTACAATATTTTTTACGTGATCTCAAAAAGGGCACGATTTTCGTGAAAAAGTTATTAAGCATAAAGTGTGTGTTTTGATTTTCTCTACAGCTTTTGTCTGAATCATTCCTCATTTTAAAAACAATTGAGCGAGGTATTATCACACATGCACGTAGGTGTTCACGTAAAGCACCCGCTATTTTTGTCACATTTTAATGAATCTTGAAATTTCCCAACAGATGTTCGAAAAATATTTACCTATGAAAATCCCTTCAGTGGAAACCGAGTTATTCCGGTTGTTCCATGCGTACGGACGAGCGGACAGGTAGATATGACGAAGTTCATAATCGCTTTGGCAAAGTTACGAAAGCGCCTAAAAATCACTATCTGTTGGCTGTAACTCCCAAGTTTATTCATACAGAAGTAACATTATAAATACAAAGCTTCTTAAAGAATATACGAGACAAAACATAGGATCCGTGAAATTTTTAATGTAACAAATAGTTTCATGTGTACACTGGGACTGTTTTCATTCCCTTTGTCAAAACGTTACTTTCTTACATCTAAAATAGTACATACTTTAGCATGCCTTGAAAACTAGTGCTACGGTCCACTGGCAGTGAAGCATAATGAGTGTCGGTACTGACGTTCCACGGATCATCTGTATGTAACTCATGTATGGTAATCGTTGTTTCATTCCCTCTGATTACCACCTGGCGGTATAATTCTCCATCTGCTCCGTGATGCGAGGGTAACCCATGACTTGCGCAACTCCGAAGACGTCTCCAGCTAGGATCCATGTTCATCTGTGGCCAGGTTAACCAATCGAAGCGCGAGCGAAAATAGTGGCGCCGTACGTTTGCGAGGCGTTGTAGGAAGCATGCGTAAGGACAGCAGATAGGTCTGTCAATTTTGGATGACAGGGGCTTACACAGACTATTGTAACATTTCGTTTGTGTTCTTGTAAATAGCATTTCCAACCAAAATGCCATGTGAAATGATAACTCTGCAGCTTGGCCAATGTGGTAATCAAAGTAAGTACATTTGTTCAATTTTTACAGTTGTAGGAAGTTAAACCCCGCTACGATGCAATACACATGCAGCGTGTCGAAATAGAGTATTCAGGTTAAAACTGTTTTGATTTATTACAGTTGGCTTTGAGTTTTGGAAGAAGCTGTGTGCTGAACATGGGATTAGCCCAGAAGGAATATTAGAAGAGTATGCTACAGAGGGTACAGACCGTAAGGATGTTTTTTTCTATCAGGTTAGATTCGGGGACCAACTATGATTCTTGCTTGCTTTTGTCCATCTCGAATTGATGTTAGATTAATATTACATGGCATTTCCTGCCTTTGTAATTGTAGGCAGATGATGAACATTACATTCCCCGAGCTGTATTGCTGGATTTGGAGCCACGAGTAATTCATACGATTATGAATTCCCCATATGCTAAGGTAAATGTTCTTCTTGGTTATTTGGTTAAGTGTTTACAACTTGAGGGATGACAGTAATGGGCAGTGATTTTTACAGTTGTACAACCCAGAGAATATATATCTGTCAAAACATGGTGGAGGTGCTGGCAACAACTGGGCATCTGGTTACAGCCAGGGTGAACGACTGCAAGAGGAAATCTTTGATATTATAGACCGTGAAGCAGATGGCAGTGACAGTCTGGAGGTAAATGGCATATAAAAATTATGGTCGTTTGTAATATGATTCGCTGTAATTTGATGGATGTGTACCACCTTGTTAGGAACATGTTACAGACTCCTACAATGAAGACAGAGGCAGCAGGTTCTTCTCAAATGTTGGTATTTATCTACAGAAGTACAGTGTGATCTTAATATTTAATATTACCATGAAGCATGGCTGTCCAACCCATGTCCCGTGGGATACAAGTGGTCAGTGGCCACATTTGTAAATTGTGTATATGCTATAAAAACTTCACAATAATTTAGGCAGTTAGGTATACCACGTATTTTTATTTTTCCATGTGCAGCCTGTGAACCAACCCACAAAAATGGAAATGGCCCTTTGCCATAAAAAGGTTGGAGACCAATGCTGTAAAGTTATTCTCCTAGTATATAAAGGTGTTAATCATACTTAGATTGCCCAATTGGGCTCATTGTCACCTGAATTTAATAGAGGCCTGGTTGTCTTTTTGCAGGGGTTTGTGCTGTGTCATTCAATTGCAGGTGGCACTGGTTCAGGTATGGGCTCCTATATCCTGGAGAAGCTAACAGATCGCTTCCCAAAGAAGCTGATAGAGACATACAGTGTGTTCCCAAACCAGGATGAGATCAGTGATGTTGTGGTACAGCCATATAACTCTCTGCTGACTCTGAAGCGACTAACACAGAGTGCAGACTGTGTTGTTGTGCTTGACAACACAGCACTCAATAGGATAGCGACTGACAGGTTGCATATTCAAAATCCTTCCTTTACTCAGATCAACACACTGGTGTCTACTATCATGTCAGTCAGCACAACCACACTCAGGCAAGCAAAGCTCATGATTCTCACTCTGTCTGCTTCATTGCAAACCAAGGTGTATCCTTAAAATGTGGTGACCAGTTGCAGTTGGTATACCGTACCAGGGCTGCGGAGTCAGTGCACAAAACCTCCGACTCCAACTCCTCAATTTTTAAATCTCCAACTCCGACTCCTTCATAAAAGCTCCATGTGTGTTAATAATGGTAAACCTACTAAAATGGTAAATGGTATCATAAGACATTTCATCACCACCATGTGAATCATCAGGCTACTTTTTAGACGTATATTTGAGTATAAATCTGATGGTTACTGTAGCTAGTATGTGCAGTATTTAAGATTCTCTATTGAGGTCAGAGTCGGTACATTTTTACCAGGTCCAACTTCACCAAAATTCCTTCTGACTCGGACTCCCCAGCCCTGCGCCATACTGAGCCTGTGGAAAGGAATCTCACAGATTGACTACCTCCATGTTTTCTTCAAGCTGCTGTTACATTTGTCCTTCCACATACCATGCTGGAGTCCAGTCATATGGCCAGACTTTTCAGGTAGAAGTTGGTAACGGTAGCCTTTGTTGGCAGCAAGGGCTTCGGACTTCTTTTTGTAGGTCAGAGTAGGCCAGCTGGGGATAGAGGTTGTTCAGCATAAGGTGTACCGAACTTCAGAATGTTATTTTATTAGATATTCTGAGTAAAAAGTGCTATATGAAAATCTTATCAACCTTTGTATCACTACAAGCATTTTAGTACTATTTCAAGATACTGTATTGTATCAGTGCTTATAAACCACCTTTATGCTTAAACCTACTCCTGAAAAATGCGACTCCCTCATACCTCATGAGCATTTGGTCCATATACCTGGCCTACAAGATCAACAGGTCCTTTGCCCCTTGACTGCTTCTTGTGGGGCCCATGAAGGACGTGGTCTGCTGGCAAAAATCGCACGTAAGAGAAGAACTCTTGCAGAGTTTGATGGAGTTTGCAGACTGCATAAAGGGAGATGGTGAAATTATGAGAAAGAGAGCAAATTTTCTTTTATAGGCACAGAATTGTGCATACTGAGATGTGGAGGTCATTTTGAGCAATAATCAGTGTGACATAACTGAAAATTGACGTTCTTTGATATTATCTTATCAAAGCTGATGTTTTCCTTTAATACTGTGACATAACTATGCAAATTAACTTAACTACATAATGTAACTAAAAACTGGTATCTTCCTTTTGTGGTATTACTTCACGAATTTCTTCTCTTTTTGTGCATACAGTACAATAAGACTTAATTGCTGGCTTTGTTTTATGGTTTTAGCTGACAAATGTTGTTCAGTGGCTTAAGATTTAATAGATATATCTTTTTTTGTGGTGTTATATGACAAAACTTTTTTTTTTAATTTGTACAGTATGTTAAAATATGTGTATTGGAAAATCTTTGGTTGCAGCCATGCATCTACATTAAAATGGTTGTAGTGATATAATGGTTGATAATCAGGTGTATGCTAATATAGTATTTTTTGCTCAAAGTGATTCATAAAATAACATCCTGGGGTTTGATATTCCTTATGTGGAACGTGCTGTGTAACATGAGGCAGAAATCAGGAATCTTGAAGTGCCTCATGCCCCCACCATCTGTTGGTCTCAGAGCAGAATGCTTTACTGTGGCAACAATAATAGTTTAAATGACCTGAATGCCGATGCAGATTTTTTGTGTGGAAAGCCAGTTCTCTATTGTCCACATTGTGGTGCACGACCTGTCATTTTCCACATTCTGGTCAAATGGCAGTGTTACAACCAGCAGTGTTCTGAGTACCATACTCAAGGTCCACTGTGTGATACTGTTGCATATGGCCAAGCCAGCATGTCAAAAATTTTGTCATTTGTTACCAATATTGGCCTTGCACTGTGTTTCGACTCATGCAACAGCAGCATATGCTTTTATTGCTATTTTATTTGTGGAAATATTAGACATGATAAGCAGCTTCTATGTGGCATGACATTTTTATTGTCTGTTATAAGTGACTGTGTGTACTGTGAAAGCAGTGGTGCACAAATCCTGGGCACCAAGTCACCTGGGTCACATTTTGTAGTGTGGCGCTTAAAATTTGTGGGTTTTTGGTGTGGAACTTGCTGCATGTCATCCTGGTGCCTACAATTCCAAGATGGTTCCTGGATTTTTGGAAAATTTGTGGACTCCATTGTTAATTAAACAACTGGCAGTGTGATGTTGCATTCAGGAATTCTGATGTTGCTTTATTCCTACCAGTTTTTTTGAGCATGTAATGACGTTTAGATAAGCATATAGTAGAACCTTCAATGCTGATATATTTCAGTTCCTCCCCTCCCCCCGACGCACACACACATGCACACGCGTGCGGGTGTACACACACACACACACTTATGTTCTACTTGTTATGTCTCCTGTTACTTTCTTTGGGTTCTGGACAGATGTGAATGAATAAGAGACAGTCATATTTTAAATTTTGGCTGAAAAATAAATGGTTTGGGAATTGGGGTATGTTTTGTTACATGGAAAGAGTTGAAATTTGTGAGTAACTGGCCACTGTATTATAAAGATATACTGAGAGGTATATGTGATTGCCTTATTGTACAGGTTTTTTTGAACCAAGAATGTTTCCAAAGGAAATGGTATTCTGTGTCACAGGATTGTGTGTGTATTCACATGATTTCTGCATCATGTTGCAAAACTTGGGTCCTAATTTGTGTTATGTAATAAATGACAGCCCACATGAGGTGGAAACATCTAAGGAAGAACAAGAATGGTTATTGGAAAAGTGTCTGTATTTTGCTTCTTTTTGCCTAGGTACCCCTCTTACATGAACAATGATTTGATAGGCCTGATAGCACCCCTGATTCCCACACCTCGTTTGCACTTCCTGATGACGGGGTACACACCACTCACAACTGATCAAGAGGTATCACTGCCACATTAATTCTTTCATGTGTCATAATAAATTTGACTTGGAAGTTGAATGCAGATAATTTTGAAGAAATATATTTTCTTATTTATTTAAACATAACTGTCCCAGGCTGCATCAGTGCGTAAGACAACAGTGTTGGATGTGATGCGGCGTCTGCTACAGCCCAAGAACATGATGGTATCGACAGCTCATGATCGCAATGCGGCTCACTGCTATATCTCAATTCTGAATATCATTCAGGTACAGTGTTAGAATAGAATACAAAACCTTTAGGGCGGGCACCACATCGACTCTTGCACCTTGACCTTTTTTGATCTTCAGTACAACCCTTCATGTCACTGTCACTCATAACCCTTGACAAAACTATATAGTGTTGAACAGCAGGATGATTAGTAGATGATGAATTGGAAAGGAAAGAAGTGATCATTTTCTGTTTTGAGGTTCTGTTGTGGCATTTACCTCAGTGACTGAGGAAAAGCATGAAAAACTGAAGTTAGGCCAGGTAGACTTGCTAATAAGCTACATGAAATTGTTGAAATTTATCATCACACCGTGCCATAAATCTAATATATCTGTCCCACACAGAGCTGAAAGCCAAATTTGTATTTCCATAAACTGAAGTCATCCCACAGGGTTGCCTGCAGTATTGGGTTGAAAATCAAAGTAGTAGTCATACTACTAGTTAAGTTGAAAGACTTCCACTGAATTTATTTAGTTCTTCCAAATAAGCAAACAGAGTAGTAGTTACCTTAAATTCAGGTGACTCTTGACCTTCTGGCTCCTGTCACTTCTCCCTTCACAGTGTGGTACAGCAATCCACCATACTCTGAATGTTTTTCTTATGAGACTTGCTATTTAAAACAAAGTGTAAAATACACATTAACACTTGAAGCATGACCTGTCATTGCTGGCTGTTGCCTCAACAGGGTGATTTTCTTTGCACCACTGGTTCTCAAGCATGTTATTTTAATTACGATGTGATGCTGCGTACTTCCGAATTTGAGCTATACCATCAATTTCACATAAGGTGTTAAGTCTTTATTTTAGGCAAAGTCTGGGTAAGAAAGTGTTGGTACTCACAGATACTAAACTCTTGGTCTTATGAGATTGTGTACCACAATAGTGAGGATATTATCCTCACCTCATAGGAACTAAATTGTCTCAAAATGCCAGCAACAGGGAGGCTGTGGCTTGAAAATGGGATGAAGTGTCAATGTGCCATAGAAGAAGAAGAAAAAGAAGACAGAATATTAGAGTCCCCTTGCATAGTGTGGGTGACTGTACTTGAGGTTTGTCCCTTTCTGTCTTCATGTTCCCCTCCAGACTTTTCTGACCAAGTCAGACAGCTCAAAGTTCTTGTTGCTGGTGAAAATTAATACTGCCAACATTCCTGTGAAGAAAATGGGTAGTAGGTGAGTGAAGAGGAATACAAGGAAATGTGCCAGATAAGGAAGTGTCACAGGGCAAGGGAGATGTAGAGTTTATGTATCCATGGGACCACATCGAATAGTCTTAGTATAGCTTATAGAGTTCTGGAGGTTGATTCTTACTGGCCCTATAGACCACAGCTGCCTACTTGAGGGTAACTATGGTATACTAACACTGCTGTTTTTGTCACAGGGAGAAGTTGATCCCACACAAGTTCACAAGTCTTTGCAAAGAATTCGTGAACGCAAACTGGCTCAATTCATTCCGTGGGGACCAGCGAGTATCCAGGTGGCCCTGTCCCGCAAGTCTCCTTACATTCAGAGTGCACATCGTGTGTCTGGCCTCATGCTGGCCAATCATACCAACATTTCATCAGTATGTTCCTCCTTGTGTTTTCAGCTTTTGTTAATCATATATGTAGAGTCATTTAAAACTTCTTGTATCTGCTGCTGGATGACTTCTGATGTTACCCCACTGCTGGAAGGCTCCTCCATCAATGTATAAATCTGTTGTCATGTTATGATCATTGCTGAATAGTAACGTTTTTGTTGTTTACACTCTGTGACATCTCTAAATAGTTAATGCATGAGAACAAGAGGTGCCAGGAATTTTGCATTTTTCCATACGAAAGTGTCTTTTTAAAAAGAATCTCATATACAGATTAATTTTAATTTTGTAGCTGATATGAGTGAGGTTACAGATAAAAAGAATGGGAAACAATTAACCCTTTTACCACCAAATTCCAGACACTTGATATATACAGACACTCTCGCATAGATTTTTTCATGTTGCAAATAGAGTGTAACCATGGCAAATCTAGTATGGCACATAGCAATAGCTATATCTTAGTGATAAAAATCATCAGCACCCTCAGTTTCTTACAAATGCTAGACTCAAAGTAATATTTCTCTGTGAAGTCAGTGGCTTGTCAGAGAGCAAAATAGGAAGGAAATGTAGTCTGACATCCATCGCACTACACGGTCTTGCCCTTACATCATCGAGTGAACCTACTCCCTCATACTAATGTAGATTGTGTGTCACACACAGCTGTTTGATCGTGCCCTGCAACAGTATGACAAACTGCGGAAACGAGAGGCATTTCTTGAGCAGTTCCGTAAAGAGACCGTGTTTAAGGACAACCTGGAAGAACTGGACCATTCCCGTGAAGTTGTCCAAGAGCTAGTGGATGAGTATCAGGCAGCTACGCGTCCAGACTACCTCTCCTGGGGGATGGACCAGGTAAACCACTTGTGCCTGGCCACAATACAGGGTGTGCCTTCAGCAGCTGATAAGACATTCAGCTGCTCAAGAACTTCTCTGCTGAAGATACAGCACTGTCACTTCAATCCAGTCCCCATCCACCCACCTTATTTATTTACAATTGGTTTTAATATTTATTATCCTGCAGCCTATACTAATGTTGTAACTAAGGTTTTCCCTTCAGATTTGCAACCAGAATTTATGCTTGCTTCTCAATTCTTCCATGTGTCCCCCTCGGGTATACCAAAATATTCATATTCCTCTCACCTGACCTGCAGCAAAGAATGTAGTTTTTCCATCAATATTCATTGAATGTATCATGTAATAGGCAGTTTTCTGATATTTAGCTTGGTCAGTGTCTGTGTTCCTGCTGCTTACATGAATATGGGAATGCATTCAGTATTTTAAAGTGCATGGATAGCCTGAAAACAGGAGAGTAGGTACTCTGGTGTGTGTGTGTGTGTGTGTGTGTGTATGTACGCAGGGGGGGAGATCCTGCTTTCCAAGTCTCCAGTATGTTTCCCTGTATATACAGGGCCAAACAATTGAGGAACTATTGAGGAACCTCACACTTCAAGGACACATTTGTGGGCTACAGATTTTCCTGGAGTAAATGGTTTTCATCTCACATGGATCCTCAACTTTTGTGCTCATGATATGGGATTCTACATGCAGTGTATTTGTAAAAAGTAGTGCTCACACCAACCCAGCCCTCTTTAACCCATGTATGTGTGGGTGTGTGTATTTATTGCTTCTTATGGGCAGAAAGTCCCCACCTAAAGGGGATTTGCTTTAAGTGGTGTTTCTCTGGTCCCAGTTGACGACAAATAATAGGACCCAGTTTGTATATTTTTGGCTTTAAAGATTAACAAATGAAGGATAAATTAATACGCAGAGTTACAGGCTTATTTAAGGGCAAGTTAACTGTGCCCAGTGGCAAGTATAAAAGTATTGGTGTGGCATGTATTGCCAGAACATGTTCAACTAAATTTTAAGTGGATTTAAGCTGTGTTTTCGCAACCATGTACATACCTTTGTTCATAATGAGTTAGTCTGGTCTCACTGTGAAAGTGGAGATTGGTGTGATGCTGATCACCTGGTGGGGTTCTGATGATGTCATAGTCATAGCTTGTTAAAACAGAAGGGTTATGGATCTAAGTCATAGTTGCTCATTTAACTGTTATGCTATCATTTATTGCAAGGCTTTGAGCAAAATTGTGAAACATGTAGGCACTGGCCAAGATTCCAGTAAAGTATCCCGGAATGTAAACACTCACTCTCATGGTCTGTATAGTGATTAGGCTGTGGGCTGGAATGATCATAGGATCAGAGTTCAGTTCCCTGTTGGGAGATTTTCCTGCTGACTTCGTGGCTCCAGGGCACCCACTCAGCCTCCTATGCAGTTGGTAATGGACTCTTTCCTCAAGGATAAGATGACCAAAGTGTGACATTGACCACTGTCCTTCGTTTAGTGCCAAGGATAAAGGAAGACGGGCTGTACCTGTACAAGAATCATAGTTGGTTGGGGGCCATTTATTTAACATTTTCTCTTCAAAGATTGTCAGACAGACAGTGTCAGCCTAGTCTGTGAGAGTTCTCAGATTCTGGTAGATGCCCCAGAGATATATATGTAATGCATCTCATTGCTTCTTTATTGCAGGCGAGTGTTGATGCCTAAGGCTGTCCTGTGCCATCATGCAACCTATGCAGCACCCAGCAATGCTTTCATATGCTAATTTGTAAATTACTTAAATTCTCATATTTAAGGTACAGAATATACAAGCTGTATACTGAGTGAGGTCTGGAACTTACTGTCTGTAAGACATTTTATTCGCATGCCTTGTTAAATGAAATAAATTATATTTCACATTTGATTGTTGATTTCATAGCTACAGTTCTCCCCTGTGCAGTGTTCTATTGCGAATGATGCTTGAAGCTGTGATAAAGAATGCTGTAACAGACTGTGGCTTCAGATAGTTGCCAAAATCGTGGTTTTGCAAGGGCACAGGAAGTTTTGTAGCAATGACAATTCAACTGACACTTAAAATCTGAATGTTCAAATCACCAAAACAAAAGCATGAAATTCTAATGTAGGTTATTCTAATCCATGCTCCTGAAACCTGTTTTATTAATTTAACATTATCCATGTCCTGTGCAGTAAGATAATTTTGTGTTTACACCAACAAATGCACAACATTTAGATACAACAATTATGTAGCAAGCCTCCTACATGTTTCGGCCACTTTCAGGTAGGTATTCAACAAAGAAAAACACAACATTGCCTAATTAGTAACTAATGTTGTGTTTTTCTTTGCTGAATACCTCTCTGAACATGGCCCAAACATGTAGGAGATTTGCTTTATGATTGTCTACTTTTGTATCTGACTGTTGTGGAGTTGTTGGAATAACCACTGTAAAACTGTTCTATTAATTTCAATTTTAACATCAAATTCCTTGTTCTATTATTTTCCCCATTAACAATGTTATTAATGTTTCAAGGCCCAAGCACTTTTGTTAAAATATGTATTCAAACAATGAATTTCTGCGATTGATACTACCGTGCAATTATGGAATTGGCACATAAACCAAATGTAGCCAGTTCTTACAGTTCATGTTATGACTGCCATGGATTTGTAAAAAGAGACTGTAGCTGGGTTAATCTCTGTGCATTCCTCTTCCTAATATGTATCACATACCCCGCCAGTCTCATTCTGATTTGATCACCCAAATATTTGGCGAGGTATACAAATCATGAACCTCCTCATTATGCAGTTTCTTAGTCTCCCTGGCTTCCTCCATCTTAGGCCCAACCATCTTCCTCGCCCTGCTCTGGAAAACCCTCAGAATATTCTTCCTTTAATGTTATGACACGAAGTTTCACACGCATATAAAACAAACAGGGAAAACTATAGTTAAACATATAATCTTTATATGTTTCGGTAGCAAATGGAAAGAAATTCTGGACTGACTGTTAGGAGGCATGCAATTTTCATCTGTAAAGTGTTCCCACGTATTTAAACTTTGCCACACCTTCAGCCATTTTTATTAGCTACATTCACATCGTGATTTTAACAAGTCATGGACGCTGGACGATTAATGATATAGTCTCTAATAATCATAACGATCTGATAACGATTAGCGTAGTTTTAACGAGTTTTGTTTTGACCTCACAAATATCCAATACTCGTATCCGTACACGTCTACCATGTTGGCTGCCATGCCATGTGCGCACTCGATGTTATCCATGGGTACGCCATCGTACAGTGAAAAGACGACGCAGTTCCGACATCTTGGAAGTGTGTGTGAAATAAATGTCGAGGGTATTTTGTGTGTGTAGAGGTGCTAATTATTCGTTAAGAGAAAATGGGTACCCCGAGGCAAGATAATCACGGTTCCTCGGCTGTTAAACCAATAACTAAACCATACGGGAGAATAGTTTTAACTCTTAAAAACTGTCTTTTACCTGAGGACAAGCTTAGTCCTACACCATCACAAAACGATGGACTGGACCAAGAAACAGAAGCTGATCTAAGAATATTAGGTTGTGAATTAATTCAGACGGCTGGTATACTGTTAAAGCTACCACAAGTAAGTTTATAAACGTTTTATTGTATTAATGATTGTGTGTGCATTATCAGACAGTATATTGTGTAATGCCCAGAGTTCCCACGTAACGCCAAGGCCACTACCTGGTAAGGGTGCCGTGGATAGTGTGTGAATGTAGTGGAGATGATTTTACATTTTAAGCACATTATGTTGTACACGTGTTTTGTGCGATGTAAACTTTGCTGATATGTAATTGCTTTCTCCTGTAGCTTAACGTAAAATACTCAGAAGTTTTACGTTTAAGAATATTTGGGGTACCGTTTTGTAATGTGTGTAGTTATGCATGAACAGTGCGAAGGGGAGTGTTTGTAGTGTGGTGTTTACGCTTAAGTGAAATAAGTGCTTTTTATAAGACATTGTTCATATTTAGTTGGGTTTAATTAGGCAGGGAAACTTGGTTATATATAATGAGGTTTCATAACCGGTATAATAGGGGCAAAGGTTATTTTTCTAGTAATATCAAGTTTTTTTGGTAGTTCTTCATTCATGAACACCTAGAAGGACAGGTGTATGTCTAACAGAAGCAGAATTTAAGAGTGAACATGACAGTATAGTAATGTATACTTCAGTATGTGCCCTGCCGCGCACGCCACTGTTAAAAGCTTTTTGGAAGTACACTGCAAGCAATAATGGTAACTGATGTGGTGACTGTCAATGAAAACACACACAACTAAAGCTGAACCATGGTTTATGGATGCAGTGTGTCTTAGTGCTTGGTAAAATTTGGTTATAGACACTATGACAGTATAGCCTTAATTTACACACACAAAACAGTGCCTAACCTTGGTTTATACATGTGCAAATGTAAGTCTGACTTTTATTTTTTCCTTGTGTACGACGTACGGGTGTGTGACGAGTGGTGAGTTAAGTCATCCATTTGTTGTGTTCTTTCCAAGAATGAGAAGATTAGATTTCATAGTAATTATGCTTCTTTTTCAGGCATAAACGGCTGCATGGCAAATTTTATTGCAGTGTGTTGTTATTGTGATTGTGTTTATACCCTGAAAACAGCAGTAGTAAGCTTTTTGTTATGCAGTAGGAAAGAAGCTGTGGTTTGTATTTGCATTTTACTGGCCGAGGTATAATAGTCACTGTACTTCTTTTTCAGGTAGCAATGGCTACAGGGCAAGTTTTGTTTCAGCGTTTTTATTATTCTAAGTCATTTGTTCGTCACGCAATGGAAACAACGGCTATGGGTTGTATTTGCTTGGCATCAAAAATAGAAGAAGCTCCTAGAAGAATTCGTGATGTAATCAATGTATTCCATCACATTAAACAAGTGAAGAGTCAGAAGTAAGTATCTTGTGTGCTGCAGTTATATGTCCTGATTTCCTTACAAGCTGTACCATTACATCCATTTCTTCCTTCAGTACGTTAATTAATACTTCCCATAACCATGGTTCCTAACCATAGACATACTTATAGCAGTAAGGGTCAGGTGTCTCAGCAGCACTGTTTACTCCTTTCAAGTGAGTTAAGCTGCTGTGTATATTGTTGTCTCCCCATTTGAGCCCACAAAAATATTATCTCTGTTTTTATTTAGGCTTTTTTTTTTGCTTGGAATTAAATTCCAGTTAGGTCTTTATTTCAGATTACAGCATTCCCGTAGTGTTATATTTACCAAGTACTACAGATGATCAGAAGTTACAATTTAATAAGTAGTTACATTTTTGTTATTGTAAAGTCCTTTTGCCATACAGTGCTACACCCCATGAAATGTGACATTACTGTTTATGTTGGGAGGTCTTGGTCATAAATCTCAGTCTGCGGTTTTCCATACTTTTCCAAGGTCCCTCCTAGCAAATAATACTTAGACTATGACAACTCCTTGTATCTTTCTTTCCATTTCATTGTTCATTTGTTCACCCACCCACCCAATACTGTACAGTCTGAACTGTTTACTGACTAATTCCATGGAGTACAGTTCTTGAGACTGAAATAGTTACATAGCTTGTCAGGAAATTTCGCACACTTTGTGAATGCTGAAGGTTTATCATTTTCACGAACCCATCACTGGCCACTGTCTGTTCAAGACAAATCCAGCCAAGCATATTATTTTCCTTTAATATTCGTTCTACTCTTACCTTCCTATTATGCATAGATGTTCCAAATGTTTTCTTTCTATCAGTGTTTTCAGCCAAAACCCTGCTTGCATTTCAGTTTTCTCACATGCATTTCACGTGCTGCACCCATCCCACCCTTTATTTGATCGCCATAATAATATTTTAACAGGAGTGCTGGTCATGAAGCTCTTCATGCAATTTGTGCAGCGTCCTGTTACTTCATCTGTGTGAGGTTCAAATATTCTCAACTCTCTGTCCTTAAACACCCACAGTCTGTGTTCTTTCCTCAGTGTGGGAGACAAGTTTTACATCCATACAATACAACAGGCAAAATTATAGTTTAGTGTATTTTAACCTGTACCGTTTTAGATAACAGATGGTGAGGTGTGGTGGTGTTAAAAAAATAGACCTGAAATAAATACACTTCATTAGAATTATTTTGGTTTCAGTGTAAATGCAGTATAATACAAGATAGTAGGCTAATTCAGTATTATGCAATGTTATGAAAGGAAGATTGATGAAATTTGTACGAAGGTAACATTTATGGAATTTTGGCTAGTAATTGTGCACTGAGTGACTTGTGATTGATTGCGCTTTGTATGTTGTACGGTTACGAGTTTCCATTGCTGATCACATTAATGTTATTGTCATGTATAGTTGTCTGCAGATCTGCTTTGTATCATTTTATATAATTCTGTAGCCCCAGAACTGCTGAATCCAAAGCCATACACTGCCAGTACTCAAATTATAAGGCCTTTCATAAGCAAAGGGTAGCACACTGAATCACCTCGAGACTGATGGGCCTCCTCAGTCCATCCAAGACAGTCTCCTCTCATCTGGTTATCTGACTGACTTAATTCTCATTGAACTCTACGCAACCTCAGGTGTTCATAACTGATACCACATGATTTTGAATAATAAAACAGGATTGTCACACGGTTCATATGTCAGCCCGAATGCTGCTCCTTCATTAATTTCATCTGTTTCTAATTAATGTCTCTGAAACCTTCCAAACTGGTACTTGCTAGAGTATAGAATGCTTATGCAAATAACTACTCTTTCATTTCCTCTAAGTTTTCAGCTTGTACTTTTTAAAGGCTGTGAAACCTTGAAGTAGAATATTAAAACATCATTACATATTTATGGTCCAATAATTAATGTGCTTACAGAAAGAATTTCCAGCATCTACTGAAAATGTTTCATTCATCTCATCTTTGAAAACTGTGTCCAGTAAATAGAGAAACAGCACCTTGTGTGGTAGACAGGCTTACCACATAGTGGGAAGTTAGATGTTTAGTGATGAACTGTCAAATTAATTTATAACAATAGAACTGAAGGAAGCTGTGCAATGCGTCATGACCATATTCATCTGACACTTTCTTATCTTGTGGGTTTCATGAGATGCGGAAAGGGGAAGGTCATGATGAGTTGGACCGACTCAGTGTTAAGACAGGTCCTTAGAAAGTGAAGGCTTTGTGGTTGTTGTGGATTTTTTTGTACTTACGATCCTTTCAGATCAGTTTTAAGTTTGTTTCCCCACAAAACATGCAGCATAAAATGCAGCTTTAAAGTGTTTACAGGTTCTGTATGTGACACTGTACTTAACGTTGATAGTTGTGATTGGAGCAAGTCTGGTCTCGGGACAGTCGTGATTTTATATGAGGTATTTGCTCCATATGTATCTCTGACCCTTTTATCTCCTTTATTAGAAGGCATTTGACATTTGAATTTTCCATATGGCCCACTTTGGAAGCCATACATGACAAACTTGCGAATTTTCCCCCACACAATGATCATACCAAGTGATATATGTTTTCTTATTGCATTCTTTGACAGCTGTCCTGGTAGTTTGCATGTAGGAACAACAGCTGGCATAAGTTTTATATTTTATCATACCACTGTTTTTAGTTTTTGCACAAATTTGAAGTTTTTAGGAATCAGGTGGGGAAGAAAGTAGATGGGAAAGGGTTAACACGTTTGTTAGTCATTTGTATTTACCAGTGTGAGTGTTGGTCTCCCAAGGTATGAGTGTTATGCATACCTGTCATAAGTTACTAAGTATTAGCCCTGAATTGGTTACACATACAAGAGGCTTTGCCAAGTGTTCCATGTATTACCTAATTCTGTTGGTCTCTCTTGATATTAAACTGCATTCCCAAAATAGAAGTTCACATCAGATGTGTCCAAAAGCTGAATCTGCTGGAATGTAGTTTTAAATTGATTCCCAGATATGCATCTGAAGTACCATCACAAGATGATGCATCCAGTCTTCTGGGATATGACACCATGTAGACTGGTATGAGGGCATCACTGTGTTTGAGGAACTTGCTGTCTCTGTCTTTATGGTACTGCAGGGAGCCAGATGTGAAGATGGAGGCAGCAAGGTGCCTCTGTACCAATAATCCACGTCGCATCATATACCAGAAGACTGGATTCGGCATCAGTACCATTGTGAGAACCTCAAATCTTGTACATTATAAGGCATTGCAGTGTTGTAGAAGAGTATTATTTACAAAGATTTGGCATTCCATGAAACAGGGTTCATCATGTTTGTGTGTTACTACCTATGAACAGCATTTCAGATCATATGTCATTTTGTATCATGATATAGGAAATGATATTTTGATATGCTTGCTTTAAGGTATGAGCTATTAATTTATACTAATGTTCATTTGTAAGGTTTATTTTTATTTCCAGAAATAATTGCATTTTGTTTGAGTTAAACATGATGTGTGGTGTCGTCATTTACAGAACCACAAAGTTAGATACTGCTTATTATGCTGTGTCACATTTATTGCTAAATGGCTGAGTTTATTGTGTAACAGTGATAGGGGCCAGTCCTATCATATTTGAATTTATTTAATCTAATGGTGAACGAGTTAGTTACAAATTTTGTCGTCTCCTAGGTTATGGCGTGTAACAGTCTTGTAGTTGGGTGCAGATGGTGCACAAAAGACAACAGTCACGAATGTGCATACCTCATATACAAGGTCATTATCATAGTGAGGGATCAGTTTCCAAATTAGAAAGTTTTCTGTTGTGCTACAAGACATGATGATTGGATAGAGATCAACTAATTAACACTACTTGAAGCTGAGCCAGTGACAGTGTTTGAATGTGCCCACAGCGTAAGGCAGTGTTGTGTTAATGAAGACGTCTGTATGTGTGCAGGCCAGTCGGGGAGTCAGATCATGTATATATGCTGCAGGCAGACTGGATGTATGTGTAAGAGTACACTGGAATTTGTGTAAGAGTATATTGGAATTTCCCAAATGTGTGTGCTGCCTTGTAATTTTTTTTTATGTGCTTGTTATTGTGAACTGTAAATCTTGGGACACCTGTATTGCGACAGTGGATCTCTTTGCACTTTCTTGTGGTGCATATGGGACAAAATGCGGTTTGACTCCCCGACACATGCTTAAGAGCTTGGAGGGAATGCATGTTAGGGATGGGTCCATTCTGTGCGGAGGGACATTTATCCTTTGCTCAGAGAATTTTGTACTTACTTTCCACAGATGTTTGTTCGCACATCAGTCCTCCGGCCAGGGGCTGATGGTGGTGAGTTGGCATTACCGGTACCGTACATTGAAATGTAAAACACACACAGCCATTGAGGGGTTGGCAGGCAGCCCCTCTGCTGAACAGAGACTGTGTGGTTCAACAGCCAAGGCTATCTTCCTCCCCAACAGCTTGCTGCCAGAACAACCAATAATTTTGTTTCACAAGTTTCTCATGTTTAGTTGTTCTTGTTTGTTTTATTTCTCTGTGCCAGTAACGTATGTGCAGGCCTTGACCATGTCAAGATACGTGAGAGACCTTGCCATGTTTGAGACCTGCCTCTCAGCAGCCAGTTTACCCACCAATGTGTGTGATTCTAGGCAAACTGTCATCTGTGATGTGACACTGTGTGGTGTGATAGATATATACTGATGTTTCAGATGCGCCTGCTGTCTTAGTCGTCAGGACAGCAAGTTCCTATGAGACCTCAGTGTAAATCTTATCATACTATGCAGTGTCACATCCCTGAAGACAGCTGTTTTCTTTCTAGTCACCACCATAGAAACCTCAAGTAATTTGTGTGATTCATTCTGCACTTTACATTTGCAATTTGTAAGCTGCAGTGGTAGAATACACATGTCTAAGGAATGGGGAGTATCATACATCAAAGGTTGGCACTGAGATCAGTCCAGTATGTATGTGTGCATGAAACAGTCCCTTTGTTTGCCCTCTACTCTCCAGGATTACATGCTGATATCCATGTTTGTTGCAATTCTCTGTAGTGTTTCACCAGGAGATGTGAGTGAATGGAACATGCCAGAATATACAGGTCTGTCTTTTCCTGTAGGAGCCAGGATAGCTGTGCATAGTGACAAGGCTGTAGGCTTGACTACCAGGGGGGCATAGTTTTTTGTGCTCTTCACCGTTCTGAGACCAACTCTGGGTCTCAAACGCTTCTGCCCATCCATTGTGTATCACAGAGCTTTTTTCGTAGGAATATAGTGGCAGGTTCATGAAGCCGACCACACTAATCCATTTGATGTCAGGGTTAATGTATGGAGCTATATCTCCATTCTCCATATATCTATAAGGTGGGGTGCTTAATGGAACACAGAGATACCTTATGATTCTCATCATATGATTTTAGGCTTTCATAGTTAAGCAGTGGTTTTTGCAGGACACAGAATGAGTTGAGATAGACCATAATTCTCTGCTTTTTTACCAGGGGTTGCTTAGTTTTGTATCAACGCATTGGTGAAGCAGGCTGCTGTGAAATGTTACATAATGTTACAAGAGTAAGTTGAAACTATAACTTGCCTTCCAGAGAAATGGAAAACAAGGTATTGTTTTATTTAATTGGGTATTTACTCTCAGTGCAGTTGAAAGTGTGGTTGGTGTTCAATGGATATTTTTGAACCATTTAACACTTGAAGTACTGTAACTGCATTCAGATGGAGCCCTCTGTTGTGATTGCTAGATACTAATAATTTGGGAATTGGCTGCCTGGAGGGACACAGTGCCACTTCTAGATGTGGACTGAAAACAGGTTTCACTGCTCAGGACTTGTAGGTTTTGCTTCCACAATACAAAGGGCAGATCCATAAATGGAAGACTGTGGCAGAAATGTCTGCGCAGGGGCTGATGTAGTTCATTGCAGTTGACTGGGGTTTACCATTCCTGTATGGGCGCTCTGTGTTTAAGTGTATATATGTGCGTTAATTAATTTTTATGCACATAGTCTTCACATGTAAGAAGTTATTGCGTTGTTCTCATCTCAGCCTGCTGTCAGAAGTGCGTGTCTTTGATTTGTAGCTGCATCACATTGATTAGACTAAAAACAGATGGAGCTGTACCTCTCAGTCCCCATTCAAGTGCCGAAGAAGAGGAGTAACTGTATCTTAACTATTTATTGCATTGATATGAGAATAACATGTTGATACAACTAAGAAGGGCTGAGGTAAAAGATCATTGCAGTTAGTGAATGAGATGGGCAGGGCATGTAGCATGCATTTAAGTGCTCAGAAATGCACACAGACTTTTGTGCAGAAGGGAACGACTAGAGCTAGGGGTAGACAGGAGCATAACATCAAGATACATAATACGGAGATGGGATTCAAGGATTTGGAGATCATTCATCAGGTGCAGACTAGGGCTACTGGTGGACTCTTCTGAACATGATAATGAACCTTTGGATTCAAGAAAAGTTTGAGAATTTACTTGTTGAGTGACTGTTAGATTATTATTATTAAGGATTCGGCTTCATGGGATTTGTTGCTTAACATTTTAAATCCTAGCAGTTATTTTATGTACCATCACGCTTAACATTAACAGATTGTGCATTCTGCTAATGGAATGTATTCATGTGGTTTGTAGGGCTCTTAGAACAAGGAGCGACTTCCGCCTTTTACAGTATTGATCAATTTTTTTTATAAGCGGGATGGAAAGTGTTTGCTGCGTGGTACATACTGCCTGTTTATATAAAACAGATAATGTTTTGTCTTCAAGGGGTTGAAGTCTTTGTTGTGAAAAGTTTTGAAGAAAAATGTGATTTTCTGAAGGCTGTTTTGTAGCACAGTGGGTTCGATGTTACACAGGCAAGCAGTGCGTCTTCAGTTTGGCAAGTAAACAATGTATTCATGTTAGTGACGTGTGTTTCTGTGTCGTAACTTAGCAGCTGTGATACTCTCAGACCAAACCACAAATTAATGCTTAGAAATTTTGGAAATATACTGAAACCTAAGCAGGGTGGTGTGACAGCCATGGTATGGAAATACAAGTGACGTAAAGACGTTGATGAATCTGCCCTGTGACAGTTTATTCCGCCATTGTGCGTGAACTCCTGGAGAGGGATTAAGAACTTAATTTTAAGATTTTAACGTAAATACCCCTTCACACGTAATATTTCTGAGCTGATTTTAGAAAAGGTACAAGTTACTATGTTACAAGTACGCAAGGCAGTTTTAGTAATTTTAAATGGCCCATTGCAAATAACATCAGTGCAATGCCACAATAAATTTGCCTGCATGCCTGAAGATGATACAGTCTTTTTTTAATGCATGGTGTGCATTTATTGTGATTGTAATACTTAAGTTGTAGCTTGGACTGAAGCATATTCTGTTAAACTTGCAGTGTTTGGGAATAATGATGTTAAATATCATGGTTCTACAACTGTGGCACCCATATTTTAATTTTGGGTAGCAGTTTATCATCCAGGAATAGAATAGGGGATTCTAAATTTCCTGCTCCTCTGGGGTCAGTGGCCGTATATCAGATTTGGGTTAACACAGTGTGTTTTCTGGTAGTAATAATTTATTTTTTATATCTTGTGCTTGTACAGGGCTGGTGGGCATACTTAATTTGGGTGGGGGGGGGGGGGTGGCAGTTGGGGAGCATTTACATGTAGTGGTGCCTGGCCTGCTGGGCCATTCACTTGGTCGGTGTAGATTAACCACAGTTGATTAGGGCAAGTTTCCACATTAAGTTTCAGTGTGCGGAATGTTTGTCCCTCTTGACTGACAGAACTGTGGACCGAGTTCATGTTTTAGAAGTGGCACTGTGAGTTTTGGGGTTTGTTCAACTGTAAACTGATGGTGTGAGAATGTTTCATAGATGCTGTGTTGTTTTGATGTTGGTACCTCCAACAAACAAGAACAATGCTGTGCCTGAAATGTCTTTTCCAGTTACTGGACGCGGGGTAAGTACACAAGAAGTTCGAACTGTGGTGAGTGTATTTCGGCTTCAGCGTAACTGACTTCAAAAGACTAGAGCAGTGAAGAGACATAGGACAGTTCATAATAACAGTTCTTTTGTGTACGAAGAACAGCAAACGGTATATTAGCAGTAATGATTATAGTGATATTTTGATATGTCTGTGCTACTAATTGCAAAGAATTTTCCAGTGACTTCATGGACTGTTCATCTTTCAGTGAAATGTGTGTGATTAGTTGTTGCGTTCTAGTTTTGAAACAGACTGTGCCAGATAGTAAAGGTACGTAACATGACTTACTGAACATGGAAGGAATGCTCTTAAAAGTGACTTCAGATAGTTTAATGACTCAATTTTTTCAGAAATGGAGACAAAGAATAATGCTTTCTTCCTTTAGAACTTGCACATCTTTTGCATGGAATTGTAATACCATTCACCATATGTCAAGATTCAGGCATCAGAAGATGAAATATGGATGAAGATCTTCACAAAAAAGTGGCCAGTGTTTGGAGGAAGATGCATATCATGAATTGTGCAGCGCAGTGATTGTCAGTGTATTGTGCAAGATGGTGGTAAGGTGGCAGAGTTGACATGCCAGTATAGCCTGGTATTTTTATGTGTAAGCTTGAGACCAGTTGTTTCATTGGATGCCAAATGCTTTTGAAATGAAACTAAGGAGCAGTATATTGTATAGTTCAAATTATTGGAGGAAAAAACATGTAGGCACCTTGTGTGCTTCAGATTTCAGTATCTGACTCTCTCTTGCTTCATGTGTTCAAACAGTCATAGGGGTGTAGCTTTGTCACATTGTAGGTTGGTAAATTGCAAGAGGTGATAATTAGTCTTAAGTTGATATGCATACATGGCTTTGGTTAGGAAATGTTAATGAAAGAGAGTACTTGAAAGATCTAGGCATGATGGGGAGGTAATGTTAAAGTGGATCTGAAGGACATTGGGTGGACTTTTTGGCTGTGGGCGAGGACTGGTGTTGCTCATGTGAACACAATAATGCACCTGTGGTTTCCATAGAATCTGGGGAATTTCGTGACTGACTGAATAACTGTTAACTTCTTAGGAAGGTATCTGCTGCATGGAGTTACTTCGGTGTTCAGATGGAATTCATTTCATCTTTACAAAAAATTAATTTTGTTCTGGCACATCATAAAATGGGTATAAAAATATTCTGTTTTGCCTCCGATTTGAGAGATGCTTATATTACAATTTGGAAATGCAAGTGTGTGTAGTGTGTTGTCCAAATGGATACACTGATTTATCATTCTGAGCAGACGATAGACGGCCTTTATGAGTGTACTTATAGTAAAGTGATGATGCAGTGCAGAACAAGATCTATTTTATGAGATCTGTGCTCTTCTGGGATATCACACAGCTGCGTCATATCCCTGAAGGGCGCAGATCTCATCAACATCACACCGGAAGCCTGAAATCACGGTAAGATTTGTTTTAGTTGTGACATCAGGATACTGAGTTTTGCTGTAAACAGACTGTCGAAATTATGGTGCAAATATATGTTAGAAGTACCATTGTTGCTTTCCTTCCCAGTAATGGGGTACATATGGGCTGAAAATTGTGAGCAGTAACATCCAAATTAAGAAGCAGAATGTTGCTTGTCTGCATATATTTTGTGGGCATGAGGTGATGATGTGTAACCTGATGAGTGAAATATGAATTGAACTGTTGGGTTGCCAAAATGTGAGAAATTTCTTGTCTAGCTGAGGAATTGTTGGATATCAAGTAGGTTTCTGGCATTTGGAGTGAGGTGGTCTCGTAAAATAAGACTTGTCTTTGGAGATGATTGAAATACAGGTTGACCAGAGCTTTCAGTTTGACATAATCACCTTGGAGAACACTAAAGGAGATTTATGAAAAAAAAAAGTCAGGTTTGGGACTGAATGTCATGGCAGGTGCTGTGTCCTTATGTGAGGTGAACGTCGCAGTAGGATATGAGGGCCACATGTGATCTGTCCAGTTTTTGATAGTTCTTTCATTGGAACAATAAATGTTACACCATGCTGAACTGACTTACATTTACATCAGCACATGTAGAAGACACGAAGACAGAATGTGACTAGGTGTGCAGTTCATTGGTACCTTAGTCAAGGTGGTGGTTGTTCCCCAGTGGACTGAGCACATTCACTGGTTTCAGATGTGTATTGAGGGTGTGCTTGCTTTCAATCTCAGCTCGGACCCTGACCCGATTGAGGTTTTTATGGTTTTACTCAGTGCTTCCAGAAAAAGAGTGGAATAGTGAATGTTATTAAGCCATGACCATTTTCTGGTTTATTTTTTGCTGATTATCTCATAAGTTGGTGTCACACAGGCAGACATATTGGTAGCGTCATTGAGGAAATAATAAATAAAGCACTCCTTGGTGGATGTATTGCAAAAGAACACTGGATGTAACTGCATTTATGAGAGGTCATAATGCTCTACATAACATTAAAATGAACAATACCAATGTCAGTTGAGCAAAACTAACATACACTTTATTAAGGAAACCTAGCTGCTTGTTTTGGCTGTGCGTCAGCCATCATCAGGCTGTGTAGTAAATGCAAGAGGCAATATACAACATGTATAAAAGAAGATAAAATCAAGTGTGAGCTCACTTTGTCACACATCTTGTGTCCATGGTGAAATGAATGAGTGGCATGGCGGCAGTGTTGATTTTCAGCTCCATGGGTTATACGTGTTTTATGTTGTCTCTGTAGTGTACTGTATAGCCTGATGATGGCTTACATATAGCCGAAACTAGGAGCGGTATTTTTTTTAATAAAGTGCATATTAGTGCTGCTAGACCAACATTGTTATTGTTCATGCATTAGGTGGACAACAAGATGAGCAACATAAAGACAGTACTAAAAAGTTCTGTCGTGTTGGAAACAACACGCAAGAGATGTGTCTTGCAGGAACGTACACAGAATTTAAATTAGGGTGGCTAAGAAGCGTATGATTACCAAATATGTTTTCCCTTCTGGAATTGGTTTTTTCTTTGGGTAAAATTTGCATAGTAATGCATGTGGTGGTCAGTATTGCTTTCTCCTTCCATTTTTGTTCCATTCAGACTGACAACTGTTAACCTCATACAGCTGTTCTAGTCCAAGAATTCCAATTCATTTGTGAATGTATAACAAGTTAGTTATCTGGCATGGTGATAGTTCTCCATTGACAGCATTACATCCTGTTGCAGTTCATACAGTTTGTCATGAACCATCTCTGTTAGACCAGTCATCAAGATCTTGGTGGAGAATACTTCGTACGTTCATGTAGCAGCCTCAGAAATTAAAGTCACAATGATTCCCCGCATGGCATCAACAGGCTGGTAGATTTTTAGGTGGGAGGAATGATAGTGCATAACAAAAAAAGGACCACCTGTGTCACATGTATGAAAATGAGTGAATTTACACAGTTTTAATGCTGAGTTTGAAAATGACCTCAACATTTGTTTTTACTTCCTACCAATTTTGAATGAATTTGAAATGAGATTTGGAATAATTTAAGGATATAATAACAGTATCAAAGTAGAAACTGCATGTTGAATTCACTTCAAGTGTAGATAGCTATGGTCTGTGCATGCATTTGACATATGGGGCATCTCATACCAGTGACCAGCAGAAGTAGGCCAACTTGGTGGGCCATCACTTGTCCAAGTCACTAACAGCACCGGAGTTTGTTGGGAAAATGTCAGGATGTGAGTCATTTATGATGATTTTCATTCCCTGAGAGATTCTTCAACATGTGGCTTAAATTTTGTGCTAGGAAGGTTCTGAGGAAGTGTGGGTCACTATTTCAAATGCTGCTGAAGCTGCTTGTCCAAAAGCGTCCGGTCTTACGATACTCTAACTTATGGACCCAGAGATATCCATACCTTGATTTTGGCCCTGCTGATGCCCAGAAATTTCTGTTCAACGTAGAAAAAAACACCACCATTTTTGTCCATTGCTATAACCTAAATTTTCATTAACCTACATCTAGTATGTAGTTGTGAGAAGAAAATGAAACTGGAGTAACCAGACATTGACTGGTGGCCTCTCCCCCCCCTCTCTCTCTCTCGGGTGGGAGGGGTGGGGGGACGTGTAATTGATGTGTGATGATTGTTGCTCTGACAAATGATTTTTTTGTTGTTTATCCCATTCACAGTAAACACCAGAGTGTTGTATATACCACTTGTATATTAACCAAGACAGTGCAAAGCTCTGACATGCCAACAAGTATTTATCAAACTGGATGTGTTTCACAAGCACGTGCATAAGGTATGAGTACTTCATTTGAATGATATGTGGTCTGTGTTCAGAAACATGTTTATTTCCATCATGAAGCAACACAGCTTTTACACTGGGCGCTCAGGAATTGATAAATAGGGGCCATTTATTTGGATGTCATTGGCCACGGTTGCCATGAGAGTCCACGTAACACAACTCTAATGTTGTCTTTCTGAGAAGATGATGGCAAGATGTCTTCTTGATGTTTGCAGAATGCAGACATATGCCTTTTTGTGGAATATTGCAGAATACAGACATGTGCCTTTTTGTAGAATATTCAAACCATTAAACAAAAGCTAATTTGACAAATGTTGATCATGACTTCAATCACAACAGCAGCTTCAGATATTTAATGCTGCTCTGTCAGTAAACAGAACAGTTTAAATGGTGGATCAACATCTTATTGATTCTCTGTCAGCAAAGTTGAACACTGTCAGTAAATTTACATCCCTTTTATTCTAATTATCTAGAATTCATGTCTCTTTGTTAAACTGGTCCTTTGGCAGCTGGCTGTAAATTTTGCTATTGTAGTGTACGTAATGGAACAGCAAGTGGCATTTGAGAAGACCCATTTAGCTACTCTGTCAGGAATCTCAGATATGTACTACAGAATATTTGAGATGCCCACCCTCATTTCTTACCTTGTGATCAGGTTACAAGTAGTTTTTTTTTTAGTCGAATTTTAGCCTTTAGGTTACTGAAAGTCACTCTGCACATAAGAGAGAGCTTTTGGACAGTTGCTGGGAAACAATATTCATGCCGTCACAAAAAACACAAAATATTTAGGCGATTACCTTTTGGGGGAGACTATGAATAAAATACACAAGGTTGATGTCATGAAGTGACGTAACTGACAAATTCAGGTTAACATTCAAATTGTGTGGTAAAGTTGAACAAGTACATACATATCCTAGACGCGGCATGCACACTCCTCCACCTTCCTGTTAGCGTCTGAATTCATGTGTCACAGACTGGGTGACAGAAAACCTGCATTTTTGTTTTCATACTTGGCATTAAACATGCACATAGATTGTATATAAATATGTTTTGTTACAGACTTACGAACTTTGTCACTGGTATTCTAAACTTGCATGTGCCGATCTGGATGGTACCTTGGCAATTAAGTTACAGTGTTTTATCTGTTGTAGTAGTCTATTTCCTTTACAGTTCTGTAAGGTGTACATGTTTTGGCTTTAAGTCATGTGTGTTATTTTTTTACTCTTGGTTATTCTGTTACTGACACAAGTATAAGAGCGATAGAGTGTGTTTTCCACACCTGGTTTGGGTTTTGTACCAGTAAAGTTGAGGTTGAATTTGGCAAACAAGATACACTTGTTTAAGTGCCTGCTGTTTCTCTCTTACAGCCTGATCTGCTGCTTGACAAATTTACTCCCTGTATGAACATACTATTCAGTCTTCATTATTGGGAAGTTGAATAAAAAACATCCAGTGAGGTGGCCTCGCATGTGTCTACTGCAGACTGAACAGCAGTATGAATAACACTTTCATCTAATCACTTTAGTGTGATAGACATTTGGGGTGTTCGTAGCATTTAACCTTTAAACAGCCGGGTTGGTATTTAAATTTCAGTGAATGATTTATGAAAAATGTGAGTATTATTTGAACAGAAAAAAGAGATAAATTTATGAAGTAAATGTAATTTTATGGAAAATGAAACAGGTTATGCAGCATATCTTAAAAGTGCTGCAAATTTCCTTGGTGCCCAATTATATGGAATGAATTTCCAGGGGTGCTTTTTACATGCACTCACACATGCAAATGCAGATCATTTGAAGGTTAATATTTAGATTATGGTTGTCGTGGTTTTAACGTTGTGTAATGTGATAAGGAATACCAGCATTTTGGAGGAATCTGCTATTTCTGTCTTCAGTGTAGAAGGCAGTACTTTCTGTGAAATGTTTGCACCCGTTTTCCAGACTATACTGTGGGATAATCAAGAAGACCACAGACTAGGTGACCATTTTTCATTTTCAAGTGTATTATTGACAGATGCTGTCATTTGCTAAGATTACTTAGTGTTGGTGATGGATGAATAAGTCCAGAGCATGGGTGGAATTTTACTGACATGAAAACTGAAGCACTGGGAGGAAAACCTGTCCCAGTGCCACTTTCCCCACCACAAATTTCACATGGACTGGCCTCTATTTGAACCTCACCTTTGTAATTAGAAGCTAGTGATTGACTGCCAGAGCTGTGGCATGGCTCCATACATTCGCAGCAGTGTGTAGTGTCCTGTAATAACTGTATTGCCAGCATTTGTCATTGTGCCTGGGACGTTATGTGCTGCATGTTGGATTAAATTGTAACTGGAACTATCAGAAATGCTAATTCTTCACTTGAATTTATATTGAAAGAAGGTACATGAAATAATAAAATTGCTTGCGGCTCAAATCCCCCCCCCCATGCCGCCGCCGCCTCTCACCTACTTACACACACACACACACGCACGCACGCACGCACGCTTATTGCACACCAGCATATATGTGGGCACATGCCTGTGGGCATGTGTCTTTTTAAGTCCGACTATGCTGTCTTCATGTAGCAGTCCAAGTTGTTGGAAGTTGCGGTTAATATGACAATAAATGGCCAGTGATTCAGCTGAAATCACAATCTTGATAGTTGCCAATAAATTTATCCTTAGGGCATAGCACTGCTTTTGTGAAGCTGAATTTTATTGCATACCTCTGATTAGCAGGGTTGCTTAGTTCTTACTGTTACTCTGTCAGGATTACTGTATTTTATTACACCTCTCTTTCCAGAACTCCCAAGTTCATAGTGTGTACAGTCAGTGAAAATTTGATGTAATCGTGTCCCATGAGGACCACGCTGTATGAGAGGATCAGTGGAAGAGTTACGTGTGGAAATCATAGCTACAGGGAAATTGGTGAATTTTTAATGGTCAGGTTTGTGGTGGTGTGTCGTATAGCAGTGGTTTGGTTTTGGCAAACAGCCAAACAATGAAGGATGTAAAGTGCTTCTGCACTATAGAAACCTGAAGTGGGTGACTCCAGCCATTCCCGAGATGAAGACACCAGATGAAAACTTTTCATTACTTAGAAGTTAATTGGACATCACCTTTAAAAATACTGTGTTCTGCTTACCTAGAGTGAATGCCTCAGTTTTGGAGTTATTCATTGTGTTATTTAGATTAAGGTTGGTACTTAAAATGTGTTTGCTGAGCAGCTAAGTGTGGACTGTGTGTCAGAAATATAGAATAAAAATTCTGGCACATGTGTGTCAGAAGTATAGAATAAAACTTCTGGCACAGTTGGTTGAAATATTTCACAAAATTCTTGTGTCCATTATCTGTACGGTTCTCTTCAGATATGGAAAGTATGTTAGAGCCTATGAAAATGGCATGTGAGAGTTACAAGATTGTGATTTTTGTGAAATTGCTTTTGTAGAACAAGAGTATTAGCAATTTGAGTCATGTAATTGTGAGTAAACCAGCTTGTCATATTATGATAAAGTTGTCCTAAGTGTCATTTAAAGTGTAGTGGCAGATAAGAAGTTAGGAAATATAGGTATATTGTGGAATAATTCTGATTCATTTGTGTAGTTTTGTTTAATAATTTTGAAAACCATAGAACTTGCAAGAAGTGTATTGGGTATAAAAATATATTTCATATGTCTCTTTGTTTTTGAATGTTTTTTGCTTTGATAAATTAGATTTTTCCTCAGAGTGCATATAGAAATGCATGTAGAGTTTCTTTTAAAGTGGCCATTATTATTGTCTGCTTTTTAACAAAAACTGGAAGATGCTCACAAATTCTAGTAAACTTACGAATTCCAAATTCTATGAAAGTCAGTGATGTTTGGGTTATGTACAAAGATAATAGGTGCATTTTTGGAACTTGTCATTGTGAACACACCAGGTAGGATTGTAGTAGGCATCAGGTTCAGTCATCCAGTTCATACCCAGTATTTCATTTAGCTGTCACATAGCCGTGTGTTATAGATGCGACATAATAGATGTCAAACTTGAAACATGGTATGAATCCACCATACAATTCTTGTTGAAATCTCATGAGTTTATGTAAGTTTCAGGACATAGAATGTAGCACTACAGATGGCAAGTTCAGGTGCTTTTTTTAAGTGATGTTTGGAACACAGGAAGTATGAGAGTGGCAGTGGAAGGCTGTGTGGGGCCCACATTAGTTGATGTGTTGTGCATGCTAAGTCACATCTCTCTGTTTGTTGTTGCAGGACAATACAGCCAATGATCCTGGACCAGAATTACATTGCCCTCAAGACACAGGTCATCAAGGCGGAACGGAGAGTACTCAAGGAGCTGGGTTTCTGTGTCCATGTCAAACACCCTCACAAGGTTCATAACTTGGATACATTTTATTGGCTGTCTTTCATTAGGTTGTCTTTTTTGTTATCAGGTTCTCAGAAATTGCCATTTTTGAATGATGTCCAATAAAATTGAGTGCAGTTGTGATAGTTTGCAGTGCCAGTGCATGTGACAGAAAGGCTAATTACAAGCAGTGTTGCACATGACTATATCTCAGAGGGCAATATTGTGAAGGATTCTAGTCTCTGACTCCCTGTCATGCTCTCTGTGTTGTGATTAGCTTTGCAGGACAGGATCCAAAGTATGCATTTCAAAATCAGGTGCCTTTGATAACCATAGTTCCTTTTGTCTTTCCAGATAATAGTGCTGTACCTGCAGGTTCTGGGATTTGAGAAACACCAAAACCTGATGCAGTTGGCCTGGTAAGTGACTTAACCCTGTAAGTGTGATAGTAGTTACATGTTCCATGTGCTTTAATGTACAGGAACTTTACTTTTGCCAACATACTGTGGTTGTGAGTTTTCTAATATGTTTGTTGTGATTAGCAGCATTAAAATTGACACTGATGATGTAGAGTGAGTGTATTCTGTCTGTTAGGAACTGGACCTTGAAGGTGTCAAAGGGATAATTTATGTAGAGTGTGTATGTTCTTACCTAGAAAAGTTGCTGCCTATCTTATGTTGGGAACTGTGTAATAAATTTGCTTGCTGTTTGAAAGAAGCCTTTCCCAGTGACACCTTTCTCCCCTACAGGAACTACATGAATGACTCTCTGAGGACGGACGTGTTTGTACGCTACCAGCCAGAGACTATTGCATGTGCCTGTATCTACCTCTCCTCAAGAAAGCTAAATATCTCATTACCAAAATCACCAGCATGGTTCAGCATCTTTTGTGTGTCGGAGGAGGACATCCAGGATGTATGCTTCAGAATACTCAGGCTTTACAAGAGACCAAAGGTGAGGCAGTCATCTGCAGAATAATATTACACTGGCTGTTATGCACATTTGGTGTCGAGGCTGCATAGTGTTCTGGTTGACAGACAGTGCTTATCTGACCCATTTGTTTGTTTCTGTTACACAATGAAAAGTTATGGGCACCAGTTGGAAAGTCATTGAATTGTAGGTCTGCTTCCAAAAGTTCGGTGACTGCTATGTTTGTGATGTCTGTCTGTGTCTGCATGGTGCAACTCTGCTCCCACTGGATGAATTGTTATGGAATTTGATACTGTAGATTTGACTGAACTGTGTTAACAAAATCCATATTTGGTTACAATAGGACAGAAATTAGTAGACACTGTACATGAAGACCTGTGTACATTTGTGAACACACAATGTGTTCTGCTTTGTACTTGATTATGAGATTATGTGATACGGCATCACACAGTTGTGATTTATTGTGATGTGGCATAATAATTCAGTGACATAGTCTTCGTGTTTTATGTCCGTTCCTATATACATATTGATTTTTTTATGCAATTTACATGATGCATAGTTGGGGAAGATACCAATATTCAAACATGACTGAATTTTGTGTGAATACTGGGGGAACTCAACAGCATAGCAAAATGTGGAGAAATTATTACAGCGACTAAGAGTTTCTCCACATTGCCTGCATGTGTATTCATTTCAGCCAAATGCAGAGGATCTGGACCGAAGGGTGGAGGAACTGCGGCGCCACTACCAGGAAGCCCGTATGAAGGCCCGGGGAGGTTCTGGCAGTGGGACAGGTGGCACTGGAGCCCAGTCTGGCAACAACACACCTGGTGGAGGCAGCAATAGCCCCAACTCACCACATTCACGATCTCGTCATGGCTCACCGACGCGCTCCAGCAAGGACAAGCATCATAATAGTGGATCACCACGTTGGGGAGGAGGCTTCATTAGGCAAGATGTTTCATTTGCTTTGTTGTGACAGTACATGTTTGCTCATGTTACACTAATGTGATTTTGGACTTGGGCGGGGGGAAATCGTAACATGTTCTGTTGTAATTTCAGTCGAAACAACCATACCTCGGACAAGCACCGCAGTAGAAGCAGATCACGGACAGCTAGTCATAGTCCACCGCCAAAGCACAGCAAAAAGTCAAAGAAGAACAGGTGCGTTGTGTGAGTTGAGGTTTTCGCAGCATTGTCAGAGGCTGTAGCCGTAACATCTTATGACACCCTGTTGATTATTAATTTGTTACCGAAATTTCTGGGGGTCATACCGCCTTCTTCATCATTGTAGTTGAAGAATAATTTGGTGGAAATACTGGTTGCATTATGTAGGGAGACAGCAGCTTAGGTGATAGATGTAGCAACCCAATAGAAGAGGATGTGTTGTGGATATGGGCGGAATCATGTGGGGGGTCTTCTAGAAGAGAGAAAAGTGGGATAAAGCAGCAGGGGGATGGAGCAAATGAAGGAAATGTAAGGCAAAAGGGGAACAAACTATTGACACTTGGAAGAGACTGTGGAGGGAGAACATGGATCCATAGGCCCCGAAGAGGGCCGTTAGGTTAGTGTTGCATATCCTGTAACACTGCACTCTGCTTCAGGATCAGTAGATGCAGATTTCATGCCCAGAAGACTGTTACCTGCTATGAGAGATTTGCTACTGGAGGATGTCATTCTTATCTTCAAACAAAATGATAAAGCTGCTGAGCGTTATTGGCTTAATTGGTACCAAGCTATCAACTGTCCTGCATTAAGAGGTAGAATATATTTAGAAAAGATAATACTAAACAAAGAAAATTGCCCCATGTTTTCCCATTATGCATACTTCTGGCTGTGCACAGAGACCAGCAGGAACTACAGGTTATTAACTGTGCACCTGGATGATATTTTTCTTTCTGCAATTTTTTCTAGGATACATTTACACACTGAAAGTCTTTCAAACACCCTCAAGAGTTTGCTGCTGTTTTTATCAAGTGTAAACTTTTCCAAGCAGAATATGTAGGCTTGTTACGATCGCTGTACTGGATTTCACATTACCTCATTACAGTGATTCATTCACGTGTGCTGTTAGACTGAAAGATACATAAAGTCTCTGGGTGGTAGTCATTTTGTTCGATTAACATTACAGTACAGCTGTTAACAAATTTAAGGCCATTTGACCACTTCTTATCTCTGTAAGAACTTTAATTTTTTTTTCTCCAGAACTAGATCAGTTTCACATTCGAGGTCACGTTCCCGGTCACATGAGAGAAAGTCCAAGAAGTCACATAAGAGGAGGAGCTACTCTCGATCTCCCAGTCTCTCACCACACAAGAACACTCGTAAAGTTTCAAGGTGAGGCATCTTAACAAATTCAGAGTAACCACAGTATGTTCTGATATGGTGGTGTTCTGCCACTAGTTGGCAAAGTGTAATATTTGACATGATCCTTGTCTTGTTTCCCCTGCTTCAGGCTCCAGCATTTCACATGATCCTGTTATAAGCCCTTTGTTGTGGTTGCTAAGTCTGGTAGGTGTATAGCAACATTTTGAAAAAACTATATTCACAGTAGTGTGGTACCTTATATCTTCTCGTACTTTTTCCCCTTGCGAGTTGTATGTGTAGGATGTCCTGAATTTTAGACATTCAGGTGTTATGTGTGGTGACCATGTGGTGTGATGGGACTCTTTCCTGTTCAGTTTAACACTGGTGGCAAAAGTGGACTGTAATTGATGTGCAGTGTGTGGCTAAAATGCTGGAAGTCATGTAAAGATGTTGTGAAGAACATAAAAAGTAGTTGTGCCCATTTAAATTCCCAGCTTTTGCAGAGAACACCCTTCTTTTAATTCTGACCCCAGAGGGTTAACAGGCACATCTTATAATAATGTAAGAGATAAGCCTGTGGGTTCAAAATTAACAATGTTTATTTTACACTGTGGTTGAAATAATTAACAGTTTCTGTATAAACGGAACAGACATGATAAAAATGAAGAGTTATGTACATAGTCACAATGCACTTATCTGTGAACTCAGTTCTCTGGGCCCAGATGCCCTTCTCTGAATTTACACTGTTTTCCACCAAGACTACAGTTCTCTGTATTCACACTGTCTATTTCACTTGTGATCCTCCCCAGTCACTAAACACCTTGCTGCTGTCCACTGCTGTGACGGACGGACACACACACACTGCCCTCTCTGGCTCCCGCTGAAAGACGCGCTCCTCACTGCCTGGTGTGGGATATTTATGCCACTTCTTAATGCTTCTAGAAGATTCTCGCTGTCTCTGTTGGACTGGTACATGTGAGAACCTTACAGCAGAGTCTGTCTGTCTCTGTAATGTTTGGGAACACTGTAACATCAGACAGTAGGAGCCGTGCAGGACATCTGGCAAGGGGCTGCGCAGCCGCTTCTGTTACAATCTGTGTTTGAAGTATCATCATAACTTGTGGCCATGCCATGGCTCAGGCGGTTAGCCGCTGGCATCCCACCGCGGAGGCCCGGGTCAGTCCATGTGGGATTTGTGGTGGACAAAGTGGCACTGGGACAGGTTTTTCTCCGAGTACTTCGGTTTTCCCCTGTCAGTTTCATTCCACAGGTGCTCCATTACTAGGAAAAGGACAAAAATAATAATAATCATAACTTTGATTGCTGTGCTCAAAAAGCTGAAGCAATGTGTTCTGCTACTTTGTTGCAGCAGGTTTTTTCAATGAACATGCAGTGCTGTGCCTCAGAATGTCTTGATCAGTCATGCAGTTAAAGTTGCTGCATGCCTCAGTACTTTTTAGGCGTGTTCAAAACGCATTTTCAAGAAATTACTGTGTTTACCTGAATGCAAGACAACACCTCAAATAAAATAATGTCTGCCAAGGGAAAACGTATCTGTCCAAATCTAAGATGAACCCTGAAAAATGAAAGTCAGTTAAAAGATATTTTACTGTTAATTGCACACACTTCATAGACACAGCATGTCAGATTCTGTCTTCCTTTACCAATCGGTGTCACAGTGTCCATCTTCACAGTTAGTGCCTTCATCATTCTCACACTGCTAACATTCCCATCCTCTTCCCTGCTATTCCATCCACACCATATCATCATCGGTCTCATCCATTACATTGGGTATACCACACTTCTTAAAACCCTTCATAATCACATCTGGTGAGATAAGCTGTCATGCCATTGTGATACACATTGACTAAATAATATGTTTGTAGTTCTTGGGTTATAAACTTATGTCAACCTGTGAATAAGATTCAGTTTTCTTCACAGGTAGTGTTAGTGGTGTTGAGACTTTTAAATACATGTGTTCCGGATTTTTGTGTTGTGTCTGTGGTATGATCAGTTTGAGTTCATGGCTACTTTTATGGTTTTTAATTTGTGGATTGGTCCAGGCTTTATCTTCGAGTCTTATTAATTTTTTGTTTTTCAGTGGCCATTTTCCTGTTACTACTGCTGGACTAGATGCGTTCTCAGGTGCATATCGTAACAGGTTTACTGTTTCTGTGGTGCCCAGTGACTCAGAATAGCTCAGTCTAAGAGGGTCCACCACATTAGAGTGCTTCTTTATCCGAAGAGCAACAGAGCCAGCTTCTGAAACATCATGCTGCTTTAAAAAATTAGATACGGACAAATTCCAGAAAACGAACATTGTGTCAGGCAACTTCAGTCATGCTGTGTTGTCTCTTTTGTGTACATTTGGCAATGCAGGCCTTGGTTTGGCTTTACGTGGTCCAGTTCAGAGCGATCCACTTTGATGTGGTCTGGTTTGGCACTTCATACACAAATTTAAGATGGCCTCACATACTGAAGTACCAATTTAAGGGGAAAACCTCATCTTGCATTGAAGTAAATACAGTACTTTGTTGTTTTGGTTATATTTGTCCATCTGTCTTTCTGACAGCGTGGAACAACTCCTATTTGATGGACTTTTGTGATGAATGAAATTATGTAGCTACCACAGTCAAGCGGCGGCGTTAGAGTGGAGCACTGTCCGTTGTAAGTCTGTTGCTAAGACGTGGGGAAAATTGATTGTGTATATTATGTAGAATGTGATGAGGCACATGTAAAATACCTGCATATTCAGTGCTTTTTCTTTAAGTGATTTGTATTGGAAGTGTATTAACTGTGACAAAGTAAACACATTGGAAGTGTTATGCGCTGCAGTTGTTTCCATACTTGTTTCGTAAAAGACTTCTGAGGTTAATGTTGGTGTGTTTAATTTTAGGGATAAAGGGCGTTACCGATCAAGGTCACGTAGTCATGATGGGCGGCGTGGTGTGGAAAGGTCACGTTCACAGAGCTATGACCACTATGATAAATACTACTCATCTTCTGATAAGCTGAGCAGCAAGTCACGCAGCAAACACTCTTCACGAGGACTGGATGATGACAGGATAAGAAGCAAGGACCGCAGATGAAACTATGGTTCCCATATTGGCTGAATCATTATGTTTACTTCAAAGGAGTGACAGCTGACTATCATGTATTCCTGTGAATCACTGTGGTTGGTGGACATTGTGTACGATGTCACATGCAATATGTCTGGGTAAGCTGTATTCTGTGTGGAGGGTGATGAGTCTTGTAGGGGGTTGCTGTCTTTTAACTGATACCATGCCATGGTGAAATACTTAGCTGAGAATGGGGGTAATGAGTATAGAACTGTGAAATTGTACACAGAATGAGTTGAAACAGAGAATTCATTACCTGCCTGGATACTCATATTGGGACGTGGCCCATGCCACTACTTCCTTGTTGAACAGTTCATTATCATCAAACTGTTCAGCTTTTATCACAGGGGCACATTACTGGACGGAGCATATTGTCATGTTTGTAACAAGAAAATGACATTTTGTTTGAACTTCATGATATGCGATTTGTGAGGCTTGTGTAATTTCTCCCAGTTTAAAAATTCTGAATAAGTTGATCTTGTTCAAGAATTTGTTGACTCTCATTTCCATCTATATCACCCTTTCATTCTTCTGCTTCATCATCAGGTGCTACAACTTCAAAAGGCTTGGCGTTCTCAACTGTACTTTGCCATTTGTTTTCACCCCTTCATTACTGGTGATAAAAGTTGACCAAGGGTTTGTGTGTGTGTGTGTGTGTGCATGCACGCATACGCGTGCGTGCACACACACACACAGAAGTATATACTACTTCAGCCCTTCCATTCAAAAACTTTATGCTGTAAGTTATGATTCGACACATGTGCATGATCCACATCTTTTTCTGTATGTGTGTGTTTCTTCATACAGGTAGAAAGCATCAGTTACAGGAGTGTTGTTTAAGTTTGGTGCTGGATGAAGGTGAAACTCACTCGTCATTTAGCATGTCACAGGCTGTGTGCTATATTGCTCTCAATTTAAACTGAAGCCTTTCCTTAAGACTGCTGTCAGCAAGGATGAGACGATGTAGTCCAGTCACTGGTCGAGGTTACCAACAATCAGAGGAACAAACTCTTCCATCTTCAGCCCATATAGTACTGGCAGTGTGTTCCAATGAAACATTAGGAACATACCAGATTGCAAAGTGATCGGTCACACATCCTGAAAGACAGCAGTCTTAACATTGAGCCCTGTCGTAACATTGTATCTCATGAAGTCTTACATGATTTCAAGCATTTTAATATCCGGAGTTACATAAAATCTGAACAGTCATAAAATTATAGTTACTGTATAGTTATGTGGAGCCCGAATGGTTAAGTCTCTTCTTGGGTACAGTTTCAGTTGGTGTGTCCCCCAGAAGTAGTCTTTCATTTTCATGCAGTGAAGTTAACATATTCCATCTCAGTTGTATTTCCTTGTCTCGTATTTTCTTACTAAAAGCACATTTCCACTCTTTCCGTACTTTTTCACGTCATGTTGACTAAAGATAAAGACCCTGTAAATCATGTGGGATGTGATGCTGTGTCACTGGATGACATTGTGAAGGATTGTACTGCCTTGTTCTTCAGGGTCAAACTGTTCTGATCCTGAAGATAAGGCAGTACAGTCCTGTGAAACATAGGGAAGTACTTGTCCATTGACATAGCATCATATCGTTGTAGAACTGAATCTTCAGCTGCACTTCTGTCAGAACCTCAAGTCTCTCATGTTGATTAATTTGCATGTTTTCAAGCGTGACGACGTGTCTTGTGTGTATGAAAGCATTGAGGCGTTCACTGCAGAGAAAACCCTTGGGTACAGTTCTACTAATGAAGTAAAATCATGTGGCTGCTGCATGGTGTCATATGTGCCCAGTGCAGGGACTTCTCTTGGAACCAGTCTTCTGTGTCAGAATGCAGCAGTAAGTTGTGTTTTTCTGATAATCACATTCTGATTTTTGTTCCTTAATGAGAGGTAAAATATTTGCTGGTGATGAGAAAATAAAGTTAGTGCAATATATGTGATGTGATAAGTGTTTTAAAGGTATGTCAGGTGTAAAACAAAATTAATTCAGAAGACAGCTCGAATGTAGTGGTACTTTTAGCATGCTTTCTGTACCTAGTTTCTCGACTTTTCTTTGAAACTTAAGACATTATACAGCAGGAAGCCGCCCACACATCATACTTCTTAAATTTTTATGATCAGCAGTGGCACCGTAACAAATGCACAATTCATCTTTTGTTAGTTTCCACAGAAGTTGTTAAATTGAATTCTGTAGGTTGAAACGATGTGGGGCAGAGGGTACCTACAATTTATTCCCATTGAAAAAATTCTGTCAGTTTTGTTGATATAAACAGAAAAATACAACAGGTTGCTAGTTGAACAGTTTGTCATGAAATATGAAAACTACTCTGAAATCAGTATGTTGGTATTTAAAGTGGGGTGGATTTTATTGCATTAAATGCCCCAAGAACGGAGTGTTGTACTAGGGAAGGTTCTGGTATTTAACACACACTGCTGGTGCTGTAGCACCACAGGAAGCCTTGGTGGCATGTCACATCCACACAGAGATGGAAACAGTTGTGTGTTCCTCTTAAATATTTGTACAAATAACTTGTATTGTTTCATATAATATTGTAAGTCGAGATTTTGTAAAATACAGTTTAAAAACCCATAAATAGTGATGAAATCAGACATTTTACTGATTAAACTTTTAACTTTCCTGGTTTTCATTTTCAGTGAATATTGCAGGCTTGGTGGCTGCAAGACATTTAAATATACGTGTACTCATTTATGGGGATGGAGGACACTAAAAATGAGCTGAGTCTTAACCACACTAGACAGCATTGAAGGGTGACAAGTGACTGCTGATCGCCATCGATGTCAACAGTATATGGTTTTTGACCAGCTGGATCTTGTGCATACAGCTATACCAAAGGGCACTGTTGTACACAGATCTCAGCCAGTTTGATATATATTGTTGTAGAGGTATTTAATATTCTCCTGTCTAGGTATTCAAGAGGTTGTTTTCTTTTCTCATATAACTTTGTCAGGATGGTGCACATAAAGGTACATCAGTTTTATGCGGATTGTGCCAAAAAGGTGGGCTGGGATAGTGTAGTTGGTATAGTGACTTGCTATGGGCTGGACGGTCAGGGGATTGAATCCTGGTGGGGGGCAAGATTTTCTGCAACCATCCAGACCAGCCCTGGGTCCCACCCAGGCTCCTGTACAGTGGACACCAGCTCCCTTTCCTGGGGGTAGAGCGGCCAACGTGTGGCATTAACAACCCACCCCCATCAAATGCAAAGGTTAAAGAAAGAGTAGAGGTATATCTCTACTCCACAGGGCCTTCATGGCCTGTTCTAGGGTGAACCTTATGTGCCAAAACAGATGAAACACATATGTCTGATTTATAATTTAATTTGATGCCTGGCCAGACTGTAGGACAAATACCTGCAGAAACAAGCATTGTATGTAGCTTTATCATATGTAATTGTCAAGTGATATGCTGAATACAGCCCCAAGCCTTAATAACCTAACCCTGCTTTAGTCTTGAAGGTGATGGCATGTTCGTTTGAGAATGTGCCAAAGAACTGTACAGAAATGCACAACACAAAAACTGAACAGTCCCCATCTGCTGTACGTCTTTGTAACCACAACTCTTGAGCTCTTGCCTACAGTGCAAAGGAACATCACTTTGCAATACAAGTACCTGGAAAATCATTCCGTCCAGATACGGCAATGGTGCTCCCAAGGACAGCACCCAACAAGATGTAGATTTCTGTCTTGGATGTGATGCTGTTGAGTCATGTTTACCGTTGTTTTTGAGGGAGCAGGTTCTTCTGAAATGTTGGTAAATAAACTTGACCACACAAAAAAGACAGTAATCTTTGTACTTGTCTGCATGAGAACCAAAAATCCCAGATGCTGAGAGTTGCATGGGGTGGCCCAGAATTGCTTGCAATTGTGTTTTGCTAGAGACTTTCAGTTGGCCAGAAATTCCAGTTGCTGCAATGTTGGACACGATGTGCGTTAAAAGGGGCACGTGAGTGTCATAGTGATCCTAATTGAGAAGGCTTATTGGTTGCATACTGGTAGGTATGAACATGCCTACATTACCGTTTGTAGAATCGGCTAGATGTGATCATTTTACTAGTAGATGAAGAACAAGATGGTAATTAGTGTGATTGCAAATCAGTTAGTTTATGGGAGGGGGACTCATTTGAGAGGAAGAAAAGTTGTGGGATCAATACAGTAAACTGCTTGCAACAGACCTGTTTAGGAATGTACTAAGTTAGCTGCTTGAGAAATCTCTGGTTTGTGGAATCCAAATGTTCATTAGTGGGTTCACACGATCATGCAACTTGGCCCTATCAAGTAAATTCACCCAGTTGACACACTGTCATCCAGCTTCATGAAAACCAGGTATCTTCCCGTCTGCAAGCAAAGGCGAGTCGCTTTCAAGATGGTCCGACGTTGTGGTGAATGTCGATATCGTCGTTCTCTCTCTCTTAAAAACGGGACTGACATTTGCATCCACCAGAAATGTGTCAATATAAGCATTAAAATTTCAATTGTGAATGTTAAATTATCGATCGCTGCACGGCCTCAACACGAATCGGTTTCCTGTAAAATGGACCTTCAATTTTAAGTTAATGTCTGTTTAGGTTATGCTAATGGTCAAACTTCTGCACTGGGTGACATATTGTCGCTTGCATAATATTCGAAGACTGTTTCGAAGGTGAGGTTAAGTACGTTTTATTTTGTGTTTTGGTACACGAATACCCCGTCTCCCCCATATCTTTTCGTCTCAGAGTGCCAGTCGTACGTGCATTTATCACCGTATTAAAATCCTCCGGCCTGACTTTGGCATTAGCTACGGCATTAAGTGCACATTTCTTGCGGCTGCATCCACGCAAGCATTTTCCAGTGAATGACAGCTTTGCCTGCACAGCAGATGAAAGAAGATACACGTATTTTACACCCGCAATTCGATTCTGAACCATTAGTTGTTTTAATATCCACCTACGATGTAACAGAATTTGCTAGAACACGTATATCAGTAAATTTGGTTTGTGTGATTAAAATCTTGCTGGTGGCCAATTGGGCTCAATATTACCTAACAGCAAAATCTGAATTTATCTACACATATTCGCGTACCACAAACAATTCGAAATCCGTGGGATTTAATCACCTATACGAGTTCATCTCTGCTTTGGATCGTCAGGTACAATTGTATCTATGTTCTGGTAAGCAAAGAGCATTGTCCAAGGTACTCGTTGAGTTATACCACGTGGTGTACTTTACTAGTTGATCAGTGTGGTTTACTCCCTGAACGATTGTGGCAGAACTTCCGTTTCCTGTAAGTCGTAACTGGAAGAGAAGGTAGTTTATACAACTGGAATAATGCCTGCAGTAAGTACATTACCGTGTGGGTTTTCAGATTTGATAATAAGCAGAAGAGCAGGCATACGTACGTAATAATAATGATAAGTGATATGAGGAATTTATTTCTAATGACTTCCATAATGTTTTCTGTGTGGAATATGAAACGGAAGAACGTCTTTATTGTATAGAGCCCGTTATGATAAAATGAAAAATAACCGTCAATTGACAACTAAAATTTATTGTCAGTACTTATTATTCATTACTACATGTATCGGCCGACTTATCCATCTTTACATAATACAAAAAATAAAATGCTTGAGAGGTTAAGTGCAACATTTTCGTCAAAAGACATGAGGTCTCATTTTACATAAAGGGCAAATTTTATAAGGATACGTTTTACTTACGTAATTTTGAAGTTTTTTATATGTTCTAGTATGCAGAAGTTAGCATTTGCCTACTGTAAGATTGTTCCATATTGAGTAATTTATTTGTGGTATGTAATTTTAATTATAGAAGATTTTGTAGGATAGTTTCCTGGTTTTAAGTTATTCTTTCCTTGAGTGTAGACACAGTTGTTTAAAAGGAAATGAATTGAGTTCAGGCTGGTAGGTAGTCCTGGGTGTGATAGGTACAGACAGGTATCTGAAACAACTCCACATGTTTTTTGCAATTGTGAGACATGCAGTATTAAGATTTAGGCACCTGGGCCATGATTTCGTGAACCAAAGCGACTTTGCTGACATATTAATCAGCATGGTACTGCACCATGTTCAAAGTGCAGGGCTGCTGAATGCTTAAGCAAAGGGTTTCACAAAAGATCAGAAACTATTGAGGTGCAAGGGTCCCTGTGGTGCCTGCCCTGCTGTACTTTTACTCTTTGTTGGGTGTAGACTGTCTTAAGATCATAGTATTTTAGCATATCTGTGGAGTGAGTTTGTAGTTTATGGGTTAAGAGCTTTTAATGGTGAATCTGGAAATGAAAGGATACAATGAATATGATGGTAAGTGGTAAAGAAATTGTAGACTAATAATTAAGTGAAATGTGAAGATGCGTACAATTTTTGAAGAATTCTTGGAGTTACATTAGTGACTTGATTGCAATCTAGTTTTGAAGATATAGCATCTTAAATCAAAATAATAACTTCATCTATCAATTCAGACATTGAGGTACAGAAATTCTTATAGTTCTTATGCTAAGGATAGGAATATAGAGAGAACTTACGTGTTATAGTGGAGAAGATATATGTAGGTGGAAGGTTTTGTGTTTTGTAGAATCAGATGGATTGCTGAATACTGAAAGGTGGTGATCGTCTTTTGTTTATTAGTCTTGTTGGAATAAAGCTCTGAAGATGGGGTTTGAGTCCAAGGTATTTTGGTTATTAAGTCTGTCATTGTTTCTGTTTCTTTACAGATGTAATATTTTTTTGTTGTGTTATGTTAACTTTTTCCTTTGGTGTACAGGATTTCCATCATACTGTTAGTGCAATCTGTAGGATGTTGATTTTCCAATGGGTGTTGAAAGAAATTTGCATTACCGTTATTGTTACAAATACTCAGCAAATCCATCAGTTTCTACAGAACACAAAACCTTCTTCCTACATATATCTGTATCTCCCTCTGTGAATTGATAATTAAAGTTATTTTAAGATTCTGTATCTTCTAAATTAGGTAACAGCCAAGTCACTAATATAAATCCGAGAATTCTTCAAAAACTGTAAGAATCTTCACATGTCACTCGAATATTAGTCTACAATTTCTATACCACTTACCATCATATTCACTGTATCCTTTACTTTGACTTCCAGATTGACCATTAAAGTCTCTTAACCTATAAACTACAAACTCTCTGTGCAGATATTCTATAATACTAAAACCTTCAGCCAATCTGCACTCAAGGAAAAAATAACTTAAAACCAGGAAACTACGCTACAAAATCTTCTAGAATATAAATTATACACCATAATTAAAGTGCTCTACATAAAACAACCTTAAATTACATAAAAGCTAGAATTTTAAAGGCAGTGGTTTTGCATACAAGAATATATATAAAGAAACTTCAAAGTTACATAAATAACATACATCCATGTGAATTTTTACCCTTTGTGTAAAGTGAGATCTCATTTTCTTTTATGAAACTTAATGGTGCAATTAATCTCGCAAGTATTTTATGTATTTTTTGTGTTACTCGAAGATGGGCAAGTCCATGAAAACATGTTGTAATGAATGTTAGTTGTGAATTGACAGTTATTTTTAATTTAGTTTAAACAACTTCATTTTTGTCAGGTTTTGTTACTTGCTTTCATTTATGTCATTGTTGTGTACTGTGAAACTGTATTATCATATAGAATATACACTGTAGTGTAATATTGTGATGTTTATTAGGATTACTATGATCATGATGGACATAATTGTTGTGGATCTTTAGTCATTCTAAAACATGTTGCTACCAACCATCAGATGAAAGCTTTATGGAGGCAAGCGAATTCCTTGTACATGCAATGAAGGTGTATGAAGGAGTGGAGGTATAGTTCCACACAATTTTAATATTGAGCCTACTGTCCACCAACTAGAAAATCTCTGCTTTGGGGTGGACTAGAGGGATCCTATTGGTGGGAGGGACTAGCAGTAGATCGTCATTTGGCATGAATCTTGTTAGCAGGAATTTTCTCCTTGCTGGTGGACTGTAGGTGCATGTGAGTAGTTAGCTTCACACTCTGGTCACTTTACCCCTGGGGCAAGATCGTCAGGAGCCATTAAACAGGAGGCTGGGTGGTTCTTGTGGCTGGTCTGGACACTTTGGAGAACACATACTTTGCCCCTGCCCTGAATCAGACCACAGTGTAAATATATATAATTATGTTCTAAATGGGTTAAATGATTTATGTTTTAATTTTTAATGCTATGTTTTAGTCTGCAGTTGCCAAGAAACCTAAGAAGCAGCAGCATATAAAGGCTAAGGGCCAAAAGAAGAAAAAAATTTCACTGAAGTTTACAGTTGACTGCACACATCCTGTTGAGGACAATATTATGGATGTTGCCAGTTTTGTAAGTCTTACTGCACTCTGGTTGTAGTTCTTATGCTAGAGTAACTGTGTAAGCATTGTGTACCAAATGAAGTTATAGTGAGAGTTATGCAAATTTATTAATAAAACGAACTACTGCACAATTACATTTGTATGTTCTCTGACATGTTTCGGCCGTAACTATTCGGCCATCTTTAGGGAGAATGTTTTTGTTGACAAAGCAGCGTATGGTACATTAGTGCTTATTAATATCCATATTTACAATCACTGTCGTGTTAAAAGCTTATGTTAAAATTATTGTTGGTATACTGTAACCACTTTTTAGTATATCAACAATAATTTTAACATAAGCTTTTAACACGACAGTGATTTTAAATATGGATATTAATAAGCACTAATGTACCATACGCTGCTTTGTCAAGAAAAAACATTCTCCCTGAAGATGGCCGAACAGTTACGGCTGAAACATGTCAGAGAGCATACAAATGTAACTGTGCAGTAGTTGATTTTATTAATAAATTTGCATAATAGTCAACTGCATGGAAAATGTACAACATTAAATTACAGTGCGAGTATTATAACTGTGGCAGGTGGAAAGCATTATAATGACAAGCCTATGTATTTGCATTTTTATTATACCACATCTTATACAGTTCTCACCATACTAAGTGATAGAACACAGATTAGCAGGTAAGTCACAGAAGACCAAATTACTGTTGCCAAGACATTGCAGAAAATGTAATCTGTGCAACATAACGTCTTCCATTGTTTTCGTTTTAGGAGAAGTACCTCCAAGAGCGCATAAAGGTGAATGGGAAGACAAATAACTTTGGCAATGTGGTCAGTCTGGAGCGCAACAAGATGAAGCTGTCTGTTAATTCTGACATTCCTTTCTCGAAAAGGTACCTACACACTCAAGAAACATTGTAGTTATTTGATTGCTCATTCTTTGACCTACTTGAAAGTTGCAGAAATTCTGATGCATCATTCGAAGCATTACTGTTTGCACTTTGTGCTTCTTAATACTTCTTAATTGCAGTAAGGTTGCTTACTGGTAATAGAAGACTATTTCACTGAATTGAACTCCCCTCCAGGCACAGTGCATCGCTTCGTGTACCAGGCTGTGTGCAGGCTCAGCATAATCTTTTTCTGAGCACTTTATTTACATGTTTGTCACGATAAATTTGTGACAGTGCCATTGGCATTATAGTTTTTATTTTGTAGGACATAAGACTTACACCACAGTATGATGTTACAGATTCTGGAATGGGTTTAACATGTTTTGCTAAGTTTTAAAGTTAAAGCACTGACTTTATTGTTGCTACCCTTACTAGATACAGAGTCATTCCACCCTCATCGCACAGTGAGTTTCCTGTCTGCAGAACATGCTGTAAAATTGTGGCAGTTTTATTTGATTATATATATATTTTTTATAATATTAATTTGAAAATGGCTTTGGGAACAGCTGTTACATTCTGCAGATCAAAACAAATAACTGAAGATGTTTCATTTTTGCAGTTTTGTGGTATCTGTCTCTGCCGCTTTCAAGCTGTTCATGTGCCTTTTTAAATACATGGTCACCATGCAATTGAACTTGGTGTGGGTGCTAGTTCAAGTTTTAAGGCCTCACATCTGTCATGAAGATCTTTTTTCATCCTGTAGAAACTAAAATTAAATACATAAGTTTCAAGTCTTCTGGGATAATACACCGTGACAAGTGGTAAATAGCTAGCCAACATCGTGAAGGATTGTAATGCCTTTATTGTCAGGGTCAAGGAGTCAAAGGTGATGCTTCTGCAGGTTCAAAAATCTTCTAAGATCTTCGCTCTTCTGGGATGTTACACAGTGGTGACTGGTAATTAGTTACTGATGTTTTGGAGAAACCTGCCGCATCTTCAACGGTCAGGCAGTCTTTCATCTCAGACTGCTTGGCCCTTGAAGATGGGACCAATAGTTTGTCCCAAAACGTTGGTAACTAACTACCATTCGACACTGCATAACATTTCAGAAGAGCGAAGATCACATTCACACTGTGGTGTAAAACTGAAATCACACATCTTCTAACACAGTAAATACACTGCTAAAATTTCTCTTCTGCACATTGATACTGGCTCAGTGGTATATATTTTTTAGGCAGTCAGTCTTGGTGCCACGTACTGGCAACTTGTAGCTTCATCATAGTGAGGTTGCGTGTGTTCTCTTGTGATGTCAAGCCTTGACTGTCATTGAACAACATTTTGTGCAGGTATCTGAAGTATCTTACAAAGAAATATTTAAAGAAAAATAACTTGCGAGATTGGCTGCGAGTGGTGGCAAGTGGGAAGGACACGTATGAGCTGAGGTACTTCCAGGTAAGCAGTGGCAGTGACATTCTGTCATATGTTAATGTAGACCAAGTGTGTGTTGCGATTAATGAGTGCCAGTGCTGTGCAGCTGGAGGTGTGGCATGTCATAAAGAACACTGAGTGTGTGTATGTACATGCAACCTAAGCTGCAACTGTGGCACAACATATTGGAAAACATGTACAGCCACTTCACAAAGTGTTACACTTATGTAAATGAAGTGTTGATTACAAAGCACATGTCTGAGGAACAGATTTTTAAGTTCTCCCAGTTTGGTCTCTGGCTTAAATTAACAACTCGTAACTGATATTTGGCCAAGTCTGTGAAGGAGAAAAGTGTTGTCATCTTCTGAAGAATGTGGTTATGTGAGGCTGTCTGGCCATTTCGTAAGTACAGTAGAAGTATGGTATTAAAAGTATGACTTACTACAAGAAATCCATTGTAATCAGGGCTGTGGAGTCAGTTCGCAAGTCCTCCCACTCCATCTCCTTCATAAAAGCTCAGTGTGTATTAATAATGGTAAACCTACTAAAATGGTAAATGGTGTCATAAGACATTTCATCACCACCACGTGAATTGTCAGACTACTTTGTAGACTTATGACCTATATTTAAGTATAAGTCTAATGGTTTTTGTAGCTGGTATCTATTTAAGATTTTATATCAGAGTTGGAGTCGGTACATTTTTGGTGACTGACTCCACCAAAATTCCTTCCAACTCCGACTTTATTGCTCTGACTCCTCAGACCTGATTGTAATCGGAGTTTAACAGTGCACTGTCAACTTGTGTATATTAATATAAACTGCACAGTTTAAATTAGTATTTGTGAATACAACACATGGAGGGAAAGGAAAACTTATTGCCAGTACCATAACTCCTGCTGGGATAGTTCACCTCCCTTATCAGCACTACCCATGTCTGCTTTTACAGTGGAAGATTGTTACACAACTCAGAACTGTTGCTAACATTGATCCATGTTTTTCCTAACACTGGGCAGACATACTGGTGTCTGCTTAATAGGTCTATGGTATAAATAATTGTAATTAGAGGGAAATAGAGAAATGCCACATACAGATAAATACCAGGAAATTATCGGTGACTGGACTTATGATGTCTGTGCACTTAAATCACTTGCAGTGTCAGATTTCAGAAAATTCAAAATACATGGTTTTTATTGTGTGGAATGTGCAGCTGTGATTGTTTTGTGAAGACTGGATAGTTGAATCCATTCATCACAAAGCACAGACTGGCACTAAAATAAAATTATATCAATCTCAACTTTTTTGTTTAATCATTCTGGAGAAGGCCCATATTCTGCGAAGTTCCAAGCCCATGTTACTTCAGCGTTTTACCTCTGCAGGCCCTGTATAAGATTAGCTGTTCCAAATTCTGCTTGTGTGTCATGTTAAATGTTTTTTATGTTCCAGATCAATAGCCAGGAAGATGAAGAAGAAGAAGAAAATGAGTAGTCACATTTGGTTATCTGGAAGGTGCAAAAAATTCTGTAAATGCCACTTACATATTGTTTAATAAATGATCTTTCCATGTGATGGTCTGTATAGTTGACTGCGTTCTCCTGTATTTTACTGTGTGTGTCTTATTTGAAACAAAAATTTGTTACCCATCAGGGTATGCACAGTGAAATTAAGTGGGTCCGTTTTTATTGGTGTTATTTCACTGTTGTGGGACCATCAGAAGAAATTCATGGGATGGGTGACACAACAGCCTTTAGGCTTCCCACTCTGCCTGCGAATCTACTCCTGTCCATCCCATATCAGCCACCCAAAGCTTTTGTCCATAGCAAAGGATATCATAGCATTCCTGTTAAGACATTACATGGGGAAGCAAACCAATCTGAGGAACATGGGGAAAGGGTTGATCCATGGCACTTTTCTGTGGTTATAGTGTACAGGTGTGAAATATGTTCATTTGAGATAACATGCACATGGCAAACTGCAGTTTGTGGTTTGGAATGCTCTGTCTGTACTCATACAGAATTTGCGTGCTGTTTTTTCTGAGCTCACAATATGAATTCTTGTAAAGAACAGGAAATATATCTGTTAATTTAATTTGCTGAATGCCAGGTTAACCCTTTCTTGGGCTGACATTCCCTCAAGATGGAGACAATATCTTCCGCCAGACTATTACAGCTAAATAGACATGGGTTGGAACAGTTGATAGGGCTTCTTGTGGGACACTGTCATCTTAAAGAACACTGAAACAGCGCAAAGAATGGTAGTTGAGGGGGCAATCCCCCTGCAAAAGGAACCAGGCCAAGGATTAAACAGCATAACCTATTCTGTGTGAGTACATGAGAGAGGCTCTAGCTGAACACATAACTCTAACGACTACATTTTATGAAAAATACTGTTGAAGGTGGGTTGACATGCCCAGGTAATAGATTGTGGATGGTTGTGATGCGTTATCGCTCATCCCATTTAAGAGACTACACAGGTACATAACATGGAAAACCTCAAATCTTACAAACGACCCTTTGCTACTGGAGAAATGGGGACTCATACTCTCTCACTTTTTCGTACCAAAATGATGCAATGCGAAATCGGGGGCTCGCACTAATATAATTTCACCTGTATGGACACAGTCATGCTTAAGTTTGGGTTCCGTCTTATCTGAAACTCACAGTTTCGTACAGTCCTGTTATTTATGGCAGATTATTTCGCAAGTTACGTTTATAGAACAGTTGACAACAACCGTACCGCCTACCAGGGTTACACCTCGCCCCCCTGTCCACGGACTATAGTACTTGCACAGTTCCGCGCAACAGTACTAAGATATGTCATGCCATCATGTGATGGATGACGTATGTGTGGATGAATACGGTATACGTTTTCTATAAAAGAAGCATATTGTATACACATCAAATTACGTTGCTACAAAAATATAAGTATACTGTGGTGCAATTTGTGAGCACGGTTTTGTTGACTTCCAATAAGGCATATTTATCGAGTTAGCTGTATTTCGAACTATATCCTAGTACAGTGGGAAAAGGCATCTGCTAGTCTGCTGTTTAAGGGTAATCGTTTGTGGTGTGAGTGTTGTTAATACGTGCAGATAACCAGAGTAAGCATTGTTATTTGTAGCCAGCAAATAGTGTATGCGCTTAAAAGCATGAAATTCCAATACAAGGAGGAACATCCATTTGAAAAGAGGAAGGCCGAGGGAGAAAAAATCAGAAGAAAATACCCGGACAGGGTTCCTGTAAGTAGTACATTGATTTGCAGATTAATAACAAAAGAACTCTGCAAATTTTGCTATAGCTGTATTACGCGTATTGCTCATAATTTCGGGAGATTTTTTGTAAAATCGTAGTAATATAACGTGAAGGAGTGTAGTGGAAATAATTTTTTTTTTATTGAAAAGTCTGACTCAACATTTTAAAGGTCATGACTTTGTTTAAAGTGCGTGCGTTTGTACTTAACATTAACGAGCCATCGACCACTTAGGTTCGGGGGGAGGGGTGTTAAGTTTGTTGTAACATAACATTTTACAGCTTTTGTTTTTGCATTAATTACAGGTGTTTTCCCAGCTTAACACATCGATTCGTTTTGACGTGTCTACTCTCACCAAAATGACAAATACGGATTTAATAAACTGAACAGTGAATATTCGTTAACGTGTTACCCCATATCTCCGTATATGTTTGGGTTCTAGTGATGCATGTTGGAATAATAAGTGACCCATAGAAAAAACAAACATAGCGAAAGTTGAGATTGGGATATAGTCCAGGATTGCATCCACACCACTTATTTTTGTTGTGGTATGGCACATGGCCCTTTTCTCTTTCCTATTATAAATTCACTAGTTTATACGTTGTGTTTTTGTACAACTGTTTTTTTATTAATGGCACTAGTCGGGTGGGTTACATGTATGGGAGTTTAAAGTTTGGTGTTAAGCATGGTAAACATAAGTAAGGTTAGGACATTTTACTTACTAGAATGGTTTGGATGCGGTTTGGATCATTACTAATTACAAAATATTTGGTGATTATGCTAATATAGGTTGGGTTTGAGATTCTATGTGTATTGAAAGTCCCATTCCCAAAGATTATGCAAAATGAGGGCACCAAAGAACAGACCTCCATAACTAGTTCAGGTCCGGTATTAAACCTTAGGTTCCTTTAGAATATAGTCATCCATGTTTCAGTCTGGTAGTGGGAGGGTATCTCTGAAACATATATCTTCATTCTAATCAGGCAGACAGAGACAAGTACAGACAGAATTAAACTGGGGACATCCGAAAATAAATTGTTGTCACAGTTTGCCTCATTGTGGCTTCTGCCTTGTGAGTGTTTATCAGATCGGAGTGTTTATGTGCTAGGACAACTGGTGGTTGAACCCTTCATTCGCTGTTATTGCAAGTTCTTGTGTTTCATTGGGGTTTAAATTTGTTGAAATATATTTCTGGCATTCACAGGTATGTTGTACTAAAAGTTTGCTTGAAATCGCAGAAATTGCAGGTCTGTGTGTCAGAAATGTTAACATTTTAAAGAATGGCTTACTACGTACACCAGTGGGTTTGGCCATAGAGTGTATTTATGTGTCATATGATTATCACAGGCAGCAGTGATTATTCTGTAACATCATTGACTGATTTGTCTTTGTAGTGGAAGAGTAGTGTCTGTACAGTGAGGCACGTAGAGCACAATTAATATGACATGGCATACGGCGATGTGTGGGAGGGGAAGTGAAGGGGCAACAGGAGAATGGAGTGGGTATCCAGCATGCTTCGCGAGGCCGCGGAGCATAGCCTCTGCAGCACAGTACAAATGCAACTAGCTTATTCGCACATCTTGGCTGCCAGTAGTCAACTGAACTGTTGCCCCTGCCAAGTCACATGGACTCGTCAATTTCACTGAAAGACAAAATCCGGCTTCTGGGCATGTGCCATCTAATCCTAACTGCACTATACTGCATTTTTATACATTGTTTAAATGGCCTTGCTTTAAATAGTTTACCACTTGACCAGTAAATGCATCTTTTATAACACATTTTCTGGCTGCATTGTTGCAATGGTAACATATCGGGGCTGTTTGGGTGGTGCCCACTTTGAATCCTGATTAGGAACTGTGCAATGTAAAAGAAATGGGGGGGGGGGTGTCTATGTTCCACCAGAAAAATACTACGTATCATAAAATAGGCCATGGTCTTATCATTGCATAGCATATTCTGTGCTTTAGGATTACATTCATCTGGAATGTGACGCCATGTAGTCTTGTAGGTAAGTACCAGTATTTGTGAGGAACATAGTCCATCTTCAGAGTAGAAATTATCAGATATAAATATTGTGTGCTTCATTAGAAGTAAAGTGATAAAATGTATTTCAAACGAAAATGTCACAACCTTGTTATGTTGCACTAGCAGTTGGTCTTTGAATTCAAATTTGGACACATTAATTCAAAACTGCATTCTGACTGTTGTAGCATGGCGAAAACATTTTAAAACAAGAATGTTGGAACTATATGTGCAATTGATGTACATAAATAAGCTTATTGCCCACAAATTATGCTTGTCCATAGAGAGATAACCACATGTACATGTTTTGGTATAAATAATAGCTGAAACATGTAGGAGTCATTATCTATCTATGGACAAGTACAATATATTGGGTAATAAACATTTAAGAATATTGAAGTTTTCTAGGATGTTAAGTCATGTTAACTGGTAAAATAGTGACTTTTGGAGGAGTATACCTGCTCTATCTTCAGGGTCAAACGCTGTGCACAAAGTGGTGATAAGATTACATAATGTGTTGTTACACAACAACAACATGACTGTCAAGTTTATTTATTTATGGTTGTTTTAGGTATAATGTAGTCAGCATTCATATAGTGCTGTCCTTCCAGTACTGAGGTCTTGAGCCATCTAGATTTTTTTGGATTGAGAAACCATGTTGTAGTTTGGTAGGTACAGAGCATTGTTTTGAACAACCACAGTGCCTTCATCTTCAGGGTGAAACTGTCCCAGAAGGGTAGTGGCATAGGGGGATACGGGTCTGCTGTGTGGATATTGATGATGGGGTAGCAAAGTGGCATTGTGGCTGGTGAGTCAGTGGGGGTGGTAATGATATGCAGTGGGAGAGGCCTTGGTATAATGGCAGGGATGTTTGTAGCAGGCTGGTGGTCAGGAGTGAAGTTTTATGTATGCCACACAGTGGTGATCAGGAGATGGGTGGGTGCCTGGGAATTAGTGTTAAATTATCGATGATATGAAATGTACTAATGTAGATGGAGTAAGAGCATTTTAAGTGTGGTGGAATGATATTGGCAGATTGGCAGGAAGGCAGGTATAATGTAAAGTTGGAATAACAGCGCAGAAATTGAAATGAGATAAAAATTGGTTTGGGCATATGGAGAGGCAACTTGAGAGTGTTCCTGGATGTGGTTCTGACAGGGTTAGGGATTGTCAGGGGGCAGTAGGTAAGTTTGTATGTAAAAATTGGACAGTAAGGTTAATCAAGAAATGTAGGTGATTGTAGCAGTCTGCATATGGTGCAAACAACAAATGCATACACTTCATATTGCGGAACCTTGAAGAGGGCATTTACCAGGCTGAAATGTAAGTTGGAAATGAAGAAGTGTGTTTGGAAAATAAGTCATAGACCTTTGAATTAGATTTAACTGTTCGGCATTTGGTGTTTAAAAGCCAATTAACACCAACTAATGCACAATAATAGGATGTTTTGATTAAAACTGCCCAACCCCCTACATATCTTTCAACAAAAGTATTGTCATCATCAGGGGGTTGTCAGACAGTTGATGACAGATGAAGGCAGCAGACTTCGTCCCAGACCTTGGTACCTTTTTGCCAGACTACATGGCATTGCATCATAGAATACCATGATCTTCCGCAGCATTTAACAGACAAATGGGACAATGGTGGCCCAGTAAACGTACATCCTTTTCATCCAAAAGGGAAAACATTGTACAGCTGTGGGCATCTGAACTGAGCAGTTCTGTGGCCACAGCAGAAACATGGGATTTAAAAGGCCAAGGGCTAAAGGTTGATAGATTTATCTGCATGAGGATAGTGTCCAGTGTTGGGGGTTTTGTGTTGATGTTTATGAACCTTAGGCTCCTGACTGTAAAATTTTTTTGAGTATGTGACTACTGATCATCTGTGCTGGGTTAGGCTGGGTAATCCTTATTTTTGCATTGAATCCTTTTGTGGGAGAAGTCTGAATGTTGTAAGTGCAGGTATTGGCTGTCTTCCTGAAATTCTTCCGGTTTGCCATACAGATATTGGTGTAGCATCTTGAAACAGAATGAAACTCTTTTCTTCTCAGTCCTTCCCACCACTGTATACAAGCACACTGATGATAAATATCCTCCTCAGTTAATGCACAATCATGCTGGTCAGCTTCTGACATTGCTATAAGAGTGTGGTTCATTTTTTGCCATGATGAAGTTCTGTTATCGTGCTTCTGTCTATAGGTTATAGTAGAGAAAGCCCCAAAGGCAAGAGTTGGCGATCTTGACAAGAAGAAGTACCTGGTTCCTTCAGATCTGACAGTCGGCCAGTTCTACTTCCTCATCAGGAAGAGAATCCACCTACGCCCTGAGGATGCGTTATTCTTCTTCGTCAATAATGTGATCCCCCCAACTAGTGCCACAATGGGTTCACTCTACCAGGTAACATCTGCTTGATGACTGGATGTATGTACAGGTTGAGTGACAGGTTGATTTCCAACACCACAGTTGGCTCACTCCACAAAGTAACATCTTCATAGTGATTGGCCATGCATTTCAAGCCGGATGACAGGTTTGATTCCTAACAGTGACCCTGCTCTGAGGCTGACCCTGCCACAGTAGGCATGCAGTACCAGGTACATTGTATTAAGTGATGGACTATTCGTACAGGTTGAGTAACTGGTTTACTTCACAGCAGGAACCCTACTGTAGTAGGCATGCTGTACCAGATAGTTGCTGACAGCTACTGCCAGCTTTGCTAAATCAAGAATTAATACCCAGACTTGAAAGTGGACTGACATAAATTTTGGTGTTGTGTTTTGTGTGCATCAAATGAAATGGTCCTAGTGCCATGACTCACAACTGACTCACTTTGGCCATTTGTTTTCAGGAGCATCATGAGGAAGACTTCTTCCTGTACATTGCTTACAGTGATGAGAATGTTTATGGCCAGTAAGCATGCCCCACCTGCTGCACTTCACTTCTTTTTCTGTATGATATTATTGTGAGTACAGGATTCCATGGCCCAGCATTATTAAACTTTCTGTTACTGTTCCTGACAAGAGGCAATTAATTATACGATGCAGTATTTTCTGTATTGTTACAAATCTCAGTATTTTGGGTGCACATACTACTTTGAACAGGTTCCTGCCTCTTTACTTGTGTTATGGCTTCGATAATTTTTGTTTCCTTCTGCTTGTGTTAGAAAAGGTTTGACATAAAATACAGGTGAGTTAAAAGTACATGAATATGGTTTATTATAATTATAATAATGATTATTATTATCATCGCAATTATTGTACTGAATGGAATGTATATAGGTAAAGCATACAGTGATATAAATAAATAATTTCTTCATTTTGGAGCCTTTGATTAGAATTGAGAATTTCCCTTTCCATAGTAACTTTTGCACTGCTGAATTTTGTGATGTGTATAGTGTGCCTTTTAAGATTTGGTGAAAACATATCTTCAACAGTTTACAGACTGTTGGAGACTAACATGCTCAATGTTACAAGGTCCTTGCTGAGTAGCTATGAGTAACAGTCATGTATGTTCAAATCCAAATCCTATTTCTTAAGAACCATTTTAATATTAAACTCTTACCTACCTGTTAGTCTACAAAGCGATTTCTTCCCCTTAAGGTATTGTGATGAAAGTTTTTATACACCAAGCATCTCAAAAGTAATGGTGCAGTAAATTTTAAATTTCTGCAAATATTATACCCTTGTACAGTGGATACTGGGTCTTTCCTGGGGATAAAGTGGCTGCAGTGTTGTGATGACCACCCACCCCCTTCTAGCACTGAGGTTGTGAATGGGTTGGAGCTATACCTCTGCCTCCTGTCTGTGTTTGCATAGGCTTGTCATGGGGTGGCTTTTATCTTTACCTTTACACATGTTGTAACATTGTTTCTTTGTTCTAAAATGCTGTATGTACAGTAATGGCTGCACAAATTGCATCACCCACTTATGTCAATGTAGTTCATATGTGAGAGTGTGGGAATTTATTGTAATATACCAAATGATTAATGTGGCATCCATGCATTGTTCTCTGTATCATGTGGTGTAATCCTTGTGGCAACATAGCAGCATGTTCATGCACCATGCGAGATTTGAGGTTCTCACAGCAGTGCTGATGAAGAGTCAAGTCTTTTGGGATGTTAGACCATGTCAATTTCTCAAGAGTTACCGGTGTAAAGGGGTGCTGCACCTTGTTGCCAGTGTCAGGCAGTCCTTGAAAACCCTTTTGCGTATGTGAACATGGAAATGTCCTAAAATTTGAGTTTGACAGTGTTCGCTATAGCATCTGTATTGTCACACTAAACTGGAAACAGTTCCCATAACTTGAACTTCTCGAGCTCCACCTATTTTGTTTTTGGGCTGCTTGATCCAGAAATAAGATGCTATATTCCTGTGAAAAGCCTGCAGCTGGTTTGTCCTCAAGTTTGGCTAACACCTTGAAATTAAAGTGTTACTCTTGCTTTTGATAAGGAAGGCCTTATCAAGCCACGAAATTGTAGCGCAAGTGGCCCAGAATGGTTCTATAGTGCTGTACTTCATAAAAGAAAGTAAGATATTTTAGAAAAGTGCCTGAAACCAGTTCTTACGGGCATCTTCCAGCAGGCACAAACCTGAGTTTTCCAAGACTCTGCCCTGTGTTACATAGCCATGTATGTGTGTGACACTAGATTGCGTTAATGTACCGATGAGTTCTGCAGTCTTGTCTTGGAGGAAAATCCAATACATGAAACATTTTTTTGCAGGGAATAAATTGTCCTCAATCATCTGACCTTAGCCTATTAAAATTGCCTGGATGTAGCCCGGATCCAATTCTGATACCTGTTGGCATGTAATTAGCCAGAAAATTGCAGATAAAAAACCCACCCACAAGAGGATACTGTAAGAAGTAATGACTGATGTGTGTTACCATGAACTTCACATTAAAGAATAAAACTTGATGCCTGACAGGTGCACAGAAGTAATGATGGCACATCGAAGGCCCCATAAGTACTGATAATTTACAGCAAAAGGTCAGGGCAAAGGCATGTCATCTGTTCTAGTTTATTCTAATCATATGTGCCACTTTTGTAACATCCTGATAAAGCAACAGAAGAATTTTGGTATGACTCTTTTACTGCCCAAAAATGCTACTTGTGTATATGTTGGTGGACGCTCTGTAAAAATAATGTAATCAAGGCATTTTACTGCTGTGATTAAATTTTTAGTCCATAATCATGTAGATAATTGCATCTGGAATGAAAAACAGCTGTTATTATACAATCAATAGTATGTAAGTGATGAAGTTTATGTGGCCACTGCTGCACATACTTAATTTGAATGTTCACTGCATAGCCATGTTTGGGAGAGACCGTATTTGTGATCTTCCTGTGCATGCTGCATGTCTAGTCCATCCCATTGGCCTTGTTTCAGTCCTAGTTAAGACTATTTTATTGATGCTGAGAATTGCCTTTCCTAGTGTGGCTTTTACTTGTTATGTCTCAGTTGCACTTCCAGTCATGAGTTCTCCATGGTGTTCCACAGTTGCACTTCCAGTCTCGAGTTCTTTATGGTGTACCCAGTTTCAGTTCGGTCTCGAGTTTTCCATGGTATTCCTCATTTGCACTGTGAGATGTGTAGTCATTATAGTGACTGAGATACAGGCTGGATTACTAAGGAATTTTGGTTTGATTCCCAACAGGGGTAAGATATTTTTCTCTTCTGGAAATCATCCAGAATGGGTGTGGGGCCCACCCATTCTTCTATTCAGTGGCTACCAGGGGCCCTTCCCCTGTAGGTGAGGTGGCCAGGGCACAAACTGACCACTCACCTGCGTCTAGAGAGCCCATTGCTTTTGTGGCGACGGAATTGCGACCCTTCATGAGCTGACCGCTTCTGCTCACATTCAGCATTTGCCATAAGTTATGCATTCATGCATGTTAGAATACATTCCAGATTTGGAATTTGCAGCATTAAATAAGAGGTTATTAAAGTAATATGCTGGAAACATACCAGACCTGATTATGGCAAGGGCTTTATCCCAACCTCTCAAAGTCAGTAATGAGAATAAAGTTACGCAAGCACATACAGCAGATTAGCGTGTGCTTGGTGCTGTATTCTTTCATATTCAAGCTGTCAGCAAGTTGCGGGCCATTACTGAAGAGTATGCAACACCCACAAGGAAACTGAGTCTCTGTTGTTGTGAAGGAACATGTCATGTGTTGACCATACTAAAGAACTGTAAAGGTTACTAGCTAGTGTATTTCATTCAGTGACATAATATGTAGGCGCACACTGTCAGCAGCCAGTACCTGATTATTTGGCGATGTTTCACTGACATAACTGAATGGACACACAATTTTTGCACTACTTGTACTTGTCTGTAGGGAATGTAGCGAGGTTGCGACATGTTTGCAACATTTTCTGTCATAAAACTCTGAGTAATGATGAAAACTTGTACAGGACTTTTAAAGCTCAGGTGTAAATATATGTACGGACTGTATACACTGTGTATACAGCGCGGGCCATGCTCTATGGACATCAGTTTCTGTGGAATGACTCTGACGATGTGTACATAGCAAGAAAGACTTTATCTGATTAATGGCATCCCAGCTTTCGGTGTGAACTGTAGCTCCCTGATGATGGTGGTATATATGCCACTGAAACATGTCGGAGTGAAAGTGAACCTCTGTAAAGACTTTATGTCACATATATTAAATTTGTGCATTACTGTTGGTACTTTTCTAGTTAATAATGAATCTTCATGTATGTTTTTCCTGAATGTTAGGCATCAAAGGAATATCAGAAACTTGCCAGAACTTGTAAGCCATGGTGTAGGACACAGAATGGTTGTTAAGTTACCATATTGTAATGTTCGTGTTTGCTGGAAACGATCACATAGAATGACGCTTGTGTTTCACTTAATCTCCATGTTTAATTTCCTTATGTTTAATTTTCGGGGTGACATTTAGTGGCATGCCCTTCATGGCATTTCTCTTGTAAATCAACTGTTTTGTTTAAAAATATTCGCAGTCAACCACTGTACATGTTACTCCATAAACATACCCAAGTGAGCAGGATTCAAACTTTGTTTGGTGGAGGACCACAAATCTCAACCTGGAGACCAGCCATCTTAGTTCCTGCAGGCACATGGTTGGCTAGTACTTCAAATTATGCCATGACTGCTTTCTTCTAAAGTCTTCCAAATTTATTATTCACCTGTTATCCCACCATTTGATGCTGTGTAGCCAGGATTACTGACTGTTGCGAAATGAATCATACATTAGTAAATAGACATTGTCGCACTGCATTGTTTGTAATTTTAGAAACAAGGGTAAATGTGAAGAAGAAGATGTTAAGCATTTTATTAGTCATTGTTTGAGGAGTTTTGTGGAAATACGAAATCATATATTTATTTCACAATAAAACAATGCTATATTTAATATTTATACACACTAAACTTTACAATATCAGTATTAACTTTACATTTCTTTCTATACACAAATATTACATGGATATTATTATTATTATTATTATGTTATTATTTGTTATTATCATCATCATAATCATCATCATCATCATCATCATATAGGAAAAAAGAATATGGTAAACAGCATGTTCTTGTGTACTTCATGAAATTCATGAAAGTGTTCATGCTAAGTATAATAATACAGGTAGTAAGTACAGTGTTGTCACATATGTCTCATAAATAAACTATTCATATTTCAACACACAAATCGATTCCTTGAAATAAAAGATAAGGATTGGGGTTAGAACAAAAAAGCCACTTGGTGCAGGGCACAGTGGTACTACGCAGTGACTGTCGATCTGAGGGTTGCTAAGTTATATAGGCCTTCTCTGTCCTTGTTACAAAACATATGATTTTTGTGCTAAGAAAACAAATGAATGCCTAAGCTATGTTACACAAATCACACAAATGTGTCACATTACAGATCAGGACCCCCAACCTGTTGGTGTTGGACTTTGTCAGAAAAACAGCTTTTGAATGAATTTTAAAATTTATGTCAGTGTCACCAACTCAGATTGTTGTTTGCTCTTGGAACTTCAGTCTGTTTTCAACAGGATTGGTCCCAGATCATGCCATGCTACTGCTTCAGTGGCTGGGGGCTTGCTCTATCTTAGAACTTTGCAACAAGTAAATTTCAATGCACAGCAGACTCAAAGTCAGAAACCAAATTGTGCCAACTGTGACTGATTATGTTCCTCTTGAAACCTTTGTTGTGAGATGGTGCATTATCAGGCACTCTCAGACCTGCAACCCCTGGATACCAGAGGCATGTGCCCCACCTTCAACCAAGACACATCCCCCCGAGAAGTAAGACAATTGAGTGCCATGAAAACAAACAAAATTTAATTTTGGTGTTTTCTTCTTGTCTTGCCTTACTTGGAGATGGAGTTATTTTACATGGACAGGGCAGACAATATTGTCTATAAATTGTGGAAAATGGGAGTGCAGCTGGTGTGTTTCAGTTGTATGTCTCTGATATATACATACACCAATTAAAAGATGAGAAACACTGCTATAAGCTGAGCAGTCTTACAATTCCATGTGACAAGCTACACAAAAGTTAAGCAAGCTACGTTATTTATAAAACTGTTCCTGTTGAGTAGAGATACAATGAGATGCAAGGCGATTTGAAAACGACAGCAAAACAATTGTTGTTTGAAACGCCTGCCACATTGGACAGCCATTTAATTCACACTGATTAAGTAACAAAGTTTTCTGTACAGGAGATTATGCTATGTAGCACACCCAAACAAAACTATGCTGCAAATTACTGATAACCACACCCATATGTGTTTGGTGTTCCATTACTTGCTTCCTCATGCTACATTTACCTATCTGTAAGGGGCAATTTTGCTTCTTCTTTACCATTCTGAACATTTTTATGGAAGAGTGCCATGCCATTTGTGAACCCAGGTGCAGAAGCGATGACAACAAGCATGTAATGTAGGGCTTTTTAAGGAGAGAGGATTTATTGCATAAACCAAGGAACCCATCCTGTACTGTCAAGTTTTGTACCATGCCTTCCTCATTTCCAAAATTCCATCATTTAAGGTTTGAAAAATGAGACAGAATAATGTCAGGTATTTCCTTTGCCTTTCAACCTGTTGGCATTAGTACTATATGTTGTGTATGCTAATTTCGAGCACGTGAGAGCCTCCAGTTCACTTTCTTGAGTTTTTGAGGGTGTGATGCCAAGAGGTTGACAACAGACACAGCACTCTGCAGTTTAGGCTGAAGGTTTGGAATCCGTGGCGCCAGTGGCAGCTGCTGTTCCCCCAGCAGGGTTGGCAGCAACACCTCCTGCTGGCTGCGGTGGGTAATACACTGGGGGTGGACTGGCTGGATTCGACTCAGGCATGAACTTGACTGCAAAGCAATAAAACAACTTGCTGTTACTCATTGTGTCATTACGTAATTAAGGTTAAGCACAGAATATGTTCCAGGTTCCCCACCACATCACACTATGGTGTTTTCCATTTCAGATTAGCTTGGGGCAGCAGTACTCAACCAGGGGTACACAAACACACAGGGGATATGTTAACCTCCATAAAGATGTGCAATATATGTCATACATTGTCAGATTCAGGTATCAAGCATGTGAAGAAGACTTAGCAACTTCTAATTGTATAGTCTTTTTCTGTGCATTCAATAAATATACCTTCTTAATGTTAAAAAGTATCTCACATTCTGCAAATATAATGCAAATAGACAGTGTAACATAAAAATTAAGTAGCTCATGACAAGGGGTACGTGAAGTTACCATGTGAAGAAGGTTCAGTAATGCTGGCTTGAGGGAACACAGACTGTATTCTGCATCTTTACCATGTTTAATTTGACTTGGTAAAAAGTGACATATTTAATGGACCTGTCATGAAACAGGTATTTAAATTTTTGTAGGTTGCACCCTTTAACACAGTAGAACATCAACATGTCAGCTATATACTCTGAAAATGAAACATTATTATGATGGAACTACAGGACACAGCACACAATACATTCAGATATTTTGGTCACTGTGACTTCCACTTTTCCTTCTCATCTGATACAGTTCTGTGACATTGCATCTTCAGCCTGCCACTCGCAGAAGAAACTGGTTGTTACAGAATGCAGTCACAAACAAGTTGATCTGAACTCATCAGTCATTCGACACCACACTGTACTCTGTATAATTATGACCTGCCATATTTATTTATCATAAAATTTCTCTAGCTAATGTAACACTCCAAGGACTTACAAAAAATTAATTATTTCTTTTTCTCAAGACCATAACTTCCACTATATCCAAAATCGAATACCAAAGAACTTGTACACATATGCAGTAATGCAGTAAAATCCATATTTAGAGATTTCTTTAGGGGATAGCTGAATTTGGAGATGCAAATTTGAACAGACTGCACTTTTTAGAGATGAGAGTGTAGCTTATGACATGACTGATGAGGATTCAGTTCCTAGCATGGGCAGTGATTCTTCTTGTCAACCACAACCAACTTGGCTTGTAAGCCCCCCCTCCCCCTGTCATCTATTGAATGGATGGTGGCAGGAAGGTGGTCTCTCCTGAGGAGTAGAACACTTGGAACATGAAGCTGACCAGTTACTTCCCTATAAAGCCAATGTCTAGATAAACGCATGATGTGAAAGTAATGTATTTTGCCTGCATATTTCACCTTCAAAACTAGTTTATGTATTCTGATAAGATGTATTAATGAGTTACACTGAAAATGATTGAGTTTTACATTCATTTGTGCTGGTGTAACCTTGATGACTAGGCGGTTTAATTCCCACACTGCTGTGGGTCCTGGCAAATTTTAACTGTGGGCTAATGTTATTTATGTTTAAAAAATGTTATGCTAGATCTGCTGGCCATGCAAATTTGCTGTCAGAATTATGTGGTGCAAGGCCAATCATGAATAATATATAATTTATGTCAAGCTGAAACTGAACTGCATGATTTTTCTCAATAATACTTCTTTTGCTCAAAATAATTGGTTTTGCTAACATGCAGCTTAGTGATTTGTAAGTAAGGAAGGTCACAGGAGGGGACTGAGGACAGAGGTAGATGGAGATGCTTTTTTTTGAAAGAACCAAGACACATAGACATTCCAAAGGAAGAAAATGTTTGCAGCCTTTTTATGATTTTTCTTATTTGATGCATGTTTAATGAAATACCAATAACTGTGTAGTGTTGTATCAGTGGTATTAAACATGGATACAAGTGAAGTATGCCAAACTGAAATCAAATTGTAAGAAAAGCTATTATTTTTGAAGTGATGCTAAATCTTAACAAAATACGGATGACTTTTTTTTTTAATAACAACGACATGAAATCTGTGTGCATGCACACCAGCCAGTGGTGTACATACAAGGGTAATGCATACCATACCACTAATTATTCAGCTAGTTCTATCTCTGTCATCATCTTGCTGCCTTACATCTGTCTCAGGCTTGATTCCATCATAGCAAAACTCAACTTGGCTCAGGCACAGAATGTGAAAATTTAACTGCGAACACATGACCACGTCAACACTGCACTGCTGTTCATGCACGCACGCACTGCCATGTGGTCAGTCTGTGAATACGTTTAATTGCTATGTTGGTATGAACACTTGAACGTGCTGGATGAAGTCATCAGAAGTGAAATTGTGAGAGACGAATGATCTTTTAGGAACAGAGTTGTGGCCTTATTTGCTTTTTTTGTAGTGAGCCAATTCCTACCAATGTACAGATAGGTCTAAAGATGTTTATTTTTACACGCTGTGGTACTGTTATTCTTACTGTGTGCGATTAGTGTGAGTAATATTTGTATGGTTCCCGTTATGTAATTTCAGCTGCTTGCATTTTCTCCTCAGACAGGGGTTTGCCTTGCAAAGACTGTGCAGCAGAGGCATTTGAACTGACTTCAACCAGGTGGCAGAAACTGGACTCCAGACATAACCTATTGTATGTTTCTTTGTTTATTTAATGGTTATATATTAGTGAATAGCTTGAGCCCTGATGTCAGAAAAAGTAAACATTTTGCAGTAAAAGGCAGGTGTGCAAAGTTACACTATGACATTCACTTTGAAATCATAATGAGGGAAGTCTATTATGCCTTAACATCGTTATGTCTGCTGGGCTCACAGACCTTTAGTTTTCATCATGATGATGCAGATATTCACACAGTTTCTTAAAATGCTTAGCTACTTATTTCACAATAGGCCCACAGTGATTACATATATTTATAATGATATGGTTCAACAATTCAAAAACTGATCTAGTCAAATGCATTGTTTTAGTAGTATCAGTGGAAAAAAAGTGAAAAACACTTTCATCCACTTTCAGTTTAATAAAATAATTACATTAGTACATTTTTAACATAACTGCTTAGCTGCAGTAAGACATTGGTAATATGTGAAGTCATCCAGACATCTGATTTGATAAGGAACAATGCAGATGGAGAAAGATTATTATTGTGCACTGAGAGCTTGGTGTTTGAGAGTATCTGAGAATTTGAAAACCTCTACAAGGCAAACTTGGCCCTATACCTAGGCACCAAGCTGCAAAGGCAATACTGTATAAGGGACATAGCAGTAAAACTGCATACATTATAGACCTGAGATGTGGATGGAGGTTAGTGTTGTAAAGTTTTTACATGTCATTGAATTTTTATACCAAATGTCTTTCTAATTACATGAATTAGTAGGATTAGAATTTATGTTTATCTCCTAGATCCATTGTAGTACTAATTGTAAGCTAAGGAGGTGGAATTATATTGTAACACATACAGAATTCAATAGGATTCAGGCTTCTGCCGTGGTGTAAATGAGGCATTCACTCTTCTGAGATGTTACGAAGCATTGTTTGGTAGTTACTGACATTTTGGGACAGCCTATCCTGGACCCATAGGCTCTCCCAAAATGTCGGTAATTAACTACCAATTAACACTGCGTAGCATTCCAGAAGATCGAAGACGTAGCTCATAGAAAGTCTGTAAAAAGTGACACTTCAGAAGAATGGTAAGACACAGGCTGTTGTGGATAGTTCTCACAAGTATTTAAGGTATATTGTAAGAATATTACATTGTAGATGGCAAATTAATTATGTTGAATATTTTCTTTGTAAATATTTATGCCAATACTTAAGGAATTCTAGTTAATTTTTCTATAGCATATGAGGAGGTAAGAGATAATCTGTTAATGTTGGATTAAACACTTTTAGGTTATGAGATTTGAACTTTTTGCAGTAGTAAGTAAACATTAATTGCTTAACCTGAGGGGCTATTCTTTCAATGAAATTTTAGAAGCAGTGTTATTGACAGAGAAAACAACACTGTCACAGCTGAATAAAAGGTCCTTGTGGTTCTGTGTGAATCATTCTTATACCTGACACTTTAATTATTATTCCTTCTTTGTAGCCAACTGGATAAAGCAAACACATTATGGAGACACCATATCTGTGTGCATGTTTATCTTATAATCCTAAATAAACATTGGTGAAATTGTGTATTGCAAGTGTACAATAATTTATTTTTGGCTTCTCTCGGTCTAATACAACACACTTCTTTACACGAAACTCAAAACCACCATCACTAACTTTCTCAAAAGGTGCTCATTGATATGTGTTGTAGCATTAGATATCAACAAGACCTATGTTTTTTATTCAAAATATTTGTTGACGCATTTGATCCTTAATGTAATGGATATACAATTTCTGACTTTTAATATGATTACCTTTTGCAGTAGGTTTATTCCTCCAATAATTGAACATTACTGGCAATGAGGTATACAAAATTGTATAGTAGACAACTTCAGACCTGTGTGCTGTTGTATGAACACACCTACGTAATTCTGAAGCAAGATAAAACAGCCACTCTCTTGAGAAGGGCTTTAACCCGTGATCTCAGGTCGTATATTGAGCATTTACGCATAATCACAACAAAACACCATTCCACAGGCACAACATGCAGCACCACAAGCAACATATTTTGATCAAAATGTTTGTCTGCGTAAACAGATTGATGGATGAATGAACACATATAGACACACTAGGTGCATCACATTGAAGTTACAGCAACTTTGGACGATGATGTGATACTGCATATCTGACAAACTCCACGGAACAGAGTGCTTTATAAGAAGTTATTTCCCAGCTGATCTAGTCAAATTACCCACCTTCAATATAACACAAAGGTTCATGTTCACAAGAGACCACTAGTGATTATTCTGAGATATGAATCCAGTCCACATCTTTGCATGCAGTTTTGTTAATATCCTTTTAATTTTGAATTCTCCCATGTATGCTTAGGTTTTCTAAGTAGTCTCTTCTCTTCAGGTTTCCAAAACAAAATTTTATATGTGTGTCTTAACATGCCCTGCACCCAGACTGCCTCTGGTAAACACCCAGTTTTCCATCCAGTATGTAGAGCAAGGCCTATTTCCAAGACCAAAGCAGCCATAGCATTCTTGCAGTAGATATTTATGGTTGCTGTTGGACACAGAAAGAGTTATACTTTCAGAGAAACTTAATTATCTTTTATAGCTTATGATAAATTATTTTTTTACCGTTTTGGTGCTGAAAGTCAAGTAGTTAATTTTAAAAACTATTTTGATGTGGTATGAGTATGTATGTGATCTTTGATATTAATGAAACTTCTTTCATTTTAGTAGTAATTATAAACCCATCACTAGTAGCCTGTATAGCAGAAGAAATCATATTAAAATGTAAGCCTGTATATGGCAAAAGTGTTCTGAATAAACACTTTCTTTGGGCTGTTAAAACAGTCAAGTGGTAAATGGTTACCTCTTACAGTGGTGCTGCTGATGATTTGCGCTGTAATAACTGGTAACTATTTATTAGTCGATGTGATGTAACAATCGAGAAGACTTGAATCTGTAGCAACACTGCTGTGACAACCTCAAATTGTGCCAGTTTTTCTAAACTGTGCATAAGTAGATTAATATCGTAACATAATATGCAGCACCAAATAAATTAACACTTCGAACCAAAATTTCTTTCTTTATTATGTTCACAATTGGACATAGCAAAAACTGTTTTATTGTTAGTATTGAAGTAAGGATGATTTTTTAAAAATAAATTTGTAAGTAGAATTCAACAAGAATTACTAGCTAACAAGGACCAGGGAGAAGAGTCCTTTTTGAGAAACTAATATTTGCTCAGCTAGTCAGAAATTGCCCGGCAGTTCTCATGTCAATTCAATGCTACGAAATGTTTACGAATACTGAATTCAGAAGTTGTCTTTGTCAATACTGAATTCAGAAGTTGCCTTCATCATTAATTCTTGACTTTTTCCAACATATCAGAAAATTTCACTATCTCTATAATTAATATCTGATGATTTCCAACATTCTAGAAACTATCAGTTCTTTTGACTATCAATTTCTAATGATTTGAAACATATCAGAAACTGTCACTGCCTTCAGCATAAGTTCCTGATGGTTTGCAAGTTTTCAGGGACTGTCACTTGTCTTCCCTGTCAATTCATGAGATTTACAATATTCCAGAAACTGTCACTATCTTCAGCATTAGTGACAGTTTCATTAATGTTGGTGTAATCCAGTCAGTTATGACACAGGTAACTGCCTGAGAAGGTTTTAATGTAACTGTATGTCAAGCAAGCATTAATGAAATTTAATGAACCACAGCACAACATGTGATCAGAATAATGGTGTGGTGACCAGTGATAAGGAAGAGACACATTATGCTTCTTCAGAAGCAAGCAATTGCTTTGAAGAATTCAATACCGTAAGTCCATTTCCAAAAATGCAGGAATTCCATCATGATTCTATTACAACAGAAACTGGTGGTGATGCTCTGTTTTGTTATTGTCATTGATTATACATACCATCATAACGTGCACACACACACGAACACACACCAGACACACATGCAGTTTTACATGCATAGAACATGCATCACTATTTCAAGCAACACAAGAGAGAAGTTATGTGACATTGTATCAACTAAAGTTGCAATTCAAGATATTGTTGCCTTTAGTCTACAAGTATGTCTAGCACAGTGAACCACAGAGTGCACTGTGCTGTATTATGCCACAGAAAGAATTCCTATGGAGCATCCCCTTCCACATCTCCCTTGATCTCCTACAATTTCCCTCCAGCATACTTCACTGCGGTCCGGCTGTTCTGTTCACATGAATGTTGGTCCATGTGCTGTGGGCTTGTTGGAAGATGGCAGAGGGGGCTGGGGGAAATAGAGTAGTAAGCAGAGAATGGGAAGATTTCAGAGCCATCATCATCAGCCTCCATGGGACTTCTTTTTGTGGCCTCAGTAGAGTTTAACTTGCTTTCCTATATGACAACAAGCTTACTGTGTGGTCAGCTGGAGACCACCCAAGACAATTCTGTATCCTGAGAACTTGCAGTGGAGTGGGGCCATGATGCAGTGCAATTCAGTTTCTTCTTTTGGCTATTTCTGAACTGCTGTGAGTTGTTATTAATTTAATGGAAGGATGTGTTAAAGAAGTTAGCTTCAGAAAAGAATGGTAGGTAAATAAAAACAGTTACAATGTATGAAAAATATGCTATAAATATTTTGCATTATGAAAATTAAGTAATAAAATATCACAGTGCAGCCAGATGAGAAATAGAGAAGTTTATCATGCAGTATCAAAATTATGGTCCAATGTAAATTTTACATTCCTTGTCTGACACTAACACAGTGTGATAGAGTTTATATTTAAACACATTTTACTGTACTTCAGAAACTAACTCCCTGGATCATTCCTCCTTGAGAAGTTAACAGTTTCTCTGCTACTGAAGAAATTCCTTGTTTTCTGTGAACCCAAAATTTCATACATGTATACTAAACCTGCTACTGGACCCTATCGAGATCCAGGTGAATCCAATCCACACACTCACGTCCTGTATCTTTAAGGAGCCTTTTAATATTTTCCTCCACCTATACCAAATTCTTCCAAGGATTTTCTTTCACACAAGTTTTCTGACCAACATGTTGGACATATTTCTGCTACTTCCCATGCATTCTAAATGTTGCTGTATATCAGCCTTCTTGATTTCATCAATTGAGTAATATTTTGTTGAAGCATGCAAACTATGAAGTTCCTTATTATGTGGTTTTCTCCAACTTGTACTTCAAGAATACAAGTTTCAACTTTGTGCAACCCCATTCTCCCCAGAATGCAGCCAGGGCATCTAATTTGAAGACACCCGTCTCCACGCTGAGAACTTGGGGTCTGGATTCTTTGTTGCCACATGTGGAGCCCAGCAATTCTAACAGTATTTTGAATTTGAGAATATGTGGAACCTATTCACATGATTAGTCAGCTTGCATATCTGGTATGTGTTTGTCCCCAGAAGATACAGAAAGCAAGCATTTTACAGTATATTAGGTTGGTTCTTTCATGGTGCATCCAGGAATGAAATGCTTGACATTTCTGGCTTCGGGTGACCCACAAAAGAACACAGAATAAGTTTATACATTGATTGCACCCAAAGGGCATAGTTTGTGGCCCTGAATGACAGCGTTATTATTAGCACAATAGGCTGCAAAAGACACGCACAGTTTAGTGTGGGCTCCAAACCAGGGGATCGGGGGGAAGGGGGTGGCGGGGTTGATATTCTTCACCTTTTACAAGTTTAGCTTTTGTAGAGCTGAAGCACTCGATCTGTAAAAATCTTGCATAAAATTCTGAGTGGGGATCGAACTCAGAGTGATCTCAGAGGGACTCCCATGCCATAGTCTGTAACTACCAGATTCCCACACCTTACAATATTTGTAAGAGAAATATCCTACATGCCAAGACCACAGTGTCGCATAGTCAATTTGCTGTTGTGTTAGTGACGTTACGTCACCAAAGAAGGTGCAATGAACATTTAAATGTGTTTTGTATGTTCCTGGCATCAGTATTTGAATCTGCCTTTTAAGTTGCTTTGTGTTGATCCTATACCTGATTTCTTCCAGTCTCATTACACATAATGTAATTATCTAACCATGGGTTTTGTTCGCCTGTGATCTGAGAAGGCTGAATTTTGAAAACTGGGAGCCACAATATTAGAATCAAATGATAAAAGAGTTCCAGTTATTCATGCAGTGTTAATGCAATGGCTGCTTGTTGGATCACCAAGTCATGTGATATTTGCATTGGACCATTTTAAATGTGTGTAAGAAATGAATATGTATTATATCTACTGTAAAATATGTCAATATGAATCTAAAAATGTATTTGTAATAGAGAAAAGGAAATAAGTGCATGTGACAAACCTGGCCATTATGTACTGTGGTTAACTGTAAGATTCTCATTATAGATTAAAAACTAAACATAGCATTTTTAATTAGTCAGATTTTAGAAACTGTTAAGGTATTGTAACCTACATGGTTCTGTATGCTGTCTGTAATTGCTCACTTGTTTCTTATTGTTAGTATCATAAGTAGATACAATTAAAATATATGCTCCAAAATCATGTATCACTTGCAAGTTGGTCACACTGAATTCAAGGTAACCACAATGCAGCACTATGAGAAACATATCCACAGCAAGTATTGTATAAAAATATGGATTTGACCTGTTCCATGCTACAGACATACATGTACATCCTTTGATATGTTAGGTCAGATCAGGTTGGTTAGGTGTAATTATGTTATTTCAAGTTTTGTTTGGTTGGGTTAAATTAAATTGTGCTCTGTTATGTTAGCATAGGCTATAGACATGTATGTATATATACATTTTGAATATTTTATAATTAATTAGTGAAAAGGAGTCAGCACAGAATTGTTAGCATATGAGAACTTGTCCTGTAAATATTCAGGGCACCGTTCTAGTATGGGCAGACTAAAATTAAGTAGGTACTTCATGATCATTTTGCACTCATGCTCTGTATCATGATCTGCAAAGCCCTTGTCAGCACAGAAGACACTAGTCCATGTACGTGTATGTGAGTGCCTTGTCACTAACAGAATTGTGCTGGGACGATCTGCCTTATTAATAATGTTTGTATTTGTGACAATGCCACCAAGACAGATAGTGGGAGGAACAGAGAGAGAGAGAGAGAGATATGCCAATGACAGAGAGAGACACATAGATTAGTCAACTGGCTGTAAATTACGTCCCACTTACTTTCATGCTTTATACAGATTCACATTGCCATTTGCTGTTCAGCAAACACACACACGCGCGCATACACACACACACACACACACACACACACACACACACACACACACACACACACAAAGCAACAGGGAAGTCACACTTGAGGGACAAAACTGTAACTGAATAAAATATGCTGCACTGCATCATTGTCTTAATAATAAGAAGGAGAGTCTCTTAGCTGTCACCAGTTTCTTCTTCTTGTTTAATAACCATGGATTTATCAAATGAATGACCAGAGCCACATTTAGAACGTTTAATCTGTTATCACGTGTAAAGAACACGTGGATGCCAAATCAGTAAGTTATTTTCTGGCTTCATGAGATTACCATACATGTTCTCTCAACTGTTTTATATATGTGATATCTGTGACAAAGCAAGGCAATTTTCTGTATGCCATGCTCCATTGATTTATTGCATGTTTACAGTGTGTCTAACTGCTGAAATGGGACCCAACATGGACTAATGCATTCCATAAACTTCCAGCATGTGAACCAAAACCTCTTATACAAAGGCCACAGGAAGAAATCCCTCCCACATTTCCCACAAGCTATTATGTCCTTCCCTCCAGTTTACGTCTCTGGGTTACCCACAAGCTGTCTTAGCCATTCTGCTAACAAGAATGTTGATAATGAGAACCTTTGTTACTGGCAAAATATAATGGATGTAACCTCACATTACGGGACTTACGACTTATTAGAAGTATTAATATCTCTTGAACTTCATTGCAAACAGAGTCACAGAAAAAACCATAGAATCTCACAATCATTGCTGTAAAAATAAGCAGGGATTTGCATGTAGTTTGTATGGTTTAAAAGAAGTCCAACCCCATTTTAATACAGAATGTTGGTGCACAGCTGAGAGTCCCTGTCTCTCCATGGGACGTAATTTAGGCCAACTGTTACACACAAACACAGTCAAATCTAATAGGCAACATCTATTGTGTTGACATTTCTAACCTGGGCAGCATAGTGGCACACATTTGTTTTGTTCGTGAGTTTTTCGTTTACATTTTTTGGTATTTTTTACATGAAGTTGACTATAAAAGAAAGAAGAGAACAAACAGAATAATATGTAATCATCAGCTGAAAGTCAATCTAATTATAGTTATTGCATCACCAGTCATTCTCCATGGTTTTTCATAAACTAACTTCATGAACTTTTCCTTAATCTAATTGTTATGCTATAGACACTTCTGTAGTTTGTTTGGAAGCTTAAGTTACTCATACTTAATCTATAACAGACGTAACTGTTGTATATTTATCTATATATAACAAAGCAACTGGGCTGAGCTTTTGTTCTACATTCTGTATGACTGCATTGTTAGCTGTCAAGAGAAAATGGTGTGTGTAAGAAAACTAGGTGACAAAATAACCTTTCTTCATGATTCTGTTTCTTTTTCACAACAAGCAAGTGAAAACCTGTGAATTATAATTCAGTGGATGAACATGATTCGCAGTCTTTTTGAGTTGGTAAGCTACTTTTATAAAAGGGGAGTTTGACTCACCAATATTATGTTAAGTAATCTAAAACGAGAAATGTGAATATGTTAAAATACAAAGAAATGAGAATATGGATTTGGTAAGATGAATGAGCCTAGACTTTGTGGCTTAACTTACAGTCAATTAATAACATGTACTTACTGAAGTCCACATAAACAGTCCATTAAAATTCTTGTTCACCCATTGTGATTCCTGTGAACCTGAATGCCCTCTTAAGAACACGCACCTGAACAGTTACGCAGCATGAACTGTTTCCTGAGGGCACCTAGCCAGATGTACTTACTCTCTACATCAGCTTAAAGAGCTTAACTTGCTTACTCTTTCACAAACCAAGTGCTGGGCCAGAGTGGTGAAGCCTTGAACTTAAAGACCAAGAATGGCAATGTTCTACCTGGTCAGGGCTATTGCGTACCTCAGGAGGCAGTGATGATTATGGAGCAATAGTTGAATGATTATCAACAGCAAAAAATAGAAGATATCAGAGAAATATCTGCTACTTTATGTGCTACAAATTTCATGTGAAGTCACTTAGGATTGAAGTTGAGGCTTCATGGTGAGAAGCCAGAATATTACTACCTGAGCTATGGCATTGCTACACACTACAGAATGTGATATGAAATCACATCCATCACCCAGAAAATGATTCATGAAACAAGGACGGTTATAAAAAGACATGACTGCTATGTGTTTGTGGACAGGACACTGCCAATGGGAATGAAACTAATACTTTTCGAAGTCAGTTTACAAATTTTGTGTTACTTAAATAGGGCTTAAAGTATTCTGGCCACCAAGGTGTTATGGTATCTAGAAATTTTGCCAGAGCGCCTAGAATTTTTTCAAGTAATTATTTTTGGTTTGTGTTTGATTTTGCTTCCCGAAAATCAGAGCTGAACAATGAATTTACCATAGAATTGCTCATCTCTGGCACCAGTCTGAACACCCAAGTATTTGTTAATGTTTATTTATGATCCCACATAATGCAGTGAACATTTGATGGAAATTTTGTTTGCAGTGTCATTGACTGGCATGAAGTTTGGTTTGTGTTAACATAAGAAGGTGCAGACCAGTCCACACCCTAATGGCAGAAAAGTTTGTTGGGTTCCTGGTCCAAAGAACTATGTATAGAAACCTGACTACATCACTGTATACCTTCTACAAATGACAGACTTCATGGTTCTGGAATCCTATCTAAATGCCCAAGAAGGTTGAACTGCCTCGAAGGCATGGAGTTAGAAACATTGAACAGCCCTATGGCCTTTCTTTGAGCCCAAGAGTCAAGGTCTTTACTGGTGCATAATGTGTTAACTATTATTTGCTGTAATGCAATCAGAACGCAGCTGCTCAGTCACACATTTTAATTAAACTATACATAGAGAAGCTGCATGTATTGTTCCAGAATTAAGTTTCTTATGAAAACCATGAAGAGAACAAGAAAGCCAAGAAATCACTGGTTGCCAAGAGTTCAACAAAATTAAACCTTTGTAAAAATGAAAACTTTGCAAAATGTAATCTCATCTGTTCCGAACCAAATAATTTCATTTAGCACTCAAAAGCAGCCTAATTATACATCGCAGTATTTTCACCATAACCGAAATATACAAGTGTGACATTTGAGTTTTTCGTGACAGTGTGGCTTTATGGTTTTGTAACACTGTGTAGTCTGATAGCTAGTTACCAATGTTTGAGGTGAAGGCACAGCCTCCATCTTGAGGTAATGTTGGTAATCACTTACGAGGCTACGTGGTGTGACAACCGAGAAGACCACACACAAATTACATAACGTTTATGTAGCTTTTTCTGTCCACATTTCAAACTTACTAATGTTTTCAATTAAATTAAATTTTACGTGTGTTAGATTTACTGTCATTGCTGTCAAGGAATTTTAATAATTTTGTTTTCACCCTGAAGCCTCATTCCCTCATCATTTCAAACAGTACACAATGTCCAAACCTTAACACACAGGGAAAATGTTCCAGACTGCAGCAGCTGTCTTGGCTGACTACACGTCTATGTACTGAGGCTACCTAACGAAGTCCTATAGACTACATGTCCCTTGAGGCATTATGTATGATCCTGCAGCTAACTTCCCTATATTTCCCCCAGTTATCTAGCCATTCTGTTCACATTAATGCCAATAGTGCTGAGCTTAAGTAGGGACAAGCACTTTGGGCTGGTTGACATGAGCTAGAGAGAATGAACTCGAATATGGTAATAAACAGACAGACAGAAGCCTCCAACATTATCATCCCACCATCCAATGGACTAATTTTTGTGTCTTCAGTATAGAAGTGAGGGTAAGCACACACCATAAAAGCATGTAGGATGAATAGAGGTAAGTTTCACTCATTATTAACCTCGGCACTAGGTGAATGTATGAGGTCAACATCATGCCTCAGCCGCTTCTCCCCAGCGGCAAACCCATGGTACCCCTTGAGTAGGACGCTGGGTTGGCCCCACAGCCCATCTGGATGTTTTGGGAGAGAGAAAAATCTCTTTTCCCTACCAGGATTTGAACCCCGGATCATCCAGCCCATAACCTAGTCACTATACCGACTGAACTAGCAAAGTTGAACATTAGTGCATGTAAGTTATAACTGGTTGATATTTTGTAAATTGTGCAAGTTTATTGATAAAGTTCAAACCTGTGGTATTTTAAAAACGAAATGTGGTGTGCTGTGAGAATATCTTTTATGCAAATTATTAGAAAATGAGGTTGTCTGAATAATTGGTGCTGGAGTTTGCAATAATACTGAAAAATCCCAGAGCAAAACAAGTTACCTCACTATTGTAAGACTGGCCTATTACTGAGCCAAACTTTCAATGATTTCATTTGAGGTGGAGAATGAGACAGCTGTAGCTATGTAAGGAGGTGTTTTTCAACTCAGCTTGACAGTCTGACATGCCATGTGAAGCTTTAATGTGGACAGACTCTGCAATCTCAACAAATGCAAAATCGTGACACCTTGCAACACTCATCATCAGTGTAGGCATTATTATTATTATTATTATTATTATTATTACACTGACAGTATGGTGATTACTCACCTACAATGATGGCTAATATCACCAAACCAATCACTCCCATAATGATCATCATCTGAAACAAAGCAAACACTTACTAAGCTTTGATTACTGAGGAATGGTTGTAATGGATATGAAGACATAATTTTGTATTGTGTGTTCTGAAGTACCTGAATTTTGCCACATTCTCAGAGGATTCATACACACCTTAAGGTTCTGCAGCCAGAATTTCCTCTTCAGTTTGCCAGCCTGCTGCTCAAACTGTGATGCTCCCTGCTGCAGGGCATCTGGAACAGAACATACCAATTAAATCACTTCTCCTTCAATCAGCTGGCTGTGCTTGAATCAAGTCGCAAACAGAGAAGTTCTATCTGCTTTTGACTTCGTCATGAAATTCGGTAGGCAATAGCTGAAACAGGGCATGAAGCTAAATGTATTGTGGAAACAGGTATGCATATGTTGTGTGATGTATTTAGTGATACATAGAAGTTTTCAGATTCAGTAGCACAAAGTGGTGAATTAGTCACTAAAAATAATAAATTGCATAAATTTTAATTATATTCTATTAAACCTTTAAACTACAATATGCCAGCTGATTTCATCTCCGCATTCTGCCCACACCCTGTATTTTGCATCTTCTGTGATTGTGAAAATAAGCAGCGATTATTTCCCTAAAAAGAATCATGAGAGTGGCCTTGTTAACTGAGACGGTGTGTTTTCTATGAGGTAGCAACTGCTTTTCTTTACATATTATTTAGATGATTTCATGCTGTAAATGATTCAGTATAGATAACAGTGCAGGTTGAGCATCCCTTATCCGAAATGCTTGGGACCGGAAGTGTCTCGGATTTCGGATTTTTTCGGATTTTGGAATGTTTGCATATTATAATGAGGCAATGTGGGGCTGGGAAACAAATCTAAGTGCGAAATCCATTTATGTTTCATACACAGCTTATGAATATATAGGTTTGATTTAGGTTATAAAAACAAACTGAACATTGAATTTAATTACAACCTCAAACTGAGCACTGAATTTATTTACAAATATCTACATCTGTACAGCATTGTGTTCACGTCGGCGGCCAAAAGTTTCGAATTTTGGAGGTTTTCAGATTTCGGTATTTCAGATAAGGGATATTCAATCTGTATTTAAAGAATTTCAAATTTGTATTTAGGAGCACAACTTGCCATTGCAACTGATATGCAAGAACGAAAATTTGCAATAGTAGTAAAAGCAACATATAAATTTTAAGATTGTATTTCATTAGATACAAATGCAAGTGATTCTTGTTTGATCCAGAAGTCCAGACCGGCTCTGGAGCCGGCCTAGCCTCCTGTTCACTGGGTACCGGCTTTCTTTTATCGGAGGTAAAACGGCCGGGGCATGAATTCACTAGTCATCTCCCTGCAGTGCCAAGTTTAAGAATGAGTAGGACTAAAACTCTACTCCCCTTGTATACCTTCATAGTGCGGACAGGGACTTCGTCTTTACTGGATCACTTTAACAATTTAGGAAACACTGCATATCCTAAAATTTCGGGCAAGTTTGATCACTTTTTAAACGCCCTCAAAAAATACGGAAAAAGTGAATTAGATATATGTTTAATTTTTTCGCGCCAGTTTTCTTCCAAACATTTTCACGCCAATCAATTTTCAACGTGCTTCGCCCTACTTATGCGAGGCATAGGCACTGAATGCATGTAGATCGAATTTTTTAATATAAGGCTTCCGTTATTTTTGTCAGATTTTAACCAAAGTCCGAAAGTGTATCCTAATCTTATTGTAAGTCCCCAGTGTCAAATATTGATATCGGTACGTAATTCCGTATTAAGTGGAATTAATTCTTTCAGTATTTGCTTGCAAGATGTGTAGGATACTTCTTACCCACCTGCTCGATCGTCCAGTTCCGACAGCTTCTGATCTCTCTCCAGCACCTTCTCCACATTTGTCTTCATAATATCCACTACCTACAGCAAAAGAATACATCAAGTGAGTTCAGTCGTATGCTGATTCATTTCTGTAACAATCGACAGTTTATCTGCAAAGGCTGCGGGGCTCACTTCATCTACTTGCGCCTGGGTTTGCTGTAACCTCTTTTGAGCTGCGATCTGTTGTGGGGTTCGGGGGCCCCCCACAATGGCTCCATCCTCTCCAGGTTGTAGGCCGCCGGCACCGGATGCAGAATCAGGAGCGCCCTCAGCAGACCTGAGGATTTGCAGGAAGACAAATTATTTTGGCTGTTTCTTGTGTGCAGTTAATTCTATGCAACAGAGTCCGTCACACAAAGCAGCCGTTCTGCCGCTAGAAAAATCCTGTCCTTCGTAACCCGAAAGCTGATCAAATTAAGATTGACGTATTCAGGCAAGAGGTGCCATGTCTACGGTGCCATTTACCTGAAAGCAGTAAAATTAATATTGACCGCTATATGAATCTCAAATCTTATACTTTAATTCTCTTGTTTACACAAGACCGCCTGGTTTATGTCCTGATTTAAATAAATATAGTTTATAACATCATAGCTTACTTCGTTCTTTGAGACATATTTGAATTTTTTTGCCATCTAAGCCTAGATCTTCCAAGTACCCTGTTTCTTGCATAACGTAAGTTGCCACTGTCATCTCAGAACAATGTGCAGGTAATTATTGACAGGAAACTGGTAATCGACAGCTGGCGGTAGGGATACATTAACTGATGTGAATTTAAAACATGTTGGTACCATCCGGCCTAAGGGTAAAATTCACAACCGAAATCCATTTTGTTCAAAGCCACTGACGTGGGGTGATATACAGGCCTGTGGGCTGCGGACCAGGCCTGACATTATTACAGCTTATATCCTCCTACAGCCAAATGCCCTCAGCCAACGCACCGCCAAAGCTAACACAATACGAGTGCTCGCACGTATGCATAAACAGATGCACGATTATTTTGTATTAAATAAGTCGCATGTGCCGTGAGATTAGAAGTTGTTAAATTAATATTATTATATACATGAGGTGATTACAGAAAGAAGTGGCTATTTACACTGGTATCCGAAATTAATTAGGAATGATACATAAATAAAAAATTGAGATTCTTAATTAATATATTTTATCGTTAAATTTTGTGTTGTTTCCATGCAAACATCGTGTCACTGGAAATTTTCTCCTTCCTGCCGCACTATGGCCCTGGAGCCGACTCAGCTTCTAACAGAAATGAGTACCAGGAACATTTTCTGGAGGGTAAAGGCGGCCGGTGCGTATGGCTGACAACCTTGCCACCGTCATGTAATGATTGTCTAGAAATTCAGATATCCTGGGAGCCTCAACCTCCTGGAACCCTAAGGGCCTGTCCAGGCCTGGAATTAGATTGCTTTACCTTTTACAAGGCAAAAAAGGTGACCTCCTATGTCTCGGGGTCGGGCAAGCCTAACAACGTTCTCCCACCCCTGCGCCACAGTACTCACACTCCTGAACCGGTCTTAACAATGTTTCACGCTATAACCTCTGACCTATTAAGTACACCTATTTTGCCAGCGTTATGCTCAACATATTTCGCAAACGCACTCACTTGATAGGCTCATGACGGCTGGGCGAGGCCGCTTCTTTCGGAAGATTGCGCTTTATTTTAAAGAGCCAGGCTAAAAAGTTTTTGTCGACATCTAGATTCACTGATAATAAACAATTGGCTATAATTCAGAGTGGGCACTGTTTAGAGAGAGGTGTCTCCTACAAATGGCGATACTGCGTGAAATAATGAAGTAAGTTGTCACCCATGAGACAATGCGAAAGGCAGGCCAACTACATTACAAATGGTTTACTCTTTGCCATGTACTACATAAATTTTTACCAAGCAGTTCTTCCTTTCTAAATGGCATTCAGTTTCCCGGTACACGCTGAACTTAATTTCATTTATGCCTGTAATAAACATATACTCTTCTCACGCATCGACTTTCGCAAAACCAGTAAGGACTCGGCAGTATCTTATTAAGATCTCTTACACCGAATTCACCCAAATCTGGCAAGAAATGTCGAAGACAGGGATAAGAAATTCTTTACGCCCCTGAGTAAGACGTGGCTGTCACTCCACAGACTATTATGGAACTCACACCACCCGCTAAACTTCTGTAAACGGTTACTGGACTGAATTTTATCCAAATCGGATGAAAATTGTAGAAAATGGAGCGACGTTTCATTTACACTCCTAAGTAACTTATGCCTTTCTCCGTACCAATTTTACGGAACTTTAAGGTACTCGATTGTATTGCGCGGTGATTATCAATCCCGAATTTTACCCACACTGGTCAGGAAATATGGAAATTAGAGGTGGAACTTAACTGTCGCTGCCCCAGTTTTCATGAAACTCTAAAATTGTTTTGCAAATAATTCCCATAGAGAGAGTTATAAAAATACAACAAGTGTTGAGCAGCCGATACAAGGTCACAGCGGACAGAAGGACGGGCGGACATCGTGTCGCATAAGGCGTTCCTTTTTCACATCTTCTGGAATGTTACATGGCGTAGGTTGACAGCTAGTTACCGACATTTCGGGACAGCCTATTATTCCCATCTTCATTGGTCAAGCAGTTCACTAAGACTGCTTGCTTGACCCTTGAAGAAGGGAAAGATAGGCTGTCCCGAAACGTCAGTAGAACTACCTTGCCCTTGAAGATAGGATCGATACGCAGTCCCAAAGGTCAGTAACAGCTGCCAAACTACGCCGCATTACGTTCCAGAAATGCGAACACCTGAGTGGTTCTTATTATTTCATGCTGAAGACGGGTAATGATCCTGCCCCCGGAACGTAATGTCTTGTTTACTGTTTATTGATTTCGAACACCAGACGATAGGCGAAGTCCATGAAGACAGTAATCTTAACCTTTTAAAGCCTGGCGGTAACGTGCGACCAGGTTTAACATTAAAAAATTCTACGTGGTGCCCACATTGCGTTTATGTGTTTTGTACGGGTCTCAGAACAAACAGCAACATTTACCTTATAAAACATTAAGAGATTGGTTTTTATAACCGAAGTGGAGAGTGTTTACAGCGCGGTACGCACTGAGTCCTTACATAAATCAGATACGCTTCGTCTTTAAAGGGTTAAACATTACCTCTAGTTACGAAGACCGGTCAGTTGGTGCTGCGTAGGGGAATGTTCTGTTCATTTTGAGTGTTACACAAAACACATCAATAGAATGCACTGTGTGGGTAACACGTAAAATGTTACAGTAAATGGTGCACACATTCATAGTGACCTGTGTGACTGAAAATGTTAAAGCCGGCGTAGACTTACATTTTTAAAACCTTCGCAGTTATTGTTTTTAGCTTAAGAAACAACGTGTTACAATAAAATCGCTGTTGTGAATAATTTTGTTCTCACGTGTATAAACTTAGGTACGACTTCAAAAAAGTAAAACTTCTGAACTGAAGCTTAGCAACTATTCCCGGAATCTGTTTTTCTCTTAATTTATTCACATCTATGACTTAAATATTTATCGTCATATCCAATTATATAACTGTCACATTATCAAAGGACATGCGGAAAGTCGATTGCCGCAGTGCTGTAAGAGTGTAATGCTTATCAGCTTCCACTACGGTATCTGAACCCCCGTGTAAAGAAAGCACCTTTGGGATAGACAGGTTGACGCTACCTCGCCACCAGGCGCTCTACTCCATGAGCAAAAAAGCGCATTTAAAACGCAAAAACACACCGACAGTTCGTGGCAAAGGGGGTTGACCTGCTTTTCACACTATCGATCGGCTTCAGCTGTCTACACCCACTCCAAATGGCTGTTTATATTCCAGTGCCTTACACCACGTTTTATAATTTTCTAAAACAATGCGCAACAAACTGGAGCTGTCATGAATATACGTGATGTCATATCCTCCTCCTGTCTCCCAGTAACATATAAAAAACCTGGCTTTATGGGAACGGTTACTTGGCTGTAATGGAATCAATTGTTACCGCAATTTTAAGTCTCTCCTTCCACCCTCCCTCAGCATGTCAGAAGCTTTTTACGCTGGTTACATTAAGTACCTGATATAAATTTGCAGGGAGCAGATGACAGTGATGTACGTTATGTAGATACTGTACCAATAACAGAAGATAAACCTGTCCCTGTACAAGACATGAAGGCATGTAATGGGTAGCAGAGGTGTAGCTCCACTCATTCTTAACCTTGGTACTGAATGGAGGTGAGTGGTCAGTCTCACGCCCTGACCACTTTACGCCCCAGAAAGAAGGACGGTACTCATTGAAGAGGAAGCTGCGTGGGCTCCAGGGCTGGTCTGGATGGGTTTGAGCAAGAGAAAATCTTCTCCTACAGCCAGGATTCGAACCCTGAATCGTCCAGCCTGTTGTTAGTCGCTATACCGACTACGCTGTCACATGTCCCAAATAGCAGAAGGTAGGCTGTACCAAAACAACCATTTTAATTCAGAAACTGTTATTGTTGGAATTCCCTCGTCAAGGACAATTTTTTTAAATTATCCTTGACGAGGGATACCTAGATTTCCGACACTATAAAGTGGTATTTTGTGAGCTGTAAGGCTGTCGTTCGATTTCAGGCTAGGCAGGTGTTTTGCATCTTTGTCACCACAGTGTCCACAGTGTTTCCGGAGTCCGCCCCTCCTGCCTTCCTGCCCAAAGATTATAGAGGGGATAAAATCGCAGGAGTGTGAATTTTATGACTTATTTATATTTAGCCTAGTTCGGAGCTTCAGGAAAATTGGAGCCTTTTCTCCACGCCCAAATTCACCTGGGTGATAATGCTGCTTAGAAGTAGGGCCATATTTAACTTGTTCGGAAGTGTGCAATTTTAATATGTTGGCAAGTCCTGTGCCCCCCCCTATCGCCACTGGCCACAAGACGGCTTGGGCAAGGAGAATCCAGATTAGAATACCGCTTCGGGCTTTCTTCTGCATTTTATGTGTTACAAGAGAAAGGCAAAACTTTTCGCTAATTTCTTCGTTGGCATGGATATCGATTCCTGCGGGCACCACATAAGGGGAACCAAATGACGTGGCCGTGTTTCTACCCACTTCCATATCGGCCACCCACTTCCATTCGTTATTGCTTTCATCTTGCACTTACATGTATCCCAAAGTATGGTACGCTGAAATTTTGATCCCAAAAAACTGTCAAAACTTACTGACCGTAGCCAAACAATAACAATAAATAAAGCCAAAACATGACGGCAGCAATAATATTTAACTCATCAAGGAAATCCTTACATGTATGAAACCCGCATGTCCACAGTTGAAGCCTCGATAATGAGGAGGCCCTGTTCCACTAGGGGCTGTTGCACCGTGGAAATATGTCCGTAGTTGAACACTGTTTTGAGTCAGACCAGTCCAATTTAATCCTCGTATTTTATTTCTTTGAGATCCATTTTATCATTACACCACTGTGTCTAGGTTTCTTGATTGCTCTCTTCAGCACGGGTATTATAACGGAGATTTTAAACGAATTTGCGCTTTTCTGTGTGCATGCCATCCGTCCCATCGGTCTGATCCTCCTGCACCTTGTCATTCGAACACTGTTAGGTGAAGACTGCTGATTATGGAACTTGTTTGTGTGACGCAAATGAATTATGAAATAAATCGTTGTTAAATTATAAACCCATTTCAACATGAAATTCCTCTAAATACGAGTAAACATAACAGTTAGTCCATACCTCAAGGTAAACACATTGTGTAACCATTACAAATACCAGCCAGTTGTTGCGGATTAGGGAAGCAACCGCTGTTTATTGTAAGAATCATACGCAACTCATAAATACAACCTGTGGACAATATGCAGGATTCTTTCCTGTTAAATCTCTTGGTATATATATTAATGTTATTACTTGAGACCGAGTGTGGGCAAAAATGTTTCCCAGGTTAAATGCCGTCGAAAGAGGCTCTGGGGCCCACCCAACCTCCCATTAAATATGTACCGCGTGTCTTTCCTGGAGCTAAAGAGGCAGGAGCGTGAAGGTGGCGATTTACATCCATCTAGTGCCGAGATTAAAAATGAGTAGAGCTGTACCTCTACTCCGGCTATTCGCCTTGAAAGGCATGGACAGGAATAAATTGACATTTACTTCAGACCTTTAAATAACAGTTTGTAATTGAGAAGTAAGTTAAGGCTTAAAGAATCTAATTTGTGTGATGAAGGTGCACTTTTCGAATATCGGCCAGGACTTTCATGGATTTCCTCAGTTCCTCCTGGGAATGTTGGGTTGGTACCTTGAAGGAGAACGTGAGCATTTCTTTCCACATACTTTCCAATTAATTACACACCAGTTATCCTACCCTACCATTCGACGCTGTACGATCTCAGATTATGACAGCGTTTTAAAGTACGTCAGTGGCCCAGAAAAAAATAAGTGAAAAACAGGTCATATAAAAAGACTTCCTATCGGAAGGCGCCGGGATATCTCAGGCGATGAAGGGACCATGCTATGGGCTGGAAGAATCAAAGCCGGCTCTAGGTCCACCACGCCTCTTTTGTACGGGACATGAGGGGTTATTTTAACAGAGATAAAGTGGCTGTGTTTAAATCTGACCATTCACCTCCAAGAAGAAAACGATCCTGCTCTTCTATGTACCTCCACGTTAAAACGCTTCATTGAACACAATTTTACATTTGCCAGTTGAATTCGGAACTTCTGAACTAAATCAGTTAAACGTATATCCCGGAATGTTACAGGCAGACCGATTTAATCAAACGAAACGAATATAATATTAAAAAGTTACAATTTTTTAAAATAATAGGCATGAGTGGAAAAGTATTATTCTTTATACATCATATGATGTCACAGTCTGTACAGTTTCCTAAAAAAGAATGGAAACCCACTTAAATTATGTAGTAGTAGAGTAATGCATCTGACCTACCCCGTCAGTGGCTCGTTCTGCATGCAAACGTAAAGCGGAAGATATTTATAAGCCACCTGTGATGTTTTTGGTAGAATGCCTACATTTTAAAGGTTTAAAATTGAGTTGTCTGTTGTGCTTGTTACAAAGAAAATACCGAAATTTCGGTTGGAACAACAGGAAGAAAAGGTTAACACAAACCTCTACGAATTGATTCATCTTCCCACACCACAAAGCAGCTATGAAACAACATCGATCAGAATTCGCCCCTTGTTCTGCGTGAAGGCGAGGAATTAAATTAATCTTCTTAATCCAACAAAACAGAGCCTGCAGATCCACTAGAAATAATTAAGTATTTTGTACTTACATGATTCGGTATCACTGTCGCTTGAAAACTGGAAATCTTTGCGTTGCTGAATAAGCCGTCTCCTGGTATTGACAATTCCAGTCTTTGGTCTGCGAAACTATCGACTGCCTACGAGATATCGCGCATGCGTTATATTTCCAGTATTGCCGGCGCCATTCTGAAATTTCGACACCGTTTTAACACTTCACGGTCTCTGAAAAATTAACAGCTGCGGTGCATCACTTTATTCATTAGTTTCAAAGTGTTAGATTTGTTTCTAATACCCGTATGAACATCAATAATGAATGATCCAGAAAATTAGAATCACATTTGCCCCGCTATCTCGATAGAACAATCGACTGCCACTATTGTCGACAACTGCGCTGCGGACATTTGAGTGTGACGTCATCACATGACGTCAGATGTTTCTTTAACGTCCCTGCTGCTTAATTTTGGTCAATACCACAAGCAGAGTTGGTGCATGGCAATGAAGTCTGACATACACAAAACCAAATATCAGAGAATTTACTGTAAAACATGTGTTATGCAGGCTGCAGCGTGTCAAGAAATGAACCCGGGACCACAATTTGCACAGGTATGTACAATTGCACTGGTTACATCTGCGCTGCTTTAGTTTCATGCACTCGAAGTCTGCGCAGACACAAATTATTAATGACTGAAGTTTATGTTGCTAATTAGGTACACATCAGAGGAAGCAGCCAGTTCTGTGTTTTGTGTCAGATCTTAATGGATTTCCATAATTAGAGGTTTTGCTGCAGAAAGGTTTAGTCGACATTCCTTTTTTTATTTTAACGAGCAGTGAAAAATGAAGGGAACACTTACTGTGATCAAAATAATAATTAGCTTCTGGTTTCCATTAAACGCGAGGTAATTCTTTACTAGCTGAATGATTGCTAGCTCAGCAAGGGAAACTCAGCCTTAGAGGTTTAATTACAAAATGAACGTATAATGCAGGGATTATTTTCTTGTGACTGCGAGCCAGACGGATTTCTACGTAATTTGGTAACAGCAGTCCACGTTAAGTTGAATTTAAATCCTGGCCTTTCTCGTAAATGGCAAATCTTACATTTATAAACTTAAATCTAGACTTTATCAAAGTCTCCAACATGGCGTATAGCAGAAAACATAGGTCAAAATTTATGTGGAGCAGTGTTAAATATGTTGACTTTTAATGGAATGCAAATATATAACAGTAATTTGTGTAGATGTGTTAAGTGAAAAGCTGTCAGGAAATCCACTTGTCTTTAGAAATTTATTTAGAGCAATACATTTTGTACGTGGCATGCGTCAGATTTAACCTGCGCCGATGATGTTAGTTTCATGAGCGAAAACATACGTACTACAAACAAAACATAAGTACTACAAACAAAACAGAAGTACTACAAACAAAACACAAAAATTATATTAGTCGCTATCAAGGAGGCCATTCTAGGTGTATTCACAAATATTCAGAAAACTAAGAATGTGTTCAGGTCTCGCCACCAGAATGCAGGACAATATCACAACGTGAAGATAGATAATAAACCCTTTAAAATTTTGACAGATTTCAGATATTCGGAAAAGATACAAATGAAAATCGCATTCAAAAATAATTTAAGAGTAGATTAATTTCAGGAAATGCCTTCTGCCATTCGGTCCAGACATTGTGTCTTCCTGTTTGCTACCTAAGAATTTAAAGATTAAATTGTAGAGGAATATAATATAATATTTTATATGGGCATGCATCTTGTTCTGTCGTCTTAAGGGGAGAACAGAGGTTTAGGGGTTTGGAGAAGAGGGTGCCGAGGCGGGTATTGCAGCCTAAGAAAAACGAAGTAATAGGAGACTGAATAAATATAAAATGTTATATATAATGATCAGTACTTGTGAAGTAGTAGTGTTCGAAAAATTGGATAAAGTAGAATGTGATGGAAGGGGCACGTATTGCACATGAGAGCTTAGAGAAATGCGTACAGGTTTTCAGTTTCTCGCCCATGGCACAACAGCCCTTACTGGGCCAGAGCTTCCTCATATTCAAGAATTCACGATCACAGGTTTTCCTTTTGAAACCCCGAAAAACAAGACCACTTAGAAGACCTTGGCACAGATTTGCTTGTAATATTATATTTTTAATCCCCGCCGAAACTTCCGTTGTGTTTCAGCAACTACTGACTGATGGCCAGTCAACAAACTAATCTATCCGAAAATGATTACTTAATTTATTTTAAATTATCATAAAATATTGTCCATGTGTATATGGTCTAAGGCGCAGGCCTGCGGCCGCTTGATCTGGGGGCTCGTGGTTTCGAATTCAGGTGAGAGCATGAATGTTTGGCTCTTTTATTTGTTGTGTGATGTGTAGGTAACGGCCGTGCGACGGGCTGATCCCGCGTTAAGATAAGATCTGCCGGATATATATGGCTAATTGTTTGTAATCTATAAACCTCAAAATGAGGCAGCCTAGGCCCCATTTGGGCTGTAGCGCCACAGAAACAATATTTATGTATCAACAATTGTTTTTGATAATGAACTCCCTCCTTTTACTCCCTGATTTATTTCTATCATTTTTCCTATTTCAGACATTTCCTTAGCTATTGTAATTCCTTATCTGGATATAAACTTCGTACTACTCTTATTAAGTGTTGTGTAAAACCTCTATCAATTATTGTTTGTCGGATTCTACATCTGGTGCGTTTATCTAAGGCTTTCTCTTAATAATCCAGGAAAGCAACTGGAGTGTTGATGTCTAACGCCTTAGCTGCTCGGCAACTTCTCCGGTGCAGTAGTAATGCGTGTAGTACGAACAAGCTGCTGCATGCGAACGCTTCTTCGGGCTGCTAAGCGCTGTTTTAGAGCTTCATACTCACAATCACGTGTGAAGTGGGGCGTGGAGGATTATTCATCAGCCTCCGTATGAGAAGTGCGTTATTGCGACACAAGTCATACTTGTATAGCGACGGATGACTCAGGCACTATGGAACCAGTTTACAGGATTTGACTTCGATTTCCAGTAGGGACGGATATTTTTCTGTTTTCCACGGCATTTGGTCGGCTTCCAGCGCCCACGCATCTTTCTTCCCGATTGTGACGTGACACGTGTCCCGGGATTAAAGTAGCAGAGCCATGAATCTTATTCCTCAGCTTCATCCGCTGCCTGAGTTTAAGAAAGAGTGGATATATGTTTTCACGGCAAGACCAAGGTATGGCGTATAGCGGAACGGATTGCCAATCCTTTACCTTCTCTTATTATGCACTTACAATAAGACAGGTCCACGGACAAGGAAGTTGTCTTAGCAGTAATCAGACGTGAGCAGTTGCTTTCAGATTACGACTAATTTACCCTTGAAAAAAATTCACTAATATGAATTGGGTTGGATACGGAGGGCGGGAGGGATGCGTAAAATAGAAAGCCTTGGCGCGAATGAAACTTCGATATTTTAGCTCATAATTGGAAGGCGAGACAGCTGGTTTTACATAAAAACTTTCGTGTTGCATTGGAGCACTGTATGTTGTCACCACAAAAGGGGTTGTATGCCTATTGCATCCTGTACCCAGAAACATGCGAAAAATCAGGATGATGGTGAAATTGAACAGATCGCTACTCCGCATGCCAAGTCTTGTTACTTAATAATATTTAAAGTTATACCTATTATTCCGAGAGTCATTAATTTAAACAGTTTTTATGCTAAAATATAATGTAACTTAGATTAGACCCTGTGTTCTGTACGCTTGTGAGAATTAGTCTCAAATTTTAACGGGGCAGATGGGGCAAAAATTTATGGTGTTTTAGAAAAAGATGCTACAGGCAGTATTTGAACATAGTACACAAGAACTAACAGGACACTGGAGGATATTGTATATTGACGAGCTACACGATTGGTACTTGTCACCAGGTTTTACTAGCATGATCACTGGATGAGAGGATTAATGTGCAAGATGGAAGGAACCAATGACAGGCTTTTGTGAATTCAGTGGCAAACCTTCGTGCCACACTGTCCCTTCCAAAAGTGGAGTTTTTCAGTATCTTAGCGACCATTTTCTTCATAATTGGTGTTCAAAGAATTAAAAAGATGTGCTATTTTGCGTCCGGAAGGCTGCAGAGTAAATATCACGACCCAGGGTCGATATCATGTTGCGCGTGTCCGGGTCACAGAGCAGTGCTCATGTACAGTGGGATTCAGGTAGGAAAGACTGGGCCCAGGTCACAGAGTGCTGATCATCTACAGTAGACAAGAGCTTTCACTTCCAATTCGTTAAAGAATATTCATTATTCACTGCTCCTACGTGTTTCGGCCACAGGATACGGCCCTCTTCAGGGAGCTAAAAGCTTCATAGACGTATACGTCGTATATTGCAAGTAGTCATACGTAACTAGTAAAAGTGTTCATGTTGATGTCCAAACAATATTAACATTGTGATGTCAGTCTAGAATTAGATATAATGTTAAATTTTTTTAAAAAATATAATACAAATAATATGTTACAAATTGTGTAATATGTATACGGTATCCAAACATCTGTGGTGATGGCATAATCTTCGATTATTCTGGATCGAGAAATCCCAAGGCTAGAGTAATCCGTATATACACTACGAATGAATGCGCTCTACACGTAGGAGCAGTGAATAATAAATATGGTGCAATAAACTGGAAATGACAGCTTGTGTGTATTGGACAGTTGCATGGAAGATGTATTACATTAAGCATCTGCAGTAGTATTACGGTGGGAAGGACCGTGTCCAAGTGATCGAGCACGGGTCGCATATAATGGGATTCAGTTACGAGGGGCTGCACCTAGGTCACCGAGCACGGATCACGCATAGTGTGATTCAATTCGAAAGGGCCACGTCCCTGCTCCGTGGTGTAAGGCCTAGTTATTAAGTAAGTAAGTAAGTGAAGTTATATTGCCAGATGCTTTCAGTGACAAAGCTGGGTTTTTGACGCCCTGGGCGAGTAATCACAATGGTCACCCCTAAGAGTGGTTAGAACTTTGAAAGAATCATGATTTTTAATTAATTTCCTTTTATTTGGCTTAAAGATTTATAATAAATTAAGGGCAGAGAATAAACTTTTTCATTTAAAATATTAATTTTTCCATTTTTGCCGTCCCTTGCCCTCTGCCGCCCGTGGCGGCCACACCACTCACCACTCCCCCAACCCCCCCCCCCTCAGCTATGCCCCTGAATCGCTAATATCCTAATAGACTTTCCTGTCTTCTAGTCACTGGGAATGTGTGTAGTGTAGGGACCTTTTATGCAGACATTTTTTCAATGCTGTGTTTAATGTCTGCGATAATACTGATCGTGTCAAATAACAGGTAGGAAAGAAAATATCATTGTGAAGTAGTTTGAAGATTAAAAAAAACCAACATAGAGCGCGAATATATTAATAATAATCCTACCCATAAGACGACACGTTTGACATACGTCAACAGTGCAGTCTGCTGATACACTCTGTATTAACACCTTCAAAAAGGCGACGACCATTTCCCTCCTTATACCTTCCAATTCATAATTCAATAATCATCCAATCCTTCAACACTGCGGTGTCTGAGCTACTAAAAAAGGTAAAACTATCCAATTACAGACCTGGAGAGGCCCTTAGGGCTGTAGGGGGATGAGGCTGCCAGAATCTCTCGACAGTCGCCACATGAAGGCCGTGAGATGGGGCTTCCTAGGCACTGGCCGCCTCCACGCCCCCACACACCCCAAGAGATATCCCTGGTAATCATTTCTGTTACAGGCTGAGTTGACCCTTATCTTCAAGGGTCAAGCACAGCGTTCCCTCTAATTTCTTTCACAGCTGCGCGGACCTGCTTCTGCTCTGAGCAGAAAATTTTTACACGGCCTGACTACTGCGCGGCACTTTAAAAGTTTTTTTTGTAATATGCATGATAAGAATATTTACAATGAAAATTGAAACAGTCCACCTGCATGGCAACAATACAGTGTGCGCGGGAGCATTTAAGTTACTGCGCGGCCGCGCACCCGCTCAGCTTCGAGGGAATATTGGTCAAGCACTCTTTGACTGCTTGGCGCTTGAAGATGGGACCGACAGGTTGTCCCGGAAAGTCAGTATGAAACTACCGTTCTACGCCGCGTGAAATCCCAAAAGGACGCCCATCTCTTGTCGTATGTCGCTGAAATTACGTCGCGTACCACATCATGTTGATTATATATATATATATACACACACGCGCACACACACACACACACACACACACACACACACACACACACACACACATACATATCTGTGCTTTTCCAAGCGTTTGTAAATTTTATAAAATAAGATAAGAAAAGGTAAAGTTATTGCAATTTCTATTACTGATAAAAGAAGTCTAGACTGTTTTCAGTGTGTTCGGTTTTTTGGTGGGTGGAATCGATTATGGCAGTGTGAGTTTTAATTATGCAGGGAAGGGGCAAATTACACTGAACAACAAATTCTATCTTTTATAAATAAAACTATTAAACTTGCAATTCCTCACAGAAGAAATCAGTCACGACAAACACTTTTGTTTGCTTTATTAGAAATCACTGAGCGACCAGGTTTCGGCTTATACAGCCATCATCGGGATCTATAAAAACATGAATCAAGAAACTCTACGTCACGTGAAGGGAAAGGCCTTCCTCTCTTACAAAGTGAAATGTTGTTATACAGAATAAAATATTTTGTGTGGAAGTAATTTAAGAGGTTAAAAATATATAAAATAGAATAAAATATGTGTATAAAAAGTGAAACACATTGTACGCGTCAACCGTAAGAAGTATAATATGTTGGACAATATTAACAACGTCAGTCCTTCATCTGTATACACAAGATGTAACAAATTAAAACTGTTTAAAGAGTGGAGCTTGAATGTATTTAATTATTTTATTATTAACTCAATAAAATTTTCATCTTCCTTTCTTGTACGTAACATGTACATGTTTATAGGTGGGTTAGCAATATTGCGAAAAGCGACCATTAGTTTCGTAACGTCAGTCCGACCGTCTGTCCATCTGTCTGCGTGGATCAACTCGGCTCCCACTGGACGAATTTTCATTAAATGTAATATCTGAGGATTTTCGAAAATCTGTCGAAAATATTCAAATTTCGTTAAAATCTGACAAGAGTAACGGATACTTTACTTGAAGGCCTAGGCACACTTATGACAATATCTCGCTGAATTCTTCACATAATGAGAAACGTTTCAGACAAAAGTTGTAGAAAAAATCCGTACACATATTTTATGTTCAATAACCTTTTCCGAAAATCGTATCGTTTATGAGATAAAAGTGTAGTATAGCCAGACAGGCCACAGATGGCAATATAATAAGGTGCATGCGCTTCGCATCATGCAGGATAACTAACGCTACAGACACACCCTAAGAATGTTTAATACTTATTGCTTTTCCTGTGCAACAACCATTGCACCTCGATATTACGTCTGTAAGTAGACTGCCTATCTTGAACAACCAACGCTCTGATATCCATGTGAAAAACATAATTTTCGTAGCCCAAGACCATATTGTCAGTGATTGCCCGTCATATTTATTGACACATGTTCCAAAAAAGAAGTTTTACAGGAAACTGAATTCTTTTAAATTTTAATGGATCACCAGCAACTTTCGCTGACATATATATATATATGACCATATATGGTGATATAATTTAAGCATGTATTTCCTCTGCATCAGTTCCTCATGGAATAACAGGAAGGTTTTTGAAAGTCGCTAGCTAGTACAACAGTGATTCTGTTGTTTTGGCTGTTTACGTTTCTGCGTAATCTAAACCATGCGTCATCCAACAACAATACAAGTTTTCGTATTTTATGTGTGTCCGCCACTGTGCCTCTGATTTGATATCTTCGCACTATTGTTCTCTTACTGCCGACGCGGATTTTTGCATGTAACTGTAATTTACATTTTTCCAGTGGCGCAATATTTATTTGTAAATTATTGCAAAGGAATGCGCCTTTGCGAGCGTAAAAATAATAGAGACTCGATGACCTGCTCTATGTAACAGACATCACGCAACTGGACTAGCGTAGTTAAGACAGCGTGAAAACGGTCGACTCGCCTTGCGTTACCGAGCCGATGTTTCTTTACGCTTGGAGAGACAATCAAAGATATACTGTGCATGCCCAGTCTAAAATGACTTCTCTACGATACGGGTTAGACGGCCCGGAGTTCGAATCCCAACAGGAGCAAAGGGTTTTTCTCTTCCCAAAAACTGTCCACATCGTCTTCGGGGCTCATCCAGCATCCTATTCAATGGTTACCGGCATCGTTTACCGGCGGCAAAGCGGCGGGGCTCTGAGGCTGACCACTCACACCAACTACTGCTGAGTTAAGAATGACTGGGGCTGTAGTTCTTCTCCCTCCTTATGCGTTCATGGTGTGGACAGCGACAACTCTTCCTTTCGTTCTCTGCAAGTAATCTTCGTGCATTTTCTTCGGTTGGTTCTATCTATACACAGCAACTGGCTTTTATATTTCCAATGAAAGGGCCTGATAACCATATCTCACTCCGATATGAAATATTCATATTGCATTGTTCTTTTGTTCTATGACGCCTTTCCATGCACTGTATTTGATTGATTCCGCGAGTCACTCCCACTTCTTGTTCAAACGGCTGTCATGGTATGACGTCACCCGGAACTTCTCCGTCAGCCGCCTATCGTCCATGTTGGTATGACGGAAACTGCGTGAGGCTGCTTGTTGTACTGGTTAAGGTCGGGGAGTGTTACAGGTTATAGGAACTGTAGTAATTGGGTAAATAAAGGTGTGGCATTGTGCGTATTTTAAGTGTAGAGGTAACTGGTAAATAGCTGTTGAGTTATTTGGGAAGTTATAATTGTAAAAGTAAGTTTCACATTTTTTTCCATTGACGAGATAAACGTCACCTGCCAAGGTTGCAAACATATTTAAAAGGACCAGGTCTGAGGCTGTGGTAATTGGCTGCTAAGAACCGTGTTTGTTATGGCATCTTTGTATGTTGTGTATTCAAAATTCTAAATAACATCTGAACTGCCCCTAAAATAACAATGTTAATTAATTAACCGTGGTGTATTATGTGCAGTAATGATGGTGAGCTTGGTAGTGTAGGCCACGGACAGAACACCGTAATTTTCAGGAACACTGTCAAGTCCCTTCTGTTGTCATCATATGTATCTTTTCCGATAAACTGTCATTACATTTTGGCAAGGTTATTGTGTTCAAATGTGGCAGTACATAATGCATACATACATACATTCCATGGATCCATAATTTTCTCACAAGGCAGTAGGATGTGGAATAAGTCATAAACATACAAAAACATACAAAATGTACAGAGCAGTACATTGCAAAATACTTTAAACATTTTATATACAGTCTTAGAGGTCATTATTATAGGTTATGAGTACACATAAGAAATTCATCGACAGAGTAAAAGGAGTGTGCGTTTAAGTACCTTCTTAGTGCTATTTTAAATTGTGCCTTTTCATTCTTAAGATTTGTGAGACTACATGGTAAACTGCTGAAAATTCTGATGCCAGAATAGAATGCACTTTTCTGAGAGCATGATAGGTTGGCAATTGGTCTATGAAGATGGTGCTTATTCCTTGTATTATGCTGTGTACTGATGAATTTGTTTGAAAATTTTCTTGATTATTGACAAAGAAGTTCATTAATGAAAATATATATTGGCATGAAACAGGCAAAATCCCTAGTTTTTTAAATAGACTTCTACATGGAGTTCTAGGATGTGCATCAACCATAATTCTGATTATTTTCTTTTGTAAAGTAAATATCTTCCTGCTGTTGGAAGAATTTCCCCCAAAAAATTATTCCATACTTTATAATAGAGTGAAAATATGCAAAATAAATTGACTTGAGACTGTTAATGTTGCTGATGTGGAACATTGACCTAATTGCATAACATGCTGTATCATTTGATCAGTATGATCCTCCCAATTTAGGTGGTTATCAAGACATAAGCCAAGAAGTTTTGAATGTGCTGTTTCTTCGATATTCTTATTTTTATAACCAGTAGTCAATTCACAGTGCGGTGAATTACTTGTTCCAAATTTCGTTATATTTGTTTTCTCTAGATTTAGGACGAACTTGTTTGCTGCAAACCATTCAATCGTATGGGAGAGAACTGAATTTGATAACGTACAGAAATCCTCAAAATTTCTGTTAGGGATTATGACACTAGTGTCATCAGCAAATAATATTGGTTCTGATAAGGAGGTTATTCTCAGTGGAAGGTCATTGATATGAGTTATGAACAATAAGGGCCCTAGAATGGACCGTTGGGGGACTCAATGTTTCAGCATACCCCAGTCAGAGAAAAAATTTGGAGTTGAACTAGGAGATCATGTTTCAACTTTCTGTCTCCTGTTTGTTAAATAGGATCTGAACCAATCTGCCGTTACTCCGTGACTGCCATAGAAATGTAATTTAGCAAACAAAATTTCATGATTTACACAGTCAAAAGCCATTGCTGGATCACAGAAAATTCCTCCAACATGCATTTTTAGGTTAAGAGATTTGAATACACTATCTGTTAGTTGAATGCCGCATTTTCAGTAGATATACCTTTCCTAAAACCATGCTGTTCTGGGACCAATATGTTATTAGTATGCAGATGTTGGCTTAATCTACTGTGCATAGCTTTCTCAAATACTTTAGAAAAAATTGTTAATAGCGAAATAGGCCTCTAATTTGTCATATGAGTTTTGTCTCCTTTTTTATACAGTGGTTTTAATCATGCAATTTTGAGATGATCAGGGAAAATACCTTTATATATTAAGTGATTACAAATGAAGCTTAATGGGTGACTAATAGCAGAAGCGCAAGTTTTTAAGATTTTACTATTTATTTCATCATAACCTGAAGAGTTTTTTGGCTTAAGGGCATGTATTATACTTTTAATCTCAGCTTCAGTAATTGGGATTATTTTTATGCTGGGAAAGTTTCCAGGATATGAATCTTTTAAAATTGAGATGGCATATCCTTTCTCAAGTTTCTGTACATTTAGTTTTTCAGTAACTGTTAGAAGGAGAATTATTGAAGGCATTGGCCATGCTTTTTGGATCCTTTACTTTTGCATTGCTCACAACTAAGGAGGGGACCTGTACTGTTCTTTGTTTGTACAAAGAGTAGAAAGTAGTTACACACACACACACATATACATGTATATTTATTTATTTATTCATTCATTCATTTATTTTTGTAGATTCACCAAAATGGATGGTGCAGGAGGATACTCAGGGAATGTGGAGGAAGGTACAGGAGGTGCCCAGCGCAACCCACAGCACCAGGCTGCACAGAAACGCCTGCAGCAGACACAGGCTAAGGTTGATGAGGTACATGTAAAACCAGTAATCTAGCTTATAGCCTTGATGGATTACAAGACAACAACATTTTGGCCTTCTGTATAGTTTCTGTTAAGTTTTATTCAGCATGGTGCCAACAAAACAATTATGTTTGAATGCCTCAGAGCCAAACATAATGTAATTAGTTTTCAAGATTGAGACTTAGTGTAGTATTGGAATGAAGGATCATATCAGAATGATACATGTGGCCCTGCTGTGGTGTACAATGCTGCAAGGAAGTGTCTGATTATAAATCTCCACTTTGTCATAGGATGATCACTAGGTGATGAAACGTCATGGTCAGTTTGGTGGTGGTACTTCTTCATATTCAGGAGGTTCTCAATGTGGAGATTAACTAGCCTGCAGAGTTTTTTTTTTCTCATTCCTGAGAAAGGAACACTGGGATGGTACACCAGATTAGGTTATGGACATTTTTGTATCCTTTCCAATTCATTATTCACTGATTATCCTATAATTTGATGCTACATAAACTGAGCTACTGACACTCATTAAATAAACCATCAATAAATATATAAATAAATAATAAATAGATAATGATTAGGTCGGGAATGCACTAATGCTGGGTTCCAGGTTGCATGGGCAACTGAATTTTGTATAGTGGCGCATAATGTTTGTTGGTCCTCAGAGCGAAACATGCTTCATGTCACCCTTCTGGCATTTAGAATTTTGAGGTGACTCTTAGATTTTTGGAACATTTGTAGACCCCTGGGTTATGTGCATTTGCAAATTGTATCTTATTCTGACCCCCAGTTTAACCCTCTAATGCCCATTGGCCACTATGTGCACCATCTGTTTTAATATTCCTTAAACATTGTTTTACCCATAAGATACATTTATGTGTTTTGTGTTTTTTCTTACAATAAATAGGGGTTACTTCCTTAAACAACGTCAACCATTTGGTCTGTTTAATGAGATGCAATGTATTTTCTTTGAGACAAGAGCTGAATTTTAAATATTATTTCAATGAACTTTAGGCTGCAAAGGGTTAGTTATTCATGGTCCGGTTTGCTGCAAAGTGGCTGATGACTTCCTTGCAGCACTTTGCTTTGTTCTTATCGTACAACCTTATCCTTTGTGTTGCCTTAAATTATCATGCAGATTTTGTTTGCTTCATGATTCATATGTGTCATTGCTTGAACCGCATATCACAGATACCCGTACGGACCGTTTTGTGTAATTGTGAGTGGTAATCATGGGCATTTTTCTGCTTACAGTTTTGTAATAGTCTGTTTAACATGTTCACAAACAAGTCTGATCCTATAGTTCATTTCTTTATGCACGCAGTTTTTATTACACCCTACATGTAACTTAGATAATACCGAAAGTTTAGGGGTAAATTCTTTGTTTGTTTTATGGTTATTTAATGACAGTGTCAATTGATTTCCAATAGCATTGAATGTGAGGGTAATTAGTGATGAATTGGAAAGGTCAAAAGGCAGTGTTTGTTGCTTATTCTGAGCTGCTATCCTGGAATTTGCTTGGAGCGACTATGGAAAATCATCAAAAACCACTCTTATCCTTGGAGGATAGAGGTAGCAGGTCTGTTTGAAATTTCGGCAGACTACACTGTGTAGTATCGCAGAAGACAGCATTTTTCGTAGTCACTGCTGAGCGAATCTCAAGTGCACAGTGTCTGTTGAATGGGTATTAGGCGTTTGGTCTCATGTGGTCAAAGCACTGTTTAAAATTTGTTTACAGAGGTTGGGGGTTTTGATTAATGCTCATTACTTGTTTGTAGGGTAGAGGATTATTTGAACTGAAATCTGCTTGAAATATATAATTTTATTTTGTAGAATAATTTAGTAAAGACAGTAGTTTTTCACTCAGAGGGCATCCAGTTGAACCACAGGGTAGCCAGTGTGGGGTTTATTGCTGACAGTGTTGCACTAGGGTTGGTTGTGTTTCTGCAAAATATTGTTCCATCAGTGCTGTGCTGAAAACATTACCCATGCTGAAAACATTACCCATGAGGTGTGCAGTGAACCTGACATATCAGAATGTCAGGCTTCAGTCAGGGCTTCACAACTAAAGTGGTGTAGGGTTTGGCACACAGTAGAGAAGTTGACATCTCTACAGTGCTGTGTGAATTCTTTTACTGTTTAAGGTTAGGGGTGAGTTCACTATGTAATGTGTCATTACTGTATTATTTTATGTGTAACAAGCAGTATTGTCATTTCTTAATTGTGAACTTCAGTCTATGAATTCTGTGTTTGTATTTTGGTTCCTTAGTGCAAATGAAATGCAAAGTGTGTACAGTACTCCCAGAATTTTATGCTCTAGTTATACCCTTTATGCATTGACAGCAAGTGTAGGTTTGTGTATCAGACATGTGCCTTTGTCTTGGCATCTGTGTGACTAACACCATGTACACTGGAATGTGAAACGGCTGCCAAATACAGGTTTATGGGCTTTCACATCAGAGAACTAAACTTGGGAAGAAAGGTACTTGACTATGCTGTGTATCATCCAACGATGCAGTAGTTGCAATGAAACTGATTAATTTAGTGCCACAGAAAATGTAGTATTTAGGACTTTATCATCAGGAAGTGTACCTCCTGGCAGTTTGAAGAATTGCAACCACAAATCAGAGCTGTTGTGGAAACCATCACTAAAGAAACAGGTTGCAGGTACAGGGAGTTTTAGAATTATGTTCTGCATGAACAAAATTTCCCATGTTTTGATGCCCAAACCATTGGTATAAGTGAAATATATCAATAAATATGTACATGTAAAACTGGTGCATCTTTTTTTATGACTGCTCTTGATCACAACCCCCATAATACAGACAGCAATTCCAGAAAATTTAGGCCAACTTTAAGTCTAATGCAGATGTGTTCAGTGAACGTTGGAGGACTGCATTATAAGGTAATACCTCCAGAAGATCATGTTCAGATGTTGATGGAGTGGCAAGTTCTTATGGCTGCATTAATGCTTTGTGTAAAGAGAGTACCAATTAACATTCCCAGCCATGCAGGACTCAGTTTTTTAATTTATCAGATGTGAATGCCATGTGTTAAATGGTATAAATGAAGGTATAAATGTTCTCCTTTGAACTGAAGACTTTCAAGATTGTAGAAGTGCTGCAGGGAGAATGTGATGGAGAAATATGAGCGAAATGCTTAGAGAATGTGAACTTTACTATATAAGTCAGGTACAGCCAGTGCTTTTTCAGAAACGTATGTGGTCTTTGGTTTAAGTCTCAGAACTGAAACGTGCATAGTACTAGCAAGTGTGCAACTTCAGACAAGCAGCTGGTGTACAGGACATGTTTATCGGTACACATACTTGCATGTGCCATCTGAAAAGAAGCACTGAGGCATACTTTCATCTCTCCCTGTGGCTTGCGCAGTCCTGTCTTGCTGGGAAACAGGTGGCAGATGGTCTAACAAAAGCTAATGTAGTTGTGTTGTCTGCTCATCTGTAACAATCCATATGATTTTAATCCTGAGACATGTTTTATCTTCGAGGCTTGCGACCTTATTCTGTGAGAAACTGTGTAAATGTACTCCACTATAGAAAATTCCAAATTTGGAGTTCTCAGCAGGAATGAATGTTCAGACATCAGGCTGCTGGGGCGTGACATTTGTGTAGTGTGATAGATGATTACCATTGTTTGGGAGGGACCTGCTGCCTCTATCTACATGGTAACATATGGAGGCAGTAGGTTTGTCAAAAATGTTGGTTCCCTTCTACATGGGTTACACTTGCCTGGAGAACCAGAAATCTTACAGTGGAAGTTGTTGTCATTTTTGTCATATGGATTGGTGTGCTTTGCTGTGTTCCATTTGTCACGGTGTTTGATGTGTGTTTGTTTTCACCCACATGCAGGTAGTTGGCATCATGCGCGTGAATGTCGAGAAAGTACTCGAACGTGATCAAAAGTTATCAGAGTTAGATAACCGTGCAGGTGAGCCAACGTGGTACTGTTAGTTGTATTGCATGGTGAGTTGGCTGGCGTGTGCTGCACTCTGTTGACTTATGATGCCATCAGTTCTGGGCAGGTTGTGAGGCTTGGCCATTGCTGACACTGCAAGCATTAAGACCTCATGAGTCCAAAACTGAGGGTTATGTTTGGAACCATTACACATTTCTCCAGGTCTTAACAATAGTTTGTTGAAACTTTTCTTGGTGCACCTGTTTTTTTCTGTACATGGTAAAAAATGCACTAACTGCTGCTTATTTGGTGAAGTTCTCACACAGTTTATGAGGCCACAAATATTCAAGTTTTAAAAGTGTTTTGCCTCTTACACCAATTACATGTTCAAATTTCGAGCAACTCCACGTTGATCAGAACTTTCAGGACCAAATTTCTAAAAGTGCAGGAAGAAATACCCTCAGTTCCCTCTATAAAATGCAATTCTTACCCTGCCAGCTGCATTGTAAGTCCACATGAGGTGCCAATGTTCTTGTTCGGACTGGCAGACAACTTGTTGTTTTCAACCCACAGCTGATAAACAGAGAACGTGGTCAGGTGAGGTGAGCTAAAACAATGTATGTAACAAAAAAATCACCAAAATCAGAAGTTCAAGATGACATTTTCACTCTGTTTCCTGTACCTTTGTGCCTGTTTCCTCTTTATTACTGTCACCAGTGTCACTTAACCATGACTGTGCCATAACTCAGTTTGATGCTGGCATCTCACCATGGAGCCTCAGCTTCATTCAAAAGTGATGTCATTTGATATTCTTGATGTATATAGTAGCACTGGAGCAGGTCTTTTTCTCATGTTTCTTCAATTTTCCCCCACTGATAATCACTGTACAGTTGCTCCATGCTCAGTATTAGTGCCTCCAGAGAGCTGCAATAGCCCTGACCAGGCAGCACATTATCAGATCATAAGTTGAGGGCCTCATGTGGCCCATCACTTGGCTGCTCACAAAGTAAGGACATTATATTTTAAGCCTCCATGGCTGCTGGTCACTGAAGATCCTTAATTTGTTGCTCTTAATCGCTTCATTGATTACAGGTCACTGCAGAGCAGCATGTCAAGATTAATATGAAATGATTGGTTTGGGACAGTAAACGTGCCATTTAGGAACTAAAACTAGTTTTTTTCCCAAAGCAGCATAATTAAAAGCAATCCTATTACAGGCCTAGACAGGCCCTTAGGGTTCCAGGAGGTTGAGGCCCCCAGATGTTTAGACAGTCGGCACTTGAAGGTGGTCAGGTTGTCAGCCCTACGCACCGGCTGCCTTTACCTCCCAGGAAATATTCCTGATAGTCGTTTCTGTTAGAGGCTGAGTCGACCCCAGGGCCATAGCATACTGAAGGGATTATGTCAATGAAAAATTCCAGTGACACCATCGGGAATTGAACCCCGTGACCCTCCGGTTTGTAGCATAGTGCCTCAACCAACTGCGCCACCGCGGCCCCTAAGCAGCATAATATTTTTTTTATTTTATGATACTGTTAGTAACTTTGAATAAAGTAGCATTGAATGGGACGTTCATTGACGATTGAAATATTGGAAAGGACTTGGTAGAAAGAGATTATGGTCTAACTGAGATACTGTTCCAGCATTTGCCTGGAGGGATCTAGGACAGTCATGAATAACTTAAGCCAGGATAGTCCGTGACCTGGCTGAGATATGAACCAGGCATGTCCCAAACACAGAGCTAGATCATTGCAGCCATACAAACCCACATGCTGAAACAGCAATATTCAAACTGTTTTATAATATATACGTCATTCATACTCCAAAGAAATGGCAATAAGAATTAAGCAGAAGCAGTTATATGTGGAATTAAATATTTGTCAATCCGCAACCAAGTTATGCTTTGTGTGGTTACATCAATACTTGAGGGAGTGTATCTTAACCAGTTAATTGCATAGAGAAGGTAATCTTTAATTAATCATGATGTAGGCCTACATATAATGACTCTAGATACAGAATGTCATGGTTGGGATCATTAGTTTAAATCTCATCCCAGCAACCATTTGTCTTGACTGACATAGTTTGTGGTTTTCCTTTGTTCTCCTAATAAAATTCTGGGATAGTATCTCAAATCAGGCCATGACTGATTCCATCTGCATCCTTTCCAGTTGAGTATTTACTTACCATTTGGCACTATGTAGTGTGAGCTATTGAGAGCGTCATTAAATAAGCCATAAATCAACAGAATCCTGTAATGAGCTGTAATTAATGTTTCATGGATGAACAGGACAATACCCCATTAAATGTATGCCCATTTCATCTGAAAGGGAACTGTTGCCCCGCAGTGGCATTTAAACTGAATATTGCTCTGGCCACAGCAGAAATCTGGCATTTAAAGGTCATAAGCTAAAGGTTAAACATTTAGGCGCTTGGGAAATGTTTAGTAAGCTAAAAGCCCATCTGACTTTCTTAAATTACACTTCCAGCACTGTATTTTGCTGATTGTTTTGCGTCATGTGGCAGTACTGCTGAACACCCATCCTTTCACATGAGGCCATCTGGTGTGTCCACTCACTACTGCCCTTGTCTGATAACTGTACCTGTTTTGAAGATCATCATCTGAGTGAATGGTTTTATCATCACCCTAAAGTTTTAAACTATGAGTATATAAGTGGAGGGTGATTGCTCTGCATGTGTCTGCCAGTCTGAACTGAGTGGTAGGCTAAGGAACTAATTTGGGGTTGTTATTTTTATGCACATGGTCTACATCTCACTCAACGATCAGGTTGTGGGAATTATGCAAATAAATGTAAGATCCCTGATGGAACGGGAACAGAGGTTGGAAGACCTGGATAACCGAGCAGGTAAAGCAATGCCAGTGTAGCACTTTGTCAAAATGTGTTTTTTATTTCATTGTTCCAACTCTGGAACCCTGTTAGTGCACTGAATGTATCTCTCTGTTCCCTGTTTAAGATTAAAATGTTAATATTATGGTCAAATAACCATTTTTCGTGAAGCTTAGAATGCTCGCAAGCTGACTTGGTACTGGTTATAACTCCTTGTCATTGGTAATTGCAACATGGCTGCATCAACACATTTCTGAGGTGCGAACATGCTGTTACCATTCAGAGTAAGTTTCTGGAAGTTTTGTCAGAAGTTGTATTGAATGACTGTACATATGTCAGAGAATGGTCAGACTTTAAAAGCATCTGAATTCATTGCTTGGTTCAAAAAATAACTGATCACTACTCTATATTGGTTATAGTAATTGAATATGTATGTACAACTTGGAATAATTCCTAATGGTGTCATTCTTTATTTATTTTGTATGTCTGACATAAGATGATTTTATCAGTTAATACATCATGTTATATATTTTATATTATAACATACATATTTAACATAATATGTATTTCGTATTGTAATATACGTATTTAAACGTATTAAAAATGTTCAAGTTGCATATGGCACACGTTCATAACATTACCGTTGGTAGCAGAAAGCTTCTAACATTGAATACAAATACCACACAGAATTTTAAATGTGTTGCTTCCATTGAAAATGTTTATCATGCTGATGTTGATGGTAGAAAATTACAAAGTACATGGATGTTGGTACAGGAGTTATTGCTGCCCGGGTGGGGGGGGGGGGCCCCGGCGCGGCACAGACAACATGAACTTCTAAATAAAAGAATATAATAAAATACATTGCCAGTTAAACAGCTATAAAGGCCTTAGACATAACTTTCTAGTTTTACCCCCACATGTGAATGGACTTTTGTGTGTCCTTAATACTGTCAGAATTTAAACTTTCCTTTTCTCTTCTGTGATGCCGTCACTCTACATTAAAATAAAAGCCCTTCAACTGACTCTCATATTCTTTAATGATGAACAAAATTTAACTCGACAAAATCATATAATTTGCTTATAATACCAAATTTAAGGAAAATCTGTTTTAATAGATTGCGTGACATGTGAGCAGAAGGATTTGTCCAGTTTTGTGATGCGTGATAAGGATAGCTTCTGATGCAAAACCCAGATGTTTTGTTATCTGATAATGGCAGCCTTATCAGCTTCAGCTGATGCTATCTTGTCTCTGACTCTGCATGAGCTAAATGTCCTTTATGTCAGTGCCAGTAAAACTGTTGGCTTGATGCTTCAGGATTCCTGACACTTGAATTTTTCTACTTCTCTGCATTCTTCATCTCTACACTTCCTTTTGCATGCTTCTTCCTTTCTGTCCTGCTTCTTTGTCCCACCTTTTGTGTTATTTGCTGCCCCTACCTCCTCTTATGATGCCCATCATCACTGTCTCTTTCCAGGTCTCTTTTTTTCCTTCTTTGTCTTTTTTTTTTTCTCCAGGTGCGGCTCATACTTTTGTCTCCCCCCTCTTACTCCACTGAAACCAATAATGTTGGCATCAAACCTGGCCATAAGAAGCCATGGTCACATTGTTAGCATTCCTGTTTCATATTTGGGAAGTCCTGTGTTTAAATTTTGACACAGAGATTGGATATTCTTACAGGCTTTTTGTGGGTTCTCTCTGTTCCGTTCATACATGATGTGGTAGTACCTCAAATTCAGCCATGACCTCTTACTTCCATACCCTATCCTATTTGTTAATTGTCTTTCCATTTGATGTTGTTCAGTCAGAGCTGCTGACAGCATCATTAAGTAAACCCAAAGTATGAATCTGACTTCACAGCTGTTACCAAGTTGCAGTCACCATCTGGTTGTAAGTATGTGTACATACAACATCATTCGTTGAACAATATCCAGAATAAAAAAAAACTGTACTAATGTAGCAGGTGGTACATCATAAGAGAGTGATAATTGTGGAGGATAAAGCACATCTTATGTTTCAGATGCCCTGCAGCAGGGAGCATCACAGTTTGAGCAACAGGCTGGCAAACTGAAGAGAAAATACTGGTGGAAGAACCTCAAGGTCTGTAGCAGTTTGAGTCCTGAGGGGGGATGTTTATGTACATAGATTTATTGTCTGTTGATCACTCTTTGGTGGGCCAGGCAGCTCAGTCAGTATAGTGACAGCTGTGGTTGAATGAGCAGGAAAGTGGGGTTTGATTGCTGGCAGGGACAGAGACTGACTTTTTTGGCCTTTGTTTCCAGACCAGCTCTAGGACCCATTCAGCTGCTTGTACTCTACTGGGTACTCTTTCTAGTTCCTGAACATAAGAATGACTGGAGCTATATCACCATAAAACTCATAGTCTGCTGTTGTGCCATTATTATCTCATGATAATAACTTTATCACATGCAGGGGTCCTTCCTTGTTTGGAACTGTGACTTGGCTTCTGGTTTAAGTTAGGTATTTCAGATCCCACAGGCCATGTGTGAGGGAAGTACTGGACCGTCTAAAGTGCTTGGGCTCTCAAAGAAGCAGTTTTTTTGAACCAAGGACATGCATTAATTAGACTGCATACGTGCATTGCCACTATACAAATCTGATGCGTGTCAAAAGTGGTGAACCCTCCAGTCTGATTTCCTGAGATGTTCGTGCATCTCCCAATTTTGTCTTACTAATTGCAGGAAATTAAAAAGTATGAATTTAGGGTTCCCTCCAGTGGCATAGCATTCATACCAGAATTCGGTAGAGTCCTTTCAGCTGTAGAAATAGTCATACATGACCACCCCTGTGTGTGATCTAAAACAACGTAATAACAATTATATTTATGACATTTGGAATGAATAAGTTTACAGTATGAGCTGCATGGTATAGGTTTACATCTTGTTGGGGGCATTGATAATATTAATATTCTCTTCACCACAACTGTGTTACAGACATCAATTGGTCCTATGCAGTTTCAAATCAGGTGCTGTTACTCTGTGAGAAAACTGCAGTTGGCGCAATATCTGGTTGTGTTGCTAGCAGCATAGTGTGCGCAGAGCTTTTCTTTTCCACCCTGAATTATGTAGTGGTGTCTGTATCCTTGTATCCTTATCCCTGTTTTAATGATACAACAGCAGGAGGTCCATTGGATGGCACTTGAGGCTTCAAATTCTGCTCTTATTCTTGTATTTTCCGCCAACCCTGTTTGGCCTGTGTAAACCGCCCGAAGTGCTTCTGACCGGCAAACATTATCACTGCTGCCATTAATGTCAACAGTATGAGTGTATGGCTGTACAGGAATACAGGGACGTACATTGAAGGGGGAAGAAAAGCAGTTCAAGGTAAATGTGGAGGAAGGTTGATGCATGGGACTCCTTTCTGTGGCATCACTCCAGTTACACTGGCATGTTTGGCTGTGATGATGCAGACAGTGTGTTTATCAAAAATGTCAGTAACAACCAATCAGATTACATGGTGTCATAATCCAAAATACAGTCGAATTCATGTGCCTATGTGTTTGTTGCAGATGATGCTCATCTTGGGAGGAATTGCGGTGGTGTTACTTATAATCATAATTGGTAAGTTGAAGAGTAGTGTTTATTTTTATGAAAACTGCAGCCTGCCAGTTACAGTGAGCTGCTGGACCGATCAGCTCCTGAAGCGTGTATGTGCTGTGGGTGACATAAAACTGTGTTTGTTGTCATGATAACTGCAGCCCCTTAGATATGGTGAACTGCAGTGCACAGTGGGATATGGTGCATCAACGCTGTGATGTGCACACGCACACTGTGCTTTATGTACAGCACAACATACCATTTTTAGGGTGTATATTTTGTACCATATGTAGTTGTATATTATGTTTTCTTTTTACATAAAACCCACAAAAGTAAAGGCATAATAAAATTATCTTGTTTGGTGGTAATTATTTTAATATGTTGATATTTGTGCACTTTTATAAAGTGAACACATTGTTTAAAGTATTTTTAAAGTTTGCCGAGTAGGTATGAATATTGGTGCTAAGGTATTTTATATTGAAAGCATCCTAGCAGAGCCTGGCATCCATTGTGCATTGTTAATGGTGTGTGTGTTTCAGTATGGGCAACATCGGGCAGCAGTAATGAGTCTCATACCACGCAGTCTGCTAGTATGGACAAGCCCACTCCAGCCACTGTTAACGGAGCATCACCACATAACTGAAACCCTTTGCATGAGCTACTCTTGTAACAATTGATGTGTATCACAGAAGCCTTTATTTGGAGCCCTCAAGAAGACATGGACAATATTTTTTGAGACATGTACAATAACTAGGGATGTTGCAAACACAAGTCTTCTGTTGGCTGAGGGTTAGAAGGCTTGGGGAAGGGGGGAGGGTTGAGAACCATCCTGTAGTATAAAAACAAGACATTTGCTGTTTAGTTAATTCTGTTTATTAATTTTGCTTCTTAGTTCCTGAAATACAGAACTGTGCCACATTTACAGGTAGCGTAATTGGAAGTAAAGGTCAAAGCCTTGCATATATGAAATACATTTGTTGTAATTTAACAGACAATATTCATGGCAAGAATGTTTGGATGTCCAGCCACTGTTGATGTGTCAGTACATATGCCTTTCTTAATGCGATGTAACAAGTGCCACACCATGTTTCAGCTTGTTATCATGCTTATTCCTTGTACTGTTTCTTCTTCAGGTGACAAGCATTAGGAACTGGGCATGACATGAGAGAAAATTGTTTTTGTTATGATTAAAGTTCTAAACTTTGCTCCTGTGATGAAAGAAATTAATATTTTGTGGCTGTATGTTGTTCACTGCTGATTCTTGCAAACACAAAATCACTTCTGGAAGAAGCTACCCGCTGTCTTCACCTCAGAGGAAATGAGTCACAACTCACAGTGATAGTAGGCAATGTATATTTGTGTTGCCCACTGCAGTCACTTACAAGTTCAGTTCTATTTATGGCCCACGTGTAGCTTCTTAAATATGTAATGTCACTGATAAGAATTATACCATATATTTAATTATACAAAACATAATAAATGTTTATGTTAGGTTCAGATGTAACTTATGCAGGTGATTAAATAAATCGTTCAATAAATATGGCTAATGTGTGTCATGAAGGTTTTGTGACAATAAAATTGAGTAATTTCTTCTCCGGCTGACAGCTGCATCAAGTTGTTTGAATCAGCTGACATTTGTGAGACTGATTCAGTCTCCCATCATCAGGGTCGTGATGATGGAAACAGGATTGATGTTTAATATGTAAGTTGATTTGAACAATTTTTTGACACTGGTGTCAGCCTGAGAGAATGTTACTGAAATAGGACCAATGATCTGTCATATTGCTGTGAAAGTTTAAGAGATGTGGATGAACAGTTTGGGAAGAGAAAACGCCATCAGACTGCGAAAAAAATATTTTGTACAAGCATTATAGCATTCTCATTCAGGTAACAGAATTAATTATGCAAATCGCAGTTGGTGATATTTGCTTCCATGTAGCACTCATTGGCCTTTGTAATTCTTTTTCTTGTCACTGCTAGTGATTGTACTGTAATCCCTCCAGGTTCAAAGTGCCCAATTTTCCACTCAGCAAAAATAATTTGCCTCAAGATGGATTTAAGTAATTGTGTTAACTTGTATTGTTCTGGTAGTTCATTGTTACTGATAACTGTGTAATGTTCTGATTATACAGGTTTCTAATGTCACAGATTTTATTATGATTGAAAAATAAAATTATTGTCAGGAAGCTAGTCTCTTCTGTTTGGTGTTCACCACTAGCCTTTGTAATCCAGGAACTATTTATTTTAAATCTTCCAATAGTATGGATTGTTAGGAAAATGTAAATTCTTGGGTGCCACTGTTAGTAATGTAAAAATGTAATGCCTAGTCAGCCGAATATGCTTATGTGTTGTTACGATAGTGCAGTTTACCACCTGTTACAGTTAAGGTAATGGCAGGTAATGCTCAGCCAGTATTGCTTAAGGTGACAGCAGACTTTGTGGATGGAGTAGGTATTTCACAGTCTGTTGACTGACAGTGCAATGGATCATTGAAGACCATCTCAATAAAAGCAGGAAACTAGGAAAAATTACTGAAATTAATTTAGCCATAGCTGAGGCCAAATAATATGCAGATTGCAAAATGTTGCCATGGTTGTTTTTCAGTGACATCGGACATTTCCGTCTCCTAGTGACAGTATTTTGAGATAACTGAACTTCCTTAATTGTACTGCATATATCAGTTTTGTTAGCCATGATTTTTGTGATTTGTCTGAAGCAATGATGCTTGCTTAGGGCTCAGAAAATATTGCGTTATATGGTAATAAATCAAGTTTCAATATCTCAGCTTTGTTTCTAGAAACCTTGCTGTTGTCAAGCAATTTACTGATGAAATCTATTTGTGGTAATGAATTGTCTTTCAACGTTACATTTCTTGCTAACATCTACTCTGGCATTCAGCATTAAATACGTAGAACACATGTAATATTGATGAAGAAGCAATTATGCTATGATTTTTAATTAAAATTATGAAAATAAATTTTCTCTATACTTTTATTACCATTGTAGACAGAAGCTATTTCCTTTCCACCCAAAAAACCTGTGCAAAGCATAAAAACTTTGTATCCAATGTGAAAACAACCAACCAGGCATGCAAACTTTTGCTTAGAAACATACAGTGCACTAAGGGTCAGTGCTGGTTGGACCTACACTGCAAACCCAGGAATTGAAGAGCTGGGCCTCTAGTTCGGAAATCATTTAGGCACTAAATGCTAAGGAATTTTTCCACCATGTGTTGTGGTTCACCTTGCCTAGATTTTAACTTTGGGTGTAATCTTTATCACTGCAAGACGAATTATGGAAATATGAAAGAGATAATACCCGTAACCATACATTTTGCCAGTCGTCAACAAAATTATTTTAATCCGGGCAGACAACTGCCGCCAACAGAGAGGATTATTATGGGATGACTTAGGAACGTGGAAGTGATAGGGAGTTTTCTTCCATATTTTGTCAGGAAACGGCTGAAAATTGTTTCGGCGTTCTATCGCGGTGTGACCAGTTAAAGGTTTAATAGACGTTCTCTTATGTCGGATGCATACCAGGGCAGCATAACACTGTGTGGCCAGCATAATGTTGCCCGCGAGCTGCAGATTTAGCGGACATATACTGGAACATGTCTGAAATATCTTCTGGGTCAAACCAAAAATCTCTTTCCTTTAAATTTTAGTTCTGAAGTACTTTGTGTACCCTTGTTCATGGTTGCATAAATTTTCCAAAAATCTCGGAACCATCTACTAATTGTAGGCGCCAGAAGGGAGACAATGAAGCAATTTCTACACTGGGAGCTCAAAATTTTGGAGTGATCTGTGAGCCCCATTATTATTTAGCGCTTCCTTCTCGGTGCATGGAACTGACACACATTTGTAAGGGGAAAAATTATGCAGTAATTATACTGACAATATTGGGCGCCATCATACAACATCTACGCCCTGGAGACAAGTGGCCCGCGATTTGTGCCCCCATCCCGTGTTCTGTGTATTGTTGCTTCTACATGGCCGAATCGTTGGTCCGTCTTCTTTTAATTCTATTAACAAATCTTGTATTCCTACCCGCGAGACAATTTGTAATACTGCCCCTATCCTACAACAGACTTGCCCCGTTTAGTCCGCTTTCTTTAATCCCAACATAGCAGACCTGAGCGTAGAACGTAAATGTCCGGCGAGGTGATATCTGCTGCAACATATGTAGTTAGTATCACGGACTGTAGTGAAGTGAAGCGTTTCTTGCTGTTCGTTTACAGCAGTCCGTCACCAACCGTTGTTTAACAAAACGTGGCTTTGAAAACTCTGTGGTTTTCCGCCTGCATCCAGTTTTACCAAACAGAACATTTCCTTTTATATCTCGCAGTGTTCGTGCTTACACGGAAACATTATCTTAACTTCCGCACCAACAGATGCACATTTGTTGTGGGCAGCGCTGCGCTGGCTCGTAAGCAGTATTCCAACCTGCAGTGATTCTGCGAGGTTTGATGTTGGGGTGCTGGCGAAGGCTCAAGTCTTCTGGGACATGGCGTCACGTCCCAAAAGACTTCAAGATATAATTACTGTTTTGTGGCAACTTACGTGTGATGTCGTAGCCCATTTTTTGAGTATAGTTAAGGCAGAGATAAGTGAAGCTTACGTGAGTGCTGACAGAGGCTGCAGTTCCCTTAATCCGCACTCTGATAAGACTTTTTTGCAAACTTGGTTTTACCAACTTTACGTGAACCATAATCCCTGTATTAACCTTTTAAAGCCTAGCGGTAACTTTACATACGACCAGGTTTAACATTAAAAAATTCTACATGGTGCCCACATTGCGTTTATGTGTTTTGTACGGATCCCAGAACTAACAGCAACTTTTGCCTTATAAAACATTAAGAGACTGGTTTTTATAACCGAAGTGGAGAGTGTTTACAGCGCGGTACGCACTGAGTCCTTATATAAAACGGATACGCTTCGTCTTTAAATGGTTAATTGTGTGTATATATATATATAATAGTAATACCAACGAAATGCAAAGACAATGATAAAAATAATGATTTTTGTCATTGTAATTTTATATTTTGGATTGGTTCTGTCACTCCAAGAATTGTATTATGTTTCCATCCTTTATCCTTTGTATTATCTCCCTAAAGATGGCCACATGAATGACCGAAACATGCAGGAGGTTATTGTATATAAAACTATTTCACTAGTGTGCATTTTGTTGGTATTACTATTGCATTCTGTTACATATATTGGTGTTACCAGTTGTGTTTTTCAGCATTGTAACTTCCGCGATTAGTGAGGGATTGAGTGGAATGTTTAATGGACATTAAATTCATTAGTATAAAAATAGAATCAAGTTTGAAATCTCCTGCTAAAGGTTCCTGTTTTTGTAAAAATTTGTCACAAAGATCACTAACGAAGCTGCTTAGCTTATATTTTAGTCTGACTGCCCTTTACGCATACAAGTATTTAGGAGAGAGAAACCTCACCCGTACATATGTTTTATGTCGACATACAGGGCCTGTTATCGTACCTTGTTCGTCCCTGAATTATTGACTATGTGTTTTGCTTTTATCATTTAAATCCTCTTATCTACAACAATCATTTCTTTCAAGATTTGGATTTGACGGCTTAGGTTGATGGTCTTGAGAACGTATGAACGGACAATTACTCAGAACGCCAGTGTCTGTTGAGTAACAGTAAATATTTTACGTGGAAACAGTGACGCACCTTTCACTTACAACACTAGCAGGTTGTGGCTGAATTCCTAGAATCAACTGGACTTAATAAGGCCTCATTACTTTTTGCCAATTGGGACAGTTTCTTGCGTGCCTTGCATTACCATCAACGTCTTGCATTGCCGTCCAGTGGTTTCGTATGTGCAAGTCTTTGTATTCCACTTAGCGAAACTTATTTTCAGAATTCGATATTCTCTTGCGGTCAATACAAATCCATAATTCGTACGCTCTGTATCTGATAAATTGGGGGACGTAGCAAATTTTCAACCAAAGTGACATTTCTTTTTCATTTTAGTATGACTACTAACATTTTAATTTTTCATTATTCTGCATTTGGTCAACGTGTAATGTGAGGAAATATAATCTCTAAGTTTTTCCCGTGTTTCAAGTTAACACTACACGTCAATAGTATAGATTTGTCCCTTGTTTCCTCCGTTCATACTACAAGACCAATCCTTTTTACCTCCATGGATCACTGCCTATTACGTGAAGGTATAAATCATGACCTTCCTCCTTATGTAACTTTCGCTTGGCACTCAATCGATTTCCACACCTGTAGGCAATACAAATAAGACGTGTTCCGTGCTGTGCCTGTAAGTTCACTGATTCATGTCGTCAAGAGTGAGACATCACACAAACTTCAATGCAACAACCAGATTTCGTTACCAACGTTCTTCTCACTACTGCCTCCATAATGAAACAAAATTTTTGATGCTGAATTCTGTCACAGTGCATATCTAACGTAAGCTACTTATTTTGAACCCGTTAAAGACGAAAAGGAGCCTGTTTTATAGCAGGACTCAGTCCGTACCGCGCTGTAAACACTCTCCACCTCAGTTATAAAAGCTAGTCAGTTAATGATGTATAAGGTAAAAGTTGCTGTTTGTCTGAGATTCCTACAAAACATGCAACGCAGTGTTAACATCATGTAGAATTTTTGAATGTTAAATCTGGTGGTACGTAAAGTTACCACTGGGCTTTATAAGATGTTACATAAAACACTCGTCAAAATGTCGGCTTCTTATGTTTCAGTATATCGACACACAGCTGTTTATCCAGTGGACCATTTTACGATGGTCTTATATATGCAGATCACAAATTGTTCTACGCGTTATTTTTTAAGCCTTTAACTAATACAAACTCGAAACTCAAACGCAATATATTTAAAATTTCTGTTCTTGCCTGCAAGAAAGCATGTAGGCTTCTATTACGTCACCGTTACGAATGAACCAAATGAAACCCATGCTAAGCGTCCTGACGAAACTTGGAGGATTTGAACGTGGTAAACGTAGTTACCACTGTACCACTGCTCATGTTCTGTGCTGAGGTGTAAAGAACTTCCATGTGTCATTTCATTTCGGAGAAAACACCTAAACTCTCTGGTCCTTCAGCGACTGCTGCCTGACAGGCCGGTCGAAAACGTCAAAATTAGGTACATTTGGCTTATAACTCTTTCTCACGGGAACGAAAGCTAATGGAGTCCTATAAAGCTTGTAAATATTTAAGACCCCCCTTCAGGCGTCTATCCACAATTATTCAACTGTGTTCATCATAAAATCGCTACTTTCAAAATGAGGCCTACATCCATTAGTAGACCCAGCCTAGACGGGCCCACTGTTGCTTTATTGACGCCTTTGCTTCCCCTTGGAATCCGGAAGAGAATTCTAAAATATTGTATTTTCTTGTATCACATTCTTCTGGGTACAAAAAAAAAGCCTCTAGAGAGATAAGGTGTTCCAATGTGAAAGACTGTCGTGGGCACCGTTTCTACCCTTCAGCTCAAGGGAACCAGACAAGGGTTCCTGAAATGCGAAACAGTTGAGGTGGAAAGAGTATTAATACCCATGTGAAAGCGTATGTTAGTTCAAATAATACCAGTTATAGTCAGCCGTACCTACAGCAGCAGCAGCAGCAGCAGCAGCAGCAGCAGCAGTAGTGATAGTTTCGTTTCGCAGTCCTTACCTCTTCTACCTACCCACAGTGGGTGTCGAGGTTGTTAATTTTCACTTGATCACACTCAGACACACACCGCAGTCGGTAGGACTCCTCTGGACGAGGGATCGGTCCGTCGCACAGACCTCTACCTGACAACACAAACACTTACAAGAGACAAACATCCATGCCCCCTCGTGGGATTGGAACCCACGATCCCAGCAAGCGCTCGGCCGCAGACCTACGCCTTAGAGCGCGAGGCCAGAGGGATCGGTAGTAATATTAATAGTACCAAATGAAATATTTATTGGTCGAGTCAAATTGTACACCAAGTTTTTGCAGTACTCAGTGTTTATATCTAATTCTAAAAACAGTATTATTTTTGACACCCACTTCGTGACTTTACCTCCTGTATTTACCAGTATTGCAAATATCCCTCCAAGTCTTATCAACCAAACACCGTGTCATACTTCATAACATAAATACTTACTGCCGTAACTTCTCTGTAACTTTTAGCTGTTTCCTTGGTCACGTTACATTCTGTTCTATTAACGTTTTAGTATAATTTTATATTTTTCTAGATCGTTTAGTAACTCGTCTGGATGATTCTAAAATTCAGTGAATTATTTTCAACTTCCCTGTTGTCTGCATACAGCTGTAAAAAGTAAAACCAATCCCATCCTATTTATACATGGAACTTAACGTCTTCTGCCTTCATACGTTTCGTTTCGCAGTCCTTCCCTCTTCTACCTACTTGTTCACGGTAGGTGTAGGGGGTTTTTATTTTCACTTGATCACATTCAAACACACACTACATTCGGTAGGAATCCTCTGGACGAGGCATCGGCCCGTCTCAGAGACCTCTACCTGACAACACAAACACTGTACAAGAGACAAACGTCCATGCCCCGGTGGGATTCGAACCCACAATCCTAGGAAGCGCTCGGCCGCAGACCTACGCCTCATACCGCGCGGCCACTGGGATTGGCCCTTCTTAGCTTTGTCCGTATAAAATAGTATAATAATATAATAACGGGACACAATTTTTTCCATACATTCAACTACGCCAATTACTTGTATTTGTGTTTATTTACTTCATTCAAATAGATCCATACAGGCTGATACAGCCACTGGATATAGAATGCATCAAGGAAAAACAAAATCTACTGTATACATGATACGATATTTAACATGAAAATCAAGATAATAAAATATGTACTATAAATACAATTATTTGTATAAAATTGTACAATACTAAAATTTTCTTCAGTACAATATTTTTTGGTCCACATAGACATTAAGGCATTTAAAATAAAATTGAGTTTGTGAATACAAAACAATTCCAACACTTGAAACCTTTTTATAATCTACTGATTTGTAAATACAGTAGACCTTGAAAACAGTTGTGATCGCGTATCTTATTGTAACGTCATATATGTGGGGCTGTAGAATTCCTCCAATGTATAGAACGAATGTGCATTAAGGAATTTTCTTAGGACTTGTTTGAATTTTTGGGATTTCCTAGGATATTTTTGACTTTCAGTGGAAGATTGCTAACACCCATCATCCAAACCTTCTGCTTTTTATTTTAACTCCCTCATAAAATCTAAATTCTATTATTCTCCACTTCGGTGAGCAATTTTAGGTAGTATTAGTATTAGTGTTAGTATTAACATTAGTAGTAGTAGTCAGTGGCGTAACCAGGATTTTTGCGCTGGAGGTAAGTAATCACAATGGCCTTTCTTAACAAAAATTCAGAACTTAAAAAAATCACAGTTAATTATTGAATTTCCTGTTATTTTTCTCAATGATTTGAAAACTGTTGAGCGCAGAAAATCACATTTCTTTTGATTGGAAGTATTTATTTGAATGCCCACTTTGCTGCTCCTTGGACTCTGCCGCCCGGAGAGACCGCACCACTCCCACTCCAGATACGCCCCTAGTAGTAGTAGTAGTAGTAGTAGTAGTAGTAGTAGTAGTGATACGAAGACTAACACTGATAAGAACAGGCGTGCTAATGAAGAGAACTGAGACTCACGTATAAGTCTCATTACAGCTATCAATTATTCAACACCAGTCTGTAAAGACACTAACAGTAACACACAGCGGGATAGACGATATAAAGAAAAATCTGTAACTAGAATAGGTGTATTTGAGTTTAACCTGGTCCGAAGCACAGTTCTTTGGCTCAGTTGCCAGGGTCAGTGAAGTGGATCCCGGCTTCCATTTGACTATGGAATATGCAAACTATAAATGAGCTTTGAAATCTATTTGCACGCAATATTTTTGTTCATACGAACTTCGTAGACGTGAAAACATAACCACCACTTGGCACTTTTGGACAAACGTAAGCTTAAATTAAGTTCCACATGAACTTCTTTCATTGCCCAGCGTTCATATACGCGCTGTTGTAGTAGTTTCTTCAGTTGTCGTCAGAGAAGTCAGTTTCGCCGCAAGGTCGTCCTCTTCAGAGCCAGACTGCGAAAAAATGACTCAAATCCCGGGAGGGGCGAGTTATCAATACACAATATGTACTACGTTGTTACTGTACATAAACTTCGTGTGTTCATATAATAAGATCACAATGGATTTGAAATACTCTCGCATTTATTTACCTCCGAAAATTTATTCGCTTTGTGTATTCGTACAAAAACATCGATTTATTTTATCTGCAGCCTGTTCAGTTGCCCTTACGATACATTTTAATATTATTCCCCGATCTGCTTCGCAATCTTCCAAAACTGTCTTACTCAGCAGGTTTTTTTATCAGTCAACATTACAGTGTGTTTGTCTTGACCGTACAGGCTGCAAGTCAAAGCTATTGAAGTCAGCAAAGCAATAAGAAAAGGTCATTTATGTACTTTCCTTAGTAATATCCTTTTTCATACATTAGCGATTATTATCCGTAACGTAGGATGAGACACCATGTCGTTGCGTGCATAAACTTTTTTGTGGAGTAAACAGAAATGTTCTTGCCATATATCTCGACTCTGCTTATCACGTATGACGCCTACATGACATTGTGATATATTTCATTTCAGTAGTGGCAGTATATCGCCAACAGGTGGCACGCGCGTGGCTGATGTCAGTCGACGCTTCGATTCTCAGTTGGTAACCAGCTGTGATGGTGTTTACGTCGGGTCAGCGTGTGCGGTGACCACACTGTTATTGTTGGTTTTATTGTCATCGTTGTATGCACACAGGACGATGTTGCAGGGACGCCACAACCTTCGGCACCAGCGCCATGAACTGGGATACCAGCATACTTTGGTAAGTCCTGTAATGCTTTATTTTAGAATGTCGGCATTTAAGTTGATGTGATGTTCGGTTCGCAGAATTTCCCTCTTCCCACTAAAAGTCCCCATTTGATCAGTGTAGGCGTGAGTTCAACAACATGACAGACGCATTGCGTTAATGAATCACGTAAGCGCGGCTAACCGTGTTTGCAGTTCGTCACACGTTCTTCGATGTTTGTAAGTTGAGGTAATCTGATACGGCCGGTCGATTTTTTAGTTCCGACTTTCATTTGGATGCATCAGCTGTTGGTAGGCGAGGTGTGGAAAGTAAATGGCTTGCTCAAGGTTCCTAACTGCAATAGGTCAAGGTTGAACTGCCTTACAGGAGCATGGAACTCACGTAGGTCCGTACATTTTTATATCATTTTTCTGTGATTGTGATGTGTGGGGTGAATGTGCGCTGTAGAAGGTCAGGCATTGCGTATCATGGTCGAACTTCCTCTGTAGATAACAGTCCAACATCTGCATGAAAGTAAACATTTTTTAGACTTACACAACGTCTTACGTTGGCTAGACGATATATCCAGCGTCGTGCCAGGGGATTTGGTTTATGGACTGGTTCTTAGTACCATGAATTGTTGGATTAGCGTGAAAATAGAAGTTCTGTTTAGCCTTTCCTTTGCGTTAGAAGGCGTATCGCTTTGTAATGTTCGCGTTTGATAATGGCAGCATTATCGGAATTGCTGAGTTTCGGTGTCAGTGGGTTTGAGATGTTTAACGACGCTGCTTGAACTAAGAAGTAAATAGAGCTCCAGTTACTATTTACGTACGGCTTCCATATTCAGGGTAGGAGGCACTTTTCTCACCCTACGCTTTTGTGCCCTGAAGATGGTGGCAGAACATTCCTGCGCAACGTTATTATATTCTGTCACGTACCAGAAGACGGTAATATTCTTAGACACTACTGGGAACAAAGTCAAATCTCACTGATAAATCCACCTTACATGCTGAGCCCCTATATGTTTAAGATCCGCTTTAATATTTTCCTGCCATATACACCTAGGTCTCCCAGGGGGTTTTCTTAACTTCAGATTTTCCGTCTGAATCTAGCCTCGGCACGTAGGCCTACAAGTATATGTCCTCTGCCCCATGTCCCACAAATCTGATCCTGCTGGCTATACTTCAGGTTCTCTCACAGCGGTTCTGATGAAGATTCAAGGCTACACGGCACCGTAACGCACAAGGCTTGAAGCTGACCCTCCTTCGCTAAATCGTCTGAAGAGTTTGACACCATGTAATATCTCCCGTGATGAGCTCGGGGTGATTTCAAACGCGTTATCCTGACAAGAGGGGCTTTCGTTTGTCTGAAACATATCGTGATACATTGCGGAACATTCAGGCCAAAAGCTTGTGGATAAATCTCGTACTTCACCATTATCTTTATCTTTATCTTTATCTTTAACATAAATATACCAACGTGCAGCTGTCTGAAGTATGACTGACGTAAAGCCAGCCCCGCTGGGCGAACGTGGCAGTAGTATCCTAAATTAAGTACCGGCGGCTTCCTGCCATATCCTTTCCAGTTAGTTTTTCGTTAAGTATCGGATCGTCTCGGCGCTATAGTCTGAGCTGTTGACAGATGTGCTATGTAACTCATAAAATAAATACATAGATAAATACACACCTGGTCGTATGTCGTCTCCCAAAGTATTTAAAGGATTTTGACGAAATTTGGTGTAGGATATGTAGGCCTACAATAAACGTACCGGTTGAATGACATCTTCGTTCTTCTGGGCTGTTACGCAGCGTTGAGTAGTAGTTTAATTCCGACGTTTCGGGGCAACCTGCTGATCCCTATCAATATATGACCAGCAGGTTGTTCCGAAACGTCGGTATCAGGCTAGTATTCGACGTTGGGTGACGGTCCAAAAGAACCAAGATGTCTTTCATTTCGCGACGCAGGCCTGAAATCAGGCATATCGGTTGAATTTAAATGTTTGTACTCCTTTTCTTCTTCTTCTCCTCCTCCTCCTCCTCCTCCTCCTCCTCCTCCTTCTCGTCCTCCTGCTTCTTCTTTAGCACTAGAGCCTTTTAAGTTTGGCTTGGCTTCCTTCACGACGTATGCCCATTCTGTACCGTCCAAAGCCCTTGTTCTCCACCGATATGCCTCAAGTCCATTTCGACATCATCCATGCACTTTAATCCAAGACTTCTGTTTTTTGTCACATATCTTACCGGTGAACAATACATTTTGAATATGAGCTTAAGTTTAATTTTTATCGAATACGTGCATAAGCAAGTTAGGAAGTGTATGCATAACAGAGTAATTTTGGTGCTTGTGTTCCGTGCTGCTTGGTTGTATTGCATGTCTTTTTCGGAAAAAGTATAAAGGGACATACAGCGTGTGCTGCATTGCTCGCTGCAACTTTTGATCGAATGTGCCTCGTGCTGTTGAATATGTAGTGTCCTATGGTCGAGATGCGTACAGAAACGCACGTAGGTCTTTACGTAGAGTTCCCGCTCTTAATTCAGATATTAACAAAAATGGGAATAGGCCAACAATTTATGGCATAATTTCTCAGTATTACGTAAAATGAAAATATGTTCAGTAATTCTGGAATTTTTACAAGCATGTTTCGGAACTTTGCTTTTCTTCCCTGCTTACCATTCATTTCCACAGCTTCTTGGATCACAAAGCTGAGCCCCGAACTGTAGACAGCTAGACAAATGGGCGCATGTTTGTCGTCTTCTGGCATGAGGCGTCTTGTAACGTGGTATAAATTTACTGACGTTTGGTGGAACCTACAGCCTCCCTCATCAACCCCTCTTTGTAAACCTACCGAAACTTGCTGCGTGGTACAAAACTAGTAAATATAATTAAATTTTACAACTTTTGCTTGCAAGTTTCTTAATATGGCTTTTATTTAAGAAAATGCAGTGGAAAGCACGCCGTCTGCATGGCATGATGTGAGCGTTCTTTATGTAGGCTGACTGGCATCCTTGTACGTATGTACATAGGTGACAGTTGACACTTAATTAGCGTAGATCGGCTAACTGGGTGAACATTATAGAATTTTAAACTCTGCATTCATTATAACTCTCCGCAAGGACGGGGGGGGGGGGGGGGAGCCCATGTTCTTAGGCTGTGTGGGCGGATTCAGATTAAATTTGGTGTGGGTGGTTTACACTGGAAGTTGTGGAGGTGACATACATAGCACGCCTCACGAAACATCTGCCAAACATAAGGTGGTTTATTTATGCGTTTAATTAGAGTGAGAGTGCTCCATCAACATGGCTCGAAATAACAGTGACCGTAGTTACAGCTAATTCCAGCAGGGGTCCCCAGTCAATGCTGAAACAGTGGAAAAAGTTTTGAACATCTTTCTTCTGCCGATCCCAGTGGCCGCGCGGTCTAAGGCGTTGGTCTGCGGCCGAGCGCTTGCTGGGATCGTGGGTTCGAATCCCACCGGGGGCATGGATGTTTGTTTCTTGTGAGTGTTTGTGTTGTCAGGTAGAGATCTCTGCGGCGGGCCGATCCCTCGTCCAGAGGAGTCCTACCGACTTTGGTGTGTGTCTGAGCGTAATCAAGTGAAAATAAACAACCTTCACTCGTACTGTGATTAGGTAGAAGAGATAAGGACTGCGATACGTCTTTTCTCTGCGAATATGTTGTGCTGCATTATTGTCGACCGTCTGATTGGGGCATCCATTCTCGAGGAAGCAATATACTGTGTGCGTCTCCCTGTTAACACACCTTCGTTATAGACATTTAGACGTATTAAAATATGTAAAGAATTTGGTTTCGTTCAGGTTTTCGATCAGTGTTGCCACAAGAAGGCGAATGAAATTTGTTTGCTGTAAAGTGTACGTAAATTTTTGTTTTGGTGAGTGTGATTAGACTTTGCAGTTAACCCTATTTGAAAGTTATCAGTAAAAATAAATATAGTACGAAAAATGTTAATCAATGTTGCCTACTCAGAGAGATTAAAAAATTCCCCCCCCCCCTCCCATTTTGCCTTTGAACTACTGACCTACTTTTCTGACTGTGGAGGAATATATCCTCCTTAACTTTAAAAATTGTCATATAAATTGAACTTTGTGCCAGATCGGTCTGTAAATGTTACCAGCAAAAGCGATAACTTTGCTGCTGTCCCAAACGCACCCACTTGTTCACCTCGGACAACGTTACACAATCAGGCCTTTCGTAGTTTGTGGAATAAGAAAGATAAGGGAATTACTATGGGCTGGGACTGACCTTGTGGCATATGCGAATAGATAAGCGTTTGGTTTGGTTTGGTCCAAGGAACACTTTTATCACCTTTCCTTTAGAAGGTCCCCAATTCGAATGCCGACTGGAGAACAATCAAGTTGAACAGAGATTTTCGTGTCTTTCCTCAGTCAGTGTTTGTGAGTGCTGGGATAGAACCTCAGTATACACCACCATCGTTTTATTTCAGACTCGTTCCGTTCCTTCGTTGATGACTTTGTTTCATTCAGTGCTGCATAACCTTACAAGTTCGTGTGACGTCATACAAGCCGAATAAAAAAAGGCCACCATCTTTAGAGGGAATCCACAACGTTCGGAGAGAGCGAGGCGTTATTTGTGGTTGAAGTAATTGGATTGAACTGGCTCATGAAAGGGAGTTTTTAACAGCTGGGACATCTTGACATGTGTGCATGGTAAAGGAGACGCTGGTGGAGCTAAACCTGGGCTCCGTACGTGGGCACCGATATACATGAGAATATGCCTTTATTTGTTACAAGTCTGCACTAATAACAAAGTTCTGATCTTCAAAGGCTACTTTTATTGGTCTAAAATGAGCTTAAAATCTGTAGGAATAGTATAATATTGATGAATAATCAAGTAATTTTAAAGGAAAACAAAGAAAATCTTTGAAAATTACACGTTTCCCCCGTAGTTTGTAACTAGTAAAGTACGAAATCTTTTAGGCTTGTGCCTTTTCTGTCTCAGAAGCAATTCATAAGTAGAGAAAGACCCCTCAGTATCCACAGATGAAATTGTCATGTATTTGAAACAAGGAGTGTCCCAACATTAAACTTTTGCAAAGATTTCTGCTTCTTCTCCTTTCAGAAATGTTCACAAAGCTTTCATTCAGAAGTGTGCAGGATTCTTCCGTAATGCATTATCCCACTTTCTTCGCGCTTACTCACTTTTTCAGGGTTGGTTTTAAATTCTTTAACGTTAAAAAGTGGCCACGAGTCCTGCAGTGTAATCCGGATGCTCCTAGATCAGTTATGGCACCTCAGAAATGTAAAGTTTGATTTTTATGTGTATGCAGTATCTTCCACGTTATCATTCTTCACATATTCCCTCACCAACACCACACAAGCCACGTCGTGAGTGTCAGGGTATGCCTAAATAATTTCTGTAATGCCGTCAAGTTTCTCGCTAAAATATTTAGCCGCCTACAGCCACATACTACAGCAAGTCGAGACAGACTCTGGTGGCTGGCGGCAGTGTGGGATTTTCTCTCTGAAAACAACAGGCGTCGATGGTGCTATGCAGAACACCTTCTTCTTGTTTGAAATGAAGCAGTTAACTTGAAGAATACTGTTCCTGATTTGCTGGGCAATTTATTCTGGCCATGTGCTTAGAATGTTATGTGTGTTAAATATGGATGAAACATCTGTAGAAGATGTGATGCAGCAAGTATATAGGGATGCGGTACTTCTGCGTACAGAACAAGAATATTTGTGTAGTCTGCGTTATTAGGGATCTGCGCTCTTCTGCGATATTATGCAGCGCTGAGTGGTCGTTCTGTACCGACGTTTCGGGAAAAAACATCGCTCCCCATCTCCAAGGTCAATAAGTCCAAGAAGTTTCTTGGATTTATTGGCCCTTTAAAAGGGGATGACCGATAGGTTGTCCCGAAACGTCGGTATAGGACTACCACTCAGCGCCGCGTAATATCCCAGAGGAGCGCAGAGCTCATCGACATCGCGGCGGAAGCCTGAAATCGCGTACGTTATTAGGATTTAAAATGTACCGTACTGTGTTAAAGGGAGCAGTTTATTGGCTTTTTCATTTCTCCAGGGGTTTTGAGTAAAAAAGGTAGGTTTTGAGAGGTTCTACCTGTTTGCGTTTTCCAGCTGTTAAATGGCTAATGTACTTACCTAGATCACCTGTAGTTTTGTTATCACCACTGCTGCAGTTATCTCATTGTATGTCGATTCTAGCCGATCCCAGTGGCCGCGCGGTCCAAGGCATAGGTCTGCGGCCGAGCGCTTGCAGGAAACGTGGGTTTGAATCCCACCGAGGGCATGGATATATGTGTCATGTGAGTGTCTGTGTTGTCAGGTAGAGGTCTCTGTGACGGGCCGATCCCTCGTCCAGAGGAGTCCTCCCGACTGTGGTGTGTGTTTTGAGTGTGATCAAGTGAAAATAAACAACCTCGACACCCACTGTGGGTAGGTAGAAGAGGTAAGGACTGCGAAACGTATGTAGATTCTAGTTAATTTCTAGTAATACTAATTCCGGTGAAATGAATTGGTTGCAACACACAGCTCTGTCTTCTGCCAAAAATTAAAATTTGATTTACTGTCGCATTCTAGATGTACTTGTGCCTGTTACCACAAGAGCTTTGCACACGTCCGAATTGAAATGATACCTTTTCCCACAAGAATTTTCTTTTTGTTCTGCCTTTGTTTTGTGGTTATTTCTCTGCACGTGCTGTGTTACACCTTTGTTTCTATACTTGATACCTAGCATGAAACAAACAGTCCTTGAAAAATTATTCCTGATAATAACCGTGAATGGCAAAAGAATAGGTTCTAACATTCGCGCTATAGAAATTTATATTGACGTCATAATGAACGGTACGCATTTTGTACTGCAGTACTGACAAGAGTCATCTTGACGCCTGGCGTCTTACAAGGGTATTCTACAACGACTTGTTGAATATTTGCACTTGTGACTTTGTGTAAAACATTAGCTAGAAAAAAGGAACGCGGTTTATATGTAACTGAACTCGACGAAACACAGGGAATGGCGCAAGACCAGGAACAAAATTATATAATTCGAGGAGAACATGAGATAATTTTCCCATACTTTTCAAAGACACGTTTGCAAACGTATCTTCAGGTTTTGTCAATAACACTGATCAACAATACTGCCTGACTCTGGGGAGATACATTCATTACATTTCCCTGTTGTCCTGTATTTCAGCAAAGCGAATTATCGTTTCGTTTCGTAGCCCTTCCCTCTTCTACCTACTCACAGTAGGTGTCGAGGTTGTTTATTATCACTTGATCACACTCAGACACACACCACAGTCGGTAGGACTCCTCTGGAGGAGGGATCGGCCCGTCGCAGAGACCTCTGCCTGACAACACAAAAATTCACAATAGACAAACATCCATGCCCCCCGTGGGATTCGAACACACTATCCCAGGAAGCGCGTGGCCGCAAACCTACGCGCTAGACCCTGCGGCCACTGGGACCGGCGCAAAGCGAATTATACTGGTCGTAAATCCACATTCTGACTGTCGTACTTTGAAAATGCGATGCACTTTCTCATAAAAAGAATTATCAGAGGTATATGAAAAGTCTGAAGCTTAAATACAGACCCATTGAATATTTGTCTACGAATCTTACGTAATATTTGTGAGTACTATACAGTGAAATACAAGCAGTCTCAAAACAAAATAAATTATAGGTAATAGAATGATAAATTGGCGTGAACGTCAAACATTTACTGCAGGTATTATGAAACTGAGTCAGTTTACTTGCCTTTGAGTGGAATACTCAGTACTTTGACAAAAAATGTACCTCTTAGATCCCGTCATGAAATAAATAGGCATTTTCCTGAACCTTAGATATGTTTAACCCTTTAAAGACGAAGCGTATCTGTTTTATGTAAGGACTCAGTGCGTACCACGCTGTAAACAGTCTCCACTTCGGTTATAAAAACCAATTTGTTAATGTTTTATAAGGTAAAAGTTGCTGTTTGTTCTGAGATCCGTACAAAACACATAAACGCAGTGTCGGCACCACGTAGAATTTTTTAATGTTAAACCTGGTGGTATGTAAAGTTACCGCTAGGCTTTAAAAGGTTAAGCAATAAGTAACGCAAGTATGCTTGTGCAGGGGGTATGTAAATTGCCGAGGTAGGTTGTGTTACGTCACAGCCCGAAACTCAATCCCTGCGTCAGGACGGAGATACCTCATATCTGTCACGTGTCAATATGTGCGTGTGCAGATATTCTAAATAAAAGGAACAACGCAATCAATTGTATGTCTTGTTGTTTGTCTGTTCTTTCCTTCCGTCTACACAAAGTTCCCACTTTGTGTGCTTGGGGGTGATGTTTTATATGAAGTCTGTCCCATTATTCATGAGACAAGAAACGTAAAAAAGGAGTGGAACGAATTAAATACGACAGCCCTTATATATTATTCCGCCCGTTGTCCTCACTGTCGTATTTGTATATAACCCGTGCAATAGATTCAACTTCGTTAAATAACGCACTAAATGAACAATGGTTCTCCTGTTGTGTAACGTCATCTGAGTCATTCAGTGACGTAAGATGCCGAGCCGTCGCGCGGGCAATGGGTCTCTTGTTATCAGAAGGTTATGCAACACGCCAGACTTGCCAGGGACTCCGTGGCTCGCGCCCCTCTTCTCATCGCGGTGTAACCCTGGTTTGCGAGGTACACCGGAATACCACACTGGGACTGGATAGTGAATAATTTGTTTGTCGACACTATATCAGTTACAATAACTTATTTAGCGTCTCATTATAATAATAATTATGAGGATCAATAGGACAGCATTGGGAAGGAAATGGTCAGACACTTTCAAGGTATAGTTCCAGTATTCATGTGGAGGACCTCAGTTACGTGCTGTGGAAGATATTCAGTAGAGTTTTGACAGAAAAGCAGTACCGCTGTGCTAAACTGTAACTGGTTGTATCGGTGACAAGCGAGCTTGGACAACGGTCATTTGGTTCATATGACCCATGTGTTCCCCATTTCATGAAAAAGATGGAAATTGTATGCCATGACAGGGCAGCTATTTGTAAATGTGTCGAAACTTCGAAAATTTTGTTTCGTCACCATAATTCAACCTAACAAAATTATAACTTCGTACATTAAAAGAATCCGCCAATAATATTTGCAATATTTTATTCTATTATCCACTGAACACACTCACACATTTAAAACGACCGATTGCCTAACAGACAGGAGAGGGTTTGTTATCGGCTGTTTGCGACAGCAGGAAGTTTTTATCCCGTCTATAAATTCTTGGAAGAACTTGGGAAGTCCGCCTGTCTCAGAAATATTTCCATATACGTAAGCACACTGCGAAACAGAATAAAATTTGTCTCTTATCATTATCATCATCGTCATCGTCGTTATCATCATGATCATTATCATCAGTATCTATGACGAGGAAAGTGAGGTTCTGCAAGGTATTCAGAACTTCAATTCCATTTTTAGGCGCGTTCGCAACATTGTGAAAAACGACTGTTATTTTCGTGATATCTGTCTGTCTGTCTGTCTATCCTTCCGTCTGTGCGCATGGAACAACTCAGCTGCCACTGGACGGATTTTAATGAAATTTGATATTTGAGTATTTCTCGAAAATCTGTTGAGAAAAGCCAAGTTTTATTAAAATCTGACAAGAATAGCGGGTACTTTACATGAAGACCTATGTACATTTATGATAATATCTCGTTCAGTTCTTCTTAGAACGAGAAATGTTTCAGACAAAAGTTGTAGAGAAAATCAAGAAACACGTTTTGTGTTCAACAACTTTTTTTTCGAAAATCGTACCGTTTATGAAATAATGTGGAAATATTTTACAGAGCCGGACAGGCCACAGAAGACAATATAATACGGCGCATGCGGTTTTCTTGCTGGATAACTAAGGCTACAGACATACACTTAGAATATGTAATACTTCTTGTTTTTCCATGGTAACAATGGTTACGTGAACGCACCTCAGTGTTAGTTTTATACTTACATTGCCTGCCTTTTCTTCTGTTCTGGCAATGTTGCTTCTTCCTCTCAACCTCGAGCTTAGTACTCACGTTCTTTGTAATTGTTCCGGTTTCTTTCAGCCTAAATGTTTTATCCATTTCTGTTTAAAGGCATTTTTTTCTGAATAAGTGGAAATATCTTTTCTTCTCTTGCAATATGCTTCCTTTCCAAGGCATCTCAGTATATGGCAGTTAAAAGTGTAAAAGAGGAGCACTTAAATTAAGAAATAGAAGTTTATTCGTGTAATTCAACAATAATGAAAATTCGAGTAGCACCAAATATTCTACAACAGTACTTGCACATCGCTTTAACTGCCGTGGCTACCATTCTTATTAGCAAGAGAAGGTGGTAAATTTTACTCGTATACGAGTATCATAGTGTGTTCTCTGTTTGGTCCGCAGTGTGAAACAGGAAACAACAGTTACACCACCACACACGGGTTTATTTATTACTGTTTTATTTCTGGATGTGGGTTTTCAGCCTTACCTTGCGCAGCTGTTCACTGACCAAAGAAATTTAATTCTTTTTTAAATTAGCCTGATAATTATTTATTAATTTATTGTTCATTTAACAATTCTGTCAGTCGCTCACAATGTAAGGCGCTGAATGGTAAGATGTTTAATGAATAATGAATAGGAAAGCATGTGAATGAAGCGGCCCTGGCCTAATTTAGGTTGCGGTACTGGCATTTCGGTGACAAATGTGAGCAAAAACCACAAAAATTTCTGTCGTGTTAGCCGGTTTCCGTTTCCTAGACCTGATCCCGGCACACTCACGAAGCAGCAGTGCTAACACCTGGACCGCGATATCGTGAAGTGCTATGTTTAACACTGTGGAGCCTGAAGTCCTTCTAAATAGTACATGAAAATGCAGTTCCTTCCTCGTATAAAAAATGTTGTCTCCATATGCAAAGACGAACCGGTTGATGCTGTTTAGGGAAATAATGACGTTTTGATTGTGAAAAAAACACATGAATTCACTATGGGGGCCAAGTACAAAGTTCGTTTATGGAAGTTTGTGGTACGTGTAGTAACGCCTGTGTTTCAAGAGCTGAGAGCAGTTAGAGTGTTTACGTTGTTTGACAATGGCTACTGTCGTTAAGTGCGAAACTGACACACATCAGAAGACAATATAAATCTGCCCACAGCTGATAAAACCGTCGAACGTCTCGGTCCGGTGGTCAGTAGTCGACAAGTTACAGGCAAGATTTTCGGCCCCAAAATCAGCAATTCTGACTTCATGTACTCCTGACTTTTCTCAGTCCTTTCATCCAAATGCTGAAGTAGCATCTTGAAACATACTATGGCTGCTTCCTTCCATGCAATTTCAGTTCATCATTAATGTAACCTACACGGGAAAGTGTCTTTGAATGATGCAATAAAAATATTCGTATGTTGTCACGATACTAGCCGCGAAAGAAGCTGCTTGCTGAGCGCTTATTTAAGGTTTCCGTATCGGGGGAGGCTATTCCTAGCGCCGAACGACATGAGACGGAATTTATGTGCCGTAACTTGGAAAATGACATTGGAAGACAGTATGCTAAGGTACGAATATTCTCAGGCTAAGAATCGATGCTCACTGAACTAGAGAGATCGTTTCAATATGGGAGGACGTTTGTGAATGTTTCGTACAGTAGAATTTGTCAAAGCAACATCGTGACCTGTTTGGAATACTGTCCCGTTATTTTCCTGTAGTCATTGAGGAAAATCGTGATGAATTTCACTCAGGATATACCGTGACCTGGCTGAGATAAGAACCTCGTATACTTGCAGTAGCATGCTCGTCAGAAGAAAATGCACGGACGCCACAAAAGTAGCCTGTCAGCTGTCTACGACTCTTCCTGTGCTGTCATCAGCAGAAACTTTGCGCTTGCAGAGCTAGAGGCGCTGACGAAATACGCACATTTTCGTTACGATTTTACACTCAGCGTTTTCCTTGATGTGCGCTCATTGTAGATACACGTTTACTGTTGAAAAAGGAATCGCATTGCAGGCAACAGACGATAGCAACAGAGGTCAGGTTTTTATTATGTCTTTATGTTGTTATCACCGTACATTTTGCAGTATATACATAAAAAGTACCAACTAATGCACTTTTCATTATTATCATCAACTAGTGTTTCCCGACATATGTTTCGGCGTCTAATGTCGCCATAATCAGAGGTCACTTATTGTGAAGGTCACTCAGTGTCCATATGGTTTGTAACAAAAGTCTTAGACAAAGTACTTCACATTAACACTTCGCGGAGCACTGGGTTCAGTGACACTATATACATAATACACTTTACCCAAACTGAATTAAAATATTATAAAGTCATATGCACTTGTCTTTAAAAATTGCTTAAAATCTTCCATTATGTCTGTTTAAATATTTACTGGAAGGAAACTGATCGAGATGGAGACATGGAAATTTTCGGCTTCGGTTTGATGCGCGTGTACTTCCTCGTTGTAGGATCGTTGTCACGACCTTGCAAGGAGTGAGATGTTGATCCAAGTTCTACAGTTATATTTGCAATTTGATATCTACAGCAATCCTCCACGAACATACTGATATACTGACATACTTACGCAGCGCGTCCAGCTGAAGGCGGAACTGTCACAGGATCTACCAAACCGCTCATAGCTGAGTTGCGACCGACGATGCCTTCTGCTCTGCAGCACACAGTTCCGTTTTGACGTCGGACCGCGTGCCGTAGAGCGGACGACATTTGATACACAGCAATCGAAGACGGCCTCAGCTCTCTAGTACAACGAACAAACTTTCTCCATGCAACAGAGTCATACCTGAGAAGCTAACAGTCAAACAGTCTGTTTTTTCAGTGTCGCAACAGCCCCAAGTGGGCCAGGGCCTCATCCCTATCGACGCTTCACGATCACACTCAGACACACCACACTCGGTAGGACTCCTCTGGACGAACGATCAGCCCGTCACAGAGAATAGTAAAACAACCACTCAAGATATATCCTGCCATTTATACAGCCTGAAGATTCATAACCATGTTTACAAACTACGTCACTTAGGCAGTTTAATCCATTCAGTGCCGTCACTACCTTTCCCTTTAATTTTTGACTCCTCGTCCTCCCACCTGCGCACATGTCTCCACGCGGGACTTTTCCCACAAGCTTTGCAGTTAGTACCTTCTAGGGGCTTCTCATGTCACCATGCTTGCTGTGTGCCCTGTCCATCTCATGTTCCTTGATTTAATCACCCTAATAACATGTCGTGAAGAGTACAGATAATGAGGTTGCTAAGGATGCAGCATTACCCGTTTTATTTTCCTTTCTTTACTTTTCTTTCTTTATATGTTGGTCTAAATTTGGATGCTGATAACGAGATATGAATCCCTGCTTGATTTCGTGTGTCTGTATTTCTGGACCACATCCTGCTTTGTAATTGTGTGAGTCGCAGAGTTTCTTTCCCTTTTGATATCAATTCTAATAATACACATATCCTCTGTTTCTGTGTGGGAAAGTAGGGCGTAGGGCAACTGATAACCTCACAAACAGCTGTGTATAAGCTTGACTTTTTGCCTCCTCTAACAAAATATGTGCCGATCCCAGTGGCCGGGCGGTCTAAAGAGTAGGTCTGCGGCCGAGCGCTTGCGGGGATCGTTGGTTCGGATCCCACCGCAGGCATGGATTTTTGTCTCTTGTACAGTGTTTGTGTTGTCAGGTAGAGGTCTCTGCGATGGGCTGAGCCCTCGTCCAGAGGAGTCCTACTGACTGTGGTGTGTGTTTGAGTGTAATCAAATGAAATCACAAAACCCTCGACACCTACTGTCAACAAGTAGTTTCATTAATTACTTAACAGTGTAATAATATGTACTGTATAGGTAATTCAGAAGTTATTATCTGTTACCTTCGAAGTTCGCATGATCGCCGTGTTCATGTTTGTTACGGTAAGGAGTTATTGCCAAAATTGTCCTCCTTGGAATCCAGCAGCTCTGTCAAGGTTAGCTAGAGAATCAGCCGATATCTTCTGTAATGACGAATTAAAATTACAGCCCTGCAGAATTCTTAAAGAAGTTATGCAGCTCTTAAATAGGTTGATGATCCACCGTATACCCGAACTGCAAATTTGCAAATAAAGACCAACCAAGTACTCACGTATGCTGTTAAGAACCATAGAAAGTTTCTCTAATCGCAGACTGTTGCTTGGAAACGATCCCATTTCCTTCAGCACATGGCTTACTATACCGAGTGAGCTACATGGGATGATGATGATGATGATGATGATGGCCTACTCAAGCAGGTATAATCCCAAAGGGCAGATAAGAGTTTGGAAGACACAAAAGCAGCTAGCAAACGCGGTTACGAACAACCTCAAGGTTCCTTTAGCACACAGCAGCAGCAGCAGCAGCAGCAGTGGTAACAATAACAGGAGTTTAATGGTGGAATATAAATACAATAATAATAATAATAATAATATCTAATAGGAGTTTATGTAGTAGGCCTATGTCCTTTTAGTCAACTCATGTTTCTTAAACATTTTCTAAGTAAGGTTAACTCATGTTTACGTTAAGCGTGTAAATTCTGTAGGAGGTACGAAGCTCTCAAGTCCGTGGTTATGAATGCGGTCTTCTGGGGTGTGATGCCGTATAGATTGGTATGTGAGTAGGAATCTGCTGCCTTCAGCTTGGAGGTATAGTACATTGAAGACAAAGGCGAATGTTTGCTCCACAAGGAAACATATATATATTCATTCATTCATTCATTCTTTCATTCTGTAGTCTGTCTTACGACAGGTCCGTAGCCTCTTCCGAAGTTAGTTCTCCACAGTGTGAGATCTAGTGCTTCCTCTTTCAATTTCCAGTATCTTCTCTTTTCCTTAAGGTCATCCAGTAGCTGCTTACGTCTTCTTCCTTGTCATATATATATAGAGTCAGTGTAGAATTGGCCGACCCAGACCGTGTTTTGTTAGAATGCATAGAAATTCTTAAATGTTTCCCCGTTCTAATCCCGGCGTGTGTACCATGCGAGAGTGCACAACTCTTCTTTACGTACAGGCACAACTTTGACTTTCTGTTTGTTTCTCTGTGGTGCCGTTATGTATCTAAACCCTTCCTGCAGTCTGTCCAGTCGCGGCAGTATGTACTGGCCCCTTGTCGGCATTTATCCCTTTGAAAGTCGGATATGAAAGTAGTATTTAAAAGTTCAATTCATGCTTAACAGGAAACATTGCGTTGCAGTTACGAAGGAGAATTTATTAATATCGTACAGGGAAACGGTGAGTGTTTATTGTGAGAATCATACGAATCAAACAAGTACACGGTGTGGGAAAACGGGGAGTTTTAAAAGTGTAAGATCAGGTGTGATCTGCGCTCTTCTGGGATATTACGCAGCATTGAGTGTTAATCTGTATCGACGTTTCGGGGAAACCTATCGGTTCCATCTTCAAGGGTCAAGAAATCCTAGAATAAAATGTCGATGTAGGAATACCAGTCAACGCTGCGTAATATTCCAGAAGAGCGCATTTCTCATCTACATGGCGGCGGAAGCCTGAAATCACGCAAGGTCAGGTGTATACATGTGTGTGTGTGTGTGTGTGTGTGTGTGTATGTATGTGTGTATGTATGTATGTATGTATGTATGTATGTATGTATGTATGTATGTATGTATGTACGTGTGTATGTATGTATGTATGTATGTACGTATGTATGTACGTGTGTATGTATGTATGTATGTNNNNTGTATGTGTGTATGTATGTATGTATGTATGTATGTATGTATGTATGTATGTGTGTATGTATGTATGTATGTATGTGTGTGTGTATGTATGTATGTATGTATGTATGTGTGTGTGTATGTATCTATGTATGTATGTATATATGTATGTATATGTGTATGTATGTATGTATGTGTGTGTGTGTGTATGTATGTATGTATGTATGTATGTATGTATGTATGTATGTGTGTATGTATGTATGTATGTATGTATGTATGTGTGTGTATGTATGTATGTATGTGTGTATGTATGTGTGTGTATGTATGTATGTATGTATGTGTGTGTGTATGTATGTATGTATGTATGTATGTGTGTGTGTATGTATCTATGTATGTATGTATATGTGTATGTATGTATGTATGTATGTATGTGTGTATGTATGTATGTATGTATGTATGTATGTATGTATGTATGTATGTATGTATGTACGTATAGTTATTACAGTGCTTTAAAGCGGAAAGACAAGACATTTCTTGGCACTCTGTTTATTGAGACATCCATCGGCCTGTAGCTGGCAAAGATCCCATTTCCTTTTGTCGAATTATTTTGAGCGCTCAAACGCGAGGTGCAATAAACGCATGTGGCTAAAGAAGATAATTTGAGAATCATAAATATGGACGTAAGCGACAGACAGACAGACGGGCAGCCTCGCTGGAAAAACAAACACCAACAGTTTATGTGTCCTCGGGAGCCGACGTTGTCCAGTATTGATAGCATGTCTTGTCGCTGTCAGTAATTAAGTTATATGGCGTCAAATGATTGGTTGATGAGTGAATAATGTGAAGGAAGGTATATTAAGCGACGCGAAGTGGAGTAACTTGAAGTACTATTCCGGTGTTCGCCTAGAGGTACTGAGAAAAACCACGAAAAACCTCATTCAGGCTGACTGGTCTGTCGCTGTCGCTGTAACTGTAACTTAACGTCGTTAAATTTGCAAAACTTCTCGCCGTAAATAACGTGGGTCCCATATATAAATAAGCTGTAGATGGCATTAAGCCCGGTGAACCAACTTCTTGGTGTCCTAGCAACCCGGGGGGGGGGGGACACAGTTTTATTCTTGATCTCGGCCAGCGCATGAGGCACGACCCAGTGTTTCATTCCTGTTTCGACCCGTACGTGGTGCCATAGCAGTGAAATTGTGCAGGGCAAGAGTGCACATCCATTGACAGCAAGACACATTATGTGGTGACGGTTAATTGTTTATAGAACGGTCGAACTTTGTAATTCATCACAAACGCCTCCTTCACAGACATCATTGTAAACAGCCATCTCTAATCTAAGTGCTGAGTGAAGAACCAAGTGGCCGTGATTGTAATACGGGCTATGCGTTTGGAAATCTCAGCGTGTCGTGTCGTGTCGTGTCGTGAAGTAGAGACGTGTAGACCGAACCATTAATATTAAAACGTCGCGGGTCGACTCTTGACACAGAAGCTGATGGATTTATTTGCAGACTTTGGAGACGAGAAATCAGATCGTGAATTTTGGAAAGTGAAATGGTTCTTTAAATCTGAACTATCTAAAATCATATTTTGAACTTGATAAACTAAATCGGAATCTGATAACCTTAGTGTGACTTTGCACAATTCACAAACCACCTTGTGACTTTGCAAGTTCAAGGCTCAGCTCGTGACTTTGAAATTTCAAATACCAGGTAGTGACCTGGCAAGTTCAAAAACCAGATGGTGATTTTGGAAGCTTATAATTCAGGTAGTGACTTTGCAAAGTCCAAAAAGTAGATTGGGACGTGGAAAGTTCATAAACCCGCTAACGACCTTGAAAATTCAAAAACTAGATAGTGACTTGAAATTTCAAAAACCAGATCATGACCTCGAAAGTTCTTAAACCGACTGTGACTTTGCAAGTTCAAAAACCAGATCGTGACTTTGAAATTTAGTCATGAAAGAGGAAGTAACTTTGCAAGTTAAAAACCCAAATCGTGAATTTCGAAGTTCAGAAACGAGCTAGTAACCTTGCAAGTTCAAAAATCAGATCGTGACTGTGTAGGTGTCCAGAGCAGGCAGTGACTTTGCAAGTTCAGATCGTGGCTTTCAAAGTTCATGAAACAGGTAGTGACTGCAAATGCAAGAACCACATTACATTTTTGCAAGTTCATAAACCGAATGATGACTTTGCAATGACTCCGTGACGATGTTCAGCAGTGCTCGGGTTTCCTAGCGCCATGGTCGATGGTGACGTCACGAAGCCGCAGGATGGATGCTCAGACACTGTAAGTCCACGGCGATGACGTCACGTACACGTCACACCTAAAGTCCATCTGACGGACTGCGCATGCAGAGTGAACACAAGAGCACGCGTTGTACTTGTGACAGAATAATGAAAGGTAAGGCTGACTTTGTCCGTGTGATCAATCTTCCCTCTAATCTGCGCGGTTGCGCGGCCGCTCAGTAACTGAAATGCTCCGGGGCACAGTGAATTGTTTCCGCGCGGCTGGAATTTTTCAGTTTTCATTGTAAATATTCTTATTATGCATATTACAAAAAAAAAACCTCTGAGGTGCCGCGGAGTCGTCAGGTCGTGTAAAATATTTGCTGCTCAGAGCAGTAGCAGGTCTGCAAAGCTGTAAAAAAAAATTAGAAGGCAGGTTGTCTGTGATTGATTCAGAATCACGCCGTGAATACATGTAGACGAGAGTGAATGTACAGCTCCACGCGTTATAAATGTCTGCAATAGATGGAAGTGAGTGGTCAATTTCACACTCCGGCCGCTTTACCCCCGGGGAAGAGCTCACGGTGCCCACTGAATAGGAGACTGTGTGGGCCCTAGACCAAGTATGGATGCTTTACAGAAGAGAAAAGTGTATTGCGTACACATAGAATAGAGCGGGGATTCCCCGGATATCCAGTTCACGTGGCTAGGCCTTATACCGTGGGTGTCCAGTCTTTTTGCAAAAGCGTCACAACCATCATTGTGAGCTGAACTGCGGCTGGCACGTGCAAAAGTCACAATAAGTAGTATACCTAGACTTCTAAATTATCGCGAAATGTATATAGTAGTGCTAGATGTGTACAATTTAAAAATGTGATCGTGGGCCGCATTAAACAAGCTGGCGGGCCGCGGACTGGAGACGTATGCCCTATACCAACCGAGCTAGCCCGGCTCAGGAAGAACACTAATAATAAATGCAACAGTAATGTAATGGTAACGGCCCGAAGACTAGACCTAACGAAAAGCCAGAACACAAGCCTGATTGGCCGTCACTGGCAGAAATAATTATACTTTCAATTTAATTTCGACCAGCTTATGTTTCTGGTGGTTTTCTGCGACATTTGGCGTTTGGTTTAAACTGTAGCCGTTTTCTTTGCTTCGCAGTACTTTTTTTTCTTCTTCTTCTTTTCTTCCCCCCCCCCCCTCGAAGAGACAGTTTCCGTCTTAGGGCGATGTAATGATTGCCTTGGCACCACTTGCTTGTCGTTTAACGAAGTGTAACGGAGACATGCCAAACAGCGATACAGGCTGAGAGGTCCGGCCAGTGGCCTCTGAGCCACAGGTGCCGAGATGGGCAGAGCTGGAGTAGATAATGATGGGTTTTCGACTCCTCCGGAAATCGTGAGCTTGTCGGTCGCCACTGCCTGAAGTTGTGCTGCAGTTAATTCTATAGTTAACAAGCTAGATAGACTCCGGTGGTTTGGAAGCTACTAACAGCCACTTTTTCTGTTTCAACCCTTCCTAGAGGGCTCCATAATGTCAAATTCACAGAGAGATCAATTGTTTTGCGGGATCCACATGCTGATATCGTCACCGTAAACGTTTTATCCAAGGGCCGAAGGCTGTGAATGGGGGGGGGGGGGGGCGAGGCATAGTCATGAAAAAAGATATATACAATATATACAGATATATACAGATACATACAATATATATATACAGATATATACAATATCGTATATAAACACAGATATTATAAATTTAAATATGTATAAATACATTTACAAAAATATTACTAGACTTGTTGCAATAATGAGAAAGCCACGCTCCGTCAGAAAAGTTGAAATCGACAAAACAAAGAACGGTACTGAACAAGTCCACTGATTAATGCTGACTCAAGTGCCCCCGTAGCATTCCTACGAGGTGCGTTACAACGTTACCGCATTATCCAATACATTAACATCCCTATCCCCTGTTCCCAGTCAGGCCCACGTGTGGACCTTCTCCTACCTTTTCTAGCGTTTTATGTTACCATCCGATGTGTGAGAAGCAGTTAGATTGTACTCATGACGTTTTTCGGCATGCTTGCTACATGGTCTGTCCATCAGCAAAAGAGTGGTACTAATGTTGGGATTCGAGCTTTGTTTAGCCTAGTGCAAGCCTTTCATCACTGCAGAGCTCTGTGTAGATGCCACTTCCGGTCTCCAGATCAAAGCTGTGTCGCTTCCTGTGTGTGTCATGTGTTGGTGCTCTGTCCGCCTCGCAGCTTTAAATAGGCCACGACAGGTGGTCGTCAGTTTGAAGCAATCTGACAGAGGATTCGCATCTCTGTAGTTGCAAAAATTGGCTTTGAATAACTTTAGAATTACTCAAGCTGTGGTCCAGCGTCGTGTCCGGCTGCCGTACCGGCTCGGAGGTCAGCTGATATCTCCGTATGGTTGGCGTAGCCATGCTATTAGTAGGCCTTACACAACGTCCGAAGGTAAGATAATAGCGATGATGAGTTAGGAACGATGAGAAAGGAGGCGGTCTTGACTTCTTTGTGGGCGTTATCTCGGCGTTTGCTTGAGAGAAATGAGGAAAAACATGAAAAGTTGTTTTCAGGGCCGAGATTTATATCCCGGACTTGTCGAATATAAATAAAGCAGGAGGTGCTGCTTACTGGACCGCCATGTTCGGGTCATGTGGTATTTTAGTGATTGTATTTAGCTCTTACATTAGAATGATGGGATTTTTTTTTTCATGGCTCGACAGCCCCTACTGGGGCTAGGGCCTCCTCATTGTCGAGGCTTCGTGTTCACACTCAGACATATCACGCTCAGTAGGACTCCTCTGGACGAGTGATCAGCCCGACGCAGAGGCCTCTACCTGACAACACACAACACTCACGAGAGAGAGACATCCATGCCCCCGGCGGGATTCGAACCCGCAATCCCAGCGAACGAGCGGCCGCAGACCGACGCCTTAGACCGCGCGGCCACCGGCATCGGCAGAATGAAGGGATGGTACCTTAAAATGCACCACGAACCAGTTTCTCCATTCCGTCCTCCTTAAAAGCCCCTAATTTGGCTTTTGATTAATGTATATGATACAGTGTCGTATAACAACTCGGGAACGTGCTGACTCATAGGCATCTGGGGCGTGTTATCATGGGAATATCAAATCATGTTTTCATGCCTCAGATAAACATCAATGCTTTGTGAGTTTATTTTGTACCCCCATCACACAGATAAATTTTGTATTGTTCGCCTAAATACATGGTACATAATACAGCACAGGATGTCGCTCAGACATAGGCACTTTACATGCCTGCTTCACAAAACCATCTGAAAAAACACACATGCTGTACATACATAAATTATTAAAAGTTTTACATTACTTAAATCCTGATAAAATAAAAAGGTAGATAAAATGTTTCACAATTTTAGTGCCGTCTTAGGCTATGTCTTGTGTGCTTCTTGCTTGTAACGCAAAGAGCAGAAGATTAAATAAATTGCGGTGTGTCATTGACTACGTATGTGTGTTTTGAGGAGTCGGAGCCCAGTTGACCACAGGGGGCAGATATCTTTATCTTCGTTATTAGTGTCTTATGAACTTAATTCAACATACTTAAAGGTGGTGAAATTTCATCCGAAAAACCGAAGATGATTTGAGTATTTTATTAACGTATATTGTACGAGGCGGTATTGTTAAATTGGCTTAAGGATGTAAGATACAAAGGTAATAATGAATTTATGTGAGTTATAATACAACTTGTTTATGTAATCCTGATTCACAGGCATTCAATGAGATAAGATTACCATATGTACGAGTATTTGTTGCAGTCGAGATCGTAGATGGGAAGATAATATTAATAGGGATCTTAAACAAATGGAAAGAGAGGTCGGACACTGAATTAACCCTTTAAAGACGAAGCGTATCTGTTTTATATAAGGACTCTGTGCGTACCGCGCTGTAAACACTCTCCACTTTGGTTATAAAAACCAATCTCTTAAAGTTTTATAAGGCAAAAGTTGCTGTTTGTTCTGAGATCCGTCAAAACACATAAACGCAATGTGGGCACCACGTAGAATTTTTTAATGTTAAACCTGGTGGTACGTAAAGTTACCGCTAGGCTTTGAAAGGTTAATACAGCTCAGAACGGAGAGCAGTGCGGTGAGCTTACGTGAAAATGGTAATTAACCTTCAGGTTAAACATAGCACAGAGAAGTTCTTGAGTAGGTGAGCAAGTGTCAGCATTTCAATGGGACTTGTGATCTGCGGGTTTAAGTCTAAATGTAATGTTGTTATTGTTGCCTGATTTTCATATGCTTTGTGTTTACCATGACAGCCAGTGTAAAGATGTATTTACAGCACTGGCGTACATTTTCTCCCACGAATTTACAGTTGAGATGACAAGAAAGATAAAGTATTTGTCAGATTACATTAGAAGACGTTCGTGCTTTCGAAAAATTAGCGAGGTTCTACGTTCCCAAGGCCTTGAATATTAAGATTACGGACGTCTGTGACGCCGTGCAGTAGAAGACTGTGATCGAATCAGGTGGTCTGGTTATTTGCGAACATCATGTATTTTAACGACTCGAGCATAGCACCTAACTCATGCACCGCATGCTTTAATATTCTGAAACTCTGCGTAGTGGCCACACAGTATATTTATGTGTCTTTATGATTCTCAAAATCAACGGCGATTTCTTATTTCTCTAACTCGCGTTAGCCGGTTGGCTTTTGTAACAGAGACGCTTTGTGTTTTCTGCGAGACAGGATTTGCATTTTTAGGAGCGTTCGCAAAATTGCGAAAAGCAACTATTAGCTTTGTCATGTCTGTCTATGTCTGTCCGTCCGCGTGGAACAACTCGGCACCCACTGAGCGGATTTTCGTGAAATTTGACATTTGAGTACTTTTCGAAAATCTGTCGGGGAAAAGTCAAATTTCATTAAAATCTGACACGAATAACGGGTACTTTACAGAAAGACCTATGTACCTTTGTGATAATATCTCAATGAATTTTTCGGATAATGAGAAACGTTTCTCACAACATTTGTAAAGAAAATCAAAACCCACGTTTTATGTTCAATAACTTTTTTTTTTCCGCAAGTCGTGCCGTTTGTGAGATAATGTGGGAAAATATTGTACAGCCCGAAAGGCCACAGATGACAATATATTACGGCGCAAGCACTTTGCATGTTGGATAACTAAGGCTACAGACATTCACTCTGAATATGTAATACTGACTGCTTTTCCACGGCAACAGTGATTACGAGAAAGCGCCCCAGTGTTACATTTATACGTACAGTGGCTGTCTTGTAAAATTTTACTTAGATGAATTTCAGACTGCTAAATTTTGTACCTAAATAGCAGCAACCTCTCGTCGCGGCATTTACATGGCGCCGCATATAACGACTTTACCAATATGACTCCGCTTGTGGAGGCTCCCGTCTCTCGGCAGCCTGTCGTGCAGTAAACGTGTGACCCAGTGTTCTGCTGAGGCGGTCTGCGGATTTCGTTCACAGTGTCCGTCGGTGCAGCAAGTCCCTTGGGAATTTCCAAATTCCTCCACTTCTCCTCATTCTTCATTGTTTCCTTCTTCGTTTCACCTCCCTCTTACACTACAGTTACCGACTGACAGGGCAGATTGCTGTGCAGGACTCTGTAATACCGGCAGTGACGTCACTGTCACGCCTGGTGCGGGAATTCCCAGACATTAAGGCGGCTGCGTTATAGTGGCTGCACGCGCGGTTGCCTCATTACCGTCCGGGAAGGCATTGCTAAATTAGGGCGAACGAAGATTTTTTTTGAGGATTCTGAACCGATTTTTCGCGCTTTTCGACATAGGCAGCTTTTCATCTGGTTGTCGCTGCAGAGCCGGCTCAAGCATTCGACGAAAATTTCCGCTGCCACAGCTTACAACATGTGATCTTTGTCACAATTGATCCGTCACAATTAATAATTTGGACTGTAATGTGCATCATCACTAGTGTCGCAGATTATCAAAACAGTTTCGTTTACACTGTTGTGGCGTGATACATTCAGATGTCTCTCAGTGAATGGTCACGACATGAACACAAGGGCAGTAAAAATTAATTTCAGGTATAAAAACAAAGAGAAAGTTTTGTAAACTTCATCGCTTCAGTGGCCGGTCTGCGTCGAATTTCGAACCCTGTCACTGCTACGATTGAGAGCTATGTAGGAGCCTTTCATGTCACGTGACCGAGGGCACCGTAGGAACCAAAACACGAAGTCTAATAGGTAATGAAAGCATGGCGGATGAAAATCACAACCGACGCTGTAACTACTGAAATTGTTGAGTGTGAATACAGTAACAGTGATCTGCAAAGTTACAGTACATCAAATACACGGGCACACTAATTCCCACAAACGAAAGTAGATAAGCCACAGGAGTTATCATCGGACGGTAATGGCTAACAGTTGCGTGCAGGATACTGATCGTTACTCAGGAATAAAGATTTGGCCTTGACAGCGTGGGTGGGGTTCCCGTATATTTGGGCAAAGCTGACAGAGGAAACGTATCGATCCTGTCAGAAACATACCTTTATCACTTTTCAGTGGTCACCACTTTTTAGGTGTTCAGTTTATAACAAGCCTGGAGACAAATTAATGTACAACTGTAACCGGAGAGAACACTAAGAGAAAATTCTGTCTCGTGACACTTGAATTATCTCGTCCTCACAAGAAATGTCTGCGCTTCGGCCCAATGTATTTTAACTGGAATGCGTCGGTTACCGGTCATAAATCTGTGACAGTCTGATTTCACCCTGTGAAACTATTGCAAAGGTCAAGGTCGTATTCCTGAGTAACCAGCAACACTGCGGACCAGATTATCTGAGCGTTCGGATCAACTGAAAACTGCATGAAACATTTGTGCACATGTCCACTTTTGTGGTGGTGACTGATGGGAATTCACGAATGGCGATGGAAATAAACTAAATGTATTTGGAAGAAATTTTATGGCTCCACCAACGAAAATGACTTATGGCGAATCAGAAACTTTTGGGAATCGTGTCAGCTGTATGACGGGCCAGGTGGCTGTGACACCTATCAACGTGCCAAACGAAAAAGTACCTTTCAGCAAGCCAGAGGGTAAGGGTGGGTACGCACTTGTAACGTTACCGCGTATCGTAACGCTGTAACGTTGCGCAAGTGGCTGACACAGTACGGAGTTACGAGCTAAACTTGCATCCCGTAGCAGAACGGCGTAAGAGTAACCACCACGCGTGACACTGTGACGTTCCCAGTTTGTTACGGGAGCTCAAGTGAGTGCGATGTCTTTGCAGCTAGCAGCAGCTTCGTACATTTACATACATTATGCTGGAAAAGAAAAGAAAAGAAAAGAAAAGGAAAGAAAAGAAAAGAAAAGAAAAGAAAAGAAAAGAAAAGAAAAGAAAAGAAAAGAAAAGAAAAAACAGCGGCGGTCGTAGCAAACGCAACTGTACTCAAGCAGGGAAGTGTACAGTGCTTCAGGTTTATTAGCGGACTTGAATTATCAGTCGGTCAGTGGGTTACATAAAAATTTCATCAGAATGTCTCCTACTGAATTTGAATATTTAATTCATTTGATATTTTATTGTAGTGCAACGGATGCTTTGGCTTCCTATAGTATTTGCTTCTTCTTATAGAGGTCTATAGATTCTATCACTCTTTCCTGAGTCCACTCCATTCTGAACACGCAGCCACAAAAGCCGCACAAAAAGAACTGACCCATCGGACGGTGGTGTACTGCGTACGTGGGACGGAGCGCGTCCACACTTGCTCAAGCCGCTACTGTAACATCCCTTTGATGCGACGGGCAGATACCGACATCGTACCGAACAAGGTCGTAACGTTACACCGTAACCAACTTTTGATACGTTGCGGTGTAACGTCCACACTGTCACGTTACGGTGTTACGTTACACGGTAACGTTACAAATGTGTACCCACCCAAAGAAGAAAGCGTCTTAAAAGAGACGTACGAATTCTTGGAATCTGTGGAAGAACTAACGTCAGATGGGGAAGCGTCCACCAAGTTGTAGCACTAAAGACGCATGTAGGCGCTTGAAATGTGGGGACGTGATTGGAAACGCACATTAGAATGGACCGTGATCTGGACTGAACTGGCTGAGAATCATGTCGCATAATGGCAGGAAATACCTTGACAGAAGAACCTCCTTGGAATGTGGTCACTCAGCGGTCGGACGTGGGAGCGCGCTCCGCTGTGACGTCACACGCCAGTGCTGCAATCTGGAGCGCTTCGGGACTGAAGAGATGATAAATGTGTTTGGGAAGCGAGACAGCTCGAAGCTGTAGTTCTGTTTGTATATGTTCGTCAGACAGTGATACGGGATGTGTCGGTTTAAATGCTAAGACTAAGCATGTGTTGGTGCTCGTGCCTGTGGAGGAGCTGACACACCTTGATCACTGTAGCTGTAGACGTAACTTAGCTGACAACAATGAAACGGGTGGAGGGGGGCAAATCGACCATGGATATTAGAAGTCGAGTTATAAAGTGGGGGAAGATCTGTTTCAACCAGTCCTTAACCTTTTAAAGCCTAGCGGTAACTTCACATACCACCAGGTTTAACATTCGGAAACTCTACACGGTGCTCACATTGCGTTTGTTTTTTGTACGGATCTCAGAACAAACAGCGATTATTTCCCTATACAGCATTAACGGTTTGATTTCTTATAACCGAAGTGGAGAGTGTTTACAGCGCGGTACGCATTGAGTGCTTATATAACACAGACACCTTCCGTGTTTAAAGGGTTCATATACATACACCCCTTTCCCTTACTCTCATCCCGATACTTTTATTTGCCTCTTTTGAACTTAGTAACAAAAAAATCGTAGGTAGAAAAATATGACCCCCCACTGCCCCCTCCCCGAATTACGCCTGTGACTAGTGATTAGATTGTGGACTCCGTAGCCGGGGAATAGGGTGTCACGCAGGGGCAGATATTTTCCTTTGTCCACAACATTCACATAGGCTTTGTGTCCATCCACCTCCTGTCGAGTGGATGTGCTTTCTCCGGGAGTAAACCACCTCACCTCCATTTCATTTATTAACACAGTTGATATAGCTACAGGTTTCGGCCAACAATAAGCTGTTTTCAGGCCACAAAGTAATTGAAACTAATATACTACATATGTAATGCTCTTTATTGTCAGTTTTAATCATTTTGTGACTTGAATATGGCCTATCGGTAGCCGAAGCATGTAGCTATATCGACTGTATTAAATGAAACAGTTGTGCTAGACTGAAAATTGTTTGTTGACATTGATATAATGCACAACTGGATGAAAAATATAACAGTAAGTCACCTGCATTTGACAAATCCTAGGTTAAGAATGGGCGAAGATGTGCCTCCGCTCCGTCACACGCCATCAGGGCGTAATGGAGGGACGATTTAACGTTTACTTCTATGTCAAGGGTTGTGCAATGGCTCAGGCGGTTAGTCGCCGGTTTATTACCACGGATAACCGGGTTAAATTCCAGGCCACCCCGTGTGAGATTTGTGGAGGAAAAAGTGGCACTGGAACAGATTTTTTTCCCCCCGAGTACTTCGGGTCTTCCCTGTCAGTGCCGTTCCACCGGTGCTACGTACTCGTTTATTCGTCTGTCATCGATGCTGTATAACCTTAGCAACTGACAGCATTGTTCAATAACGCACTTCGTTACCAAATGCCGTGGGTGGGTATCCAGTTAGATGGCGGATTTATTTGCTGCTTGTACAGTTAGTAAATTAACTCGCTAATTAGTTCATAAATCAGATATTATTATCTTGAGTTAGTTGGTTAGTGCCTTAGGTATTTATTTATTTAGTGAGCGGTTAATTGATACGAAAACAATACTATTGGTCACTGGTGGCCGCAGTTACCAGTCTCGTGCGGAGCGTCGGTACGGCAAATCAAGTAGCTACTTAGGTAGTTATATATACAACCTAGTCTAATGATCGGTGTGAGAAGTCTGTTTCCTATTGGGAAGGTCCCGGGTTCCAATATCAGCCCATAGGCTGGCGAAATGTTGCTGACAAGTACAAACTGAAGCACTCGGGAGAAGTCTGAACCGTTAGGCCTGCTGTGATCCGGGCTGATTGATCCCTGGAGGCTAGTTTCATAGAACACTTAACCCATTTATATGTTAAGAGATGGCAGAACGAGTATTTATTCAACACTTCTACCCTATACTGAACCGTGTGTTGTCAGGTAGACGTCTTTGTGACAGGCCGATCCCTTGTCCGGAGCAGTCCTACCGAGTGTGGTGTGTCTGTGGGTGATTTCGAAACATAAAACATGAGGGAGCCTAGGCCCGTGTCGGGCACTTGTGCCAATAAAAAATGTTGAGTAAGGCCTTTGTCTGAATTTCGTAAGTCTTTTTCGAACCAATAAAACTATGCAGCGAAAATCGGTACTATCACTTTATATACTAATAATTGCGAAGAGTGACAATTAACTTTGTCGTGTCTGTCTGTCCGTTTCTCCGTCCACATGGAAAATCTCGGCTCCCACTTGAGGAATATTCATGACATTTGATATTTGAGTATTTTTTGAAAATCTGCTGAGAAAATATAAGTTTCATTAAACCGTGACAAGAATAACGGGTACTTTACATTAAGACTATGTACGTTTTTGATAGTATCTCGCTGAATTTGTCATAGAATGCCAAATGCTTCAGACAAAAGTTGTAGAGAAAATCAGAATACACATTTTATGATCAATAACTTTTTCTGAAAGTCGTGCCGTTTGTGAGATAATGTGGCAAAATATGGTAGAGCCGGACAGGCCACAGGTGACAGTATAATACGGTGCATGTGGTTTGCATGCTGGGTAACTAAGGCTACAGACACACAACCACAATATGTAATGCGTATTGCTTTTCCGCGGCAACAATGGTTACATGAAAACCCCTGAGATTTACGTTTGTAATTACAGGGCCTGTCTTCTAAAGTTTACATTGCTACTGCACAGACTAGCAGTGTTGCAAGTCCCATATTCTTAATGTATTATTTATATAATGAAAGTATTACTAATTTTAACTACTTTCTTTTCGAGGGAAACTAAGATTATAGTGTATAATTTTTAATGACACTATTTGCAGATGCAATGATACAGCGCGGAAGGGTTGCATGATTACTGAATAATGACTTGGAAAGGACGTGCAAGGATGCGACCTTGGCCTAATTTGAAGCTCGGAAAATGCCTGGAGGAGCTGAAGAAAGCCACGAAAAATGACAGTCCGTGTCAATGGGCCGAGATTTGAAGCTGGTACCTCCAGAATATGAACCAAACTTGTTACCCACTCAACGACAATTTTCGGGTTTGGGGGAGGACCTTTCTAATCCAGCAATAAAATGCAATTGTTCGCAGTCATGTTCATATACAGAGTTGGTCGCCCCTAATTCGCGATATTTATTGTCACCTCTGTATCAGTGTCATCTGTTTATACAGCCGCACAATGTAAACATAGCTTGCCTCATCTGCACGAAATACGGGGGTAATGCTGGTGGGGGGACAGTTGTATAGTACAGGGTGTGTTCGTAATTATCCGTGTACTTTAGGATGTCAGGTTTCGTGAAAATCTGTAAGTTAGTTTGAAAGTTACGCTCATGCAGGTGTGGTGTTTGTGGTTTTTGTTTGTAGATGCAACTTTTTACATCACAAAGGCAATTTCAAAACCACAAGATCATATGCGGGATGCAGAGCAGTTATTGACGGTAAAAGTCTTATTTTTCAAGGAAAACTCGCTCTTTGTCAAGCGCTCGAGTGGCTAAAATTACTGTTAATTAATTATTAGCACTATTGCAATAAAATTACTGCATTAATTAATTATAATTTCAGTTCATTTGTATGATATTTAAACATTTACTTTTACCTCGCGGAAGACGCTGTCCACAAAACGAGAGCAATATTGGTAAATGTATTTAGACTTCCCGTCCAAAACAACTCTTTATTTATTATAATACAGCTACATGTTTTGGTCCACTTACGAGACCATCAGAAGGCTGTGAAATAAAAACGTTTAAACGAGACAAATATGTATACCAAGCATGCAGTTCTTTCTTTGTGAGATATCATGTATTACAAATATTTTTAATTGACACAACAGAATCTAACAACTTAAGTTTTTGTAATGTATGAGATCGCACAAAGAAAGAAATAAGTTATACAAAAACACTAATCACCACCAAATGCACACAGAGAGTTTTATCATCAATCGTAACACACTCCTATATGTTTCAACCCTGCTGGGTCATCTTCAGGGAGAACATTTTTGCTATCGTTGCCTGCAGGCCGGGACCGCAGACAGTTCACGCCTCCAGTACACAGTCAACAGCACATTCTCACTCAACTATAAAGTACAACCTTAGTGCAACGATAACAAAAATGTTCTCCCTGCAGATGACCCAGCAGGGTCGAAACATGTAGGAGTGTGTTACGATTGATGATAAAACTCTCTTTGTGCATTTGTTGGTGATTAGTGTTTTTGTATAATATAGTGCACGGACATGGAACACATTAAAGGAATACGTGTATGGCTTGCATACATATTTGCCTTTTTCAGAGTTTTCAGCTGACAGGCTGATGAGGATCCTGTAATTGTACCGAAACGTTGACCTGTATTACAATCAACGAATAGTAAAATCTATATATTTACCAGTACTGGTAATATAACACGACAGGATGGCAACCATAAGAAGCAAAACCAGCCTGTTAATGCTGTGTAAGGAAATAATCGCCGTTTTTTCTTGGAGAATCGTATGAAACACATACACCTAACGTGTTGGCAGTGTTCAGTGTTTTGATGTTAAAAGCATGTGGTACGTATAATAACCACTGAATTTTAAATACATAACGTTACAAAACATTTACTTACATTTTTCCCACTCAGTTGAAACTTCTTTATGTGTCTGGTGTGATTATCACAAGACACAGTAGGTATTTCCATAAATATAATAGCAATCCTATCTTTGGAAGGGAAAGAGTGTATTTTGGGAGGCTAGAACCGAGGTTTAAGTATTGTTTAAACAACATCGAATTCTAAATGCTTGCAGATTTCCAACACATGTAATTGCTGCTGCCTCCAATGTAATTTCAAGTGGCTGACTGCCGCCGCTCTTTTCCCGCAGTCCCAATGCTTCAAGGTCTATCTGCATGGCACCGCATTTTTTGTTTCCCGAGTTGATGACTTTCACTTGTAGATATTTGGTAGGACTCCACGAAGGAGAGGTTCAGCCCACCGCAATTCCTCTCCCGACACGGGACAACACAGACACAGAAAAGTGGAGACAGACATATATGCCGCGACTGGGTTTCGAACTCACACTCTCAGTGAGATCTGAGCTCTTCAGGGATGTTAGCCAGCGTCGAATGGTAATGTTTACCGACGTTTCGGGACAACGTATCAATACCATCTTCAATGATCGATGGTACCAATACGTTGTCCCGAAACATCGGTAAAGGATTAGCACTCGAAGCTGCATAATATCGCAGAATATCTCATCAACATCGCGGCGGAAGCTTGAAATCACAGTCTCAAGAATTGGGGCTGTAGAAGACAGTACATGGTAACATGGTAACATGGACCGCGTGGTAACTGTGGTTGACGGACTGCTAAGATGGATCTTAACATAGGCTACGTCTACTTCCTTACTCTTTCCCATTCGTAACCGTTGTGTAGTGCTGGCAAGCGATTTGCTAGACCTGTTGACTTGCGGACACCCCTTGGCTGGCTGCGTGCCGACAAAGGAAGGCCGTTGTTTTTGGTGGGGTGCGCGCCACTGCGTCACTGAACGCAAATACATACCGGAGCGACGTCATGGTTTTATCTATATTGATACAGATCGCTTGCTGCATTACACTTTACACGGGTGGGCCGGTAGTTCTCAGTCAATATAGTATCTGGTCTGCAGCGCAAACGATCGCGTTTTGATTCTCGGCGGAGGCAGAGATTTCTCTTTTTTTCGCCAGAGCTTCCGGACCAGCTGTGGGATCCACTGAAAGTCATATCTAATGGCTACAGGCGGCTTCATATGGGGGGGGGGGGGGTAGGTTAAGCAGGTCCATAGCCAAAGGGGAGCAAGTGGGTGCAATGAATCCACTACAAATTTGAATGCACCTGCTAGGAATTTGCAAAATATCAAAGACAAACATGCTGATCAACCCGCTAGAAAACGTGGGACACCCTACAGCATCCACGTGTTGCGTCTGTTGAACCGCCGTCGTTGGATACAACTCATATTCAAAAATGTATGCTTGTGCAAGATGTTTTGTTGCAGTGTTATACTGCGCATTATGTAACCAAAGCGTTGATTTTGTGGTCCTAACAAATGCTCGTTGCATACATAATATATTTACACGGTACATGTGTGATAGAGCATTATATACGCATCTAAACGTATGTATGTATGTATGTATGTATGTATGTATGTATGTATGTATGTATGAGCACCCGCACTGGAAGCCGCTGGACCCACTGTGTTCATGGTCTGGCTACGGGCCTGGCGTGAATCTGTCCACTCAGCTCCATCTAGTTCCGAAATCCGGAATGCGTGGACTCCAGTCCATTGGTAATATTAATGTCATGAATTAAGGTCAGTTAACCACAGAGACAATTAGCTGTTGCTGTCTTTTTTACCACGTGGAAACAAGGTACCAATTTTCTGATGCTGGTCGTTTTTGTCGCGTTTGAAACAGGATGTAAAAATTATTCTGTTAGCTTTGCTATACCTGCATGTCTGCCTGTGTGTAAACAACACCAGAGGGCTAGATGAAATTTCATTCAATTTAATGTCGAAGAATTGTACTAACGTTTTTCGACACGTTCCAGTTTCGGTTATAATCGGACAACTATAACAGGCACTTTACGTGAAGGCGTACATGCGTGTTTGAGGGCTTCTGGAGCCAGAAAATCCGTTTCATCCTGCGGTGGTGGGTAACGAGTGATCCTTAAGCTCGAAAATTTAGCAGTAGGCCAAACATTCAGTGGATTAGATTACTTCCAATCTGCCCATTGTCTTACTGAGATCAAGTTTTATACCTGTGCAAACATTATTACTGTCAGCGTTGCTGTGCTTTGTTTGCAAGGCCTCCGTGCGTGTTCGCACTGTATACAGGATCATTCAAGAGCAGTGACACTCGCTTTCCTATGTGAAATCAGAAGTTCACCACCATGCACGACCGGATTAAGACATTTCTGGGGCGAGTGAATACATAAATTTTGGAGCCCTGAAACTGACAGTGCTTCTAAAGCAGTATAAGAATTTATGCACAAAATTATTATTATTATTATTATTATTATTATTATTATTATTTCTTACTGCAATTGGGTTTTCACCCGGTGGCAGCAGTCTTACACCAGTACAGACACCACAATACAATAACACATACATAAACGGAACAGCACAAATTACAGTACAGTACAAAATACATTTCACAAAAAAAAATCTGAAATACAACAATACAATACAATACAGCCACATAGATTACGATAGCCTTACACCGGCCATGTCACCACGTTTACGAAAGCGCGATATTGTACTTAATTGTGAGCCAGTTCAATGTTGTCCAAACCTTGTTTTCTGTTTGTCTATGATTCATTTTGATATTATGTTATCTGCATCGAATTCGCCCAGTGACGGTCTAATGTTCAGGTTTTCTTATTTCTTAATTGTCCGCCCACGTTATCGAGTTCTCTGTAATGCGACTCACCTAGAGGTCCTGGATTCAATTATCGACCAGGAGAGTGACTTCGTTTATGCCTCTACACATATGCCAGGACGGTGTAAATATAGTCCAAATTCTAACACGGATTTTAAGTAAGAAAAATTATGCTTAGGCAGATGTATAGAGAACTAAAGAATATTACACGTTTGGCAGTTCCAAAATTTACGCTCCACATCTAATATAATTACAGTGATTAAATTACACAAGATGAGACATCTGGCTCATGAAACAGCAATTTGTCGTAACACACACAATTCGTCAAACTGAGATTCCCGCATTACCCGACAGTTGAGTTACAAATACACCTTCTTTCAAAATGTTGTGTCCACAAAAAATTGTTTTTCCTTATATTATCTTAAAAAACATAACACGCTTAAGTGTTGGTCTGTTGAGCATCGGTCAATTTTTTCTGTCTCATGCAAAATTATGTATCGGCGAGTTATGACAAATTGCTGTTTCGTGAGCGATACGTTATATAGCACGAGTGGATTTGTTTTCTTCGACGGCGCTTTGAGACCCTGAGTTTGGATAGGCCTGAATGATGGGATGGTTAGTGAATTATGAAATGGAAGGGATGTGGATGGAGACGATCGTAGCTTAAGTTGAGGCTATTTCCGGTCAATTTCCTGGATGGATAGGAAAACCACGAAAACCTCACTAAGGATAGCTCGTCCCTGGGCCGAGATTTCTATCGAGGACCCAAGAATACAAAGCATTAGGGCTAGATATATACTGATGTTTACATGTTTATATATCATCCGACGAATAAAAGGTGTATTTGTTGAGGGATATGATAGGTCGGTGTGGAGCGGCAGAACCTGCTGCTGGCGCACAGTGTCTACCATGGAGGGCTATCTGTACGACACCAAGTACCAGACGGTGCAGGTAATTAGTGTGACGCCGTGTAGTCTGTTAAACAGGTAGAAGAACGCACTGCCTCCATTGTCAGCATACAAGACATTAGGCTGTTGACTCTCTGACATTGATTGGCTGGCTGGCTGGCTGGCAATTTTAACACCGTAAAGATATGAACAGGGTTGAAGAACCTCAGTGTAGGATTTGTGAAGCTTTGGGTTCTATGAAAGTAGGAAGTTCCTTGACCAGTTTTCCAACTATCAGGTATTTAAAGAAGACCAAAATTACTTGGTTTGTTGGGATAGCAGCCGCGTCAGATTGCTTAATATTGAAAAAGCCAAAGTTTCGAGGGCCGTATCCGCCCTTAACATCAGGGAACTGAGCCAGCCGAAATGTTGGCTTACTCACCATTAAGCAACCTGACGCGGCTGATAGCGCGAGAACATTTTATCCAGTTTAGTCGCCGTGAAAGCTTTAAATTATACTACTTGGTTTAAGTTATTCATACCGTGCATATTCCTACAATCAATGTATCAACCAACTTATGCACTTAACAAAATACATTCAGAAGCAATTATAAAACTCCTACATGTTTCGGCACCGGCGTGCCATCTTCAGGGAGTTATTCTGAACAAAGGAGTAACAAGGCCAACAGCTAATCAGGTATTGTGTCTCCCTTTTCAAAATGATTAAAATATTAAAATTCTAAAATTACTAAGTTAATAATAATAAAATTACAATGTTGTAAATTTAAAAATTTTGAAATGAGCCGTTCCAGGTAGAAGTTTCCAGTCGTTTACACTCCGACTGGTGTACGTATACAAACATCTGTCTTCGTCTATATGATTCGGAAAGGTCTCCGCCTGGTCGAGCGTGAGAATTGTGTCGTGTCGGTCGGCGTGGTGTACTGAATGGGTGGGGGTTTTATGATTGCTTCTGAATGTATTTTATTAAGTGCATAAGTTGGTTGATGCAGGGGCGCACCCAAGGGGGGGGGGCTTTCCGGCTGCAGCCCCCCAAACCCCCCAAAACTGAAATTTAAAAAAACACCGATTTTGTAGATATTATGATATCAAAAGTTTTACGTGATTTAACCTTCAACCGAAGTCAGCCACTGAAATCGGCTGATGACTAATACATTATAGTTTTGAAAAATAAATTAGTAAAATAAAAAAAACAAGAAGATTGGACACTCTGACTGAGTCATGGAATACGTAATTACGTTTGTATGTATACAAATGCAGTTGCAGAGAGTGGTATGTTATACTTACAACATGATTTTTATAACATAACTTTTAAAGTGAAACATAAATTATATATAGCCTCAGGGTCAGCCCCTCCCCCCAGCGAAAAATTCTGGGTGCGCGCCTGGGTTGATGTGTTGATTACTTGTTTTTTTAATATTATCTCTCTAATTATGCTTGGTATTTAAAGTAGAGTTTCCAGAAATATTTCTGGACTGAATTTCTTTGCCAGTTTCTTCCTTTCGACGCCCTAACTACAAGATCAGCCCATAATAATCTCCTTTGTTTGATTATATAAAAGACGTTAGATCAGATGTAAACATTACCTGGTCGAAAGTGGCGAGGAACTTCGGGATATGCAACGAGACAGGGCCTGTAACGTATTTCGCGCAAAGAAGCGGTTTTAAAACTAAATTTGGCTTCGACTTCTTACTGTAAGTCCTATATGTTGGTAAGTATTAACCCTTATCGTGCTAGTAACGATATATGTCGTCAAGAATCACCGGCCTATTCTACTCTGACGTAAGTGTAAATAACTTTTCCGCCGTCTTGTGACAACTATATACGACAATTCAAGGCGTTCCGGCAGTAAGAATTTTTAGTTACCTGGATATAAAAATAAGAACTGTTTCCTTGGAAGAGACAAACAAAATAATGAATATTATTTAGACGAACCTAATCCTTCTATAGTATTGTCAGATCCCACTTGCTGTATCTTTTCAGCATGCTTTATTTCGAAGACAGATCTCGTTATATTCTAAAACCGCTTAGCACTCGATAAAAAGAAACGCAAATGTATTGAAGATGCATCTGTGTGATTTTGATCTTAGAATGCCTCACGCCTTCGGTCACGCTTACTGGAGGCAACAGTTCCCTCTCCTCTTTTATCCTGACCACTTAATTTATTGGCTGTAAAGAAAATATGACGCTAATTCCAAGAATCGAACACAGACCTATCAGATAACAACCCCACACCAGTGTCCTCATGCGCTTTTAGTCTGAGGTTAACTTCATGTAATTGAACAATTTGTAGACCTCCCACAAAGAAAAGTGACTTAAATGTGATTTAGAAATTTGTAAAAAACGGTAATTAATAAACTGTAACTAATATTATCCGTGGAGTCCTTTCTATTAAATTGTATGCTTGTAATTTCATGTGGCCTTGCAGGAACATAATTAATTGAGAACCTTTTTTGTCGACCCGTCTTCTGGTAGCCCCCAACCCCGGAATGCTGCACCCCACTGCCGAAAGCGTTGTGTTAAGTAACTGCTAGTCACTGTACTTCGAAGGCATATTTGGAATGCGCTACGACGGTTTAAGGGACACAAAATTATCAATATTTTCCACACCCTTTATCGTTGAACAGTACTAGTGGGCCCGTCTTAGTCCTGTCACTCCATAGCATGTGCAACAATCGATATCCTAGCAACCGGTGTATTGCAGTTTCACAATCGCACCGTGCTGCAGCTCTTTAGCCCGGTTTCGCGAATTGACTATGCGTGGGGCTGTTTGCCTGAGAGGGATATGGAGTGGGGACTGCGGGATTTCTTTGTGCCTACACTTTTCGCCTACAGACTGCGGAAGCTTAAAATATCTGCCATGAATATTCATTTCATTCATATATGTGTTAACACATCCGTCCATTTATCTAAGCACGTAGTTATTACGCATGTAATAAGAGCAAACAAGTTAGGAAATGTTCACAGGACGTAATACATCTGGAACCTTCGCTTTGTTCTGCTCATTAGATATTGAATTCCTGAATACTTTAAATAATGAGTATTTGAACAGTCGCTGTAAGGTTGATTTCAGGCTTCCACCGCCATGTTCATGAGATCTGTGCTCTTCTGCGATATTACGCGGCGTCTTGTGGTAATTGTTTATCGACGTTTCGGGATAACTTATCGGTCCCATCTTCAAGGGATTTCTTTTCTGCTGGGACTCTAGACCCTGGAAGATGGGACCGACATTTTGTCCCGAAACGTCGGTGAACAATTACCACTCTGCGCTGCGTAATATCCCAGAAGAGCGCAGATCTCAGTCGCCAGAAAGTTCCTCTGTATCTTAGCTACAGATTTAAGATCGATCATTATCGAGCTATCGAAATGGGGGTATTTGGAGAAGATATCGATTAAACGACGATAATCGACGTTTACAATTGATCATGCGGGATCTTGAGTTGTTTCTTTAACTCTAGGTCATGCATCACAGAGAACGTGGTCTGTCTACGGGAACTGTTTCTTCGACCTCAGCGTGTTCCGCACAAAAGAGTTCCGCACTATCTGAGTTATAAGGATTAGTCACAGCGTCAGGTTATAAACTTACGTAAGCCTTCACCTATAAAGCGTCTTATGTTTGTCCGATTTTAACCAAAATCGGAATACGTGTATGTCAACAGATTTTATTAAAAATTCTCAAGTATGGCGTTCCACGAAATTTTCCCCACGGTAAACGCTCTGTTCCATGCGGATGGACAGAGAGAGAAATGACGATGCTAATGATCGCTTATTGCTACTGCGTAAGGAAGGCCAAAACTTCATTGATACAGTTTATTTTTATACCTTTATATGTAACTATATTCATACACAATTAACAGAATATACGAGTACAAAAATGTGTTTATATTTTGCCCATTGTAGACAGAATACGGGACGCCAGACGGAAATAACTTTGAAATGCTGGTTCGCGAACAAAATAGTTAGGAATTACTGCTGCATGACCAGTGAAAGGTTTCCAGTGTATCTGTGTATGTAACAACGGTGATGAATTCTATATTGGACCCGCTTAATGAGATTCCCTGGTTCGGTCACAGGACGATCTGACTTGAGATGTGTTGGACAAGGAAACCTGACGTCACGGACGGAGGCCCTGTGACAAACTTTTCTCCTAGTGTTTCAGTTTTCTCCTGCCACATATCATTATGCTTGAATGTCTTAAGGTGTGGTAAAACAGGCCACAATACCAAGGACTCAGTCTTACCCTCTGCTAAAATTGGCAGTGATTTACGCGAATGCTGTGATGAATATCGACTCGACAAGAAGCGTGACGTTTCGAGAGAGGGACTGTGAGATGCTGAACGGTTGGTAGCAATGTTTTTTGTGCTTCATATCCAGGAGGCGTGGAGACTAAGTTACAGGAGGATTTTCGTTGTTTTCCTCACTATTTCCATTTAAGTATTGGGCCAACATCTTTACAAATTTATCCCACGTTTTGACGATATAAACAATGCACTTGAAATATTGTCGTCCAGTAAGCTAATATTCAGTAATCGGTGTACAAACAAACCTGAAATAAGGCGTAGTAGAGAGGACGATAATATTAATAGGGATGTTAAAAAGATAGGATATATGAGTGAGGAATGGTTTTATCTGGCTAAGTGTATGTTCAAGTGACAGGCTGTTTGAAGAAGGGAATGGGTCTTCAGATTCCCTGAAGGTACGGAATATATTGGGTATTTGACTGACTGTGCTCAGTAAGCGAGTGCAGCTTCAAATTATGGCGGGGTAAGAGATTTTATTTTCCCCAAAACAGTCCAGACCGGCTGTGGGGACCGTCTAGCCTTCTACTCAATGGGTGCAGGATTTTCTTTTCCGGGCAAGAAAGCGACGGGAGCGTGAAGTTGACCACTCATCACCATCTAGTGCCGGGATTAAGAATGAGTGGAGCTATATCCGCACTCCCCCTATATGCGTCATTGGCGTGTACACGGACACCTTCACGTTCGGCTTCGAGAACAGGCAGACCTAGTGGTTGTTTAGTTGGCGATTTCCAAATAACACGATTACACACCAAAGTGGAAGGCAGTACGCAGCACTGCCAACGAGAGGGAAGTGAAACCGGTACAAATTACTGACGCCCGGCAGTCCGGAAGGGGGCCCGGGGCCCGACAATGTTGCATATGTTTTTGTCTTTCTCGGTAGTATCATTATTTGTCTACTGTACAAATTAATCCTTTCAGTCCAAGCCCAACTCACTCTGCAACTGAGAGTCAGGGCAGGGAATAGGCCTATATATATTTTTGCATGTCAATGCAGATGTCGTGTAAAGAGTTTTAGTTGGTCCGCCTTGGGTGGGGGGCCCGAAAAAATTTACCACGGGGCCCCGAACCCGCCTTCAGAGGCCCTGGTACACAGTGGGGTGCAGGCCAGAGCAGCCAACCTATTTCACAGCAGGACTGTAAGCAGGTAGAGAGATGGACGGAACTCTTACATTGCTTTTCGCAAAACTTACTTCGTGTGGTCTATTTAAGGACACTGTCAGTGGCTCAGATTAGAGAATCGAGCTGCAAAGTGATTAGTGAAGAGCAAATTGGACATGACGTGGAAAGGGTCATTTTGTAATTTGAGGTACTATGCCGGCATTTGTGTGGATGGACTGAGGAAAAACTATGAAAAACCCGATACCAGGGCCAAGATTTGAAACTGACTTCCTCCAAATTTGAAGCAGGAGTGCTTACAGCCAGACAGTGACGTTTGTCGTCTCTTTCTCGGATACTTGTTTTAACGACGATTTATTAATCCCAGGAACAGAATGGGAAATTTTAAAACCTATCGACAGTAAAAAGGGACGAGAGTGGCCGTGGCCTATTTAATCCAATACGGTGGCATTTTCAAGCACATACAGCCCTTAGAACGTCACATTATTGCCATCTGTCGACAGTTTTGGACAACTATGTGGATAAAGCAGTTGGTTTCCAAGCAGTGCAATTTTCGCGCACTGTGTATGAGAATTTGTGTTGTAGTGCGAATTGATGAGGTAATGCCTGGAAAGTTTGCATTTGCGGGTCATTGTATGTACCACGTGGTTTAACATTCATAAGGTCAACATTTTTCACACACACTGTATTTGCATGTTGTTATGATTATCACAACAAACAGCTATTGTTTTCCAAAATAACAGACTGGTCTCTGTAATGGAGCGCAATGTGTTTTTTGTGAGGTTTGAAGTGCTTTTTAAAGTTATTTGGATGAATTTCATCCCTCAAAGGTTTAATGGAATTTGCAGTGCGGCTTTTAACCGTCGAGTACGAAATTTGTGCCATGAAATGGACGCGTTCTTATGACTGGTGTTTGGGCAGCCCTGGTACATTTCCATGCTTAAACAGTGACTTCAATTTGCATCTTCTGACACATGATAAATCAGTTTTGCCAAGAGACGAGGTAATTCATGTGTAAACAAGGCTGTTACAAATATGCTCATTGATGAAAGGTAATTTGTTGTTGGACGCTCATTACCTTGAGAATGTGAACGATCCACTCACGACTAACATATTAATGTTGGCTACGTTGAACATCTGATGGTCCGCCATATTAAGTAGTTACTGATACTCTAATTCTACCTATTCGAAGTCCACACGAGGGTACGTTGCGTGCATGGAAGGTAGCGCGAGATGTGTAGAAAACTTTGGGTCGGTCTACGCCAAGAAAAAGAAAGGTCACTTTGGAGACACGAACGCAGATGGGACCATACTATTCAGACGGATGTTAGTATGTAAGAACGTGGACTAGATTTATCTGGTTCAGGATGGGGTCCAGTGAGGAGATCTTCTCTATGCGATAATGAAATTTCGGGTTCGTGTTTTCAGGCTTCCGCCGCGGTGTAAATGAGAAGTGCGCTGTTTTGGGATTTTACGCAGCGTAGAATGGTATTTTCTTATTGACGTTTCCGACAACCTATCGGTCCCATTTGCAAGGGTCAAGCAGTCGTATTCTTGGAATGCTTGACCCTTGAAGATGGGATCTATAGGTTGTCCCGAAATGTCGGTAAGAGACCACCATTCTACGCTGCGTAAAATCACAAAAGAGCACAGTCTCAAACTTCGGATTCCGTAAAATGTGCGAAATGTCTTTACTTTCTTTACTATCTCAGCGACTATTAACTGTTTGAAGCCTGGACTCAATATAAATAATATACAGGATACTAACTAACTCCATGGAGCAGAGGCCTTCTTGAGAAGCTAACAGTTTCTCAGCTAGTCAAGAAATTACCTGCATTTTTATGGAACCCGAAGGTTCATTACCGCATTCACAAGAGCCCGCCACCTGTCCCTATCCTGAGCCAGCTCAATCCAGTTCATGCCCCCCCATCCCACTTACCGAAGATCCATCTTAATATTATCCTCCCATCTATGCCTGGGTCTCCCAAGTGGTCGCCTTCCCTCGGGTCTTCCCACCAAAATCCGGTATGCACCTCTCTCCTCCCCCATACGTGCCACATTCCCCGCCCATCTCAGTCTTCTCGATTTGATTACCCGAATAATATTTGGTGATGAGTACAGGTCATTAAGTTCCTCGTTATGTAGTCTTCTCCAATCCCCTGTCGCCTCGTTAATTTTATAAGACCAACAGCTTGCACGTACTTATACACATATATGATATCAGGCCACTCCTACATATTTCCGCGGCCGACCGGCGTCTTCAGACAACCATACCAACAGTTAAAACTTAGTGAATTATGATACAATTTGTAGTGTTCAAGTACATACTATCATAATAAAATTGCAGCATTGTTGAAATACACAGGTATAAAAAAACAGAAATATGTGGTGTTTATGGTATACTTAGTATTGTTTTACTATTTAACGGGCAGGTGTGGATATTGTTTCGCCGTACAGCCACGAGAGAGCACGGTAAGCATGTCGTGATGTAGGTGGCAGGCCTTTGATGCACTCGTAAGCTGGAAAATGACAAAATGGGGGACAAATAATGAAATGCGCGGTTGAAGGGAACTTGAAGCTACTTGTGAGATTTAGACTTTGCTTCGGAAGCATAACGAGTCTGCGTCTGCTAACCGTAAGGGTAGTTTCTTAATCTGTCTCTCCAAGGGCGCACCCAAGGGGGGGGGAGGGCTCCCAGGCTGCAGCCCCCCGCTCCCAAACCCCCAAAACCAGAATTTAAATAATACAGATTTTGTAGGTATTATGATAGCAAATGTTTAACGAGATTTCTTCTTCAGCCAAAATCAACCACTGAAGTCGGCTGATGACTAGTACATTAGGATTTTGAAAAATAAATTAATAAAATTAAAAAAAGAAGATAGAACACTGTGACTAAGTCATCGAATATTTCGTTTTAGTTGTATGTATATAAATGCAGTTGCGAAAGAGTGTTATGTTGTACTTACAACATGATTTTTGTAACATAATTTTTAAAATCAAACATAAGTTATATATAGCCGCAGCATCAGCCCCCCCCCCTCCCCACCCCCCGAAGGAAAAATTTTGGCGGCGCACCTGTGTCTCGCATACCTTGTCGAATTTTATGATTTGCGAAAGGCTTTCAGACAATTATCAGTACTGTTGTTCTGGTGAAATTATTTACGACGAATTACCATTTTCATAGTTGTTCAGTCTCGGAATAGCTTTTTTATTGGCATTAAGATGTTAAGCAAGCCTGTATTACGGTAACTGTAGAGTGGAACATAGGTGTAAGACATGACGATCAGTTTACAAATATTTTAAGTTACGTAAAACCAGATGAAGAAATAATTTCACTTTTCCTAACCTTCCGTGTCCTTTTAACTCATATAAAGTCTAACACATCTGAAGGTTGTCTTAGAAATGATTAAGGCGCTGCAATCAGGTACGCTTATTAGGAATTGTCGGCGTTTGAGTTTTGACAATGCTGGCAGCAAATATTTACAAAGTTTTGAGAAGAATTTTGAAAACATTTTCTTGTTTTGTTTTCTGCACTGTATGTCTAATTCACCTTATAAAAGATGACCAACGTGGAAACGTTTGTTTGTAACTGTAAAGGTGTAATTATTATGATGTTTACAGATCGTCAGGTTTTTCTTTTGAGGTGAATTTGACCTTCCTGCTTACAGTTTTATTTTCATTGTGAATATCACTGGATAAAGGCCATTATTGCCAGTATAAAGTTTAGATTCCTGTACACAGCAATGAATGAGTTATGACATTCCTAATAGTGAACTACGACGTAGGTACGGATCAGTGCTGCTAATGTTTATGTAGAACTGTTTGCATTTGCTAAGCAAATTTATTTAGTTCCATGTGCCGCACATGATGTGTACTTTCGTATCTAATAACGCTCCCTGGCGTTTATTTGTTCTCTATGTTAACAAGGTTAGCGCCATTTTCAGCCATTCTGAGAAAGTGAGCGAAGTAAATTGTCGCATCCATTTCGTACATCTTCGTAACTGCTAAATTCAGTTGGATGAAAGTTTGTATTGTAGGCGGCGAAGTACCCGAAATGTTGCCAGGCAATCTTAGAAGCATTCGGGCAAATTTAATGTTCGCCATTCTCGGAACAGCATCTCCCACACTTTACGTCATGATCATATCGAAATTTATCGACTTCCGAAGAAAGAGCTACCCGTTCATGTAATCGTAGACATCTTGAAGCATTCAGCCGTAGCATCGGGTAGCAGAGAGTGAAGCGTCGTAGCAGCTGACACGTCTCGATCGGTCGACCTTACAGTCGTAGTTGTGCCATTTTATTGCTGTTGAAACTTACTCTGTATTTTACGGCATGCATAGGTGTTTGGCTTCGTGCTGTGTTATCTGGGCAGAGTAGTTTGCTAGGTAGCTAGAGACATAAAGGTGAGAATCACCCCACATAACTGCGTTATTGCACTGTACAGTTTATACATTTATGTCGTCGAATGGTAATTAGGGAAGGATATTAAAAGAAATTATTGTAGTCTTTATCAAGGAATCACCCCAGAATTCGCCTAGAGAGGCTCAAAGACCGCCAAGCCTAGGCGCTAATCCGATAGACATTGCAGCAGAATATAATACTTGACAGTGTTGAAGTTAATTCCCACTCATCTAAACACTGTAGCATGAAATAAATATGCTTTACAGCAAATTCAGTAGTTTTCATCGGGAATATTAACGAGATGAGCGTGGTAGAATCTGAGGGTTTTGTACTGAACGACGGACCCACCGAGGTCGTTCATAATGCCAGCAGTGTTTGTACAGTGGGCATCTAGCGGAGTATTACAGTACTTACTACACGCAGCAACGCCAGTACGTGCGCTACCTAATGACGTCACGTCACAGAGTCCAATTTCAGATTGCGAGAGTAAACAATGCGTAGACTTGAACGCTATTAATATTCATATCGTTTTGGAGTTTTTGCACAGTCGCATCGCGCTATGTCGCCGACGTTGGGAGAACTTGCTGCTTCCATCTTCACGGTCTAAGTGAGTAGGAAGCGAAACTAAAGTTCCTCCGAAACGTCGGCATGCAATGCATAAACCTCGAAACAGACTTGGCATTAACAGTGAATCACCGTGAAAGCTAGAAATTAACTTAGGCACATTATGCTGCTACACACACAGTCTGTGCTTGTCTGTCATACACATAGCCTTGCTAAGTAAGGGCAGAAATGTAACTTCACCATGAAAGTAGAGGCAGTATGTTTCTTAGTGATCTTGTGGCCATTTAACATAAATATAGGACCCTTAGTGTGGAGGGAATGTTGATGAAAGCTGTAAACCGAAACGTGGTGGCCTCTGATACGTACTAATGCACTTTAAAGAAAGTTTAGAGACTGTAAAATACGTTTACGCTGCCGATATGTTGAAGGATTTGACATGCATTTTTATGTTGACGTAGAGTCTGCGAGGATATGTTGCGGATATGTCTGCCACAAAATATGATGAGTGTTTACATTGCCAGTAATGTCCAAAAATGTGGTAAGTTGTCGGTCGATATATCGCCAGCATATCCATCGAAACATGCTGGGTTTCCGACTGAATTTTGTGTTTACGTTGTGTAGACGTGGATTTACAAAGAATGTCGGCCAACTCAGTCATGCAAAGAGTAACCACATTTCTGACTCCGTATTCCCTGTGCAATATTTCTTCTTGTTTGCTACGGTGTACGCACATTTCGAACAGGGAGTGGTGTAGAGAAAACACTTTAAAATTAGATATGGTGACTAAAACCAACAAATGCATTCAAGTTTATGAAAATATACTATAAACGCAGTAATACCCCTACATGCTTCAGCCAAAACACTGTTTATCGCGGATATTCTGTTGGCGGATGTATTTGGGATTTTAGAAACTAGCTTTATTGACCGAAACATCGACGATTCCACCGAGAGTAAGCTGTTTTTGCCTACATAGAGAACGGCCGACTTACTGAACGAGATCATTCATTCATTCATTCAGTCAGTCATTCATTCCGTCATTCATTCATTAATTCATCCGTTCATTCATCCAGTCAGTCATTCATCCATTCATTCATTCATTCATTCATTCATTCATTCATTCATTCGTTCTGTAGTCTGTCTTGCGACGGGTCCATAGTCTATTCCAAAGCGAGTTCTCCACAGAGTGCAATCTAGTGTTTCTCCTTAATTTCCAGTATCTTCTCTTTTCCTTAAGGTCATCCAGTAGTTTCTTACGCCTTCTTCCTCGTCTTCCCGTCACTTATATCCTTCCCTCTATCTTTCCTTCAGTAACGTATATTAGAAGGCAGTTCCTACGTAAGATATGAATGACGTATCGGCCGATATGTGCCTCATGTTTCGGACGAGCTGTAACTGTTGACTGTGTTATTTTCCGACATTATCGGTTGCGTAATCGCGCGTCAACATGGGGAAAGACGATCCCTGGAACCGGCATGAAAACAAGACACCATTATCGAACCACCGACGTCGGTTTTCTGCTGTGCGGTCGTACCTAAGTTTGATTGTAACACAGCTCTCCCATCTGGTGGTGGAAGGACGAAGCTGAAATGCGAACCGCACATCATGTCGATGTCAGCTGACCGGAGTCCTTGACAGACTGAGACTGCCAAACAGCTGACGAGTTAACGGGGTGGGGGGATAATAACTGCCTCCTTGGAGCAGCGTCCACCGTGACAAGCGTATAGCTCCTCAGCTAATCATAAAATTTCCCGCATTTTAAGGAATCCGAAAAGTTCTTACCGTGTTCACGGAATCCCGCCACTTGTCGTTATCATGAGCCAGATGAAATCAGCCCACGCCATCCCATCCAGTTCCTAGCAGAATAATTCCAGTATTAGTCTCCCATCTGCGTACAGGTCTTCTAAGTGGTCTCTTTCTTTCGAGCTTCCCCACCAAAACTCTGTGTTTTTTTTTATCTCCCCCCGTACATCCCAGATGTGTCTCTCATCTCATCATGGGGGTCTACATTATGCAGTGCTCTCCGTTCTTCTGTTACTTCCTCCAAATTCAAGTCAAAGATTTTTGCAGCAGTCTGCTCTTGCACATCCGTAGCCTATGTTCTTCCTTTAATGCCAGGAATGAGTTTCACACCCAGGGAACGCAACGGGCAAACTTGCACTCGTAGTTCAGGGGCAATCTTGCCGGATTTTAATAAGCTGGGTGGTACGACGTAACGGGAAGCTATGCCATTTAAGGAAGGAAGGAGATTCATTACATTTTAACGGGTTTGACCAACATGAACTAACCAAGAAGAGGTAGCAGGAGAACCAAGCAAATTGCACAGTTATGAGCTTCAAAATTTGTACTGTTAACAAAATATTATGAGTCATCACATCAAATTAAGTAATATTAACACGCAATGGAAAATCATAAATGCCTACAAGATTTCAGCCTGAAAGCATGAAGGGAGGAGACCACTTGTGAGACCCAGACGTAGATCGATGATATTAAAATGCATCTTAGGGAAATAGGTTGTGGCACGTGGATTAATTTCACTCAGGACAGGGTCCAGTGGTGTGTCTTTGTGTACCTGATAATGAAACCAAAAAGCATGAAATTTTCTGACTGCCTGAGCAGCTACTGGCTTCGCAAGAAGGACTCTTCTGCATGGAGTTAGTTAAGTAGTTACATAGCATAAATATCGCAGAGTTGAAAGAAATTTGTTGTCTCTCTGTTGTGACGTAACTCGAAGACTGGTGATTTCAGGTACACTGACAGTCGCGTAAGGCAAAGTTTGATGAAATCCCCCCCCCCCTCACATTGTGACGTTTAAAATTCTGAACATGTTTGACCAGTTCTGTGATTTATGGCTCACATTTTTGCTGAATACGATCACGTGACAAGCACTGAAGACCATGTACATCTCCGATCAGCGCAGCCGATACCACGACGGAAATACGAACGGTATTCCTCTGCCGCTGTGTGATCAAAGCGAGCAAGGCCGGCCGGCAGACCCACCCCCTCGCATCAATTGTAATTACGTAGAATTACGTTTTATTGGTCTGCATGCAGTCATACCGAGCAGCCACAGTCCAGCAGACTCATCCGATCAGAGCAAACTGCTGCTGCTGAGTATCTCACTCTCCGTTAACGATCGTTTAACTTAAAAGATAATGAGAAGGGCGTCATATTGAAGACTGTTCAGCCCATGTTAGTGAATTTCCGACACAGAAGACCCATTTTGTCTCAGTAACCCATACCGAAGAGCCATTTGTTCTTACCTGCAGCCGTTTGCAGGGGAGAAACTAATTCGACCTGAAACACTCTGCAGGAGATCCAAAAACTTTATCCCAATAACTCCAGGGTTGCCACTAATTTAGCCTGAAGCATTCTAACAGAGGAACTTACAATTCGGTCGGAAGAATTCTGCAAGGGGGTCACTGACTCGATCTGCAATACTCTGCAGGAGACCTACCAATTCGATCTGAAGCACTGTAGAGAACAGCCACCAGTCTGACCTGAAGTACTCTGCACGGACCCATCAGTTCGGACTGCACGAGAGGGTACAAGACAGAACCCACCATGCTGGCCACGGTGCACGAGGAATGCTGTGACGACGATGTGGACTCTGAGTGGGAGGACTTCGACCGCCTGGTGGAGAAGTACCGGTTGAGACATCGCAACGTGCCAGCATCACCGCTGCTGAACACTGTGCGCCACTATGACCACCGCAGGGCGCAGGAGCAGGTCTTCTACCCCTGTCCGCCGCCTCAACCCTCCGAGCTCATGGACGACCTCGACTATGTCCATACGGTGGTAAGTCTCGGGACCTGTGATTACCTCAGTATGGATGATTGCTGAAGCTATGCAAATGTTGGAGTCTTTGGGCTGTGTAAAAGGAAGAACGTCAGTATAACCGGTCTCCGAATGTAGATCTGAACCCGGGGTCTCTTGAATACGAAGCAAAGAGTCCCACCCACCTGACCGTCACATGATTGGCAGTGTGGAGAACCCGACCGGACAGGCTGTGGCTTGCGGGCCACATTTACAGACCTCTGAAAACAGTAGAATGTGCTGTCACGCAGTCTCGTGGGCCGCTCATAGTTTCATTACACACGCGCATGTGTTGACGGCTTCATCAGGCTGTGATGTCGCATGCAAACAGACCTATTAACTTGATGAAATCCCCGCCTGATGCTTGTCAACGTGTCCAGCGACTGTTGATGATCCCTTTGAAGCCTGACGTTAATCTAACCCAGTTGTCTTGTTAATTTAACTGTGCAGAAATATTCTCTGTCTTGAATTTTACAGTTATGCCATGCTTCAGATTTTAAAAAATATTGTCCTAATGTAACGGGTTTAGGTATGGGTTCGAGAACAGGTTTCGGGAACCAAAGGGTGCTAGCTGCAGTGAAAGATAAGAATCACCGATATAAACATAATACTGTGAACATCCAGTTTCTACGTCGCTTAAAACACTGCAACTCCGTTACAAAAACCAGCATATTAATGCCTCCGTTTACTGGGAGCTTGAACACTAAAAATACACTGTGTGCGCGAAACGTGGAGCTTCTGGTTATTAACCTTTTAAAGACGAAGCGTGTCTGTTTTATACAAGGACTCAGCTCGTACCGCGCTGTAAACACTCTCCACTTCGGTTATAAAAACCAGTCTCTTAATGTTTTATAAGGCAAAAGTTGCTGTTTGTTCTGAGATCCGTACAAAACACATAAACGCAATGTGGGCACCACGTAGAATTTTTTAATGTTAAACCTGGTGGTACGTAAAGTTACCGCTAGGCTTTAAAAGGTTAAACAAGGTGGTACATATAGTTACCAGTATGGTTTAAAGGGTTAGCTACTCACTGCTTTATGTGTGGAATGATACTTATCAGCAACAGAGGTTATGTAACGTCGTTCGGTGACAGCGAACTGAGGAGCTTGCTGGACCGAAGCTGCCAGTGTAAGGATTTCCGTTACAGAGATGAGGTTTATGTAACCTGAGGCATAGCCTGTATATTGGGCCGATATGAAACTGGGGCATGGGTCTGTATATTGGACAGATATGAAACTGGAACAAACTGGGCTGACACGAAAGTGGGTCGTAAGTCTGTATATTGAAGACACATGAAATGGGGGCCTACGTCTGTATATTGGGTTGATATAGAAGTGGGGAATGGGTCTGTGTTGGACTGACATTAAATTAGGACATATGTCTGTATATTGGACCTATATGAAACTGGAACGTAGGTCCGTAAACTGGACCGACATGAAATTGGGGCATAAGTCTGTATATTAGACTGACATCAAACTAGGACATAGATCTGGATATTTGACCAGCATGAAACTGGGACATAGGTCTGTATTTTGGACTGACATGAAACGGGGGCGTGCTGGCGCAATTGGTTGAGGCATTGCGCTACGATCCGGAAAGTCGAGGGTTCGATTCCCTATGGGATCATTGTGATTTTTCATGGACTTAATCCTTGCGGCCGTACTATGGTCCTGGGGTCGACTGAACCTGTTACATAAATGAGGACTGGGGGTATGTACTGGGGGGGGGGGGAAAGGCGGCCGGTGCGTAGGGCTAACAACCTTACTACCTTCATGTGCTGACTGATTGTAAATTCTGGGAGCCTCAAACTCCTGGAACCCTAAGGGCCTATCCAGGCCTGTAATGGGATAGCTGTGCCTTCGTATCATTTTATATGTTTTGTATGTGCAAATTGTTGGTTTTATAGTGGAAATATATCTCAGTGCGCGGAACGATTGACATCGGACTACATACGAATTATGATCCGTCTAGTCCGACAGATACAGTTGTTTGTCAATCACACATATGATGATCCAGTTCACTTACAGACATGAGATGCCGTCCTGCACGTAACCTTTGAATCGCATCCGCTTTAACGCAAGAGTTCTGCATTTTATCCAAACAGTCCGTTTGTGTGTTTTGTATGATCCTCGCCACAAACAGCGAATATTTCCCCAAATATCATTAATTGGTTGGTCAATGTAGTGATAGTAGTGTTTTCTGTGAGGTAGGTACTGAGCGCCTGTGTTTTATTTAGATGGATTTGAGACTTCAAAGGGTTAATTAATTTCATGACGGGAGGCTAATCTGATATTTCTATTGTTAGACCCGTTCATGTCTGTGGTAACCGTAAGCTTAGTTATCTACAGACGCCAATCCTCCATTATGAGCCGCTCATTCGTCCAGCAGCAGAGATCGCGCTGAACGCCTCATCGTATTTATGAAGATGAGGAAGTGACCCGATGACTCATGATACGACCTGCGAGCAACATTGTTACAAATCCAACTGGACACTCTAGCAGGGCTGTGGAATAGGTACATAAAACCTCCGACTCCGACTCCTCAATTTTTTAAATCTCCGGTGTTAGGAAAGGGAGTCGAAACCTGGTGTTTCTGCCAGGTTTCGACTCCCTTTCCTAATGCCTTCTTCAGGGAAGTCTCCCTCCGTGCCCCCTTTCACCAAACATCTTCACAACTTGATACAGCATCATCTCACAACCACGATTGACCAAAGTGATACTTTTAACGACCCGTTTGGTCGGCCCTGCATGGGGCATGGAGGTCTTGGGGAAGGGTGAAGACGGGCGGAGCCTGACCTCCAATGTCACCCCTACACCCTAAAATACCTCCACGCCCCATGCAAGATCGACCAGACGGGTCACTATACTACTTACGTATAAACGTAACATTGAGGCGCATTCGCGCAAACGTTGTTGCCGTGGAAAAACACAAAGTATTCTGAGCGTTTGTCTGTAGCCTTACTTATTCAGCATGCAAAACGCATGCGCCGTATTATGTTGTCATCAGTGGCGTTCCCGGCTATACCATATTTCTTCCACATTATCTTACACACGGCACGATTTTCGGAAAAGAAAATTACTGAACATAAAGTGGGGGTTTGTTTTTTGTTACAACTTTCGTCTGAAACATTTCTCATTCTGCGAGATATTATCATAAATTTTAGTAGGTTTTCATGCACAGTACCCATTATTCTTGTCAGATTGAAATGAAACTTGAATTTTCTCGACAGCAAAGCAAAGCAAAAGCAGCAATCGCATTACAGGCCTGGACAGGCCCTTAGGGTTCCAGGAGGTTGAGGTTCCCAGATTTCTAGACAATCGGCACATGAAGGTGGTAAGGTTGTCAGCCCTACGCACCGGAATTTTCTCGACAGATTTTCGAAAAATGCTCAAATATCAAATTTCATAAAATTCTGACCAGTGGAATCCGAATTGTTCCGTGTGGATGGACAAACGGATCCACATAACGAAGCTCATAGTCGCTTTTCGCAACTTTGCGAACGCGTGTAACTAACCTTTTTGACACCTCGTTGAATCACTCCCCTCTGAGTGACCCCAGGTTAAAGTAAAAGTTGCCCACCACTGCTCTACAACATGGCCACAACTTCGAGGTTTAGGGGTTCTGACAGCCATGTCGCTGAAGATTCAAGTCCTATGAGAGATTAAGCCGTGTGGGGCGGTAAACTGTCACTGACGTTTCGGAGGATTGTAGCGCCTTAATCTTCGGGGCCAAGCAGTCCTAGGAAAGGGCCACCCTTCTTGGACTGCTTTGTAATGGAGACATATAAATTTTAAATATTAATGAGTTCTGGGCCCTTGTGGGGTATTACGCAGCGTCGAAAGGTAATCATTTACCATCGTTTCGGGACAACGTGTCGGTCCCATGTTCAAGGGTCAAGAAGATGGGACCGACACGTTTTCCCGAAGCGTCGGTAAATGATCACCTTTCGACGCTGCGTAATACCCCAGAAGAGCGCATATCTCAATACCGCGGCGGAAGCCTGCATTCACGGATTTTAAATATTGTTTTTGTGTGAGATTTCAGGTTCTGACAATGTTGCAATGAAAATTCCAGTATTCTAGGACGTGATGACGTTTAGACTGATACGTAGTTATCGGCATAACACTGTACACGGTGTCGTAACAGAAGAGTGGAGTATTCATTATTTAGGTGATTTTCATGCTTCAAAGCGCTACAGACACAGATGATGATGATGATGATGATGATGATGATGATGATGATGATGATGATGACGACGGCGACGACGATGATGATGATGATGATATCTTTTAAAACACCGCTTCCTAAAGTTTCTATAACCGTCGCCTCTGATAAAAGCACTGGGTCACTTCGCTTGGCTCTGCTGCAGCCACGCTGAATAAGTTCCGTGCTTTGTGCCACCCTTGCCTTAAGCTGTTACTAGCAACTCCATCATTCACTTAGACCAAGTGTCTTGTTCTGATGGGGTAATTCGTTTGTCACTTCGCTCACAGTGCACACGTACCCAGGAAATTCACAAGGCCGGCTACCAAATTTAATAGAAATCTGTTCTGGTTAAATTTGCGTACGAACTAACACTAAAACTTTTCTGCGTTGGCAATTACTGTATTTGTAATACGCCGTGTTTTAAGTTGCTTCCCACCTGTAAGACCTGATAGGTAATGAAGACTAACAATAAACGAGTTAGGAAATGGCCACATCACATAATTCTTGAACGTTCGTTCTGTTAATGCCTTCAGATATTAAGTTCACGAATTCATCTGTAGGTGTGTGGCTGGCGAAATTTTCAGGCGCAAGGCTAGGCGTGAGTCACATGTACGGCAATAGCGACAGAGGGTTAATAGACGAAAAGAAGCAAGTATTTTGCCCTTACTAACTACGTGCAAAGTAGGTCCTTTCGCCAGCTCTGCAAGGTTTGTCATTGGCCAATATCAGGCAAACGGAGTGTGACTGCTCACGCTGTATCACAAGTTGTCAAGGATCTCATATATAACGTACATATACAAAAGTAATAATGTACACATAATTTGATTAAAATCTGTCCAAAGTTTCTTGAGTTAAGAAGTGACACAACATAGAAACTATGGGTTGTGAGACGATAGCATAAAATCCCCAGTTCTTTAACTGCCTCGAAGACCAAAGGACTGCGGAATTTTCTATTTGGCATAAAATATGTGTTTCTTTTTTCTCTGTAACTTTTGACCAAAACATTTCTGCGCGTGATAAGTGTTTTGTAAGCTACGCGCAAGTTGTTGCCAGAGATGAGCGAAGAAACTCGTACCTTACACCCATATGTGAAAAATAAAACAACCGCAAAGCACAACTTCATTCACTACTTTGTATTTTAGTGCTGAGAATACATAAAATACGTAAAATCGCACTACATGTTTCGGCTGTTCCTTAGCCATCTTCAGGTGTGTGCGACAGGAAATAGGCCTACAAGTATGCGTGTATTATATTTATCAGTTCCTGTCACACACACCTGAAGATGGCTAAGGAATAGCCGAAACATGTAGTGTGATTTTATGTATTTTATATATTCCCAACACTAAAATACAAAATAGTGAATGAAGTTTTGCTTTGCGGTTGTTTTATTTTTCACGTATAAACATCACGCACAACGGGATGATGAACATTAAAATTACACACACACACGCACACACGCATAATGTGTTATTTATGTCCGACTTCTAACAAAAATTGGAATGTATCGGCAGAATTTAATGGAACTTCCCGGCAGTATATTTCGTGGAAATTCCTTCATCGATACTCGTTCAGTTACATACGAATAGAGATAGACACGCATGGCAAAGTTGATGAAAGAATGACTGCACCTATCGTTGCGATGCGAAGGCGCCAGAAATTTATTGGAGCATCTTTAGACGTGGGGTAGGTAGCAAAGTCAAGTTGTCCAAGAGTGTAAATAAAGTTTTTTTGACCGCTTGACCCTGAATTTTAAGGCACTACAGTCCTTCGAAATGTTGGCAACTACTCTCCTAACGACACAGCTTCACGCCCCAGAAGACCTGAGCAATACTGTACTTGACTCGTACTTTGCTCATAAATTTACCTCAACCGAATATTCTTAAACTTTATAAGGATGTATGTAAAACATGTCTTGGACTCAATAATATCTTCTCGGGCAACCAGCCGCGTGAAAGTGTAGAATTCTTCCGACGTTTCTGGGACAGAGTAAGTCCCAGAAACGTTGGAAGAATTCTACACTTTAACGCGGCTGCTTGCGCGAGAAGATTTTATTGAATTTTATCTCTGCGAAATCTTCAACACATATATCTTGGACTGCCATGTGTGTTGACTTACGTAGTACTGTATGTACGTCCTTAATGGTGTTCGTAAATAGAGCGCTTATCCTCAATCCCCTCTCCGATTATAGGGAAATACGAGCTCGATAAAGCAAAGAGAATCGATTGAGTGTTACGTTATTTTCTCTAGGCTACAGCATGCGACTGCAGCCCAATTCTGTGATGTCCGCCATACAGAAGAGGTCACTGCGTAAGAGAAATGTTCTCTGTTGAGCAGTGATTTTGTAAAAAATATTATAGGTCATCGAAAAATATCGCCGTAAATTTTGTAAAAAATATCCCACGTCAACAGTGCCGTGCAAAGCAACAATATGCATAATAGTGGAAAACTATCGAGTCACAGTTTCAGGGCTGAACAAAAATAAAATACAAAAATTTGTATTTTTCGTGGGCAAGGAAAATGTTTGACGTTAAGCACGAACGCGAACGGCCAAAGTAACAGGTGTTGGTGTTAAGAAAATGCCGAAGCAGTTCGGTAAGTTTCCGTTATATCACTTCAAAATGCAGTAAGTGGACACAAAATCTTAGGGCCCATGTTTCTCAAAGAAGCAAATTCCGCTCGTCACATTAAATTAATCCTGACATCATTATTCAGGGAACTAACGGACGAAGATAAAATGTACGAAAATTCTCTTTATTTGCAAAAAGTAAAAAAAAAAAAATCTGAAGATAGACTGTCACCATTTCAAGACAAGAACTCTGTCATGTGTCGAGAAATATTTTTACAAGATGCGAGGCCTGCTTAGAAGCTGGAGGCCAGCACTTCGAGACTTATGTTTTCAATAACTTAAGTTGAACTGCAATGGAACAACAGACTATAAATTCCCGGGGGAGGCAGGCTTCGTTTGCGATGAAGTTGTCGCGATGGCTGCCATGCTTAGGGCAGAGATTAGTGAGACGCTGTGTATTTTTTATAATTACTCAGTTATGCGCGTATTAAGCATTGGTACTGATGTTTTGTACGTGAAGTAAATAGACTGTACAACCATACAGTGATATATATGGAACAGTTGTGACAAGTATTCCGTTTATAAGTGAATTAAGTTTTACGCCTGTATCATGACGCATCATCAGAGAACAATCTGTGGAATGTAAATTCTATTCTATTCTGTTCTATTCTTCTATTCTACTAGGGGTTGCACTTCTAAGGGTGTGCCTAGGCCGGCCAAATACTCTTGCGCTGGCCATTCCAAAAATACTCTTTAAGCCCTGAATATCGAGTAATTGAATATTAAGCAATATGGCGCATTTTCTTATCACAGTCCTGTAGGTTTAGTAGCTAGACTTCGGAATGAAATTCCAGATATTGCTTTTACTTCCAGATGTATGGTCGTTACACCAAAGACCTCGGTGAATACGCTAAAGAAGAGGCACGCAAAGTGAAGGCACTTGAGCGCAAACGCAAAAAGGAGGACCGTCAGCGTAACAAGGAGTTGCAGAAATACCGGGGAAAATGTGCAAGCAAATTTATAGCGGCGTTCAGTTTCATATGGCGCCACACATTTGCCAAGTTGGGAGAAGACTGGGTGTTCCTCGCACTGCTAGGGATTATCATGGCTTTCATCAGTTTTCTCATGGATCGTGGCATCAGCATGTGCAACCAAGGTACAATTTGCTTCTTGTGTTGTGACCTTTAAACTGCACACAACCAAGGTGCAATTCAGTTACTTTAATGTGACTTTTGTATTGACACATAACATAGGTTCCGTGTGGTTATTTTGTTGTGACCTTTAGCTTGTGAACAAGAAAGATATAGTTCAGTCATTTTATTTTCCCTTATAGGCTGTGCACAGCCGAGGCGTAGTTTAGTCACTTTGGTGTGACATCTGACATTTAACCAATATAGGGCCTCCTTCAGGGAAATTATGTACAGTTCATTTCCCCTTTGACCTACACACAAACAATATGTAGTGCAGTATTTTTTTATGGCTGCAGATCTGTGCACAATTTCGTAAGGCACACTGTGGTCATGTCATTTGAACCACTGGACCATGCACCAAAGACAAGATGATAGCAGTAATGTGAGGTGTGTTTTGTTAATTGCATAGGAAGACAAGAAAAAATGACATTAACTAACAATGTGTCTTGTTCAAAATGTTTGCAGGACTAAACCACGTTGCTACTTAATTGATTCTTTCTGTTAGTTTAGTTAGCCAAATCCAAAATGTGTCAGTTAGAGAGACGTACATATTTTGTATGTTATGTTTCAGCTCGTATCTGGTTATACAAGGACTTGGCCACACACCCTGTGGTGCAGTACATAGCATGGATCAGTCTCCCTGTGTTCCTTATCCTGTTTTCTGCTGGCTTTGTCCACATTGTAGCTCCACAATCAATAGGTAATTTGGTGACAATTACATATTGCTTCTCCTTAGATATCTCATTTCTTTAAAATATGATGCTGATCAGAATACTGTATACAAGTTCAGGTCTTGTCCCGAAGAATACATATGAACTGTTTGTTATGGAGTTAGTTTTTATAACGATATTCAGGATAATTTTCTTTGTTATTCTGAGAATATGTTTAAGCTGATAAAAAATACTCTATGTGTGTGTGTGTGTGTGTGTGTGTGAAATGTTAAGTTTATTGGCATTGAAGTAGGCGCATGTGTGATTGCCACTGCTCATTAAATGACTAAGACAGAAGTGTAGCATTTGGTGAGGTGGTTAAATAGTCCATTTTTGTACCCGGTTTGGTAGTATGGTGTGGCAGGGTATACATTCAGGCCAAAACTACTCAGATAACCTATTTACTTTGCTAGTGGTTGGTGTTTGAATGTTTATCTGTTTTCTTTCATTGTCAGTTCATGAAAGGACTGTCATATGCTGCCCTTCTGTTGCAGGTTCAGGCATACCCGAGATGAAAACAATCCTGCGAGGGGTGGCCCTGAAGGAGTACCTGACATTTCGCACTCTCATAGCCAAGATTGTTGGGCTGACAGCAACCCTTGGAAGTGGCATGCCACTTGGTAAAGAGGTGCAGTACCAGTAGCTTACTGTTGGAACCAGAGCAAGTTCTGGTGCATACCTTCTGTAACCTTCTTTGGCCATGTTTTGCATTATCATGACAGTGCATTTGTGTGGTGCAATTGGCCAAGTGTGACTTTTTCCCAGTTCTATTTCTGTTAACTCTGATTTAACTATCTGGCCGCCATCCCTGTAGGACTGGGAGATTTTAAATTCTCACATTATTAAAAGTTATACATAAATGTATATTCTTGAAATTTGATACTTCAGTATTTTTCGAAAACAAGTCGAGAAAATCTAAGTTTCATTAAAATCTGACTTGCATAATGGGTACTTTATATGAAGACCCTATGTACATGTGTGATCATATCTTGCTGAATACCTGGTAGAATGAGAAATGTTTCAGACAAGAGTAGTATACAAAATCAAAACACACATTTTATGTTCAGTAAGTCCTTTTTGGAAAACATGCCCTTTATGAGATAATGTGGAAATATATGGTAGAGCCGGACAGGCCACAGATGACAATATAATGCAGTGCATGTGCTTTGCGTGCTGGATAACAAAGGCTATAAACACACCCTCAGAATATGTAATACGTATTTCTTTTCCATGGCAAAAATGGTTATGCAAACACACCTCAATGTTATGTTACACATATGTTGCCTGTCTTATTGTGACATTCTTTTGCCATGATGTATTCACTTATTGCCTCCTTCCCATAATGAACTCTATCTGTTCCTCCTTTTTTTCTTCTTGTTCTTCACATTTTTATTTATAATCTTTCTGTTCCACCTTTTTTTTCTCATTCCCTTCCTCCACATCCCATTTATCTCCTTCCTTTCCCTTGCTTTGTCATATGCCTTCTTTTATGTCTTCCATTTCATTCTCATTCCTCAAGATTATATATTTCTCAATTCCATACTCTCCCCATGTTTGCATCTGTGAGCAGTTTTAAGTACATTAACAGGGTGCTGTGTTTCATCCTTGCAGGGACCATTTGTGCACATTGCCAGTATCACTGCCACACTGCTGTCGAAGCTGGTGACTTCATTCCAGGGAATCTATGAGAATGAGTCTCGTAACTGTGAGATGCTCGCTGCTGCATGTGCTGTCGGGGTTGCCAGCTGTTTTGCTGCTCCCATTGGAGGTGAACTGAAGTGAATACAGGCAGAATTTGCGAATGTTTTGCCTGACCACTAGTCATATGAATGCTGTCAACCTTTAGATATATATCTGGCAGCTAAATAGGTCAGGGCCACAGGTTGTTTGGACGGTTGTGTCCTATTAGGCTATTCCAGCAGCAACCATTGTGCAGTTCATGCAGTATTATTAGTGACTGGTGATTGCAAGACAGGTGTCGGCAACATTTCATTATGGTTCATGTTTTGGTTTTCTGGGTTATATGACACCATGTAGCTGGTGTGTGCTTGCCAGAGCCTCAGAGGAACGTGTTACATCCATTTTTCTTTTGTCCTAAGGTGTAGCCAGTATGTTTCTCATGAACGTTATTATCCACCCACCAGATGAAATGAAGTCATAACACAGAAGACCACAGTGTGAATCTTCACCACAGTGGAAACTCAAATATAGTTTTATATTGTGAGCATGGCGTTCTGGCATCATGAAGGCATCAGATGCCTCAAGTGTCTTCTATGATTTCATGGTGCACAATGTTCCTTTGCACACCACTCACTATTGCCTTGGAGGGTCACATTCAGCCATTAGGCAATACTTTTTACTCTACTGTGTGTAGGTCAGAAGTCCAGGGTGACTGATAGGTTGTCCCGAAACGTCGGTACAGAATTACAACTTGACGCTGCGTAATATCCCAGAAGAGTGCAGATCCCATCTATGTTGCCGTGGAAGCCTGAAATCACACATAAAGTTGGTAGTTCACAATTTAACATGCAAACTGGTAGTTAACATCTTGGCAATGCATCTCTAGATGTAATGGTTTTGCTATAGCAACTTCATCACCTGTGGGTTGCACAAAATGAATGTGAGGCATATGCTCCTATATGATGTTGCAGGTGTGTTGTTCAGCATAGAGGTCACCACAGTGTACTTCGCAGTGCGGAACTATTGGCGTGGGTTCTTTGCTGCTGTGTGTGGTGCCACTGTATTCAGATTGCTGGCAGTCTGGTTCCAGAAACAGGGTAAGCATGGCATTCTGAAAGGATGAGTTAAAATGTGTGTGCTTGGTTGTTGGGACAGTGTTTTGTTCCAAGCACATTAACCTTTGTTCTGGTGAGCTGGTGACATTACTGGCACCTACAATAGTGTCTTTATTGCACCTATGTTATTGCATGTTTGCTTTTAAAGGTATTCTCACACTTACTGTATGAAGTATACAGACTTGCTGTGTTTATACTTGCATGTACTTCAAGTCAGACCTCTCTGATGATTGAATGGAATGTGTGGGAGAATTTAGGGCATCTAGTATTGGGAATACCCAACATCATATATCATCTAAAGTTGGTAGACACAGAGATTGTGAAAATGGTATCCATAAGTATTTCCAAAACATTTTCTTAATATTTGGTAAGAGAACTGTGTGTGAGTATGATTTCTACTTGCTTTTCTCAATTTCTGTACCCAAGGAACTAGCAAAGAAGTCATCAGTGGAGGATATAGCTGCTCAATAGTTCATCAGCAGTGAAAGGGATAAGAAGGAACCTAGTGTAAAATGAAGTTCCTTTTTAATTCAGATTTGTCTCCAAACAGGTTATGGCCTGGTGTTTGGTTCTGAATACGTATTTAAAGTCAGAAAGTCTTACCATTGTGTATGCACAGTGCGGCCATTTGTGTTGTGGTTTGATACTGTCCACAAGTTACGCAGATAGTTTTCTTGGTTGAAGTTCAAATGTCTCACATCTGTGATACATGCTGTGCAATGTGGTTTGGCTAGATAAATTCAAAATATAACCCTTATAACGGTACCTGCAGTTGCTTTTGCGTGGCACTGAAGAATCTGAACTTCATAACCTCAGATGGGAACTTTATGGACAGGCCTTTAAACTATGTTTCTGTGTATACCAGGTGGTACTGGTAGGTCAGTATAGACTGGACATCTGAAGAATCAGGGTTCGATTTCTGGTCGGGATTGAGGTATTTCTCTTTGCCACAACCGGGATAATGAAGTATGCGTAACCCTTAGACTATGGTCTAACGGCCAAGGAACTGGTTCTTTTCTCCAAAGCATCCAGAATGGCTCTGGGGTGTACTCATCTTCCTTATCAGTGGGTAACGGGTCCTTTCCTGGAGGTAAATCAGCCATAGCATGAAGCTGACCCCTTGCCTGTATCCAATGCTGAGGTTACGAATGCATTGATGTGTACCTACTCTCCCCATGTGCTCTCATGGTATAGTGACTGGGGCCCACTCCATCTCCAATCCAGTAGCTGCTGCCTTGGAGTAAAGTGGCCTGTAAATGATGATAACCATGACCTCCATTTTGTGCCTAAGGTTGAGAGAGACAGGGGTTGTACTTTCATAAATATCATTTTCACTGTGGGCTATAGTGCTAGTCATTTGTGCTTTACCATACACCAGTAAACTTTGTATATGAATGACAGTCTGGAAAATATAATTTTAGGTGTGCCTGTAGTTTTGTGACAAGCATGCCAGTCTGTTGCAATTAAATTATGTTGATGTGCATATTTTTATTTCTCTGCAGCCACTGTTACAGCCGTGTATGCTACCAGCTTCACAAGGGACTTCCCGTTTGACCCTCAGGAACTCATTGTATTTGCTCTTATAGGGTGAGGATCGTTTAGTTCCATTGATAATTATTATTATATGAGTATACTTTAATTTGTTAATTTGATCATAATTCCTTCTGTGAAGTGTTAAAGTACTATGTGTTGTGACACTGACATGAAAATCAACACTGTCCTGACCAAGGAATGGTTACTGGCATTTGTTTATATTCATAGCTTTCAGTTTGAATGTAATGTTATACTTAATATGATACAAGAAACTGAATGTGCTGAATCACCACTTTGTGTTTGAGAGTGACACTTCGTCACTTCATGTTCATCCTTACTGACTCTTCATGGCTTTGTGTTTATTGTTACTGACTGTTCTTAGTGCCGTCTCAGGACTAGGAGGTGCTGCGTATGTGTGGGTACACCGGCAATATGTTCTGTTCATGCGACGGAACAAGAAGATGACTGCTTTCTTACAAAAAAAGTAAGTTCAACAGGTTTAGAAGAAGTTCACTTTCTCCTCTGAATACTCTTGGAGTGGTCAACCTCAGTTTCAGAGGCAAGCAAGATGTTTAGTCCATGTGTCAAAAATGTCAACTGTTTGCACATCAAACAAGAGTCAAAAGGGTATACTCCATGCTGTGGTACACAACATTCCCATTGCATTCTTCAAGAGGTTTTTAGATTATGGTCTGTTGATTCAGTTATTGCTGTATGCAAGTTGGGCTTAATTATTAGTCAGGGATTTAACAATATCCATCCCTTGGTGTAGTGCACTGATACCGTGTCACAAGATGAACAAACAGATGGACTGACAGACAGACAGACAGACAGACAGACAGACAGACAGGCTATACATAGAAGGTGTTCGGTTTTACTGTGTAAAAAGCACCAAACAACTGATTTAAGAAAGCAGCAATATGTGTATTTTCTTTTATCCCTTTGCATGTTAGTGAACCATGTGAGATACCAAGGCAAGCTTCTCATTGAATTTGTCCAATTCTTACAGGTTGCCTGTCTTTTTTTCATGTTCATGCAGCAGCTCCATAAAGCCCGTTTGATTGTCATCCCATGCACAGAGATCTCGCATGGTACAGAATAACCAGACAGTTCTTGCACATCGCACAGCAACAGGCATGACACTAAATTCCACTATTTATAGCCAAAAATTAATGGAACTTTGTTGTGACAGGGATGACAATTCATAATGGCAGTTTTTGAACAGCTGAATAAATAAATGGAGCAGGTAGTGTACCTTGGGGTTAGTTAATGCACTGAAGCAAGAAGTATTTCTGAGTAATAATTAAAAGTCAATTGTGACTTTACAGTATACACATTTGTGTCTGTGAAGATTCACGTCTTCTGGGATATGACACTGTGTCATTAGGTGGGCAATTTTTGACATTTTGAAGGAGTGTAGTGTGTTGCATCTTCATGGTCAAGCATGATGACAATGAAGGCACTACAGTGCCCTGATATGATGGGAAATGCCTACCCAATGATACAACGTTACATCTCGGAAGACTGTGTTTCTGTTGCAGTGCCCCATCATTTAATTAATGCTGTTTGGGGAAGCAATCAGTGCCTATTTTGAGAGTTATACCGAATGCATGAATGTACTGTGTGGAAAGAAATGCAGAGATTTTGTAGTGAAAACAGGTGATATGTAAGTGACTTTAGAGGGTTAAGCTGTCAAGTATGTGCATAGTATAAAGTGTACTTACTGCTTGTTAGAAGTTGCTCATTCTCATGTAGATGTAGTTTCAGCTTCATTTTTCAATGCTGAAACCCTGTCTTATCATGGTTATTCATAATAACCAACTACATGGTAGAGAAACTTTCTTCAGCAGTTGAAATTTATTCTTGTTCCTCGAGAAGCCTGTTCATCAGCTTCGCCACAGAAGACTGTTATTTGCAATGTTTTGTGAGCAAATTGAGTCCAGTTTACAGTTTCATTTTTGGATGCATACTAATTTCCATGGAACTGCTAAATGGTTAATGATATGGCTGTAACTTGATGTTTTGTGTGTGGTGCAGCCGATTCCTCTACCCAGGCATAGTGTCACTGATGGTGGCATCTGTGTCATTTCCACTTGGACTTGGCCAATTCATGGCAGGGGACTTAAATTCCCATGACCAGGTGAGTGCCGTATCTATACTGAGACCACGACAGAAGTCCCATAAGTTAATCTCACCCCCCACACCCCCACTTCCACGTCTTCTTTGTGCTGTTATGCTTTGTCTTCTGGCATATTTCCCAGTTCTTCTGCAGTCAGTTACCACTGTCTTCACTCACATGTTTGTAATAATAACCACATGATAAACCTCACAAATGATGACTGCTTTGGGTTGGTTGACATAAGCTAGAGGGGGCTAGAGGAGGATGTAGCAATAGTCAGACAGGGAGAGGACCCAAGCTCCACCAACCCTACCATCTATGGGACTTTTTTCCTTGGCATCACTCATGGCTCAGTATCAGCATGACTGGATGGTGTTAATCTGATGCAGGTTGGCACAGCCTGTCGTAGTAAATAAAAATATGGTATTTTACCATCTGCATAATTGACAGGATCAGTTCAGTTTCAGAAACGTAATTTCAGTGATGAAAATGAAATATTTTTTACCATTGGCATCCTTTGTGTTTTGTGTAACAAACAAACAAACAAACTAACTAAATAAATAAATAACCAACCAACCAACTAACCAACCAACCAACCAACTAACTAACTAACTAACTAACTAACTAACTAACTAACTAACTAACTTACTAACTAACTAACTAACTAACTAACTTTCTGGAGCAAAGTCCTTCTTAGGCTAATACATAGTTCCTTAGCTTCTTAAGACAGTCCCTTTATTTTGTGGGACCTGAAGGATAATTTCTGTGCATACAAGAGCCTGCTTCTTGCGTCTGTCCTGAGCCACATTAATCCAGTTTATGCCCTGCGTCATATTTCTTTAAGAACCATTTGAGTATTATACCAAATATGTCTAGGTCTTCCAAGAAGTGTCTTTCCTTGAGGCTTTAGAACTCTGTCTGCATGGCTGTTCTCTGTCATTCATGCCACATACCCCGCCCAACCTCTTGTCTTTAGTTTGAACACAAATAATGCAGTGAATCTCTTGTAAGACTTTTTGGAAAAACTGAACACGTTGGACTTATTAAGCAGGAAGAATTCTGGAAATGTCTCATTATTTGTTACTTCTGTATTGGTATTAGCATTTGCTTTACTGTAGTGCTATTCCATCTAAAATATGCATTAAATTATTAATTTTTACCATTGTTATAAGACTGTGAAACACATTTTAAGACTTACAGTCTTCCCTGATTTTCACTCATTCTTGAATACTGGACAGCATACAGTGTTTCTGCTTTCCACCAATAACTATAATATATACACATAAATATATATAATTTAAGTGTAATATGATGATACTTAAGAAGTTGACCCACTACAGATGTTTATAATTTCTTGAAGTATATTTGGCAAGGTTGTTGTTTGGCATTTCTTTTTAAATTGGAAATGTAAATTTGTATGCCACACAGGCTTTTGATGTTGTAATCTTGGATGTCAGAGGTACCTTGTAGAAAATTATTGTAGTTATCCAGGTGCCACATGACCATGTAATGTGTGGAGAGTGGTATGTAGTGGGCACTGGCTTATGCCCTTCCTAATCTGCATTGAACATACGAGATTGCAAATCTGATACACATCCTGCTTTTTCCATGGAGGAAGGGCATCAGTGGTGTGGAGAGCTTCTTTAAGAGTGGTGCTGGTATTTTATTTTACCTGAAAATTTGACTACATATTACAACTTTGTCTTCCTCCTCCTCTGTCTTCTGCTGCTCCTAATTTGCATCCTCCTCACTTATTTCCTTAGTCTGTTGTTCTTGCTTTTTTCTTCTCCTGTCTGCACCTCCTCCTGGCTTCCCTATTTCTGCATTTTCTTCTCTTCATTTCTGTCTCTCTGCACATATTTTGTTTTCCATGTTTCTTCCTTGGTGCTAGAGTTTAGTGCCTCTCCTATGTACAACTGTAATGATACTGTGTGAACTTTTGCTTTCCAGATTAAACTGTTTATGTAGACCCATAACATTTGGACAGAGTCTAGATAGTAAAAGTTCTGGTATCTGTTACCATGCTGTTTGTCTGTTGTCAGGTGGCAGGCCTCTTCACAAATTTCACGTGGACCAAGGGAAACCTTAATGTGGAGGAAGCAGAGACTGTCAGACACTGGATCACCCCTCATACTGATGTGTTTGTTAGTCTTGCTGGCTTCACTGTCTTCAATGTGAGTTGAACCATGTGTCAGTAAATAATTTGTGCTAATTAGATGACTTTAAAAGTGGTAACATTAATAATGATTATGTCATTTAACATGCTGACAACCTATAGTATAGCCTGACACTGATTCCTAACCTGAACCAGCTAAACCCATTCCACATCCTCATGCCCTGTTTCTATACATTTTAATATTAACTTTGCACTGACCTGTACACTTCCCGGGTGATCTCTTATGCCATTCAAGTTTCCTGAGTAAACTTGTTCCATGAATTCCTCTTTTCATGCATCTCCCACCCTTCTCATTCCATTTCATTTGATCACTATAATAATATCTGCTGTGAAGTACAAATTATGAAGCTCCTCATTATGATATTTGCTTGAATGAATGAATGAATGAATGAATGAATGGTTTTACTACATTAGGCTCAGCAAAGGGATAAGCTATTTGTCAAATATTTGTGACTGTAGTTTTTTAATTCATTGCTGAGTTTATTGCCAACTCATAAAAGTGGTTACTTGTGACAGCATTCATCTTTAATATGACTCACAAGTGACAATTTTACCGTGTTTCTGTTAACAAGAAAAAACTGTGCTCTTTCAGAAGAGTTATTTGTTAAATTTATCATCACTGTCCTTGGGTAAAATGTAGTAAGGAGCATAATATATATCTGTTGTGAACATGTTTACTTTGTAACCATGTGATCATGTTGCCAGTCAGGCAGACAATACCTCTCTCTTGGTGTTTGATTTCAGTTTGTCTTCTCTATCATTGGCTCAACAATTCCTGTTCCATCAGGAAGTTTCATTCCTGTGTTTAAAATTGGGGCATCTTTGGGCCGAATGTTTGGTGAGGCAATGCACCTCTGGTTCCCACAGGGTGTCCATTATGGAAATACAGTAGCACCCATTATACCAGGTAACAGCTTAGTGATGTATCAACCTCTAGACAGACCGCAGCATCACTGGATTGTTAGTGCAACTCTGATGCTTGCCCCTTTCCTTTGCAATCCCTGACAATAGTGGCACATTTGTTAGTTACATAAAGTATAGTTACAGGTTTAATTATGGTAAATTTAAATGTCTTGAGTGAAGAGTTTATATACAGAGGGCAAGGACTTCATGTACAAGCTATGCACAAGGTGTGTGTGTGTAAAGATTTTTATGTTATTTACCCCATACTGTTGCAAGTGTGTATGGTAGCCGTGTCAGTTGCAAGATTAGCCACGACTGTTAAAGTGATATACACATGTGGTAGAGTTTTTGGATCCAATTTGAATCGTCATTCCCTATCTTGTTTTTGTAATGATAAGAGTACAGCTTAATTTGTTAAAACAACTGTTCAACAAAGCAGTGAAGTCCAATGAGGCTGGGATTTCTGAACTGTTTTGCTAAGCCTGAAACATGTTCCAGCCCATCACGGCACACATTGCCCTAAAAATTCAAGACAGAAATGTGCAATCAATGATCAAAAACTCAATGTGAGTTACATTCTTAAAAATGTATTAGTGTCTATGTGAACTGTTGTTACAATAATATAAGCAAAATTTATTGTAACACCAGTTCACATGGATTCTAATATATTTATGAATGATGTATTATTTATTATAGGCCTATATTATGAAAAGGAAGGGACCAGAATTGACCCCTGGTTTGAAGATTGGCTCTCTTGGCCAAGTTTATTTTGGTTTCCCCCTGTTCAAAAAGCAAATTCTAAGATAGTACTTCATATTAGGCCATTATCTCTTCCTGCTTCCTTCTCTCCATTTCATTACTAATCATAACTCAACACATTATAGTCATGAGTTATTAAAAGCATCATTAAATAACCCTTGTTTAAATAAATAGAACCAACAGAGGCACAGTTTCTGTGGTGAAAGGTTCTGCAGGAAGTATTACATTATTGACAAATTTTATGTTATATCTTAGGTGGCTATGCTACAGTGGGGGCTGCTGCGTTCTCTGGAGCAGTGACACACACCATCTCAGTATCTGTCATTGTGTTTGAGATGACAGGCCAGATCACTCACATTATTCCCATTATGGTAAGTTTTAAATTCTTCAGTTCTTTAAGTAAAGCCTAACTCATGATGCTGCAGTAGGGACTGCTGTGTTCACTGGAGTAGTGAGACACACCATCTCAATTTCTGCCATTGTGTTTGAGGTGACATCTCAGATCATTTGCATTATATCCAGCATGGTAAGTGTGTAAGTCTCCATTTGTTAATAAAGCATAACGCGGAACTTGTCGTGTTATGGATGTGCACAGCCTCTGATGTCTGTGATAATCTAACTTCATGTAGTTTAACCTAACATATGTGAGATTTGAGAGTCCCACTGAAGTGTTTATGATGATTAATGTTTTCTGGGATGTTAAAGCATGTAGTCTAGCCTAAACTTAGTGACTTTGTCTCCATATTCAGATTAATGCATACCTGTGAGTCGTTGACAAGTTTCTGCCAGGTTATATAGTATGTCACTTCCAAAGATATAGTAATTTAAATAATCTAACCTAATCCTGCCTGGAAGGAGGAGTGCAGTAAAGTGGTTAGCATTCGTCCTTTATATTTGATTCAAGACCTGGAAGCCACCTGTTGTGTTCAAGCTTTTTGTTGTTTTGCCCAGTTCCCCATGCAGATACCGTAGTTGTTTGTGCCTTGGCATAGACTACATTCTACATGCTGTCCAGTTCATTATACACAATTAACCTTCCATTGAACATTACATAACTGATGAATCTGGAAACATATTTCTAACCTAATAAATAAACTAATAAACAAGACGGAAAAATATGTTTTTGGACCGAGTTTAATTATAAATGGAAGGTAGGATGACAAAGGCACCAAAATATTTATGTTTACAGTAGAGTTAATTTGTTATTTGTGTGGTAAATAATAACTTTTGTTGATGTCCGACAGATATGCCACCCACCAGAGTAAATATACTATGTGTTGCAGATTGCAGTTCTGATCTCCAATGCGATTGCTGCGCTGCTGCAGCCATCACTGTATGACAGCATCATCCTTATTAAGAAGTTGCCATACTTGCCAGATCTCCTCCCGTCTAGCTCCAGTAAGTCAGAACCTCTTCATCCAAATCAAATGTGTGCTTTAAATCTAGCTGTAGTAGGTGAGAGCTTCTCATATCCAGCGCCAGTGAGTGACAATCTCCAGTCTCTAGGTCTGGTAAGTTAGAATTTTGGAACTCCAGTCCCATTAGACAAGAACACTGAAAGTCCAGCTCCAATAATTGAAGACCTTTAATCACCATCTTCATTAATGAGGAAATCTGATCTCCAGCTTCAGTAAGCGAGACACTATTTCCAACTCCAGTAAGTGGGAACTTCTGATTTCCAGGTCTAGTAAGTGAGCAATGTGATCTCCAGCCCCAGTGGGAATGGTCTCCAGCTACAGTAATTTTATTTCAGAGAAGTGATCAATTTTTTGGTTTATAGTCAACAGAACTTACATGCTTGTGTTCAACAGTATGTTCAGTATGGAATTGAGCTTAAGCGTGAACTTCCAGAGAAAAATTGAAAATTAACAGACCCAAAGAGTTCATTTGTATTGTTGAGTTTCAAGAGATTGTGCTTATAGATTGTGGAGTGCGTGCTAATATTTATCTCTGTATCAGAAATGTACAGCGTGTATGTGGAGGACTTCATGGTTCGTGATGTGAAATACATCTATCATGGGATGAGCTATGGCAAGCTGAAGGAAGTTCTGAAGGGGAACCGCAGTCTAAGGAGCTTTCCCTTGGTGGACAATCCTGGTATGTACACAATTTTCGCTCTTTCTTTACAATCAGAGTACTTATGGAAGCTATGTTGTTGAGGGAAAGATCCACTTTGCTACACAGGCCATGCTGCTGCTCTTCATAATTCCTTGCCCCTTCTCCTGCTCATCACTGTACCTCGTTACCTCTCCTTTTGTCATTCTGTTTCTCATTTTCCTCACTTCTCAGTTGAAGCATTTTTGTTCTCAATATATTTCTCTTCACAGTGACACAATTTATTTCCACCTCCTTGCCTTATTTTTGTCTCTGCCACAGGATCCATGATATTGCTGGGCTCCATTCAGCGATTGGAACTCATTAAACTTATAGAACGGCACATTGGACGTGAGAGACGGCTGCAGGTGGCTGCCAAGTGGCAGAAGGAGGCACAAGAAAGGTCAGTGAAACTAAGAGAAGGTCTGAGAAAATTACATAATGAGGATCTTCATAATTTATACTCATCATCAGCTATGTTAGCGTGACTCAATGAAGGATGGTAAGACAGGCAGGGCACATGAAATACAGGCAAAGGTGAGAAATGTATGCAAAATTTTGGTTGCAATACCTCATGTAAGGAGGCCAGATAGGAGATTTAGGCAAATCTGGGACTGTAATAGTAAAATATATTTTGGTGAAGTAGAGTTGCCCTGGATGTAGCTGCCTCAGAATAAGGTTCCACAGTGAGTTTTTCTGGGCACTGTGATGAATGTTTTGAGTTACATAGAAACAAACTTCTTTACCAGATTGTTTACTGTGATGCTTTCCATAAAGTTTCTACACTGTGGTGTTCATTACCATTTTTGTTCACTAGTTAGCTACTGATATCTGATGTGACCCAATTTAATGTCTGTGTAAGTATACATTCTTTTTTAACTCTAAATTGGAGGGTTGGAGTATATGAATATTTACACAGTTAGACAAATATGTGGCCATTTCTTGAAATTTCATTGTGTGCAAAAAGTTATCAGATGAATCATATCAATATGATCTGCATATTTATACAGAAATTCTCATACTTTTCATGGACAGGAAGTAAATGTAGATATTCATTTTAAGTTTTACTAAAGTACTGTGTTCCTTTCATGGAACTCCAGTTGTGATGTATGTTTGTCTGCCCACTTGTCAACCTCAAAGTTCATCTACAGATGTGTATTAAAGACATTAATTGACTGATTTTTTTGAATCTCAAGATGAAGATCATGCCAAATTATATGTTTCTGGTTGATACCTTTTAATGTTCTGTCATAAGCGGTACCAACATGACAGCTGTGTGCACTTATGAAGCTGGAGCAGCTGTAACTTGATTTAAAGTAGATTTCTAATTTCTTTCATGAAAGATTATTTAAAGCTATTCAACCTTTTATCAAAATTACATAGACATATTTTTATTCAACAATGTGTAGGCAGTTCATTGCTTTTAAGATTAACAACGTGTGAATAAATGAAAATATAGTGTGATGTCCACGACAAGTGCCATGTGTTGTGGAACAGAGCAAAGGAAGAGATGGAGCGTAAGATTTGGGAGGAATCGCAGAGGCAGCGGCGACCATCCCGGTTTGAGGTGATTCCAGCACCAGACATCTTGAAACTGCGACAGCACTCCACTGGCGAGTTGATCGCATCCAATAACCATTCAGGCGGTGATATCAATGGGGTGAGTGGACAGGAGCATGGTGCAGAGTGAGCAGGAAACACAGGAAGGTTTTTTTGGCTGGTGTAGCTCATTTCTTTGCAGGATTCTGAAGGTATTGTACTATGTAACATGTGTAATTCAGTTACTGAGCTAGCCATATAATTAGGCAGTCAGTCAGTTAGTTAGTTAGTTGGTTGGTTGGTTAGTTCATCACTAGATGATATAAGTAGCTACATAGATCAGTTTGTTACTGTGTCACTTAGCCAGCAGTCCCATTTATTCATTTAGGCAGCCATATATACTCGGATTAGAAAGACTGAACATGACTGGTGTGGGTGCAAGCCTGTTACCTGCTGTCCCATCCCACACGTCCTTTCTGTCAGCATCAATAAGAAACTGAGAATGCAAAGAGAGACAGAACAATCACCACAGCACAATTGACAGCTGATGGAAGTGTGAGAAGGCACATAACGGAGAAGTAGCTGCCAGGCACGTTGGGGGGAGAACCTGTCTTTGTTCTTACCCTAATCCAGTTTAGTCAGTCAGTTGGGTTAGTGTGTCTAACAAACTAACTTAGTCACACACTACCAGTTAGCCTGCCAGCTGCTTGCTTTACTTTCCCTTTACTGATGAAGTCAATAGCTTCTGTCTTATGTTTCAGTGCAATCCATTGTTTGGAACTCAGCCAAAGAAATCTATTCTCAAGAAAACAAACTCCTTTACATTGCGCAGTTTCAGTCCTCTGACGAGCCCTGCCACAACCCCATACACAACTGTCACAGGGGCAGAGAGCCGGTGAGTTGTCTTAACACAGACTTACATCATTTAGCAATTTTGTCAACAATGACTTCTATAATTCTGTAATTTTGTTAGCACTAACTCGTATTATGTGGCAGTTTTGTCAACACTGACCTGTATCATTGCTGTGAGAAATAGTAGGAGATGGATAGGCAGGACAGGAGGAACTTCGCGCTATGCTGTGTTCTGAAAACATCAGTCTAATTAGTTAAACTGTAGGGGAATGAAATGAGACAAAATGATGTCTATGAGACAGAAGTAGTGCTTAATAACAGTATAGTATGTATGTGTGTGTGTTGTTAGCCTTCCATCCTGCTTAATTATGCTTTGTGCCTCCTTGTGGTATGCCCATATTACATATATTTCGGTGTTATGGAGTTACCTCTTGCCTCAGGTTTTTCTGAAATGACCATAAATACCTACCAGGTTACGTGACATCACGTCCCAGAAGGCAACAATTTCTATGTAGATATTCTGTTTTTAAGTAATCTACTGTGTGCCAGAGACATGGAAATGTTAACTTTGAACAGCAAATGTTTGTATTGTGATCTGCTGCGAACAAATTGTGATGTGGTCACAATAACATAAGAAATGCTGGAGTATTATGATCTTGTGGGATGTGAAACCATGTAGTCTGGTAGAAATTTGCAGACATTTCAGAGCAGTGTGCTACCTTCATCTTCTACCATGAGGACAGAGACGGCAGGTTTGTCTGAAACCTGAGCAAATTTCTGCCTGGTTGCATGGCACCAGTCCATATACTTGTGATGATCGTTGAGAGCCGTAAATCTCATAAGGCATAATGTTTTTTTTATTATAATCTGACCTGGGTGCACAAGCTAATTGATGACAGCATGGACATGAAGATTATAATTACATGTTTTAGTGCATAAGTAATTGACTTTTTTGAGAATGGAGTGTGTTTTTGGGGTACATTACTTTGAAGCCAAATGTCCAGTTCTGACTGCTCACACACACAGTATTCGTCTGGCATTTGAGGCCATCTTCCGCAAGTCTGCAACCCTCCAGGATGTGGACCCTGACCCTGACCCTGAAGTAGGAGTTGGAGGCAGTATGAATGTGAATGTGGCAATGGGGGACATGACGGATGCACCACCTGTCCCACCCAGTCCCAGGGCCTACAAGAAAGTGCAGTTGGTATGCCTGGTTTGTTCTGTGTATTCATAGATTCATAAAATGAAACCTAGTTGGTAAATATCATGTTGGTCTGTGTTAATCTGTCACCACTATTGTGCATAATGAGCTGTTCTGTGAAAATTATTGAAAAGTTCTGATTTGAGTTTCATGCAAACAGGAGTGTACATTAGAGTGTTATGGGCCAAAGTTTAGATTTTCGGACAGCTTTTGATATACATGCCTCAAATACCAGATTTTATTAAAATGCGTCAAGTAGTTTTGGAAGTGAAACATATGCTGAAACGTTTATCATGTCCCCATAACTGCAGTCATTTCTCACTTTGTGCAAAGAATGAATGAGAAGAAATGATGTCTGTGTCATCAGTTGTGAAGCAGGGGAGAGTGAGTTGTATTTCATGGATTCGTAAGTGCAGGCCAATAGGACCTAAACTTTTTTTGTGTATGAAATAAATAATGTTTGTTGAAAACGAAAAATATCCAGGATAGCATGGTCACTATAATGACAAGGCTGTGGGCTGGACCACCAAGGAACCATGGTTCAACTCCTGCAGGAGCAATAAGTTTTTGTCTTCTTCAGGGTGTTCACACTGGCTGTGGGACCCACCCAGCCTCGTATTTAGTGGGTACTGGGAGCTCTTTCCCCAGAGATAAAGCTACTGGAGCGTGAAACTGACCATTTACCTCCCTCTAATGCCAAGGCTAAGAATGAGAAGAGTATACTCCACTTCCCCATATGCCTTAATGACATGCACTGGTGCCAAATTTGCTTAGAATTAAGAAGTCTTTGTATATGGTCTTGTTTAGACCTGGCATGCATGATAATATGGGTTTGCAATGAAAAGTAAACTGCCATTGAAAATGGATACATGAATGACTCATTTTTATTGCTGATTTCTTGAAGATACATTTTAATAATGTTGTTCTATGTTTATGTGGTTTTCCCTAGGGTTTGCTAGCAGAAGCCTTGTGTTAATTTTTTCCTTCCTAAATTCATGTTATTTGTCTTGGTTTTATGACCCTAGTGTGAAGACCTTCAGCACATAATGTAATTCTCCCATTCTTCTATCTGAGGTTCAAATATTCTCCTTACTACCCTGTTCTCACAGACTCTCAGTTTCTTTGCTGGTTTGTAGCCACGTGAACGAGTGATCGACATGTCACCAGAGGATCAGAAGCAGTGGGAGGAGGAGGAAATGACAAAGGGAGTGAACTTTGACAAATGCCACATTGATCCAGCACCCTTCCAGCTTGTGGAGAAGACGTCCCTGCTGAAGGTGCATTCACTGTTCTCCATGGTGGGGGTAAACCATGCGTATGTCACAACCATTGGCAGGCTCATTGGTGTTGTGGCACTCAAAGAGGTAAAGCCCATCAGTCATTCATGAGGTACAAAATTAAGAAATATTCTGCTGCTCTGTCTCACATATTCTTTATTTGCAGCTCCGGAAAGCAATTGAGGATTCAAATGCAGGAAATATTCCATCACACCAGCCTCCACATATAACTCTAACACCTCCACCAGGTTTGGGGACAAAGAGTGACTTGTCCCTAGCAAGTGACCCTCGCAGTAATGACACCATCACAAGCATGGACTCTGCCCTTAGCTGTAATACTGCAGCCAGTGAAACAGATATAGAAGACAGTGTCAACAATTCGAGACTGTGATGGATGTCATATCTACTGGTGTGCCATCACTTTTATGTTTACAATGATTTCAGTCTTCTGGAATATGATGCCTGTCACATACACTAAGGCATTATATCCAAAAAGTGCCACTGTAAGAACCTCAGATCTTCCAGAGTTCTGTTAATGATTGTCATGATTATCCACATGTGCCTTTGACTGCCAAAAGACTGACTGTGTCACAGGGTAGGAGTATGAATGTAGTGCACATCTGTGATATTTGTTGACTCCTACTGGTGCACATGTGCTGCAAGCACATCCCAGAATTGGTAGTCATGGGATGTAGTGTGTATTGTGAGTTGTAGCACAATTGTTCAGTGGAACGGCTAGTCAGCAACATTCTGAAACTTTTGTGGCAGGTTGTTAAGGCCTTTGTATTTAGTTTTGGGTGATGAAACTGTGTTACAGTTGGACTGTTCGCTATTTCAGAGAGATCTGTGTTTATGATGCTGGACCATGGGCTGTTAAAGTCTTGTATTCCAACTGGTGGAACTGGAAACAGAGGTGTGCTGAAGCTGGTCTGCATCGCTTTGGTTGAAGCAGCACCTAACAATTAAGAACAGTTAAAACATTGCCCTAGGAGCAAGCCTGGTCCCGTCATATGCTGAGAAACAAGTGAATGACACAGGGTTGCAACCTTGGCTCAGCCAATCTTGTCACACGTTGTTAGGTCAAATAATCTGAATACAAGTAATGATTATTAAAACACCTTTGACTGGCAGTGTATGTAGATCCCTGAAAAACAAGATTTGGAAACAATCTTAGGATGGTACAAGTCATTATATTGGGTGAGTAGGCAGATAAAACAGTAGGCCATCAATAACAACTGTTTTAGATGTACCTTTTAATGCTTACAGTGTGCTACATGTTCTGGCTCTTTCCATAAAGCCAGCATCAGACAAGATTATCAAAAGCCAGTGCTACATCAGCACTGCATAATTTTTAGTATATTATTTTAATATGTTTCTAAACATTTTAACATTTTACAAGAAAAATTGTAACATTTAGAAATCAGTACTTTTTTGACTAGTAGTATTTACGTACATAAAGAGCTTACCTCTCCTGTACTTTTGATACTGATGCTTGATGATGGCTTCATGAAAAAGACTGAAACATGTGGCACACTTTAGATGTTGAAAGGTACGTCTGAAAATGTGAGTGATTGCCTATTGTCTTATCTGCCTATATGGAAATAAATGTTTCCTTTCAGGGCCAACTGCTGGTATGCAAGATGATGTCAATCTGATAGGTTTATATAACCCAAAAATGGAAATATACCAGCACACATCTGTTACAGAGTTTGGAAATAATGTATATTCGATATACCTGTACAGTGTTTCATCCAATTGCACTTTGTGTTCGCTTGGAAAACAGTAAGTTCTCAGACGAACATGGCACCTACCTTTCTTTGACCCTTTCATGATCAGCTGGCACTCCCATGTCAGGATTTTTGTTAGCTTTGTACTGCTGTCATTCACATAGCATACCTTATGGGACTTGTCTTAGGTGTCGCTGGAGTAAATCTTCATGTGAAGGTTATTTCCTCCTGTTCATCACTTACACCCATCTTACATCACCCCCGATGCATGTGGTTGATATTTATGAGCTATTTTGTCTTTTTACTCTGATTTGATGGTTACTGAAAAGAGAGACATACATAGTACAGACAATTTTTTTACCAGTGTTCTGAACTTCAAGCAGCTTACATAAATTTAGTCTTGCTTGTAGAGTTAAAAGTTGGAACATCAAGATTGGGTTTCAGACTTCAGAAGGCATAATGGCAGACTTTAAGTGATTAGTGTGTCTTGAGAATAGTTCTGAAATATTATGTGTAACAAATAGTCTAATACTTCACAGCTTCTGCTCAATTTTGTCTTTCGTCTACTGTGCACATGTTTCATTATCCAAAACAGAGACATTGAGGCCATGGAAAGATGTCCCATGGATGGTGCAGATAATGATGCTTGAGACTGGGTACTGTCTGTATACCTTTGTTTTCCTCAAACCCACTCTGGTTTACATCAAGCAGCCCAAAGAATTTGTCACTATCATAGGTTGCCTACCAAAATTTATGATGGCCCAGTTGATGTAATGACTTTCAAACTCATTAACTTATGGACTTTTTTCATCATATGTATTTAATTTTTGTGTGTGATATCCCATTGTGTTACAGTAGTATAATATACAGAATTTGTATCAGTCAAAACACAACTGCATCTAGACAACAGAGTTTGTGTGTCAAAAAGTGTGACATGTTTCGACCTAGGATAGGTCACTCTCAAGCTCACAACAATTCTAAGACCACATGTTGAGGAAGACATACAAACATAAGTTTGAGTACATAGAATATAATAAAACCAATATTAAAAGTCACATGCAAATAAAATAATTCTTACCATCAGAGTTTTTTTAATTGCTTACAGTTCCTTACAGGCTGTCATTTCCGTTGTCAATCCAAGGTGGACAACTGTAATTGCGTCCATGAGGACATACGTATATGATAAAAACTCTTTCATAAACAACTCATACTTTGAAATGCAGTTCGTATTTAGTGTGGTTGACTTTAACTTTGTACCTTGTAGCGATTTTTTCCTTAAGATTGCACTTCTTTATGTTATGTGGGTCAGCCAACCTGCGTAACATAGAAGACATGCATTATCAGGTTGAACACGAAAATGAAAGAATATATATACAGAGTTTACATGGACTTGAGATCTCAAAACATCACAATTTGTATGGTTATGGTGGTATACATAAAATGGAAGAATGGTTATAAAAAGACAGGATCAAGGATATGTCAGGGTAAAATAAATAATAATGTTAAAATGTTAAAAGGTAAAATCAGTAGAAGTGTGGGTAATTCTTCTGAGGACAGCCTGTGTAAGTTTATAGCAGTCTTGCCTATTGAATGTGGAAATTTCTTGAAGATGTAGCATTTAAGTGGGACTTTCTTGTTTTGACATTTGTGACAACCTGAAAATAGCATTTATTTATAGTGTGTTAAAATTGGATGCGGTGAATTAAATTAGAATTTATATGGAGGCAAAATTATGGAAGTAACATTTTTTTCAAAAAGTTATGTGTTTCAGAGATTATAAACATTTCCACAGCTTTTCACTATTGTTTGGAAAGTAATTCCTTTCCACTATTGATTCACTTCTTTCTTAGTGGGTAGGAATGTGTCATCTTAAGAATTACGTACACTTCTACCATTTTCACCTTCTAACATTTTAACATTATTATTTATTTATATTGATATATTCTTGATCCAGTCTTTTTAAAACTAAAACCATAATTATACACATTCTATTCCCAGGGCTCTTCTTCTCGTGTTATATACACCTACATCACAATAGAAGTTGTGGGATTTTGAGATCTCGGTTTCGTGTCAAGTGTGTATGTATATACTCTTATTCTTTTCTTCAGTCTGACGATGGCCTTGTAGGCCAAAGTAGGTAGTTGAAAATGATAGACTAAATTGTTGTGTTTTGACTGGATTTATCATAATTGTAGTTACTCAAAAGCACAGTGGGGATGAATTATCTTAAAATTTTACTTTAGTCCATGTTTAATCGGGATGTAAATAGTTATCATGTCATAAAGTTTGGTTTGGGAAGAGCAAGCTTGAAGATGGGACCGATCCTGTCCCTGACTGAAGTGTGTTAAATTTAAATACATGCAATGGAAAAAATTCCATAAAGTTAAGAATTCAGATTTTGTGTGCCAAAGTCGGCACCCTAAAGAATAGTAATGTAATGACTAACTGCAAGTTGGGTGAGAAGGATCTGATTCCCAGGAGATACAAGAGACTTTTCTCCTCAACAGTGTTGAGACTAGCTCTGTAGCCCAACCAGCTGCCTCTACAATAAGTGCTAGGGACTTTTCCCCAGAAATAAAACAGCTGGTCCATGAAGCCCACAACTCACCTCCCATCTGTCGTGAAGGTTAACTATGTATGGAGTTATACTTCTATTCCATCGTGCAACTTCATAGCATGTAATTAATTAAGCAACTTCACAGGCTGACTCAGGATTTAACTGGCCCATTGTCATAGTTTGCATTAGTCACACCAAGTAAATGCAAGGATAATATCTTAAATTAAACCAAAACAACAACCTTCCAAATGTACGTTTTCTAATTTATTATTTATTATCCAGTCATTTGATGCTGTGTGGTTTGAGTTCTTGATTGTATTTTAATATAAGTTACAAATAAATGACTACATTTATGTTTTATAATTATATGAACAAAATCACCAGATGACTGGAAGAATATGGGAAAGTGTGGTTGAGGAGGAGATACAGAACTATTTTATGTGATCTTAGTATAGCTGGTAACAGTAATTCTGCTGAACGAAAGATGCATTTAGAAATAGTATTAGTATTTATTTTCATAAAATAATATATGTAGTCTGCTCTCAGTATTTTGAGGGCTGAGTTACATCAAAAATACTCTTAGAAATTTACTAAACATGAGCAATAAAATTAACAATAATTTACAATGAATGGTATTTTTATTTGTATTACCATGTTGAAGTCTGGGTGTACACCAACATAGTACCTTTCCACACCTGCTGTTATTTTGCTGCATCACACAAAATTTGGAAGGCTGTACTGCATTGTGTAGTGCACAGACTTTCGTAGTGTTCTTTGCAGTTTGTTAAGCTTGCTTGTAACTTGTTCTCAAGCATAGCAGGGTTAATTATGGGTCAGTATGGCTAAGAACTGTACTTACCTGGCAGCATTCAGTGACTCTGTCATGTCACATTTAAAAATGCCTGTCCACAAAAGCAAGAGCTACCAAAGCAGTACACTGCTATGATTTTGAGCCATTGGCAGCTGATTTGTATGGAGAAACTATTTTGACTACAAGGAGACCTGCAGAAGCCTGAAATCTGGATAACCCAAGTATGCCAAACTCCAAAAACAAAATGAATGTTTATAACAACACTGTTTTGTAATTATCTGTTAAATTTACAGTGGTCAGCAGCAAGTCTTAATCCAGAGATCTGCTTCCACTAGAGCTGACATTCAGCTGAGGGTTTGGCACTGTCAGTGGTTGTTGAATTATTGAACTGTTTATTAATTTATTGCCTCTACATTGTAGTCTGCTAGATTATGACAGTGTGTAATCTGGTAGATGGGCACCAGTGTTTCAGGCTTGCTGCTTCCATCTTCACTTCACACTCCAGCAGTAGCATGCTTTTCTGAAGTTAAGTACCCACACGCCATATCATAACTCAAATGACCACAATATAAATCTTCAAGAGTACTTTTTTGGTGTGACGTCGTGTAGTCTGGTAGATACGTATCGACGGTTCGGAGGAACTTTATGTCGTCATTTGCCTTGACGAATGCAACAAGTCGCTCTGAAACGTCAGTAAATTTCTATCATACTATGTGGTGTCACATCCCACAACACAATTTTTAAGGAATGGGCGTGAGAACCTGAAATCCCAGAACGTATTTCTTAAACGCCGTGAACTCCAAGTATCATATTTTTTGGTACTTTCAAAGGATTTCTGACGGGCAAAGATCATGTTATTGACGGGTATCATGCATGCGGTTACGATTCGGTAACGTAACGCAGGCAGCTGAGCTGTTGAAACGAACAGATTTCTGAAACAGTTCAAAGTACAGCTACAAGATGGGAGGACAGTCAAATTGCCGGCTGCGACGTGCTTGATGCATGGCAGAAAATACCTGACGTCAATGAAGTGACGTCACTTCGTAATGTTGGGTTACAGTATATGTATGTGTGCATGAAGTGACGTCAAAATTCATTAAAATAGGTCATTGGCTTTTGCCCGCGCGTTTAATTATAAGGTTGAAAGCAGGAAAATATGCCCTAGTCAAAGGCTTACATAAATACTTTTGAACATTCGCAATAATTTAAATATCATCCCAAGAAACGCGAGTTCAAAATTCATTTATGTGTTTGTCATGCCATATAAAAAATAAAGCCGAGTTCAAAATAGAGAGGGCTAGTGTATAACTTATCCTTTTTTACTACGTTTGAATACCGCAATAATATTCACGAGATTAAAGAAAGGTCGTAAACAAATGATAATTTTCACATCAGATTATGTTGTTGAGTTTCGAATTAGGCCCGCAAACTTCTATGTATGAAGGTTCGCAAGGAATACGTAGTTGGCATGTTACCATGATGTAATAGCTTCGACTGTGATGCACAAGAACGTATTAGGATTTATTAGATTTGGGAATGAAATATTTTTATGTCATTTCAGGCCGTCCTCTCGAAATTCGTTTCGGCCATCGTCGATTTTACTATGTGTGACGTCATACAGCTACGGGGTTTGCAAAGTTTAGTAGAGGGAAGCCGCGCCCTACCCAGATAGTGGTCTGTAAACAGTTATTGGAAGAAAATAGTTTTAAGGGACAATTACTATTCAAATTTGTGTTGTATGACTCCCTGACCCTCATAAAATCATCAGGGACGTTTTTTAAATGTGAGTATTGCTATTATTTTGTACCGGTATTTTGTGAAGTGTGGATAGTAGTCTGCAATCGGCGGAGGGGGACTGGCAATCTGCAATATACGTATTTTGGAATACCAGGTAAAATATCATCCTAAGATCATGTTCATGGACTGTATAATGTTGGGATATGTATTTAGCAAGTGTGCAGAGGTCTATGCTTTACGTATGGTGTGTAATATTTGCATGATATGTTCGAAAAGCATTCCCGATTAGGCCTATAGACCGTCATGGCCGATTTGTTAAAATCGAGTACTGTCAAATGATCGCATTTCACATCATTTCTTCCACATGTATAGTATATGTCTAAAGTTTTGCAACAAAATTCAAGTGTACAGCTAGGTTAAATAAGATGGGGCTGTGAAGCATGGTTATTGAATAGAGTTACAACTTGCATCGTACTTGAAGTGAGGTTAGAGAGGAAATTGGTATTGGAATTACAGAAATATTAAAAATGTTGAAATTCAGTTGTTTTAATCCACACGTCGTATTTAGAATTATTAAAAGCAAGTACAGATGTTCCAGTAAATGTACACAGTAACTGTAAACATTATTGTATGAGTGATAGGGTGGGGACAGCTTAAAGCAGCCATTGATTTTTGTATTAATGTTCCTTTTAAAATGTATATATCAAGGTAGAGATCATAGACCCAGCATAACAAGGATCTCTAATTGTATATTATCCCAGTGGGATGTATGTATGGGAAACAGTTTGTCAATTAGTATTCATTGATATTTGGTTATGACCGTATTGAGGATATTTGTGGTACTGAAACAGTTTATTACTTTACTGCAAAGCATATTGATATTTGTTACTTTGGTGGTCAACCCAGTTTGTCTAGAAGATGCAGTGATGTATCTGGTATATATATATATAATTGAATTGTAGTGAGTGGTTTTTGCTTGATGCCTGGTCTTTATGACCTACATTGGTTCTCTGTGTGTGGCATTACCTGTTTTGTTATTCGTCTGGTTTTTAAATTTGACTTTGAAGTTAAGCTTAGTAAATTCTGAGAGCGTTAGGAATGAGTAATTTGACATCATTTAATTAATTGCGTATGGTATGGCATAAACCCCATACAAAACAGTGTTAATTCTGTGTACCACCTGTTTTGACTTCAAAGAATCTCTGCATTTTGCATGTTGTGTAATTCTCACAATATGGAGCAGTTAGTGCCCGAAACAGCATTAACATGGTTGGTGTTTGTAATGGAGACACCATGTTCTGTGCGAAGCAGGAACTAAATGTTTGAGTATATTTGAATGGCATTCAGAGATGTCCGCCCCTTTTGTCTTCTCACATTCGCCAGAGTGTAAGCTTCAGCGATACATTTTGCATTCTGCAAAGACTGTGTCACTTTCTGATTGATTTCTGTGTTGGAGACATGGTGTTGTGTGTGAAGCGAGAACTGAATATCCAAATATTATTTTGATGGTGTTGAAAAGGTTAAGTTAGGGAGTTCCTTTTGTGTTGTCATTTTGCTTTTGTCAGGGTGTAAGCATCAGTGACATTTTGAAATCTGAGAAAACTGTGTAGCTTTTAAATTAGGAATTTTGTTATGTCAGGATTAATTCTGTGGGTGAAATTAGTTTGTTTATGATGTGTGGTTTATGTAATGGTACTGACAGTAGCTCATAGTAGCATGATATGATGGTATGGTAAGTGAGTACTGATGTGGAAGGGTTATGGAAGGTAGTGGCCAGAGACTGATGTAATGCCATATCCTGTAATTTTCAAGGATTGAGGAAAACCATGGAAGACGTCAGTCTAGATTTGAAGGAATGATGTCTTATGTATGGAAGAGGAATATTAGCCATATTACTCCAGGTGTGGGAAAGGTGTGAAATGTCTTAGATGTTTGTAATAAATTGTCAGGTTCCATGGTAACTCATTTGATGAGTCAGAATAAATAAGGAAGAAGTAGGGAGTGAATAAATACAATATAAGATATAAGTAAATGAAATGAATAGATAAATAAGGAAAACTACCATTGAATTGAAGATTACTGTCTTTTGGAATGTGACAGCACATATCTTTGTAGAGAGAGCTGAGCATTCGTAAGAGTATCTTCTCCCTGACGGTGGAAAAGTCGGATTCTTCTGAAACATCCGTATCTGTCTCCTACACCATGTGGCAGCACACTGAACTTGGCAGACAAGTGGGTAACAGTCCTGCTTCATATTTTGGGGGTCCTAAGTTCAAATCCAAGCACATAGGTTAGCTATCTGGATAGGTCTTTTGTAGTTTCTCTCAGTCTGTTCAGGCAGGAGCTTTTGTCAAACATCCTTTACAGGTCATAGTGCACCGATCACTGTACCATTGGATGCTGTGTAGTTTGAGTTACTTAGTGATGTCATTAAATAAACCCTAAATGAATAAATAAGTAATAAATAATACACAGCATCACATCTCAGAGGACAGTAATCTTCATAGTCAACCTCAGGGGACCCCTAAACTACATGTGCTGGTTAGTTAATGAGTTGTGCTACGTAGGCTGCTTAATTAAATTTGTCGCACTGTACGGATTTTCGTAGAATATTTTGTTGGAAATTTTTTACCGAAACCTGTTGACCAAATTTAAATTTTGGTTAAAATTTGACACACATAAGACACTTTACTTGGAGATGTACATGAAGTAATGATAATATGTTGTTGAATTCTTCTTGAATTGAAAAATGCTGAAGATAAAGGCGTAGAGAAAATGAAAACACACATTTTAAGTCACATGTGCTTTTCAGAAATAATGCATTTTACAAGGTAATTACAAGAAGTGTGGTAGAACCAGCAAGTCCAATGAAGTATTTGATGATCTGAATATAATGTGGTGCCACAAAGATGTGATTTACCTGGCTGGTAAATGAGTGATAACACAAATATAGAGCACAATATTCAGTCAGGCAGATAAATTACACAATGAATTGAATGTTGGTGCATTCAGTTTAGCTTCATTGTATGTGTATATGTATGTATGTATGTAGGTCATGAATGGATGGTCTTTTGTCATGATGCTTTGTTTTTCTTTGAATGTTGGTAGAGTTATAGAAGTAAATATGTGAAGGAAGTGTGAATTAGTCGGGACATTATTTCTTTTCAAAACAGTGTGTGGAATTGTTAGAATGAGGACCATGCAAACTAAGGGGACAAATTAGAATGCAAAGCTCACAACATATTATTTGTGCTATATACCAAGCCCAACCAAGTGCATTATCATCATATCATTATACTGAAGGTACAGTGTACCATCTTGAGACCTGTATAGGTGAGGTGCATGTCTGTGCACACGTTCCATTACAGGCCCTAACGGATTGGTTGCACTTTGTGACTTTCTAATGTCATATGAATGTGGGGGCAACAGGAGCTAGTGAGGTTTGAAGAACTAGTAACAGCAGTATTCACTTTACAATCCTGAATCTTTTTTATGGTGAAAAATATTTGGGAATTCACTCCTTTAATTCTTAACTTTCTTGATATGAAAATTGTAAGTAATGTGAGATGGTGTGGTGTGTTTCGATGCTGTGTGGAATATGCGTGGTGACATGAAACAAGTGCAGCTGTCCATGCTAGTTCTAATGCAGCAGTTGCTGCTGGGGAAGGTGCTGATCTGTAGCCAGTTGAGAGTTTTTCTGAAGTTTCTTCAGTTAAACAGTTTTGAATAGTGGATGCTGATGTGGTTGATAACTCATAAACTTCACTGATGCTCCTCCCCCATGAATATGACTCTTTGCCATGAAGTCTTGTTACATTTTGTCATTCTGCATGTGTATTGCTTAAGTGAAGTGCAATGGAAAGCGGTGTGCAATATGTGAAGAAAGTAAAATGATTTACAGTGAACAGTGAAAGCAGTGCAACATTTACAAAGTACTGTTTCAGTGTTAATGCATGAAAGGCATCATATAAATTTGCCCCATTCACATTTCCGCCTAATTGCAATGCTTCTTCCAGCAGTGGCGAATCCTGATCTGTAGGTCAGGTCTAGTGGAAGAGTACACAGTGTGGCACTGTACAGTTTCACTAGACCTGACCTCCAGATTAGGATTCACCACTGCCTTCCAGCTTGTCCCAGTGTTTCCTGCAAGCTGTCTGATCTGTTCACACAAATGTTGGTAGTCATGACGTTTGCTTGTATGGTCACTTTCGGCTGGTTGACAGGGTGCCAGCGGGGGTTGAAGGGGAGTACAGTGCGCAGAAAGTGGGAAGCCCAGAGTATCAGTATCCCTGTCATTCATAGGACTTCTTTATGTGGCCTCATTATAGATGGTTTTAATTCTTCCGAATCCCAAAATGCATCACACCATTGGCAAGTGCTTGTAATGAATATTGTTTGTGCTATGTAGAGGGTGAATTTGTTGGTTCATGTCCATTCACTAATTGACTATATTAGCAGTGCAAGCTGGTATCACTCTTCATTCTTGTGTAAAGATACACAGGGTCATACTCAAGCATCTCCTTTTAGATCTGTGTTGATGCATCATCAGTCTTGTGTATGCATGTCATTACTGCCCTTCCCATGAACAAATTTTAAAGAAAGTTGGTATTTACAGTTTCTACTAAAATTTAGCACTTTCATTTTGAAGATATTGAGTATGAGTTTGGCTTCCTATCTGTTATCAAAAAACATTAAGATTTAAATATACAGAAGTGTAATTTTGAGGGATGAATGTAGACTGGGGGTGTTTGGGAACAGGATGCTGAGGAAAATTATTTTATCCTAAGAGGTAGGCAATAGCAGGAGGCTAGAGAAAATTGCATAATGAGGTGTTTCATGATTTATGCATGTCATCAGGTACTGTTAGGGTGAGCAAATCATGGAGGATTATATGAGCAGGCCATGTGTCATGTGTGGGAGGGAAGAGAAATGCAGGCCATATAATGACCTCTCATTGTGGGGGCGCAGGTTTGATCCCAGGGCAGTACACCTGGAATTTGTGGTGTACAAAGCGGCACTGGAACAGATTTTTTGTTGCACGCTTCAGTTTTTGTCTGTTGGTATCATGCTACCAATGCTCCTTGCTCATATATATCTGCCATCAGTGCTATATAATCTTACTGTTTGACAGACTTGTTAAACTGCATACAGGGTTTCAGTGATCACATGTTAAGGAGAGAGGTGACTTTTAAGACCTACATATAGTTTGGAGGATAATATTACAGCATATCTTAAAGAATTAAGTTGGGAGGGTGTGGACTGGATTTTGCAGGCTCAGGATAGAGACCAGGGGAAGACTTGTGAACCCAGTAATGAACCTTCAGGTTCTGCAGAATGTAGGGAATTTCTGGACTACCTGAGAAGCTAAGGGCCTCTCAAGTAGGACTTCACACCATGGCCTTTGCATTTTGTTTGTTTAGTTTTCTTTCTAGTTTACTGGCTTCTGAGATATGATACCATGTAATTTTGTTTATTGCTTCTTACCTACCAAACTTTGCACATGGCATCATATCAGAGGTATGTGCACAATTAACGAGGCAGGAATCTTCAAAATTAAATCGCACTTATAGTAGAATACTCCCTATTGAGGTGTGATGCACCATAGTATGGTAAATAACATAGTGATATTTCATAGGAGCTTCTGGCCTGCATCATGTGGGTAGATCTGTGGTGATAGGGTACACATTTTATAAGTATTGTTGCTAAATATATGGTGCTGATGTTTTTATTGCAGATGATTTTTGCCATAGCCATTTCTGTGTGGATTGTAGTGAATTCTTGTGGTAGAAATGAATGGTAGAACTTTGTAACTTAGGGGAGTGTATGAGTACAAGTGTAGGGTTAGAAAAATTGATGAAGAATTTATGGACAAGTTTTATGTTGGCCCCTTAAACTTGTATGTTATTAGGTATTTGCAGTTTTTTCATGCGGAATATGTAAATTTTTGGGATGTGATTTGAAAATTACAGAAAAATGTTGAAATTTTTTATTTGTGCCTTTTTCATCACATGTTGTTCTCAAGGATAGAAATAAGCAGTAAAATGTTGTATGGTTGAAGTGTACATAAGTTTTACATTGTGTTTCATAACATATTTGGTATATTGAAGTATGTTTCCTTTTAAAAGAGAGTTGTAGATTGTAAAAATTGTCTGTATTATGTTATGAGCAATATTTTCTGTGATGAGTTGCTGCTAAGAAATTGATGATGTTGAATCTGGTTTTTGTATAAGGCATGGATTATTGTATTTGATTAATGTGGGCCCCTCTACACCCACTGGTAGAAGAGATTGAACCATGTGAAGTGATTGGTGTGGCCCAGAATTAAATTTATGTTAACATTTAGTTTGTGAAAGCATGTTAACGTTTATTGTATGACACTGACCGTACCAGATTTCATTAATTCCATTCAGTAGTGTTGAGCAAATCTGCATATGGATACACTTCATTGAGCAAGCATTTACTAACCAAGTTTAAAATTATCTGTGTTCAGTGCAGTAAGACAAGTCACCATATATGCATATTCGTACAACTGCACACTCAGAAAACATATCTCAGTTGCAAGGACTAATAGGCCATGCTGGCATAGGGAAATAATTGCTATTTATTGTGGGAATGGTACAAGAATCTTGTGATTAGGTGCAAAATGTACAGTTTTGAGTGATAAAACAGGTGGTACTTATAGTATTTGCTGTGCTTTAAGTGGTTAAATATTACATATTAGGGGGGCAAGTGGTATTTTGAACGCTAACAATGGAATATTTGGAGAATGTGGCCAGTACTAGTGTTGTTGAATGTCTTCTTGTCAGCTCCAAATGTATGCCTTCTTGACTGACATGTTAATTATGAATGTAATAACAGCACTGTGAAATATGCCACCCCTGCTGCCTCCCCACTTCTTTCCATTTCACCCTGCACAATCATCCTGTCATCTGCCCCATACTGCACAAACTTTTCGGTTTATAATGTCATTAAATAATGAACCCAACAGCTTTCCTGATGGGGTCGTGCATAAGGTAGACGTTTAACACGTTGAGTGAGGAATTGAATTTAGAAAAGGAATTCTTTTGTTACCGGCACAAAACACGTTACAGATAACTTTTTTACTCAAAACAGTCGTACACAACATACAAAGTAGGATAAAATTGGTTATATGTTTCGGCTTATTAAGCCATTATCAGGCCGTTGTTAAGAACATTAAAAAGACATTTAACACTGCAATAGGTGCGTGATCTCCACCTTTTTTTACGTTCGAAAAGCAATGGATGGACGCTTGACTAGCGCCAAATATTTTGAGATGAAAGATGCCCGTTGTGTTATTCAATTACAGATAAATGTTTTACTCAAAACAGTCGTACACAACTGGGATGTGTCCTCTTTAAGACAAAACATTATGTTGGATACCATAGTTTCCATTCCTTTGCTCTGTCGTGACCATTTTTAAGTTGGCGTGAGTACAATTCGCAATGCACTGAAAGAAATGTTAAATGTCCTAGCGTCTGTTTTGAAGAACAAGTTGGTCGGAATTTTTGCGTGCGAGTTGTTGATAGTAAAGTGGTTTGTGAGTAAATGTTCTGGGAGTGGAGAGTAGAATTTGTCCCCTCTGTATTGGCGTCACATCCTCTTGTTACCAGACAGGATATTATTACACACGTTATTCTTGTGATAGTAGTGCTTATCATAGGTTGAGGGTTTGGGTGTTGCTCACGTTATATTTGTTTAGCCTGCACCCACTTGTACTTTACTTTGGCTAAGATGCGTAACGCCCACGTTTACTTGATTTTCGGTTGGATGACACGTGCTGCTGTCTGTGACTGCAGTGTGAAATATGTGTGATTTGGATTTCCGGGGTGTGAAATAGATAAAGGCAAAGTTAGCCTGCTTACTGTAGCCGCTGAACACAATGCAAACGTCCAAATTTTGTATCGTCGCCGTATTTGTATTTGTTACGTACCGAATCGTTGGTATCAGCTTGGAAGTTTTCGCGGCGACAGTGTTCCATAAAATCCTCTGCGGCCGAATTATCTGACGCGGCTGTCCACCCGAGACGATTTTATAGAATAATGAAAGACTGTTTTGTGTAGAATTGATAGTTATGTTTGTAATCTGTGACCATCCACAGCTCCCACCGCCGCTTCATTTGTAATGCGGAAAGCAAAGTGCGATATGCATTTCACACAGCCGCCATGTTTTAGGCATTTCTTTAGTAAACATGCGTATTTTTTAAGATATGTTATCACAGACACTCAGGACCGGATATGAAATGCTGCTCACATCATTTTTATTTTATTGGAAGTCGAAATACAGAAGTGGTGTGCATCTGATGCTGGTGTTCGTAACAGGCGTTCGCGGGCGTAATCTGGCCCGACAACACTTTGACACCGATCCCCGGCAGCATATTAAGACCGGAACACAGTATGTTAGAATTACACATTTTCCTCCTGAATTTCACTTAATTCATTATAAGGTTGAAATAATGTGACACTCTTTGGATTATGTTGCTGTTGACTGTAAACTGTTCGTAACTCCTATTATGTGCTATTAATTTTCTGTATGTAAAAATGAAAATTTACAGTACGGTTTTCCGTAGGTAAAATTGTGGGGATGTCCCGGATGACGTCGATCGTAGAGGGTTGAGCGTGAATATGGGGCGTTGGTAGAATGAAAACTGGTAGGGGAAACCGAAGTACTAGGAGTAAAACCCGCGCCAGTGCCATTATCTCCACCGCAAATGCCACGTGGACTGCACTGTGATCTATCCCGGGCCTCCGCGGTGAGATTGAAAGGTACCCAGTTTTTACGTACATCGATGAAGACGTGTGACCGGTAAAGCTTACATAACCTGGTGATATGGTCCACCGGTGGAAATTAATTAATTGTTTTTGTCCTGGTGGCACGACGTTCACAAGCTTTCGTGAAAATCTGTTTACCGATTCGGAAGTGATTAGGCTGGCGAATATATACGGATGACGTCATAGGTCCAACATTCCTTCGAAAGTAGGTCAGATGTGGTTTATTCACCTGAACAAAGTGATCTGTCATCTACTTTAGAAAGTGGATCCTCAGAAAATTAATAGCAGTAAACTAACACTGTGATTCTTATAAGGGAGTACCGGGTTCACTTCTCAGCCTAGAGATCTACTGTCCTGAATGGTCGTTTTCATGGTTTGTCTCAGTGCCTGTGAATACCACCTCACTTCAGCCGAGAGGCCTACTATGCTGAATGGGAGTTTTCGTGGTGTGTCTCACCTCGTCGCTGCATATACATGAATACCGCCTCACTTGAGGCCCGTTATTTGGCACCAGGTTACGTGCTAGACGACATCCCGATTCCCGATGGGGACAGAGATTATTAATGTTCTTTAAATCGTCCAGACCGGCTGTGTGGCCCACCCATTCTCCCAGCCAGTGGTTGCTGCAGACTCTTGTCGGGGATGGTGCGGCCGGAATGTGAAGCTGATCAAACGTCTCGGTCTAGTGCCTCTTCTCCCTCGTATGTGTTTATTATGTGGTACTTGATGAAACATAGGGATAGCCGTGCTTTGATTTCAGCCTCCCCACCTTCTGGCAAATGCCGGTGTAGTATCTCACATCAGGATAGGACCCCATGCTACCGCATCCTTTCCGATTCATTATTTATTACACGTATCCGCTGGTGTGTGGTCAGAGATTACTGACTGCGTGATAATATACTGTTAACTGGCTCTTCTGTACTAACCAGAAGGTACAGAGAGATACAGGAGTAGGCTGGAGGTCGAATATTAAACCCGGGGGAGCGGTTTGTTAACCTTATTCCCTTCCTCTGACGGTATACTGAGCTTTCAGTTGGTGATACCTTCACTCATTCATATATTTGTTAATCGGAGTAAATGTTAGCTCTTAAGTCACAGTGGCAAATATTTATATCATCGTTCTTTAACTCGTGTATGGGAATTAATTGGTAAATATTTTTTTTGTGCAAACATTGCTTCATGCAGCCTCTGCTATGGCAGGGTGATACACCATGCCCTGCTACCCCTCCTTTCCAACAAACTCGGCGTTATTTGCGTTTCAAATGTTTATTCAGAATTCGAATGCCCATTACCGAAACTTCATATACGTGTTAATATTTTTGAATCGTCCTTTATATCCTTGTACACGATTTTCATTTCGAAACAGTTATCATTTCTGGCTTATCGTGAATTAAATTGAAATACGTCAAAATGTGGACACTTTAGATTACACGATTTATTTTAAGCGTTGTTTAGTATGAGTACTGTTTATCAGTTTACAAGGTGAAGAGAACAGTGTGTTTTGTGCGATTGGCGTTCCTACACTGGCTGCATAAATGCGATAAACAATCGCACTCTTCTTGGAATACACCATTCAGCTTATTGCAGTGCAGATACTAGTCTTGAGTACTATACTGTCTGTGCGTGTCCCCCCGCTTTAACTTATTGCAGTGCAGATACTAGTCTTGAGTACTATACTGTCTGTGTGTCCCCCCACTTTAACTTTTTAACCAGGTGACTGGTTTTCACGAAACTTGGTATGAATGTTAATGCCAGGTGTGCGTTGGCGTAGCAAAGGTTTTTGGCGCCCGGGACGAGTTATCACAGTGGCCACCTATGACAGAATAATGAGCTTTTAAAAAATCACGTTTATTGAATTCCCTATAATTGGCTGAATAATTTAAAAATCTTTGAACGCTTAAACTCGAGTTCATTCATTTGAGATATTCATTTTTACGCCATTTGGACTCCACCGTCCGTTCGGCCGGACTACATGCCCCCCCGCCCCACCACCCCACTAGCTACGCCATCTCAGGGCTGCACAAATGCCGGGCGCTAGATCAACTAAAGTTGTACTGTGGAGCTTAATATTTATGGGTCTTCAGTGTGGAACTTCATGTCACACTTGTTCTGGAGCTTAGGATTTTTATGTGACCCTAGATTTTTGGAAAATTTTTGTACCCCTTTGTTATGCCGTTGGAGGACACCCACAGCGTCTTTAATTTCCGAGATGGGTAATAACAGTTTGTCGCACGCACAAACTAATGTGGGAATGACACTGGCGGTATTCAGTTAGGGTTCTGAAGTGGCGAGTGGTATTGCAAGGAAAAAACGCAACTTATGTTAAGCGAGTTATTTTGTAAAACGTGGATCATGGTGGCCGTGCGACAGTTTTCTGTATGTTACGGTTTGATGGTGACAAGCATGGAACTAATTGGAGCGATTCATGTTTGCTTTTGTTCTGGAGATCATAACGTGCGTAAACATTATGTGTGAAACATTGGTTTTGAGGCGACAATTACATGGCGACACGACGGTGCGAAGTTTTCAGGGGTGGGCTCTTGTGAACACTTTAATGAACCTTTATTGTGAAAAGGTAGAATCCGTCTGCTTAATTAAGCACAACGCCATAAACACGTTTGGGGGTGTGGAGGTATTATTCCACCAGTGCTCTGTACACATACTTCCATTCCTCTGCCATCGACGCTGTATGATCTTTGCAGGTGACAGCGTCGTTAATTTAAGCATGGATAACGTCGGCACTAAATGGAGAGGTGGACGATCAGCTTCATGCACCGACTGGTTTACCTCTGAGGAAATTGGCCCTGTTATCCATTGGTTAGGAGATTGGCTGGGTTCCGTAGCTGGTCTGGACGCAGTGGAAAAAAGAGAAACCTGCATCGGCCGTGAATCGAATTCCGGATCACTGGTAATCCAGTCCGGAGACTGGCCACTATCGTGAGCTACGTGCCTGCTAGGACGCGGTAGTTGTCCTATACGATGTAGGGAATTTTTTGTTCGACGGAAGGACATTTAGATACACACGAAGGGGCCCTGTTTACCTCATGCGCGCTAGTTGGCAGCTCTGTTGTTGTTGTACAGACATTCGTAGCAGCCCCGTCGATCGCTAAGCCTGCCGGGAGCGTAGTTGCCTGCAGTTGGCACTAGGGTGTGGCGGTGGCGCTGTTTTTTAGACGAATGTAGTGTTGTATGGGTACTCGAAGGACTGGGTATGAGTGCAGTTTGTGGCTTGCTGATCGTGATACAGCTTAATGTGTGACCTGTAAAGTGAACCACGGCCAGGATTTGAACGAGGGACACCCAGTAAGGTGAAGCATGGGATGGTGATGAGAAGTGGTTGCTGTGTTTGGAATGCAGTGTGAATCGAAGAGTTGAGAGAGGAAAGCACGTAGCCAGGGTAAGAACAGGAGACTGGCCGTTGATTGCCCTTATTTTGCTAAGTGGGTGGTTGTGCCAGGTGCCCTGTGCACATGGTTTGTAATGCTGACAGTGGTAATTTATGTTCCTCACTTTAGCATTAAAGAATTCGTTGCTTTTCAGACACCGTGAAGTTGTTTCTTACGAGAGAGAGAGCGATTGTTTCCTTGGGACACCATTAACCGGTTCGTCTTCGTAATAGAGGCTCAGTATGTTTACTGTGACGTAGAAGCTGAATCGTAGCTGAAGCCTTGAATTGAATTGGAAGATATCGGGGTGATGGCCTTTTATTAACTGAAGGGACGGAGTAAGACAACGAAAACCTCAGGTCGTCTGATAACCCTGCCGAGATTCGAATGAGACATCTCCCGATTACAAGTCCAGCATTACCACTACGCAGTCGATTTGGGTAATATCACTCTTAATCTTTTAAAGCCTAGCGGTAACATTACATATGACCAGGTTTAACATTAAAAAATTCTACGTGGCGCCGACATTGCGTTTATGTGTTTTGTACGGATCTCAGAACAAACAACAACTTTTGCCTTATAAAACATTAAGAGATTGGTTTTTATAACCGAAGTGGAGAGTGTTTACAGCGCGGTACGCACTGAGTCCTTATATAAAACAGATACGCTTCGTCTTTAAAGGGTTAAATACGAATTGGTGGCAGAATGTGACCTGCAGCACGTAATTGTACTGTGGTGTGATTTTGCTTTGTTTCTTTCTTGTGATTATCAGTAGTGTTTTTCCGCCTTATCGGAAAGCGCTACGACAGTGGTCTTGTGATACTGTAGGAAATGACTACCACTGGTCATATTGAAACGGTGTTGTGGGCTCATGTAATGGCTCGGTATTTCAGGGTATAACGTCGAGTGAGGCCAGAGCCGGATTTAAGTGTGTTGTGGCCCCCAAAGGTGCAACACACTTTGGCTACCGACTCCTATTTACTCAGTTGTTCTCAGGTACCAAGCTAAAACATCTTGTATTTGCGTATGATTTTCCTGACGAATGAGAGTGACCAGCGGGTTTCACAACATCCGCGGTCAGTTTTCCTTCACTACATACCGATGCCGGCGTTACAGAGCGTTAGTGTCATACCGTGGTATTTCCCGCGCCATTAACTTTTGCTTGGCGTGAGACCACCGGCGGCTGTCATGGTAGCTAACGGATTAGAAGAGACCCCTCGGTCTCTACTAAATTTTAGGCTTAGTAATTTTTCGTGCATGTGGAAGGGTACACATTACGGACATACATTTTTATTGTTAATAATAATATACGGATGAAATACTTTATGCCCGTATAAATGGTCGTTTACGTCTTCGGGATAATCATTATTAAAATGTTGTATTTTTTCTGCGCTCTTCATCATATTGCTCAAAATTTAAAAGGAATGAGAATTTTTGGGAAATACAGGTCTACACGTAGTCTTTATAAATGTTTTTTTTATTTTATTTATTTATTTATTTTTTTTTTACTGAGGCGGGCTCGCTGAGGCCCCTTGTAATGTGCGGCCCAAAGCTGGAACTTGTCTGGGGTATACGTAAATCCCACCCTTACTAATGCACTGTACCGACAGGAGGAACCGAAGGACACTACGAAAAGTTGTCAGGAGTTCCATTTCCGGGCTTAGATTTGAATCAGGCGCCGCCGGACACAAAGCAGGGGTGCTGATCGCTATGCCGCGACGATCGGTTATTTAAAGGACTTACTTGACGATTTATAAATGGCTAATTTATGTGCCGCGTTAATGTTTGTTGCTGTTCTTTATGTAATTGCTACCAGATGAAGTTCAAGTGCGAAGGAATATTTTGGTGAGAAACTAGGTTGGGCTGTAGAAGGTAGAAGCTCCGAGAATTTCTAGACAGTCTGCACATGTAGGGGGCAAGGTTGTCAGTCCTACACACCGGCCGTCTTTACCCCCCAGGAGATGCTCCTGGTACTCATTTCTGACAGGCTGAGCGACCCCATGGCCATTGTGCGGCTGGAAGGATTAAGTCAATGAAAAATTCCAGTGACCCCATCGGGAATCGAACCCGCGACCTTGCGGCTTGTAGTGCAGTGCCTGAACCAACTGCGCCACTTTAGACTGGTAGCCAGATCAAAAATAAAGGACCTGCACTTTCTAACAGCCTAGAGGACGGGAGGGTCGTATCGCGTACAGTGGCATTGGGAACGAAATGTCCACCAACCAGTCACTGAAATATGTACAATTGCAAGTGACCCCTAAACAGCGATTTTGATGCCAGATTGTTCCGTTGCCGGGTATGAGCCTTTGGAGCAATCGCTGTGGAGCGGGGTGATTCCATAAATAGACATGAACTAAAAGTAAAGAAGTAAATAAATCTGGAAAATATTACGCGCCGCCTTAGCGAGTCCGTGCCCTGGTGGTAGACGTAAGAGTTGAATACCCCAGCCACCTAACTGTGTGAGTTCTGGTTTGACTTCCCGTCTCTTATTTATGGGAGTCCAAGGCTCGACTACAAGATGTAGTGCCATAGGATGGATGGTCTCTTATGCCCAAATGAACTTGTCGCCATTTGTAACCCGAACGTCGCTGTCAAGTGGATGACAGTTCCGTTTTTGGGCTTTTGCAGATTGAGATCTCGGTCCGGGGACGGGCGATCGTTACTGACTTCTTGTTCGGGGTTATGAAGCTTTATCGTTGGGTGAGTGGTTCCCGTCATTGCGATGAAACGTGCTGCCTAAGTGTCAACAGGTCAAGCTTTGAAACGGCGGGAACCACCCATCCAGCAACTGTGGCAGTATATCACAGAATAATTCAGTCAACACAGCTTATCTTTTTGATATATGTAATTGACATGTTAAGTTATAAAACGCAATGGGATGTCGTCTGTTAAGAAACATAAATTGCCGCATCCCACAAGACCTGAATCCCGAACAACACCGTTGTGGGAACCTCCTCCATCCCAGTGTCGGGATAGAACAGCGGTTATCTACGTATGGGTTGCGATCCGATTTTGGGTCGCGAAGCTATTTTGAGTGAGTCACGAGATGCATGCTGATTTTGCAGCGTGTATCTTTATGTTAATTTTACTAAATCGTTAAAAGTCACATTCGTTGTGCCATTTTTTGTTATTTTATACCTGTTGTCATTTCCGACTTCTGGGGACTCGGTACCAGCACCTTTGGCTTCATCCTGGTCGTGGCTCAAAAACGTTGAGAAATAGTTGGATAGAAGTTTTAATGTTATTGTACACTTTACGTGGAATTTGTCTTATGTAGACAAGTTTATTTCCAACTAATTATACGATTTTTTCATGCAGTTAGTTGGAAACGTTCTTGGATAGAACCTTAAATTTGCATGGACGTTGCCTAACACATCCTTTACAATGCATCTCCTTTACGTTATATGGTCGTGGAATTAATAAACAAATAAGTTCTCTGTTTTTAAACCTGGTTATATTTTCTCTTAAAGTTATAGGGTTAAAAATCAAGTTTCGCACTCACACCCAAAATCCGGTGATATGCAGCGTACCTAAAGCATACACGGGTGGTCCTGAGACTCGTGCGTCTCTTGGAGGCGGCCCACCGCGTTGATGATGCTGGGTTTGAAAAAAAAAAACGACCAAAGGGCACTTCATGGCCCTTCCTTCTCCCCCTGCTAGTAGTTGCCTTTAAGAAGGCCTGAAATTTCTCTCTCGTTATCTCCGGTGTCTTGGCAGGGTCCCTTCCTGCCTTTTCCCCGTCCACTTGTAGTTGCCCTGCGAGGCCTACGATTATTTCCTTTTCCTTCCATGTCTGCGCAGTCGCTTTCTGACCCTTCCTCGCGTCCTAGAGTAGATACCCTTTACAAGGCTTGCGATTTCTTTGCTTTCCGTGTCTGAGCAGTCACTTCCTAACCCTCCCTTTCTCCCCTCTTATAGTAGATGCCCTTTACAAGGCCTGTGATTGTTGCACCAGTCCATTAAACACCGTGGCCTTTGCGTCGAATCTGGAATTATTCAAAGACTGAAAATCTCATGGTGTTGAGCCATATATTTTAATTTTTATAGAGTTAGTAATTAACCCAGTACGAATTAATGTACACTAATTTGGGTGACGTACTTATTATGTAAGGTCAGGTTTCTGTGAAGACTTTTTGTCAGTTAGCTCTTTTACCCCCGTAGATGGAAGTAGCAAGTGTTGCACTTAGAGACTTCGTGTACAGTGGCCCAGGCTCGTGCCGTAACAAGGCTAGAGTGGGCTAACACGAGAAGTTTCACGGCCTGGACTGACCAGTTGCTGTGCTTGTGGCAGTACAATACCTGAAATTTGAAATTAGGCGTAAATTACTTTGTAACGTTCACGTACAGGAATATTAAGTGTCCTATGACAATGAAGATTTGCTGGCGGGCCAGTGAAAGAGTGAAGCCGGCTGATTGAGTATGCATGATATACATGAGATCCACCCATGATGTGTTCATTGACGTGTTGAAGAGGGAGGATAATATTAAAGCATGTGGTAGGTAAACAGGGTGTGCATATCACATGCCCTTTTCGAAGCAGTGTTATTATGCCAACGCATTGAGTCCACGTTAGAGTCTCGTTGCTCGGTGACTCAACTTTGACTTGTCTTCAGCTTACACTTTTGCCACAGGGATGGACGATGTTAATTGTGGTAGGCGAAATGGATGAGAGGTCGGGTGCACAGCTTGGCTGAAATGATCGACGGATTTATTGGTCGGGATTTTCACGGGTATGCGCTCCGTTGAACAGGTATGACACCTACGAGTCCGCAGGAAATCGGAATTAATAAAACTGACTGGAGTGCAGATCACAGACCACGAAATGAGCCCCGCCGGGGGGGGGGGGGGGTGGCGCTGTGCGAGGACTGCTGAACTGTATTTGTAGGAGCGACAGACTTGTTCTATTACACACAGTCTGAAAACTTCCGAGCATTTCGAGTAGCGTGTAGTGAGCGTGTGCACTGCACGAATGCATTTTAGGATGGGTAGTAGCAACTCGTCATTCACCACGAAGTCTTCGGCATGCGCATCTATTGCATTCGTAGCAGAGATCATCTCCAGACCTGTGGACAGTAACGCAGTCCTGGTATATTTTCAGTCTCACAATTCTGCTGCGAGGCGGAGTGGGGAGTCGTTCAGTTCACAGTACTCGGTCTCTGTGACCGTCTGTTACCGCAATTGCTACATGCCATTTTGCTTCTAGCCATGATGCTGTTAATGTTGTTTAGTAGTGTTGCTGTGTGGAAATTCTTTTTCCTCACGTTAAGCCAACGTGGTGGCGTAGCGTTCGGGTCTGTGCCTGTACCGGCTACGGTGCTGTGATGCCAACTCGAAATAAACTCGGATAAGCTTCATTCTGCATGTAATACGTTTAAACGAAGTTACCGCTGTGTATACTCGAGACAGACGGACCATGTTGCTAACGTGCTGCCCGAGTCCCTTCCCGTCTGTAATCAGCCAAATCCAGTGTCAAATATAGACTTTCTACAATCATTTTGATCCTGGCGTCTGGTTGTACGCAGGGAGAAGTTTTTATGATTGCTATTAGTGTCGTCGCCCCTCCACCCGCGTGTCTGTTAGACTTTCCCTCGCGCATGTCGCGGCAGAATTATTTGAAAACTCTTATAGTTTGTTTCGACATGGTTACAGCAGCTGTGCCTTCTCAACATTAGATGTAGAGTGTCCCCGACTGACCAGAATGCTGGGAGAACTCACGTCCTCCGTCATGACTATTTCCAGAAATGACATTTAACCAATGTGCCTGTGACTTCTGGGATTAGTCCCCGATTGTTGGTTGATCGTCTTTCTTAGTATACGTTGCACAGTCCTCATGAGTTGAAGTTGATTCGTGTGGCCTGGTTTCGCGGAAAGAAAAATACGACGGTCACAACTAAATAGAAACAGAGTGAAGCTTGAGAAGGTATATGGGGTTGTTCCAGTCTGGGGTGAAGACACAGCTGCAGCAGTGTAATACCAGCACTTCCGGTTTTTTGAAACTTGAAATTTAAGACGTTTCCATGTTCACATGCAACCAGATAGGCAAAAGTATGTGTACGGTGACATTTTCGCGTGTTTGCGTAATGAGTGGAATGCCCGCGCACGCTCCTATTTCCTCCACTGTAGATTGTCCCTATTATAACTGTTTCGGCAGCAGTGTGTTCTGTTAATGTTGTTGACCTACATGTGCCGCCATTCAGTATTGAACTGGTTGCCATGCAAGCGCCACAATACGTTGTCTTAGAATTGTTGACCCACATATGTCGCTGTCAACAATGTAATCGGTATCGAAAGGGTTTCCATGTAAGGGCAACAGTGCGTTCCTTTTGTATTGTTGCTCTACATGTCGCTGTCAACAGTGATTTTATATCGCCGGCAACATGAGCAACTTAGGTCTTAATGTAAAATGCTCTATATTTTTGTCCGATTTTAACAAAATTTGGATTTTCTGGACAGATTTTCGTAAAAGTCTGTAGCATCAAATTTTACGAAAATCGGTCAAGTGAGAGCCGAGCTGATACTTGCGGACGAACAGACAGAGACGTGTCGAAGCTAATAGGCGCCTATCGCAGTTTATGAGAACACGTCAAAAAAAGGGGGTGGCTTGCATGGGATTTGAACTTGATGTTTGGCTGTAGTTACTGCAAGAGTACGTAGGACCTACCACATGCTATAGCATTAACCAGGATTACAAATGCTGCACTCCTTACGTGGTAGTCTACACAGACTTTTCAAAGGCGTTGTTACTTTCAGGATGTCTTACGGTAAACGTAATTTGATTTACGCCCGTAAAGCAAGTACAGCTTTACCCGGGCCGATCTTCACGAAACTGACCAATAGCAGCAGCATTGTGTGCAGACTTTTTGTTCAGAATTTCAACCAGTTGGGACATAGAATGTGGAAAGCACAGATGGAAATTCATTTACACCCCTGAAATAAAGTGGGTCATTCCACTGTGGAGGTCTCCTTTACGGAATTTGTCCAAATCGGATGGCAAATATAGAAGACACTGGCAAGATTGCGCTTAAATATGGCTTTCACTGCACGGATTTTCACGTAATTCGGTTGCTAAACGGCTTTACGTGGATATTATATTTAACGCCACCCATATCAGTTAAGCAGTGTGTAAAGTACGGGTAGAAATTCATTTACACCCGTAAGCAAAGTGGGAATTTTGCTGAGTCAATTTCCACAAACCAGCGCTGTGAGACTTTTGTAAATAACCCCTATACAGGATTCTGACCTTGTATACTCCGTGCCTTATTCTTACAGGTAATTACAATAACCAACAAATGCACATAAAACGACCAAAAATCCTACTAAACATATGACATTTCTACATATTTAAGCGCCAGGGCGCCATCTTCAAGGAATCCAAAGTACAAAAGTTAGCAAGTACCACCACAATTTTGGCATTACATTAATAAAATGTTAAAATATTAGAATTATAAAGTTTGTTGACGTCAAAATTTACGTAAGGTGACAATGTAGGGAAGAGTCCATGGTTTTATGTATACAGAATTTCATGAAAATCCGACAGACGGTGTATTCGGCGATACTAGGAAACAGACGGGAGGGCGGGCGTGGCCGTGACATAGGCGTTCTTTTTTTTACTTAAGGAGCGCCTAAACCAACCCTGCATTTTGTTCTTAGGTTTTGTGTGTGTGTCTTGTGATTGGAGTGATAGCGGCGGTTATTTCCCTACACAGCATTAACCGGTTGGTCTTTGTAAGGGAAGTGCTGTGGGTTTTCTGTGAGGCAGGAACTGAGTGTTTAGCTGTTATTTAGATGAACTCCATGCTTCGAAGGGCTAAAAGGTGTTACGCGTCAGTATCGATCTGGGAAGCGCGGTTCTGTTACGTCACAACTGACGTCATTGATATTCCGGCCTCATTTTGTTCCGTTTTCTTCCTCATTCGTGTTCCATAAGCCCATCCGTTAGCTAGTCCTTTCACCGTGATTTTATTCCCTGCCTCTTGGCCCTTTTGTGGTCTATTCCCATTCACATACAGAATCCATATCCATTGCTTATCTGCCCTGTGCATTTAGACTTGCCACTTGAAAATTAGGTAGAACTCGCGTAAATGAGGTTATGTCAACATGCCTGAGGCGAGAGAGAACCCCGTAAAAAGTTCTCATCGTGTTAGCTGGTAGTTCGTGACATGCACCCCCTGTTGTTTGCCTTTCCCACCGTAAGTTGAAGTCCCTTAAAAAAGGCTCAGGCGCAACAGTAAGCTAGTTTTATTTTTGTCAATTCCGCCAAAAAATATAAATATGGTCGTACACAACCTCAGTATATTAACTTTTACTGGCCTGAACGTGGAGACATTATCTTCCTCCGAAATTTTGGTAACCACCTACCAGACTACACGGCGCCGTGACCTGGAAGACAACACGCGCCATTAATACCGCCGTGAAGACCTAAGTCTTGTGTGTCATTTTGCATCGCCCTTGTTTATCTGGTATAATGTGGGTTGTCGAATCGGATGCAGGAAAGAGTAAGGGATCGTGGACCATTTTCGGGGACTGGTGGGGAAAAGACAGACTTCAATTTTTGGAACCGCTTCAGCATGAAATTATGTGGCTAAAGCCAAAAGCAGCGTTTACACGGCGATTTCAAGTGCGTTCCCAATCATGCTGAACATAGCTGAGACCATCCGCATGGAATAACTCACGCGCGGAACAATTTCTGTGAAATTTGGTATTATAAGAGTTTACGAAATCTTGTGTAAACATTTCAGTTTTGATACATGTCGGACATTTAGAAGTATCACAGAGCTACAAGGGAAATTGGACGCAACATGTAAATAGAATGCCCCATAACAGATTACCCAGAATACTGAAAACGTACACACCAAAAAGCAGAAGGACCCGGGGAAGACGAATGAAGGGAGTTTTGGATAAGTGAGAACGGGTCAACAAGTAGCCCATCTCCATTTCAGCTACATGATGATGACTGTGTTCTAAGCCCTGTCTGATCTGTTGCAGTGTCTTTTTGAAAAGAGGCCTAGTTTATCGTAATCGAATAGGTGATGAGAAATGGTGTCAGAATTTGTGTCATGTCGCTGTGAATTCATGGTCGCACGAAAAAAAGGTCCAATAGTCCTGCTCGAATTCAGCACACCACACGCTTGCTTGAATGTAATGTAATGACAGTTTGTGGATGAACATGGAATTTTCTGCAAATAGCAGTTCTGCAGTTTTACGTTTCCATTCACACAAAGCGAAGCTTTGTCGCTAAACAAAGCCAATGTGGAGTCTGTTTCTTCGTATGTCCCGTCATGGTACTAGTTCGCAAAATTCCCTCTTGCTTCACGATCTGTCTTAGATTGTGTGAACTGCAGTTTTCCTACATGGATGTAAAGGCAGCAGTTTGGTTGCAGTTGGTGCTGCTGGTGCAGGCACACCCATTTGCTGTGCAAGTCGAACCAACGATGTTTCGGAAACGTCTCCGGTCTGGCACCAGTTTCGTCTGGTTTTTCGTCAGCACGTGTCTTAGGCGTGTTCTCTTCCTGTCTAGAATTGAACCTGTTGCTCAAAACCTTTTCGTGTATTTGACAATGGTTTTCGTGTTTGGAACATGCCAATCAGGAAACTTCCTTCTGAAATTACGACGATACTTCGTGTGGTATCGGTATTTAGTATAGGCGTTATACATCGTACGGAAACACGCGGTGCGGCAATAGTATTCCCGCTGTAACTGAGGATTGACTCAATGGCCACAGACATGACAGCTTCTACAGCGGATCGGATAGGTGGCTGGTCGAATCAGCCAGTTCACTGCTGTGAGGTAGCCGACAGGAAGTAATCAACGATATGGGTCACATAGACTAAGGAGAATATTGAGTTCGCTGAGATGCGCGCAGAAATGCTTCTACGTGGTACGTAACGCGCGCGTTATGTGTGTCCCATTTTGACTATGGTTTGAAGTTTTCGAAAATGTGATACAAATTCTTGTAGCGGTTCTCCAGTTACGCGAGTACAGACGTCGATAGCGATATTAGGTAGCAACCCCCGTTGTTACTTCATGTGTACGCGTGTGTATTAAAATGTAATTTGCATATTTGGTCTGATGTAATTATGCGTCTGTTCAAAACGCTGGGACGTACCGATTGAGAACCGCCGAAGTTTGAAGCCACTGTTTCTCAAACTTATTGAGCCCTGACCTAGATTAGGCCAGCAGCTTTGTCTTGTTACGCCAGGAGTCGAAAATAAACATAGGTGTAAAATGAAAAACACGAATCGGTGTAATGAATGTGACGTGTTAATGATTTAATGAAGCGGAGACACGCGTATATATGTATTTACGTACTTCTGAATGAGCGTGATTTCGTATTGTGACTCCCCGTATGGCTTTTTCACCTATAATTAATTTTCATGATCTTGTAAATTTGAATTTTTCGCGTTTTGCAAGGTATTGCTCAAATTCGATGAAAAAGCGCTAATTTTGCTTGTTCGATCCAGCAACTGGTGGTCGAGAGGCTGGGAAACCCTGTGGTTAGTCAGTGGTCTGTGTCATTTCTTTCTAACGTGAAGGTCGAGCTTACATCGCAACAGCGTCGCTGCAAGTGATTACATTTACAAAAGATGAAGCTTTTAATACATGTATCAAACAGAGCGGTTTCAGTTAGCAATGCTTATGAAATTGAAAAAAATGAAATTATGCTTTTATGAAATTGTTTTGCGATCCGCTCAGAATAGCTTCGCGACCCAAATTTGTGTCACGACCCGTGGGCTGGTAAACACCGTTTTGCTGTGGTAGGCACTTCGGTCGAAGACTGAAACAGATGTTAAACCACATGATTTACAGGTTTAGCAATTTAAAGAACAGTTATACCTGTGAGTACCGCTTACCTTGAACGTTAAAAAGCCGTGCATTTCCGTCTCACAGTGTGTGTTTATTATATTTACAATAATACGCGACTGTTCCGTAAACAGCAGTGGGTGTTTTGCCTTGTTAAAGAAGACGGATTTTGTTTTCTGAGAGGTAGGAACCTATTTCTCCGTAACTAGGCCATTGGTATTCAAACCGCGTTCCGCGGAACCATGGGGTTCCTTGGCGACTTCCAGGGATTCGGCAAACACATTTCCTTTGTAATGAAACTGGTAAATGTAAATTTTTATAACTCTTAATTGGATTTCGTATTGTTCTCTCCATTTTATGCGTAAATCGACACGGGGTTTACTCTCAGCGTAAAACCTCCGATAATAAAATTTTGATTTTTAATGAAAGTGCGTAAATATTTTACTTGAATCACAGTTTAAAAATTTTTGTTTCATTTGTGTGCCCAAGTAGTAGGCTACTTTTTTTCTTTGCGAGGGTTCTGCGAACATTCAGATTTAGTCACAAGGGTTTGACAGATACTAGCAGTTGAATATCTTTGATCTAGGTGACCCATCAGGCGTGGAAGGGTTAAGCAAGTAACAGGGTGTTTCACTGTTTGCCAGACACCCACAGTCTTGTGCATGCTGTTTCTGTCTCTTCAGATATAAAGAAGCTGGACTGCTAATCACCACACCACAACGTAACATGAAAATTTCATATATAAACTGTAGTCCTGCAAGATGGCTCATTAATTTGACGTTTGAAGTTCTTACTGTGTTCGATACTGGGACGATAACGTACGGACTTTCTGTGTATAGTCGGGCGGGGAAACGAAGTCCTGTAGAGCAAGCCAGCTGTCTGAAGAGATAAGACGGGACTTGTCGAAGACTTTTATCTCTCTGACGTCAATGGTGACACATGCGGGATGTTGTTACAGTTTAACTGTGAAATGGAGCTGCATCGTGCTAAGTCCAGCCCGTTCCGTGAGCGAAGAAGATTGTCTTTTGGGACATGACGCAGGCCAGTTTTGTATCGTGGTATCGTGTCGAGGAACCCGTTGCTGTTATCTGGGAGACCGAAGTAGGAGGTCCCTCTGAAATGTTTATACGCATCCCACAAGGCGGCAGTTTTCGTAGTCAGCGGCGTGAGAACCGTACTGCGTATCTCACATGCCGCCTGTTGATTATAGATTTTTGTACAGTTCGTTACTGAACCAGCACCATGGTGTAGATTCCACATTGAGAACCTGATAGTCGTTTCGCTAGTCCTATTCCATGCCTTCAACAGAACTCGACGCTTGAAGACCGTGTTGACTGGTGTGTGTCTTGAGCGAGAAGCCTGAGCCATTTTCGTAGCTTGTTGCTTAACAGCTGTATTTTTAGCTGATCAGTTCACGTAACAGTTTGTATACCGTGTTGCTGCTCCACCGTTTTCCCTTATCTTCGGAGGAAGGTGATTTGATGAGTCCATTGTGGTTGGAGCTTTGTGATAAACTTATCACAGACCCTTGAATGGATTTTGCAGAACGGTTTATGGCCGATGCACGGAGATTGATGTTGAGACTTGCGTCCCGTACAGACGTTAGCCCTGTTATTTGACTAAATAATATTTAAAAATACGCTTTCGAACCTCACTGGAAATACGCCGCATTTCCATTACAAAGAGCAACAGATAATTGTTGTTTAAATATGCAACTGCTATTTGTCATGAGAATCGCTGGGAACCAGAGGGACGAGATGACAGGGGAATGGAGGAGACTACATAAGGAGGAGCTTTATGCGCTGTGCTCACCAAATACCATTGGGGTGATCAAATCAAGAAAAGTGAGATGGCCAGGACAATGTGGCACGTATGGGGGACAGGAGAGGTGCATGAAGGGTTTTGGTGGGGATCCCCGAGGGAGGAAACCACTTGGAAGACATAGGCGTAGATGGGAGGATAATAACAAAATGGATCTTCGAGAAGTGGATTGGGAGGCATGGACTGGATTAGTGTGACTCATGATAGGGAGAGGTGGCTGGCATTTGTGAATGCGGTAATGAACCTTCAGGTTCCGTAAAATGCGGGGAATTTCTTGACTAGCTGAGGACCTGTTAGCTTCTCAGGAAGGACTCTGCTCTATGTAGTTAATTAGGAGTTAGTTGTCACATGGAACACGCAAGTGCATAACGTTAAAATATGTACACACAGTAACGACTTTCATTTAAAGGATGTACTCGGAGACTCGACCAGTAAGCATTTATTCCATAGGTTTTTATGTTGCGTCAATGCAGTGGTATTATGCAGGTCACATACAATAAATATAAGTCTCGCGTTCTGCTAAAGCCAGGCCAGAAAGTTCTTAAAAGCACTGGCCAGATCCATTTTGTTGGTGAGAACAAGAAGAAGAGGGTATTTGAGATAACGTATTTCAGGAGCGAAATTGTTTATCAGATTTTAACACAACAGCGTGTTAATGTAAAGCAAATGGCAGAAGTTGCCAAAATTGCTTACGGTTGGTTTGAACGTGTAATTGAGCCCCGTGACGCCCAGAATCCTTGATACGCTGAAGAATTCCAGCCATGCCTTGTATTGTTGTTGCCGCTTCAGTGAAATGACAAAGCTCGCCGTGCATGTTGCCGCAAGTACGCGTACGTATGACACATGCCCTTCATGTAGCTGCTCAGAAGTTGGCGTGAGTGTGATCGGGAGATGGCTTCGGCCACAAAACCGGTAGTTTCATCCTTCCTGTCGATCCGTATAGAGCGAAGTACTCCTTGAGAAGCTGAAAGTCACTCAGAAATTCCCCGCATTTTATGGAATCTGAAGGTTTTGTGTTTACCGGAGCCACCCAACGGACCCTATCCTGAACCAGCTTAAGGCTAGTCCACACCCTCGCCTAGGTCTCTAGCGTTAACCAGTTGGCCTTTGTAACGGATATTCAGTGTGTTTAGGGTGAGGGGGGAACTGAATTTGTATATGTTACGAATTTCATGCTTGGAGTTGCATAGTCACGTGTCTTCCGCTAGAACAGCTGCATCACCGGAGCAGCGACTTCTTGCCGTGTCTGTTGTCTGCTGGGGCAAAGCAGGTGGCTGAAAACATTCGTGTGTATGTAAAACATCAGTGTATGTGTGTGGTAATATGTAGTGATCTTTGCTCTAACCATCGTTTTGGAGAGGTAATGTTTTCGTTGTGCGGTAAGAACTGAATTTTTTACTTACACGAGTTTCAGACTTCGGAGGGTTCGTTAACTTTTGCTTCATCGCTGGACGAATTTCATTTGACGAGTTTTAGTCACATTCTGAAGAAACGAGCAGTTACGATCGAAACTCATGAAGCCAACTTCCTTAATGCATAGCGTTTTAGTCCTGCATATCTGATGATGATGTCGTCGTCGTCGTCGTCGTCGTCGTCGTCGTCGTCTTGCAGAAGTTTAAATGGGACACATGCCTTTTTAGGAAGGAAGGTAGGCTAAAAGGAAACCTTTGATTGAAAGTAAATTTGATCAAAGTGGTGTGGTTTTCCTAACCGTCCCCTGAGAATAGAATTTCAAGATGTTGCGGTGTGTGAGGAAGAGGGAAATAGTGGCTGTACACCAAGCCCGTTGGTGCGAATCCACGAGCCTGTGGCAGAAAACTGCTGAAAATGGGCCTAATAGTTTGGTCCAGTTTTTTTTTCAGACAATGTCCAGCATTGGAGGCCACACCCTTTTCTACAGCGGACACTGTAGGGGTGCGAGCCCTAAGAGTATGTTGTCGGTTCTTTTATTTTCCCGTGTGTTCTCCAGTGTTCCGAGTGGTGCTTGCTCTATCATCGCTAACCGTATTCTTGTTCGAGACGATCAGCACAATATAGTGACAACAGCAGTACAGGAGATTGGATCAGGGTTTGATGTTCATTGGATATCGGATTTTTTCTCCTTAGCGTCCAGCTCTGAAGCATACACAGACTCTTACTTAGTGGGTACCACGGGCGTCTTTCTTCGGGGTAAAGCGGCCGTCGCGTAACGCAAACCATTGGGCATCACCTAGTGTCGCAAGCCAAGAAAGAACGGCGCCATAGGTGCACAAGAAGTTCTGGGCCAAAAGTAGGCTGTAGTGTCAGTCCTCTCGTGTTTTTATATTTATTTAATAACGTGTACCGGTATTTTTTTGTTTAAAATGCTTAGATTGTTTTGAAGATGGAAGACTTCGCTTAGCACAAACCAGTACTGTAGGTGTCACTGCTGATAAATGATTAACATGGAGGGTTAAATAACTGGTTTCAGGTTAAGTTGGTTTGAAGCATGGATCGTCTCGCCAGTCGGGCGGTCGCTACAACTGATCAATAACTCGAAAGGCTGCGTGCAGCTGGGTGCCCCTTCTGTGTTTTGTATCGCATCTGTCAACAGGTGTAGGTACTTGTTACGCCCAGGTACGGTGTTTGCCTAAACATACAATAAATGCGTTGGCTCGGCTTTCGGGATTAGACGACCTAAGTGAACGAAGATTTTCCGACGTTTCGGCAGTTTTCATCTTGAAGGTGAAATGTTCTATATAATCCGGTCACATTCAAAAGAGACACCTGTTGGAAGACGCAGGCAAAGACGGAAGTATTTATTAACATGGATCCAAAGAATATTTCTGCCTTTGGGATTATGACGCCGTGTATTTTGGTAGATGGTACGGACGTTTCACAGGAACTTGCTGTTCTCTCCTTGACAACCCTGTCGGGAATGCTGCAGTGATACGTTGTAATGGATGGTTTGTCACTTTATAATTAACCAGCAGACCATGATAGTGTCTCATATGTTCACTGTATTCACAAAATCTCTTTCGTCAGTTCCAACCCCCCTCCCCCCACATGTTAGGCTGTTTCTTTGAGGTGTTGTTATTCTCCGCGTATACAAAGAAGTGCAGTTGGGCTTCAGATTGTCGGCATCTGTAGTTCGGACAGGCCTGAATTCGGGACTAAAATGCTATTAGCGTTGCCAAGGGTAAATACCATGCGGTCTAAGGCTGATGGTTCGACTCAGCTTGGGATAGGGAAGGGGCTGGTTCCTGGCATCTAGCCGTAGAACTCACACTTCCCTGTGCACAGAATATATTGCAACACGGTACAAGTCATTGACTTGAGTTCTGTAGTTTTTGCCGCCCATCATACCCCGTCTCCTAGATCCCTCCCAGACGGTGTGACACCAGATTATTACCAAACATAGCCATATTAATGCAATGTAAAAAGTCCTACCTTCGTAACAGGTGCCAGCAGAGCGAGGACTAGATCGCGAAGGCCATTTTGGCGTTTGCAGTTATGACAGAAACGGTTGACGGCGAGTCCTCAGCAAGTCTTCCAGAAGCAACAACAATGACGTCGATATACTAATTCTGCAAGCATATGAAGCGTTTTAATGCTGAATAAACATAAGTTGGGAAACTCATAACTGCAACTCCGTGGCCTAGTTTAGATCAGTAAATCAGTGTTTGGTATGTGTACACGCGAACAGTTGTTGTGTCATGTTGCTGACACATGGGTTTCGCAACCAGTAGTCTACTTGCAAAGAACACTGCGGATTTAGCAGGGGTGACACCACTGAAGGAAGTGTAAAAAATAAGGGAACAGTATGCCTGACGTGAAATAAAAGCTGACGGCGGGTATCATCATGTAAGGGACACGTAGATCGTCTGTGTCGCCATTCAGCCATGAGAAGGGGACCGTAATCGTGTAGTATCGCCGTACAATCAATTTAAAGATGGCAGGCCTAGTGGAGACATGATTAGATGTTGAAGTACGCATTGTGATTCGATTTTTGCGGGTGAAGTATGTCGCGCAGCTGGAGATTCATCGCCAGTTGGCGGAGGTGTACCGGCAACTGTGTAATGTCTCGGTAACAGGTGTGGATATGGTGCAGTGCTTCCGATAACGCCAGGACAGATGTTGACAAGCAGCCATGCAGACAGCCGAACACGTTCGCTACGGTTGGCAGTATGTGTAGTGCGGATGGCCTTACAAGAGAGGACAGACGCATGAAACTGACGTCGCCGGGAGCTACACATTTCGCCGGGTACCGTGCATAGCGTTGTTCATGACCAGCTGTATTACAGAAAAGTATGTACTCACTGGCTGCCACAGAACCTCACCGGCGATCACAAATTTTGTCGTGTGGTGCTGGCTCACATGCATTTGACACGTGACACCTGTCAAGGGGAGCAGTTTCTGCAGGGTATTGTTACAGCGGGTAAAAGCATAGGTTAATTGCGTGGCACCCGAAACCTGAAAAGCATTCATGACGTGGAAACACCCATCATCTCCCTAAGCGACGCCATCAGTACAGAAGGTGGTGCCAACTGTCTTTTGGGACCAGAGAGGTATGCTTCTTGATTTCCTTGACGATGGTGACACTGAAACTGCTGAGCGGTATTGTGATACGCTTGAGAGGCTACGGCAGGCAATTCGTCCCAAAAGGCCTGGCTTGGTGCGGCATGTCATAATTTTGCACGATGACTTCACGGCTTATACAGCCAACCGGACTAGCGACTCTGGAGGCGCTACGGCTGGGAGGTTTTAGACCACTGTCTGAGGTACGCATCTCGCGCCCAGTGATTACATCCTTTGGACCGCTTAAATCACGTGGGTTGAAAGCTCTTGGCATTAGACGCCGACGTGAAGGAAGCTGTCACCTCCGGCTTCAAACACTTGACGTCAGTTCTTACACACCGAGACGCAAGTCGTGGTGGCATGGTGGGACGGATGTTCTTTAATACCTGATGTTTATTGTCTGCTAGGCATGAGCTATGTAGGCCTATACGTGGAAGTTGGAATAAGGTTCTCGGCATCAGAGTGTTTATTTTACTTTTTGGAACTCTTTTGTGCCGTGATTCTCAAGTGACCTCCCTTGAGGGTGTGAGACAAGATTTGTGAGTGCATTATCATTTCTCCACACTTGCTATATGTCGACGTCCTTTTCACCCAGTTCATTTAGTCATCATGGACGTGGCTTTGTGAGCTGTGAAATCGTATTTAAAATTCGCATGACGTCAGTTGAAAAACAAATTGGGGTGGTTGTGTTCATAATGCCGATGTGTCGCATCATGAAGGCGATAATTGTGAAGTTACCTGACCCGATGGATGCGGAGGTGAATCCTCCTCGTGTGTGAGCGAGGGAATTATTTACACCAATTCTTGTCGATTGGAAGGAGGAATTTTTCTGTAGGAGCGTGAAAACTGTGCTGAGCATGTCGCATTGATTCGGGACGTATATGAATGGTGAATTTGATGGGACGTCACACCGTATGTGTGGCAGTGGTATGTGCGTGGGTCCGTCGGTCGCGCGGTTTAGCAAGCGTTTGGAAAGCCAAGAGAAACCTGTCTGTTTGGAGACAGAGTCGGAAAGTTCAGCACTGCAAGTACCATAGTCCCCTCCCCGTCGGACAGGATCCTGAACCAGTCCCGTTCGCCTCTTAGCCTGTTTCCCTGTCGTGCTTGCTGTTAATGAGCTTTCTGGAAGCAGATCCCTAAGGTTCAACACCGCTAATAGCAAAGCCTGTTACTGGACACAATGCATAACCAGTTGCATCTTCCTCCCACTTCTTGCGCGGTGTTTTAAGCCGTCTGTTGGCCAAATTTGTGCGTGCATGCTTTGTTTCCAGCTCAGCTGCGTATCCACTGCGTCTTAGTATTTTTCACTTCACTAATGATGATGATGATGATGATGTTTCTTTGTAGTCCTTACCTTTCTACCTACTCACAGTAGGTGTCGAGGTTTTATTTTTCACTTGATCACAGACACGCCACAGTCGGTAGGACTCCTCCGGACGAGGGATCGGCCCGTCGCAGAGACCTCTACCTGACAACACACTCACAAGAGACAAACATCCATGCCCCCGGTGGGATTCGAACCCACAATCCCAGCAAGCGCTCGGCCGCAGACCTACGCCTTAGAGCGCGCGGCCACTGGGATCGGCAGTAATATTAATAGTACCAAATGAAATATTTATTGGTCGAGTCAAATTGTACACGAAGTTTTTGCAGTACGCAGCGTTTATATCTAGTTCTAAAAACAGAATTATTCTAACGCCCACTTCGTGACTTTACCTCCTGTATTTACCAGTACTGTAAATATCCCATCAAGTCTTATCAACCAAACACCGTGTCATGCTTCATAACATAAATACTTACTTCCGTAACTTCTCTGTAACTTTTAGCTGTTTCCTTGGTCACGTTACATTCTGTTCTATTAACGTTTTAGTACAATTTTATATTTCTCGAGATCGTTTAGTAACTCATCTGGATGATTCTAAAATTCAGTGAATTATTTTCCACTTCCCTGTTGTCTGCATACAGCTGTAAAAAGTAAAACCAATCCCATCCTATTTATACATGGAACCTAACGTCTTCTGCCTTCATAGGTTTCGTTTCGTAGTCCTTCCCTCTTCTGCCTACTTGTTCACGGTAGGTGTAGGGGGTTTTTATTTTCACTTGATCACATTCAAACACACACTACATTCGGTAGGAATCCTCTGGACGAGGGATCGGCCCGTCTCAGAGACTTCTACCTGACAACACGAACACTTTACAAGAGACAAGCGTCCATGCCCCCGGTGGGATTCGAACCCACGATCCCAGGAAGCGCTCGGCCGCAGACCTGCGCCTTAGACCGCGCGGCCACTGGAATTGGCCAATAATAATAATAATAATAATCGATTTTGTTTTGTTCAGTTCTTAGGCCAATTGCAAAATGAACACTGCTACACCAGGTAACAAACACATACAGAACAGACCAGAAAGAACCGAACACAAGACAAATCAAAACGCATTACTTTGCTAACAAATACGAGTTCAGAGGAGAAGATTGTAAGTTATTATGCAAGATGAAATGAAGATACAATTGCTAGTAAGGTAATATCTGAGTCAGCATAATATTTTGTTTCTAAATCAGCGTCTTCGCAAACCAGATTTGCAGATGACGCCCATCTAGCAGAAGGACAGTTTCGGCGTGGAGGGCTAAGCACTGGATGCAAATGAAACGGCAGTGTCCACAGCGGATGGACACAATTTTAAGCCAAGATAAGCATTGATAAAAGTAGTTCGGTTTCATTATTAACGTGCTGATTCAACAGCTTAATAACAAATTACGTAATAATAATAATAATAATAATAATAATAATAATAATAATAGGTTACCTCACAAAGTTCGTCATATCCTAATGCCTTCTGTACCCAGACATTTCGCCCATCACTTTGTATTCAGTAGCTGTAGTCAGGGCTGTGGAGTCGGTACGTAAACCCGCCGACTCCTAAATTTTTAAATCTCCGACTCCTACATAAAAGCTCAAAATGTGTTATATAATAACGGTAAACCTACTGAAGTGATAAATGGTATCATAAGACATTTCATCACCACCGCGTGAATTATCAGGCTACTTTTTAGACTTATAACCTACATTTAAGTATAAGTGTTATGGTTATTGTAGCTTGTATCTATTTAAGATTCGGCACATTTTTACCGACTCCGACTCCACCCAAAATTCCTTCCTACCCCGACTCCACAGCCCTGGCTGTAGTCTACCTAGTGACTACGCTGCGAGCTGTGTAACTGAGGACGCAAATTTTTCTTCGTCACGATGTTCGAGCCAGTTCTAGAGACGTTTCTCCAGGGCCAAAGCGGTCGCATTATGAAGCTGATCACTCATCTGCATCTAATGCCTAAGTTAATTTATGGAATTAGACCTCCACTCCCCATACATCATCATGGTATGGTGCTTAAGTACGGGGACGACTGTACATTTTAACTTACATGTTTGTTATATATATTCTTCTCTTAGAGTAAGAGACCGCGTTTCGCACCCGTACAAAACACTGTTTGGAAAGAATACGGAATAATTTAGGGTATATTCTTGTGTTACTTGAGCGTTTTTTGACTGAGTCCTGTTGTTTGCTGTTTTTGTTGCGCGCTAGTGTAGGGTTTGTTAACACTTCAGAGTGATTTTGTTTTATTCCGTTGGTAGTGTTTCGCACTTGTACACAGGCAGTGCTGACAGGTGCTACATAACTAGGTGATCAACATTGCAGGGAATGAAGTGACTTGTCTGTCATTGAATGACGCAGTTTTGACCCGTTCTAAACGTAACGTTAAGAAGTTAATCCTACTGAATTGGCATGTCTATCCTTTGAAATACGCCAGAACTGATTTTTATAAAATGTGTTTTTACGGTTGTCGTTACGAAATTTGTAGACGTATTTTAATTTTAGGCAGCGGACACTTTTTATACGAATACCCACATGCGTGCTTGTCCGAATCTCGGACGTAGCTCTCTATTTATCGAAACGAAAAATGTTCCGAAAAAATAAATTGAGGAGAAATCCGAGACACAGATTTTATGCGTGTTATACATTTATGCATTTACATTTACCAGGTTTTGACGCGACGAAACTGAGCCGAGGGAATATGCCATAGTTGTTACGGTATGCGTACATGTTCTAACTTGTTCCGCTTGGTGTGCAATGATTGGCTGCAGAAACTGCGTGCTTGGGATGCTGTTATGCAAGTAAAATAATTATTTGTCTAGTTCTCAGTCCAGTTCTGACGTCATTTGCTTGCAGTGTGTAATAAATTTCCAGTATTTCTCCTTTTGCCGTCGTTCAGAAATAGAGGTCTGGGGGAAATTACCCATATAAATGCAGCGGGTATGTCGTGCCGTTTTATCTTCCGGGCGATTTCACTGCCGTACTGACGTCATCAAAACGCACCGCACTTTTGTCCACATTAAAGGCTACTCTTCATAGGGCCGGGGGGGAGGGTGTGAGAAGTAGCTCTGGCAGTATAATGACAAGTTAATGGCGTGGACAGCCGTGGAATAGGAGTTCGATTCTGGGCCGGGGCAGAGTTTATTTCTCTCTGCGTCCACACCGGCTGTTTGGTCCAACCGTTGGGTGTCGGAATCTTTCCTCGCAATTTACCTGCATGTGATGCAATCTTAGAGAGTCCGCGAAGCTATGCCTTTACTACCTGGTATGCCTTCATGGCGTGATGCTTAAGTATGGGTACCTTTTTATTCTTATGTCACACTGCACGCTGGATGTCTTGAATATATTTCAGTAAGTTTTGAAGCTGTTCGCGAAAAAAAGTACCAATTTTGATTTTCTACCTGAGATAGATTATATAGACTGGAGAAAATTACATAATAAGGAGCCTCAGAGTTTTTACTTCCAACTTAGAATGTGGTCATTAAATGAGGGCAGATGTGCTGGAAGCGTGACATGGGCTCGTGTAGAAAACAACGCACAAGTACACAGTGCGGTCATAGAGGGAGGGATAATGATAAGTACAGGGGTGCACAGATTTTACAAAGATATAGGAGCCATCCCAAAATTCTAGGCGCCAGGCAAGTTCTGTACTGAGCATCACAAATGTTATTCGCCATCGAACAAAATTCAGTCACCTTGGTGACCTGGCGCTCGGGATTTATGCACCCTTGATAAAGTACGGGATTTTCTGTTCGTAAGTTGCATGATTGTCACATGCTTAAGGAAGTTCCGTTTTGTGTTTAATTACTTGTGCAGTTATTGTATTTTAAGAAGCTGAAGAGGGTTTTTTTTAACGAAAGTAGAAGGTACCAGCTAAATATATGTTTCATGCTGTGTGCAGTCTCATACCATTTTGGTTTTGGCACATTTTTTGTAACGAAAAGTTGCAAAAAATTGTGCCTGTTATGTATCTGTACGTCTGTTTGCCTGTATGTTAGAAGTGGAGAAGCGCTGAACGTATCATTATGAACGCTGAGAGGCCTATTTGTCGACAAGTTCCAGTTTGCTTACAGCAGGAGCGTAGTGTCAAAGACATGACGTTTTTGCCTGTATCTCGAGGCTAACTCTATAGATATTTGTCAGTTGAATTGTTCCTCAAAAGTTGTGTAACTCTGCATAGACAAAAAACAGAACACACACTTACCCGGTTTTCAATAGGAGTGAACAAAGTGAGCAAACACGCCAGAATTGTTCAGTTGTGCTACACTTCCTCATTTGTTGAGTTAGTCGCCATACACACTTGGAATAAATGCACCTACTGCAGTGTGACCATTCGGTGTATTTGTGTGTTTTGTGCGATTCTGACAGCAAACTAGCTATTCCCCACCCCGAACGACAGTAACCGTGTGGTCTTTTCAGTCGGGACGCTGCGTTTCCAGTGAGGTTGGAACTGAAAGTTTGTTTCTTAAATAAACCATAGGTGTAAGTAAGGAAATTTTTGGCAAATTCAGGAATGGCGGAGCGGAGTCTGCCTTTGTTTGGGTTGCACTGAGACACCGGCATGTCTGCTGGAGTAGGAGACCTTGTTTTCATTCCTATCCAAGTAACTGAACAGGTGTAATAGTAAGTTGTAACTTCTCGCAAAACGCGATTTTGAGTGCATGAGCGCCCAGAAAATGTACATACACGGTTGATTTTTTTAAGTTCGTAAGCGTCTTTGTGTTCAGAATAGAATAATCTTTTAAGATAATTTTTGTATTTGTTATGTTCTCTGCCCTTTAATTTTTTAAGAGTATTCGGTGGGAGGGGGAACGTGCCTGGTATGCCTCCTGCAGACTGCCATCTTTGAGCGGCTTGACACCATGCCTTCTTACCGCTTCCATGCAAGGCTTCTTGCTAAAAGGACCCAATGTTTATTTGATAGCTTCAAAATTCAAGGTTGAAACCTGAAAATGTTTATCATAAGATGGCAGGATAGGTTTATTTTCATTGACGTCATACGTCATGACGGAAGAGGCCAGTTCCAGGGGAATATATCGCGTTCGTGGTATGAAAAGTGTAATACCGTTTTCTCGTGAAGAGCTCCTGTAAGGTGTACTAGTTCGAAGCATATACGTTTGTACAGAAGCGTTGGTGTCACCAGAATTGTATCAGTAGCAAAGTGGGAAGATGTGTACTTCTGACATAACGGCGTAATGGTACTGGTGTCGCTACCGTTCCTGTACTAACAGCAGTCATTTGTGTTCCAGCTCCTGCCCGATCCCGTGCGTGTTGAGCAAGTATGAATGAGTTGGACAGTCTACGGCAGGAAGCGGAAACATTAAAAAATGCCATACGAGTAAGTACGTAGGTTAAGAATGCGTGGAGTTTACGTCCTCGACCCCTAAACGCCTTCATAACACGGTGCTTTGACCCCGAATGAACTTAGTGTTTATTATAAGACGTATTGGAAGGCGCTGTGTGGAAAATAGAATGCAACTATTCTGTACGTTAAATTTTTTGTACTGTATTTTGTGTGATTGCGTTGTTTATGTGTTGGGCTTGTGGAAAGTGTCGATATAAAGTAGTTGTAGGGATATGCAAAAGAAAAAAAAAGCATGAAAAGGGACGTTGTAATTTGTATTGTTGCGATTGTTGAATGCAGAAGCTTGACATGAATAAGGAAAAAGAACACACATGATTCAAACTGTGAACAGAATTTTACGCGCTAAACATTGTGGAATCAAGCAACTTGGGAAACCAGAGTATGAATGGAGGGACATTATTAAACTGCACCTACTAGCGTCTAGGATGTGACGCCGCATATTTCGTCTGTATGTTTTGTAGGAAAGGGGAAGTCGGGAATAGCTATGCGGACCAGTGGGGGATATTGGCCCTGTGAAGAGCTATTTTCCAATGGCGATCGAAAGGGATAAAGTGATGAGGAGTGGTGGGGAGAAGGGTAAATATAAGGAAATAGAATTAGGAATGCAGCAAGAGAAAGCTGAAAGAAGGACCTTTTTGGGGGCCCGAGGTTCCCATTAGACTGTAGCCCTATTCTGATCATCTGTGCCCTGCATAAAATAGTAGTTTCCCTGTTTGTCCTGCTTCTTCAGCTCTGATGTTGGAGGCAGCATGTTCCTGCGAAGCTTTGGTATTTGCCCATCAGATGACACATCTCAGAAGATCTTGGTTTTGATATTCACTGCTGTGAACGTCTCGTATCCCTGAAAAAGAGATATGAGATGTTCAACGCAGTTTAATACTGATAAAGTATTAAACTCGATCATAAGGAAAGTAAACAGGCCTTTATATCTGTTTTCATGTGTAGCTACTGTCTTTCGTTTGACGTGTGTGCTGGGAAGCTGACCCGTATTGTGGGTAACATAATGTGGTTATTTGGAGCCAGGATTTGTATGCGTTCTCACGGGAGATATATAGCGCTTTAAAGCGTTGTGGCAACCGTGTGTGTGTAGCACTTGACTTTTACAAGTCATGAATTTTGGCCCGCACGGTTGCTGACCATAAACCGCGATTATTTCTTACGTTACCACATTATTTATTCGTAATAATCATTCGATGTAACAAATTCATGTAAGCCGACACACTGGCTGAATTTCAGCTCGACCTACAGACACTCCCCGGCTTACGCAATTTAAAGTTACGCATTTTCAGACTTAACGCAGTTTTTAAAAAGTAAACAGATGAAATATCATGTTTGAAACGCCTGCCGAATTTTACCTTGGCGGGAATGAAAGTGCGAACAGACAAAGGTGACGGTAGAATACTGCTGGGCGATAACACGCGCGGCGGAACCATCATGCTGCGGCCGATCAGCTTCCAGTGTGCTGGAGTTTCGATTCTAATTGGAGTGCCGTGTATGTACATACATAGTTGACCATGTGCATACTCACTTGCGACTTGCGCAAAATTAACTTGCGCCGGCCCTTGCGGAACGTAACCATTGTGTAAGCTATAGAGTGTCTGATATTATATTCTGATGTTCAAAATAATTTTTAGAATAGTACTTTTCATGAACTGTGAAATTCTATACCTGTAGTGAGTAATTAAACCCTTTGACTTCGGAAATTCGTATAAATGTACAGTCAAACCCGGATACAGCACCACCCTCAATTCGCGTCCATGAAAGTCTGAGCAGAAATGACGCATTATCCGGTATTTCGATTTACCACCAGCCACAATTGCGGTGAACAAACGGTGGCGCTGTTTCAGGGCGTGACTGTATAACAGTTCAGTTTCTACCCGCAGTAAACACACTGCGTGATCATTACAAAGACCAGTCGGTTAATGATGTGGGGAATAACTGACCGTTCGGACCGGCTCTGGGTCCCACCCAGCCTCCTATGCAGCGGGTACAGGGGTTCTTTGTGAGGTAGAGGCCCCGGGGCCGGAAGTTGGCCACTCGGCTGCATATAGTGCCGAGGTTGATAATGAGTGTATACCTCTACTCCTGTATGCCTTCATGGCGTGGACAAGGAAAACGTTGCGTTTTATTGGATCATATGAAACACTGTTTGTGTGTGTGTGTGTGCGCGCGCGCGCGCGCGCGCAAAAGACGTGTACTTATCACTGCCGTAAAAGATAATGTGCAAGAAATGCATTACGTATGTTGATCTCTGTTTGTTGTAACATCCGGCCTTTGAGGGTCGAGTCTTCTGTCCACGTGTTGTGCATGAGGCATATGACGGGCGACAGGCCCCAACTGGACACACCGCCACATAGGAATATTGTTAATGTATGCTGTCCATGTTGCAACACTTGTGCGGGGAGGGGGAGGCATAGTGTTAATTTGACACGCGGTGGGGAATGACGCAGAAATCAATACAGGCTACGGTCAGGATGATCGTACAGAATTGGTAGCACCACAGACCCCATTGTGCCATGGCCTTCCTCAGGCTGTCCCTGTGTATAGACAGGATCTGATAAAACTGTGAGCTCCTGTTTCGCCTTTGTGCCGTTTTTTCCCTCAGGCCGCCCATGTGAACAGTCTAAATCAGTAGAGGTTCCAGCGGTATTGATCCGATGGAGCTGGAAGCTACATTGAACTCATTGTGCTGTGGTCTTCCTCAGTCTTTGCCTGTGAACATACTGAACCATTACAGACCCAAACAGCATGGACTCATTAAAGTAGGGGCGTGCCTGTGGGCCAGTGTGTTGTGGTCTTACTCAGTCTGTCCTTGTGAACTAACGGAATTGGTGCAGGGTCCGTCAGCATTGCTACAATAAACATGAAAGAAATTCTGACTCCCAGTATGCTGTGACCATCCCCAGCCATTGCCTGTGTATGTAATGAATTAATGTTGGTTTAATTAGTGTTGAGAGAATAAAATGTGTGGTAAGAGTGACCCTACTGGACCATGGCCTGTCTTGCTGTGTGCAGAGTCATTTGTGGTAAACTGGTTTACTTATTTTGCTGTCCTGAGAGTGCCCAAAGCACAGAGGGTTCTCATGTGATCCTCTTACATTTAATCTGCCAATTCTACATAGTGATGATTTAAAACCTACCCAAATGTAAAACATTGTTTTATGTGTCTCACACAACATAAAACTTAAACAAGTGTTTCTTTCATTGTTCTGTATGCATAAATCAGTCCAGTTGCTGGTGTTCTGATATCTGATGTAACATTTTATATTGAGGCATGCTGTATAATAACTAGGAGTTAGTAAATTACTTGCTCTTGGACAGTTGCTGTGAGTCCACTGTGTTCCTCGGCATGTGAAATCTAAAAGTAGAGATATACAGAATATAATTGATGAATCATTCCTGTTACATGGAGTTTCCCATAGAGTGGGTGGTTGAGGAGTTTGATTAAGCATGTGTATGTACATGCAGTTTGCGTGAAAATGAGGTAGAAATGGAACGAAATACCAGTGTGGCTTTGAAATGCCTACTGTTATTGGGATATTCCAAGTATTTCATACATCTTCCCATAACCATGTGAATAAATTGTAAGCTTTGTTTTTATTGTGTTTAGATTAGTATTATAGCAAACTTAAGGCATTAAACTGGAGTGTGCAGGTTATGTGAAGAAAACAAGAAATGCATAGATACTGTTTTTGGGAAGCTGCAGAGGATGTTCTTTGCTATGTCATATCTCCTTGTACAGGCAGACTTCATTGAGTGTTGCTTTGAACACTGTTGTTTCACTTTAATGCTGACAAATTTTAGTGGCCATAGATTTGATGAACATTTTTTTGTTGAGTATTCTAATAAATTCTTATGGAGAAAGTTCTCTGTTCTGAGTTGTTTCACTCTGCATTGCAGTTTTCAGGCACATAACTCCAGCATTAAACAAGGATTTTGTATTTCATTTTTTCATGTTAATTTGTGATGATGTTACATGGAGTCTGTACATCAAGATTGAACTCTCTGAAACTCAATGTTAACAGTGCATACTGCCAACTTTAACTTTAAAAAATTCTTATCATTTGCCCACAGAATGTATTTATGTGTTGTTATTCTCAGAATGAACAGTAATTTTCCCAAACAGTTTAAATTGGTTAGCCTTTGTAATAAGATGCATTGTCTTCCTGTGATTTGGAATTGAATTCCTAAATATTATTCAGTTGATTCATGCTGCTGTATGCAAACCTTCAGCGTACAGCCTTTTAAATGCCAGGTTTCTGCTGCAGCTAGAGCATTGTTCAATTTAAATTCCCACTCTGGGACAGCGTGTTTCCCTTTCGGACAAAAAGGATGTACATTTAATAGGACAGCCTTGTCCTGTTTGTCCATTGAAGGTTAATTTGATTGTGTGTGTGTCCTGTTGCAGGATGCAAGGAAAGCAGCATGTGACACAAGCCTGGTGCAGGCAACAAGCAACATGGAACCCATTGGGCGGATACAGATGCGCACTCGGCGGACACTCAGGGGCCACCTTGCCAAAATCTATGCCATGCATTGGGGTTCAGATTCAAGGTAAACGGGAAGAAAGTTTTGAATATTAGCTAAAGTGTTCCCTTCTTGTTTGGGCATGGCTAACTTGTTCTCTTGCTTGTGTGTCTGAATTTGACTTGTTCCACTTGCTGCATGCTTCATTTGTATAATGCCGTATACAGGCTTGGTAGTATGTGAGCAGATCATCTGATTTTTATCTTGGGGGGTGGGGGTACACAGTGCATATCTTATTTAGGATGCCTACTGCCCAGATTAAGATTTTTTGGAAAGATGTGTGAATAAAGAAATGCATACAGAATTGTGGTTGAACAAGCTTGAGGGAAGAAAGAAACTAAGTAAATTATTGGTGGGCTGAGCTGTTTGGCTATTCAAAAAGGACTCTTCTGTGAAGGTGGCTGGTTAGGTATTGTATGTGATATGAGTTTTTCACAGCAGTGAGTATTAGGACTGTGGTCCCCTGGGATATGGCACCCTGTAGTCTGATCTGTAGACAGTCCCAGAAAAGATATTAATTGCTCAGATGAAAGGGTTCATTTATTTTCCCTAATTTTCAAGGCAGATTTCAAGGTAGTATGTTTGAAACTGTGCCTTTTGCTTCACCTACCTGTATCATCTTACCCTTAACTGCTTTATGTAGCATGCTTTCCTTCCTTAAAAGATAAAAAAAAGTAGGCTTTCCAGATCATCGTGCTGTCTGTGGCCTGAACATTGTGCCACTGGAGTTCACCCCACTGCCCATGTTTTTAGGTTTGTATGGTTAGCATTGCCTGGCAGATGTGTGAACTTGTGAAGCGGGAAGGAGGTTGAAAGTTCTGCCTGGGGAGGACCAGACTTAGTGCCATTGCTAGAATATGGGGAAAGCAGAACTGTTGAGGCCCTCCCCTCCATTGGCATGCTAGTATCTGCGTTGCTGTTTCCAGTGTGAAAAGCGAGGCTGTATATGTTAAAATCATATGCTTACATGTTGTAATCAGGCACAAGGTGGTGCATTTGGTTGAGGCACTGTGCTACGACCTGGAAGGTCGCAGATTCAATTCCTGATGGTGTCATTGGAATTTTTCATCCTTTTGGTCACACTATGGCCCTGGGGTTGACTCAGCCTCTAACATAAGTGAGTACCAGGAATATTTCCTGGGGCGCAAAGGCGGCCAGTGTGTAGGGCTGACAACCTTACCACTTTCAAGTGCCAACTGTTTTGAAATCTGGGAACCTTAACCTCCTGGAACCCTCAGGGCCTGTCCAGGCCTGTACAGGGGTTGCTTTACCCTTACCTTACATGTTGTAATCATGTAACATTGTTCATCATGCATTTGCAGTTTGTGTACTGCTCCCAGTAGGACAGTGGGCTGTAAGAGTTTTGAAGAAATAGTACAGCTGCTGTGAACGTCCATATTTTTATTGGTAGTCTTCTTAACAGATATGGTGTAAGGCATGTGCATGGATTAGTATATGACTTATTGTAAATATGAGAAGAATTGATTTTCCTTAGCATAAACTGTATGGCTGATGTTGCATAATTGTAGACCTTTTGTTGCTGCTGGAATTGAAGATAGGATTTGTTCAGATTTGTCATGTCACATGCATGGTAACATGTGTTTATTTTTAGTGTGCAACACAGGTCTGCTACCCACACAACATATGTTGCTAATGTGTTCAAATTTGTGGCATATGGACCCTCAGAATTCATTGTTTTAGTATTGTGAAGTCAGTACCCGAGACAAAAACACTGAAGACTTTAAGATTGTACTTTTCTGGTATGTGACGCTGTGCAGTATGCGGATTCTGCTTCAGCATTTGTGAGGAACCAGCCACATCCATCATCAGAGTACAGGAATAGTTTTGTACCGTGAAGATGGAGGCAGCACTTGTTGTACCTGTTATCCAAACTGCATTGTGTCACAGGCTGTTGGGCATGAAGAGGGAGTTGTTCGGCATATTAAGAAGCTGGGATTTATATATATGGTTGGGTGGGAGGTGCTCTGTGTAGTCATTCAAGCTTGAATTTTTGGTGTAATGATATAGTTGCCCTGTTGTGTTTAAATTGTGTTGTGTCTGCTGTGTATGAACTGAGTTTGGTAAAAGTAGTTAGTGCACTATAGTTGTAGACGCACGGCTGACAGGCGGGCAGTGGGCCGCCGGGCCGGAGTCTCCCTCAAATAATGGGCAGTTTGATGCAATGCTTTAGTGTTTGCAGGAACTTAGTGTCCGCCTCGCAAGATGGGAAGCTGATCGTGTGGGATAGTTACACCACCAACAAAGTGCACGCCATTCCCCTGAGATCAAGCTGGGTCATGACCTGTGCCTATGCCCCCTCTGGTAGTTACGTTGCCTGTGGAGGGCTCGACAACATCTGTTCGATATACAGGTATGCATGGTGTGAATTTTTCTTCAGACAGGTATGTACCACTATGTGATGGTAGTTCTGGTCTTTTATTGCATTGATGAGAGCAGGTTAGATTAGTGAGAGTGTATGCAATTTGTGTCTATGATGTGCTGCATTTGAATCTCACTGGATAACCATGTATTTTGACTGATGGTTTTTGTGGGTTTGCGTTATCTTTCCTTACCTTGTAGCATCATATATCCTGTATGAATTAGTCCATCCTGTCTTCTTTGCACTTTATGTAAGTTTTTGTTTTAACTGGTTGTGTGTTGAACAGCCAAAGTTTAATTCCCAATGATACTACTGTATCCTCCTGGGCTCTGGTGTTATACCAGCTACATAATGGGACTCCATGCCTCATGATGCAGCAGTCACAGCATGAAGATAACCATGTGTCTTATTATAGGTCAGAGGTCCAATTGTCTTCTCAGTTCCTCTATCATCTACAGCTGTTAAATAAAACAACGAATTTTGCTGATGCTGCATAGGTGGCAGCATCTGTTTTCATTTGTACCGAGGCCATGGAAATAATGTTGCGAATGGACAGGATGGCAACAAACCATTCCCCCTGTCATGTTATCACCCAGCCAAAAGTCTGCATCAGTATTGAAGGTTGTCATGTGGTTGCCAGTTCCAGCTTTCATGTTAAGAGAATGGCAAGATGACTGGAGGGGAATAAGTGTGCAATTATGTGTGCTGGAGCCGAAACAGAAGAGCTTGAGGGAGATGAGTGTGTTGATCCACATGCCTGCTTGCCATATCTCAGTACAGACGTTTAATCATGTTACAGTTTATAATTTGACATTAACCTCTGCAGCTGAAAAAGTAGCATGAAATGATTAACTGAGCTAGTGAATGACTGTTAGTGAGAATTAAATATTATGAAGGTTACTACATAAATATGGGTAAGAGCCACACAGTGCAGTTATATTTTCTATTTGGACCTGATATGGAGGGAGTAACAGGAAATTGCATAATGAGTAGTTTCATCATTTGTACTGCTGCCAAATATTATTGGGATATGATCGTATCAAGGGGAATGAGATGGGCTGAGGTTGCAGCACACATGGAACAGAATAGAAGTGAGCAGGCCTATAAAATTTTGGGCAGAAACCCTGAAATGAAGAGACCATTTGGAAGGTCTGGACGTAGGTGGAAGGATATTAAAGTGGATCTTTAAAACACCCTCCTCCCCATTATAGGTGTGTTCACAAAATGGCAAAAAGCAGCTGCTAGTGTCATCGTGTCTGTCTGTCTGTCTGTCTGTCTGTCTGTCTGTCTGTCTGTCCGTCCGTCCGTCCGTCCACATGGAACAACTTGGCTCCCACTGGATGGATTTTTGTGAAATTTGGTATATTTGCATTTTTCAAAAATCTGTCAAGAAGGTTCAAGTTTCAGTAAAATCTGACAAAAACAAAGGGTACCTTACATGAAGACCTATGTACATTTATGGTAGTATGCTTCTGACATCGTAGAATGAGAAATGTTTCAGATAAACGCTGCAGAGGAAACCAAAACACACTTTTATGTTGAATAAATTTTTTCTGAAAATTGTACCCTTATGAGATAATATGGAAAAATGTGGTAGAGCTGGACAGGCCACAGATGACAGTACAGCACATGCGCTTTGCATGCTGGATGACTAAGGCTAGAGACACACACTCAGAATATGTAATACTGTAATGTAATGTGTAAGACAACTGTAACTTCCACGTAAGGCTTTATTTTTTCCATCCACTTCATTCCTTTGTGAAGTGTACCCAAAAGGTATGGGAAAAGATTAATTTTTGTTTTACACCAGGTTTCTTACACCATAAATATCTTTGCTTGAGGATTTGTGACTGAACATAATCAGTATCCCAAAGGAGGATGTCTCTCTCCCTTAATGGCACACTGTGTGAGATTGTCATATAAATATTATTGTGGCAGTATTCAGACACTCCATTTTTCTGCATAAAAAGTAATTTGATATAATTGATAGTTGAAAGTGTGTGAAATGGGTGTGTGGATCTTGCGCTTGCTGTGTGGTGCTGACAAGAGCTTACACGTGAGTACATGAATGATTGTGTTTACAGCTTGAAGACAAGAGAAGGCAATGTACGTGTGAGCCGAGAGCTGCCAGGTCACACGGGCTACTTGTCTTGCTGCCGCTTTCTGGATGATAACCAGATAGTGACCAGCTCAGGAGATATGTCATGGTGAGTGTCATGTCATGAGCAGACTGTACTTCTTTCATTCCTCACCTACCTCACTTCACACCCTTTCTGTTGTGTGTTTTTTATGCCTTTAATCTCTCTGTCTTCCATTCTTTTTCTCGTCTTCCCAGTGCATCTTAACTTCTTACCCTTTTACCCTTCCTTCATTATCTGTCCAAGGAACATGCTGAAGTTAAAGCTGAACATTGTTCACATCCGATCTAAAGTGGCCTGAGATTACCATTGCTTGTGACACAGGGCTGTGTGTATTTTCGTCAATAGTTGCCAACACTTTAGATGAACTTGCTGCCTCCATCCACTGTTCTGCATTTTGAGGCAGCAGGTTTTTCTGAATCATTAGTACTTGTCTGCCAAGGTATGTTACATCACATCCCAGAAACTAATTTCAGTACTTATTATGATGTGAACTTCAGATCTAATATGCCTGTACATTGTTGTAATGTTAACGTTATCTAGAGAATATTAAAGGCTCCTTCACCAAGTGTAAAAAATCTGGAGTGTGCATCTGACCACTCACATCTTTATAATGCTGTAGTTAAGAATGTATGGAGCATCACATTGTGTAGCTTGACCATAGTGACAACTTTGCAGTATCAGTTTTAAGGAATTGACTTTACAGGAACAAATTTTGTTTGCAGTGCATTGTGGGACATTGAAACTGGCCAGCAGTGCACCTCATTCATGGGACACACGGGCGATGTAATGTCCCTGTCTCTGTCTCCTGACATGCACACCTTTGTGTCAGGGGCATGTGATGCCTCTGCCAAGGTAAGACTGTTTAGACCTATGTCCTTATGCTCAGTGAATGTGACGACAGTTCATAATGTTGATTGTCCTTCTGTTGCAGCTGTGGGATATCAGGGAAGGTTCATGCAAACAGACATTCCCGGGCCATGAGTCGGATATTAACGCTGTTACTGTAAGTTCAGCACGCTTAGATGAGAGGATAATATTGAAATGGCCTTTGGTGGGCTTGTGCCTCTAATGTATATATTTACTGTGTATAGTGGCAACAGATTTGTAGTACAAAAAGTCACGGATGGTGGGAAGTGGATATGTTACTATAGTGGCTGTCACAAAAATAGTCCTGTGAAGGTCACTGCCCATGATCACAGCATTGCCACATGGAAATACAGAACACTTGATTCTACTGACAGATAGTGTGCAACTAAACGGCAAGCTGTGCCTGGGGGGAAGAACTGGCAACAACAAGGGCAGCAGGGGCGTGAGTCAGCCACCTGACCTCGGTGGGACTATTTTTGTGCCACCAACTGTAGCATAAATACTTTTTGTCTGCACAGATGTGGCCGTTACACATGATATGCTGTGGTTTTGGTCAGTGTAATTGATATGGTAATGTAAGGTATGCCTGAGTCAGTTAAGCAGTGCACCTTGTTTTATGTACGTCATGGTCTTTCTAGAGACTGGAATTGTTAAATTTTGTGTTGAATTTTCACTGGACATTCCACTAGTTATTTTAAATCATAAGTGACAGAATTCTTGATTGTGTTGCATTGTTTAGGATGCATAGTTCATTGTTAAAGTACATAATGTAACATACAACCATAAAAACTAAAACCGTTAATGTATTTATGCTTGAAGAGGGCTGTGCAATAGCTCAGGCAGTTACTGGCTTCTCGCACCAGAGGCTCGAGTTCAGCCCAAACGAATTGTGTGTGTAATTTTTTGGTGTACATGCCATACAACAAAAGTCATCATTTCCTTCTGCTTATAAAAGATATACTGACTGTAAGATAAAAGTAGTGAGTACTAGATTTTTGAACAGCAAATATCAGACATTAATGTGGCTGTACATGTGAACAGAGAGTTGGAGAGCCAGCTGCATTTATGCTAAGATTCTAAACTTGATAGAATACCAGTTTGCACAAAGCATTGCTATTATCTAGAGGTAAGCTGTGAACTTCTTGGTGAAAGTGGACACTGCAGTACTGACTTAAGCTTGCCTTTCATTGTGATTTGTTACTGCCATCTTCTGCTCCTGTAAGTTGATGTTACCAACTGTGGCTTCTAACATACATGATGACAGGAGCTGTGTTTGCCACTCCCGTTACACATACACACACACACACACACACAGAGACTACATTTGGGTCCTCTCTTGTTTGTGTTAGCGAGAAATGCATTCTTTGTTGCCAGTTCTTCCCGAATGGTTATGCATTTGCGACGGGGAGTGATGATGCTACGTGCCGCCTTTTTGACATCCGTGCGGACCAAGAGCTGGCCATGTATTCACATGACAACATAATCTGTGGTATAACATCTGTGGCATTCTCCAAGTCAGGTCGTCTCCTGCTTGCTGGTTATGATGATTTCAACTGCAACGTGTGGGACTCCATGAAGACAGAGCGTGCAGGTTAGCATTTTTGTATGAGCAGGTTATTATATTTTGAAAAATTACTGCGTACCTGCTGCTGTTTCATCTCACCAGTTCAAACAACAGATGAGGGGAGTCTGTATGGAAGCAGAGGTTTTCGTACTTTCTCTGAAGTCATCTGTGTATAACGCTATGACAGGAACTTGCTACCCCTTTAGAGTTAAGAATGTGGGACAGAGGGGGGTGTGTGTGTGTGTGTGTGTGTGTGTGTGTGTGTGTGTGTGTGTGTGCGCGCGTGTGTGCGTGTGTGTGTGTGTGCGCGCGCGCGCGCGCAGGGGGGTGCATCTATTCATGTGCATGTGCGTGCATATGTGTATTTATGTGTAGGAGTACAACATTCATAAATCATAATTGGTCGGGTTGGTGTGAGACCTGAAAGAGAATGGTCTCCTTATCAAGAGCAGTGTGGACAAATGCTGAGTGGTAATGAATGTGACAGCTTTTCCAGACCACAGCAAGTGTAGGTGTGTTCTGAGGTTATATTGTGGTTTCTTTCAGAGGAAAACTATGAAGCAATGTGCCCAATCAGGAAATCATTTATCATGATGTTTGTACGTTGCAGGAATTCTAGCTGGACACGACAACCGGGTAAGCTGTCTTGGTGTGACAGAGGATGGCATGGCAGTTGCAACTGGTTCATGGGACAGCTTCCTGAGAATCTGGAACTAAAGGATATGTGGGGTACCCAGGTACATGCATCCTACTAGGAGATTGGAGCCAAGAGCCAAGCAAACATGGATATCAACGTTTAAAATAGAATTTTATGAGAATTTTTTGATGACACATGAAGCGAGAGAGTGGGATGTATGGAGTCAGAGGAAGCCTTGTTTTTGTGTAGCAGTGGTGGGTAGTAGCCATTTTGTTTTGCATTGGCATGCAGTATTTTGCAAACCCTGGTGGATGGTGCCATTCAATTTGTTGCGATGCTGCCATTTCTGCAGGGTTCTGAAGTCAATTTGATGTAACATCTTTTCAACAGAATATTCTTACAGAACAAATTACTGAACAAAATTATTTCATTGCACAACTTTTTGGCTGTTGAATGATTGTGGCAAGTTCCAAATTTCTGAGGCTTTCAGTTCTGGCACCCATAACATTAGAGTGAAATCAAACAGTTATAAGTGTTTATAGGCAGTTGTTACTCTTACTTGCGTCATATCTCAGGCAGTGATTTGTTGAACTGCCCTTACTGCTGTTGCTTGTAACGTAATCATTTGTTTTGTTGCATTGGAATTATTTGTTACTTCTGGACAAAGCCAATCACTGGTCCCTTTGGAGTTCTGTAAGCAGTATAGATGCACCTTAAGTGGTCATAGTACAATGGTAGTCCAAGGGTATGAATACTGAACCAAGCAGAAATGTTTACTGCCATTTGCAACAATGGTCAGAAGTGTAAAACACCAGCTTTGAAACTGAATAGTTAATGATGTGCAATCTTTTGAACCAGAAAGGCATTTCATTGTGTTTTTTACTGTTATGCTTCTATTCCATAATTTTGATCATTCTCAGTTCATTGTTTGCAACATTGACAGAAGAAAGGAATGCATTTACACCAGCCTCTCTTGTCTGGACAGCATTAGAGAGTCAGTATGATTTAATCTAGTCACAAGTACCGACACAAGCCAGTGTTGCTGAAAATGTTCTGCTTGCTTTGTTCACTTGGTCATCTCCCCCCATCCCCCCTTTCCAGCCAGGAGGCACATACTGTTCATACTATGTTGGCAAGCCACTCTGAGTCATGCAAACATTGGAGTTTGTATTGTCTTTAAAAAGGGACCACAAGGGTATGATGAAACTGGATTATGAAGTTAAAGAAATGAACTTCGAAAAGGCTTGAATGTTTTTTGTTATTATTAAATAAGAAATTATCATCACGCACATTGTGCCACAATTTTCAAATCATTAAAATACTTCTGAAAATAAAAATAAAAATAAAAATTACTGCCATATGCTTTGACTTATGTATTACATTATATAATGATGTCTCTGCACGGTATATACCACAGAAGTGGAGTCATGGGAAACGTAAGTTTCTTTAGGGAAGTTAGCATCATTTTCTTTTTGTATGTAGTTGTGTGACATGAGTTGGGTACAAGTCATCCACTCCCCCCCCTGCCTGAGGCGCCTCGTGGCCCATCACACACATTGTGGGATAGCGGTACTGTCTTATGCTTTAAGTCGTTTCCATAACAGATAAAAACTAAAGTTGGATGCCGTGCTAGGTTTCTAATTCTTCTTGGACCTTTTCCACCTAGGGTTCCATATATGACTGGGGGGTATGTAATTGTGGTAGATGTGTACATGACACATCAGAACCTCGCTGGCCATGAACCTTATCCAAATTTGACATTGGTAAGTGTTGATTATTCGTTTTGAACGTGAAATGTTTATAAAGTGGTTGAACAAATGAAAACTATGAAGTGGAAATTACTTTGTTAGTTGTGTAAGTTTGTTCAAAGCATAATATCAAACACCTGCTTCTGAGGAAATGATAAAGTTAGGACCTCACATCCCTGCTTTAAATCGAGGCAAAAGTATTTGTCAGTATAATTACAAAACATGTTAGAGAAAATAAATCCTTACCTGTCCTGTCTGCATTCCGGGTAAAAGAAGTGGAACTGAGGAAATTGGAGTATCAACCTCATAATCAGCTTTTGAATGTATAAATTTAAGGGTTTTAAGAGCCCATTGCTCCCATACCAGTTTTAATACGGCGAGGTCACCCTGTAGTCCCCCTCCAGTAGACTAGAGTAGGGGTGTGTGTGCGTATTGTCATCATACACAGTATTTTCTAAATGTTTGTAAAAGAAGAGTCTGTTGGTATGCCTGTTGAGAAAGCTGAGCGTCTTTTTAACCATAATTTTTTTTTTCTGAAAAAGAATGGTGCAGGCTTATCCTATAATCCACATACTCATAAACCAACCAGTCTTGCAAAATCTCTAGCCACAATCACATTTTCATTTTTGTTATGTTGCATGAGATACTGGTGACTTGGCTGCATGCTGTTGATCTCACAGGCCTAGCCAAGTACAGTATTTTGCAGCCAGACTCCCTGTGCTGTAATCAGAGAAAAAAGAAATTACCAGCGACCTCAGTGGAGCATGTGAGTTGCAATCCCAGGAAATCACTAGCTTGTTTGTGTGAATGGAATTTAAAACAGAAATATCAATATTATATGCAAAGCCAAACCTGTGAATCATTTTTTTATATCGATATATTCTTTGTGAAACAAGTATGGATTACTTATCAATCAATCCCGCATATGAAGAGTGGTTTTTATTGTATAATTGCCAGTGCCAAGCTGCAGAGCCAGCTTGTATGAATGTGTGTGCATGTGTATCTGAACAATGCGACTGGGGGCTGTGCAGCTCGGTGTATCCAGTCCGACCTGCTTCTCTCAGGTTTCTGGGCGACACCTTTCATGCATTTGCACATAGACCAGTCAATATGTTGGTCAGAGTTTTCCATCACGTGTCCTCTGGTTACAAGGGCTCAGGGCTGTTCTACGTGCAATACGCGTCTACCTGAAGAAGCGTCAGCATAAAACCTGTGGTACGTGTCATAATACCTAACTGTGTCGGGGAAACATATTTCTCTTGTATTCAGCCAAAACCTGAAGAATCTGCTTCTTGGATTGGAAGTAGACTGAGTGGTTTTGCTTTTAACCTGAGAGACTTGTGCACTTTGATTTTATTTGTCTTTTCACCAAGGTTGACAAAAGTATCTGTAGATTTAGCTTCTGTGGCCAAAACCAAACGCAACAGATGGTTCTTTGTTTTGCAGACAGCTGAATTATGTTTTATAAATACTATATATATTTTCTAATGATCCCATGCGAGGCTGTGCCACAGAATCATTATTGTGTGTTGTCCCTACCCCTGATCTGGGGCCAGCCTCTGTGGTATAACACATGAACTTCATTTAGATGTCAACTTGGAATGTAATATTTAATTTCTCTATTAGAAGACAAAGGTAGTGACTGCTGTGGAGGGAACTACATGGATACGTGTGTTGTGGGAGATTTTTGCATATTGTAGTAGTGACATATTTTTTTTTGTATCATTTAAAAACAATTGCTGCTGTAGCTTATTGAAGTCGTGTTTTGTGATTTGTCTTGTAAGTAAACTATCTCACTTGTCCAAATAAAGCTCTTTGTCTTTAAAATATCGACTGACAGTGTGTGCATGTGGGACTTGATGTTGTCTGCTACTCATGACTAGGGCTTAGAATACCTTGATCTGGAATACTGGGATCCCAATCATTTTTTTTGCAGTATTCAAATACCAGTATTGGTACACAAATACCAATTTTTCTGTCCTAATTTAAAAAATAATTGTTTATGATGTATTCACATAAAGGTTATAAAATCGACAACAGTAAGTCATTTGTATTACTGAATTTGGAACTGAGGGATTGTTATGCACACTACACATGTAACGGAAGCCTGAAAACATCATGATACTTAGATCTGGTTTACGTGACCCTTTGTTGGACACAAAAGATGAAGTAAATATTGCATATTAGTGAATAATTTCAGAGACTGTTGTATTATAAAATTCAAAAAATATTTTGTTAGATTAAAACATGAGTTCAAGTAATTGTTTGATCCTTATGTCATTGCACCTAATTTTCTTCAAAATTTATTGAGAAAAATGTTTGTTTTTGGAATACTGGTATACCAATTTCATAAATTAAAAATACTGAAATACTGGTATTAAGATTTTGACCGGTATTGTGAGCCCTACTTGTGACTGCATATGTACAGCTACTAAAGGAGAGATCTTCCGAGTTATGGACACAAGGAGCCATAGTCCAAGCAAAACCCTGGACGGGCTCACATTTACAACTTTAAGTTTGAATATCATGATAAACTACTAATATACAGGGACGTTCAACTGAAAACCGAAGCCAGATGCCCAGCAAGCATAACAGCCTTGCATTTCGTTACACACACGCGCGCGCACACACATGCTCTCTCTCTCTCTCTATATATATATATATATATATCTGCTGCATTTTACACTAGCTGTTGGAAATGACCTTTTACAGCTCTCAGACATGCTTGACACCTGGTGAACAGATTGTTAAATACTGTTGGAGTTCATGTCTAGAAATTGGTGATACTACATCACACGCACGCAAGTCCTGTCAGTTCGAGTATGGTAAATTGCATCACCTTAGTCACAAAGTCATTTTAACCTGCTGTCTGTAACACATGTGTAAAGCACAGTGTACTGTAGATTTCTTTTGTTTGTGAGTATGCATTACGGTTTAATACAGAAGACTTTCATTGTGGTAGCACATATGAGGAAGAAATTGTATGAAAAATGTGGTCGGAAATTTAGAATGTGATTTGGCAGTTTTTCAGGTCCTTTGAAATCAGGCATATCTGAGAGTTGATGGAGGTCATTTCCAACATGTGGTAAGATATATTGTATATGTTACTGGTATTTGTGGAAACGTAAGGTCATTGAGCGTGCTGTGCGACTGGGTTCAGTTTTTTATTCATCTCCCTGTAATTTATGTCAATGTGTGACACAAGATTGCAGGGACTTGGTAGTCTGAGGGTAGGACACTAGTCTTCTATGCTGAAGGTGTTGGATTCATCCAGATTCAGTGCAGATTAAACTCAATCCATTCCCTTCACTCACTTCTGGCAAAGTCCGAATTTCATGCATGTGAGTGAATATTGGGCTTGACCTCAAGTTATGAGCTCATGTTAACCTATATTGTCCTACAAGACCATGTTCTGATCTCTAAAATGTGCTGGCAAGTGACCTAGCATGTCATATGCTGGTCTCTGTGTGATTGCTTGGTGGTACTTTAAATGTCCATGCTAAGCCAGAAAAACTCAGGCCATTGGGAAATATAATTGGCATTTAAGTCCATCTCTTAAACTGTGAATGTGGCGGAATGTCAGGCCTGCGCTATGCTATAGAGCCCGCATTAAACTGTATGTCTTTCCTGGCCATCATCTTAGATAGGCAGGAATTGGGAGCAACAAGATATGCTTGATTTTGGCTTTCGAGTTGTAGCTGCATTGTGTGTTGAAGTGATTTGGAGTGGACTGCAGTCACCTGAAAGTAGTGACTGCGGTGTAAGCCAAAATGGAAGGACTTCAACAGATGATGCATATAAACTCGCAAAGCCAAAATAACACATTGCAGGCAGATCATGAAGATGAAAGGAGAAGAATAATAGGTTATCTGTGGGTGTGCTGTGTTGATGTTACTGTGCAGCTGGCTGTAGTTTCCTACATCAGAAAGAAAATGGCAGCAGTTTGTTTCAGATTTTTTGTAAATACATTTTCAGCTATTGTTTCAGCAGACAGTACAGTACTGGTAATGTGAAGTAAATTTGGAAGATTAATATTGTAGTTTATTATAATGTGTATTATCGAATGAGAAATGAGAATATCTATGGTGAAATCCCCCTCCCTGAGTAACCTGTGAGGAACACAGTAAAGGTGTTGCACATACTTGTGGTGTGAACACACAAGGCTAAAGTACAACACTTCTTTTTTTGACATGCTGCAGGAACTTGGCATGGGAATGTAAGCTGTGGATAATAAAACTGACATTGAAATGGTTAAATTTTACTATTTGTTGTGTAGTATCCAAAAGTCTGCAGTAGTAACCATATCACATTGAAAATTTTCCAAAGAAATTAGATGCTTGTTCCACTGTCTGTCCTGCCCTTGTTGTTGTTGAAGTTGTCAGGGTGCATGCATGGCATTAATACATTAAGTATACTCATGGTGTGGTGAAATCCTCTTTGTGTTCTCTCATGTGCCTTTCCATGAACCTTAAGTGGCCATGTGTTGTAACAGAGCATGTGTGCACTCAAGATGCCTAGGCCTGAATTTTGTCGATACCAAAACCCCCTGGTTTAAATATGGCTGGTTTCTATATGACCAGGGAATTTAAAATTCATGGTCCTGCACTATACAGATTAAAACAGGCAAAGTAATTTCTTGGAATTTCTTACATTACTTTTTATTATTTGTCCATTACATGATGTCTGGCGTGAGAGACGTGAACATTAAATGTGGAAGAAAGTGATCAAACAGTATTTTCATTTAATTGTGAATGGCTTAATTTTATGAATACCAGATAAAATCGTGAATCCTTGACGGATATGCTATCTTGGACCTTCTTGAGACTGAATTTACTTATTGGATTTTACAGATATGAGGTGCAGGCTTTAATCTTTTGTTAGTGTCTCATTATGTTTGGAATCCAAATAACAGTGGGTGAGAATTTTAAAGTTTCTACACATTTCTACACATCAGATTGCTTTTCAGGTAGTGTTATTTGTCCTGGTTTGTGAGTTGCAACTCCAAGGAAGAGTTGACATACCTCTTTATTTGTATAGCCCTTGCTTCTTCCTTCTTTTGATCATGAACCAACATTTCAGTGGTTTTCTCCACCCTTTCAGTATCATTATGTGCCATTACCACAGTTTCTTTTGTGTCTCTGTTTACTTCCTCTGTAATTACTTTTTCCACCTGCTCTCTGTTATCACATTTTGTCTCCAGTGTTGGTGTCTTCTGTTTGGCATATTCTTTGTTTTGATCTGTAGCTTTGTATCTGAGCTGGCATTCCCCCAGTGCATTAACCTGTTGCATGGTGCTGACCATCTGTTTGCTAACTGAACTGATTTTTGTTACAGTTGCTGTGCCCCTTACATGCTTGTCTTCACCCTGCAGTTCACTCCTTTTGTAGACTGCCCCAAGTTCCTGGGCTTTCATTGTTCTTCTGCCATGTGTCTGACATTTTTCAGAAAAGTCATCTACAAGTTGCACTAAATTGCCTTTGTTACCTTTATAATCACACCCCAGTTCCTGGAGTTTGATGATTTCTCTGTCTTGCACCTTTACAGAGGTCTCTTCCAGAGACTGAATTTCATAATCTTTGTTGTTGCTTTCAGTCTGATCATACCCAAGTTTGCAGAGTTTCATCATTCCTGTACCTTGTACCTCATGTTTTTCAGGGGAATTGTTCAGAAGCCTCATATGGTTATTTTTGTTGTCCTCTGTGTAAGCATATTCAATTTCTAGGATGTCTCTCTTCAGCCTACCAGAGGAATCTTCTGGAAGTGTCATTTTGATGTCTTTGTTTTTCTGTTTATAGTCCTCCAGTTCTTGAACTTCCATCTGTTCTCTTCCTTGTGCCGCCTGTTTTTGAGAGGAATTGTCCAGCAGCCTCCTTTTGTTGTCTTTGTTGCTCTCTTTGCAATCATCCTCGAGTTCTTGGAGTGCTGTGCTTTTTTTACATTGTGCCTCATCTTCACAGTGGCAATCCAGAGCCTGCTTTTCATTCTGCCTGTTGCAAACCTTATCATTTTGCAGCTGTGTGATTTCTGCATCTGGGATGCATTTACTTGCGGGGCTTTTATTACTGATGTCTGTGGTCATATCAACTACTTCATGTTTGCATTTATTTGGTATTTTGGGATAAGTTTCTGCTGCACTTACATGAACTTCACTGCGTTCCCTGCCATGAGTTACATCTACCACTAAACATTTCTTATTCCTATTGTTTTCTGCTCTTTGCTGCTCTGACATTATCTTGTCCCCATCTCCGCTAAGGTCACCATGCTGCATGAGATAATTTGTTGATTCCCTCTGGATTACTGTCTCAGTCAGATTTTCTTTCCTTGTCTCTGTGAACATAATAAAAGGTCAGCTGTAACTATGATCGATGTTTCATAATAGCCAAAAATGCAATGCAGTTTTGAAACTCCACAGCAGCATTATGCATGTTGGTAGCTATTTAAGAAGTAAAATGCATGTTAAAGAACCCATCTCATGACAAATTCTGATTATTCATCTCTTCATCACAACCATACTCCACACACCTTGTACCAGCTTCATAAACTGACTAACGTGCAGCTTGATCATGTAATTTGTTATGATCATCATGTGTAAAGTGGACATATAGTGGAGCTGTGTGCATTGTGGAAGCCCAAAGCAGTCCCATGTTGGTCCATGTTGTGATGATTGAAATGTTAACAGTGCAAACTTCCTACCAGTACGTCGCTTTCATTCCACCAGTTCATCAACTCATGATGCCCTATTCTGAGACAGTAAACTGTTACCCACAAGTTAAAATATGGCTACCTGCTCTGTAGTACTGGCAGATTTAAAATTCCGTGCTCCCAGGTAGTAAGGGTTAAGATATGAAACACTTATGTCACTTTATGTTATGAAAATGTGTTGCTTGTGAAGTGAATGATTGAAAGAATCAGGAATGATACGAAGTATTATGTGTTGATATGATACGTGTGGTGGATTGGGTTTTGAAGTTTGTACCTTTGTTTGTTGTTGAATTGGCCATATACTGAGTTTCCAGTTCTACGATGAGGCTCTTCTCTCCCTTCCCTTTATGCCTCAGGGCTGAGTCCTGAATGTGCCATGGCATAATGATTTCGGTCTTCTTGTAGTCTTCATCTGCATGTCTCTTTCCTTGAAGCTTGGCCTCAGAGTTTGATGTGCTGTTATCAGTGCTGTTGTCTGAGGTGGTGGCCTCACTGTCAGAACTGCTTCTGTCCATATCATCTGCCTCCTGCTCACATTTATTTACCCATATGTTGGTGTGGTATCAGCTGCAGCTTTCATATACTAGAAAGGCCCTAAAATAACTGGTCATTCCCACATCAAAATATCGTACTGGTTCACCACTTCCTTGCTGTAAGGTGTCCTTTCGGTAAGCAGAAATCCATTTGTACCATATAATCTTTTGACAGTGGTTTAACATGTGAAACATCACTAATGTAACAGCACTTTTTCCATTATCACTGATCACACACACAGCGTTTCAAAAGCAGTCTCAGCATCTTCAGCTGAAAACAATGTTTTCACCTGAAGATGAAAGCAGGCTGCTTTTGAAACGTTGCATATGTTTGTGTTCAGTGATGGAAAACGTCCTGGTACATTAGTGGTGTTTTGCATGAAATCCAGTTCATTATTAGGTTTAAAATTATGGTTATTAGCAATTGTTAACACACTAAGTATAAACCTTATAAATTCTAAACAAATTGTAAAATACTTAATATAGGCTTTGACATAGTGTTATGGTGGAACACTACTTTGAAAGAATAACACATTTATTTTGAGCACACTCTAAAGGCAGTAAAGATTTTGCTGTATGTGTGGGAGGATGGGTATGTGTGTGAGGAGGCTGAGATGGGCAGGGCATGCATCTTGCACTGGGGAAGTGCATGCAGGGTTTCAGTTGGAAAACTGAAGGGAACTGACCTCTTGGAAGACATAGATGTAGAGGCAAGGGATTGAGGAGAACCATGAAAAGCATGTCAGGAAGAACAGTTGAATGTTCTGGCTGAGATACAAATTGGGCATCACCTGAATACGAATCGCTGTTTTTGGAATAATTGGTGAAATTTGCACATGCTACATCACCAATCCTGTTATTTGTCCATACTGGAATCTGGGCTGTGTGCAGCATGGTGAATGATGCACACTTTCTGAACCATCAAGTAACCTAGTCTTCCCTGAATCAAATGTCCTCAAGTGTCTTAAAACAATTGTCTCGTATAGCCAAGTCAGATACATGTGGGCTGTCTTGGAAGACATGGGAAACCTGAAACCTTGCAAGTGATGCAGTCTTTTAGCCAAGTCATATGGGAACTGTGTCCATAATCACAAACGGCAAGTCTTGCATTTTCAAGGTTTCCAAGAAACTATCATGTTATAAGAAGTCACCGAGATATAACCCTTACAAATGGCAACTATATGTGTTACTGTTAAACATGATGGAACTGTAAATATCCAAAAACTTGCTTAGTTAAAATATGTAATGGTGTTATCTATTAAAACCCACACATTCTCATGCCAGTGAAGACTTCCATTTGTCTTAAACTACTGAAGAAGTCCTACCTCATTAATCACCATTCCAGCCGATGTCCCTGCAGTGACCACCTTTTTTCTGAAGCCATCACGTCGCTTGATGAGAGCTGGAAGCAATGTATGACATGTGACTAGAGAAATTGAAGAAAACAGGTGGCTCATCACTGCCTTCATTGTGATATTATAAATTTATGGGAGTGCTGGTCTTTGAATGTTGTTAGTCTTTCCACAGGAATTTTGCCAAATCCTCCACCCCTCAACATACACTATCTCAAAATTTTTGTTACTCCCATGGGACTCACTGACCCATAAAAATGAAGGCAGTATGTACCTTTGAAATGAAGGATATGATTGTGCTGTGATGCAGCGTCATTCCAGGAGAAAGGAATTTCAGAAAGTGGGAATATTAGGAGGGTAAAGTAGTGACCATTAAACATACACAGTAGCACAGAACACATTATTAGAGACTTAGATAGAGGCATAAATTAATTTGAGAAGGCTTACCAGCCTAGATCAAGGCTGAGAAGGGTGGTTCTGCTTGCAGGTTCTGAAATAAAATAAATTACCTCTTACACTGTCAGTGATTTTTCTGTGCTCTTCTTCAATCCACTTCTGTCGTGTTGCTTGTGCTGCCTCTATGCCACCTTTGTGCCTGAAACAAGCAGTTTTCTGACATGAAGAGCCTGGGGACACTTGATGTGGTGTTGTGGCGTGTTTGTAATTGGTACTATAGCTGGGCTGCCATAGGCTGGACAAATGAGGTATTCTGGTTCAATTCGTGACGGGTTTAAGAGATTTTTCTCCTTCCCAAAGTGTCCACACTGGTTATGTGTCTGGGGGCCCCACCCGTCCTCCTGTGCAATAAAAAGGGCCCTTTCTCCAGGGAGTAAACCAGCCAGGGTCTGACACTGACCATTCACCTCCATCAAGTGCCAAGGTTAAGAACGAGTCAAACTATACCTCCACTCCCCCCATATGCCTTTATGGCGTATAAGAGGACATCAGTACTTTACTAAATATAATAAGATGTGGGTAACTAAGTATACTGAGGCTATGGAAAGAAGTGTCATGGACCAAACTCCATTTATCCTTTGACCTGTTACACTGTAGTACATCCTTTCGCGCTCTATTATTCATGGACACATGGTAACAGTCGCTAACAACACATGCTTTTGACTTGTTGGCAAATGCTCACGGGGAAACTGCAGTAGACAGGGGAAACCTGTGAACGCTGCTCCCACCACCTAGACAAATTGTTTCTCTAGACTCAGTACAAGATCTTTTCTGAACAGGTGATACTTATCAGTTTATAACTGTGTTCTCAAAATCCTATAATCATGGAGTCCAATTCATTAGCATTGTCTGTTCACAGACTATTGCTGTAAGGCCAGTTTTTTCACAAGCAGTTTCATCCATGTACGATGTGTGTCCCAGTCTGGTGCGCTAACAGTGGTGTATGGAAACCATTGGAAGAGGAAACATTCATATAACACCTTGAATAACTTAAAATGCTGCAAATCCAACTTAAGCAAATACACCTGAATTAGGCAACCAAAATGAGCATACTTATTCATGATAAATAAATTAAAATATTTGTATATTATAAAACATGTCTTAGCCAATGTGTGTAATATTTTAAGTGTATTTATGAAGAAATAACTAAAACGAGAGTAAGTAATCTGTTTCTTCTAGTTCTAACCATGGATCTCGTATGTGATTAAATTTTCATTCCATGATTTAAGTGTTACTACATCTTTAAAGTTTAGTTACTATGTTGTCTGGTACTGAATGAGAAGGGAAGCAAATACTAGGTTATATTCTGGCTGAAGAACAGGTACATCCCTATCCAGTAAATTCAGATGTTTTGATATAATAGTTACAAATTATCACAAAACAGTCCATAAATATAATTACAGTGGAAAGGAAGCTGTTAGTACTTTCATCCGGCAGTTTGTCATAACTGTCAAAGAAAGTAATATCACCTCAATCGGTGGATGTCACACACTTATCAAAGTTTGCCAGCGAGCTATTTCAGTGCACTTACCAAGGTTCTACTTCAGGCTAGCTGCTGTTGAGCTGAGAGAAAAATTAATGAGTAGTTCTGAAACGTGCAGTGACTCACCATGCTTCCGCACATGCCCGGTCCTGTGGAAACACGGGCCTGTCATCCAGGTGTTGCAAGTTTTTCTGTGCAGAACATTAATGCTTTTATTGGATTATTTTGGACAAAATCTCTTCCAAATTCTTTAAGTAATTTTCAAAACAGGCTTACCATTTAGGGACTTGTAGCATCCAGAAATAAATTAGGCCTGTTGTCACCTAAACACTGGTCATTATCACATTTCAAAATCAGCCGACATAGTGGTGAAAATAGTTTCAATGGGCAACCCTTACATGTCATATGTGAAACATAACTTCACAGTAACATCACAGAAGGACTGAGGAAAGGTGCTTGAATTGCTGGGTACTTCTGAAATACAAGTCAGACGTTTAAAATTATGCTTGTTCTGTGCAGTATAAGTCACCATATATATATATATCAACAACTGGACTAGTGTTTAGATACAATGGTACACACAATGTGTGGTAAACCTCCTACATGTTTCTACCTTTTTCAGCCATCTTCAGGGAGGTATTCAACAAAGAAAGGTACATCTGTGTTACAACTAGCCTTGAATGTATTTTTCTTTGTTGAATACCTCTGCGAAAATGGCCAGAAAAGGCCAAAACATGCAAGACGTTTCACTACATTGTTTACACCATGCATTTTTATTGAATTATTAACTAGAAAATGCCTATAGCAATGCACAAATTTAATATATGTGACACAAAGTCTTTAGAGGATCACTTTCATTCCGAGATGTTTCGGTTGCATTTGTACCACCATCATCAGGGAGAGAGAGGTCACACTGAAAGCTGGGATGTCACTGGTGAGATAAAGTCCTTCTTGCTGTGTACACATTTTCGGAGTCACTCCGCAGAAATTAATGTCCATAGAGCACGACCAGTGCTACATACACATTGCAGAAGTCTCCTTCACACTGCTCATCCAGGTAGGACACTCCAGTCAGTGGGTGTTGAAGTTAACAGGTTGTGTGGATGGTGCATGCTAGCGGTACGCTGTTGTTCCCAGAATTTCACAAAGTAGCCCAGTAACACTGTTGCAGACACGCCAGCGCACCTGACCTTGCCAGTACACTCCTAACTGGCATCACATAAAAAACTACACACTAATCAACAATTGCCACAGGTCTGAAAGACACCCATGCACCTTAACAAGCCAGTACACACTTGTCATCACATAAAAAACACGCATATGACAGGTGCTGAATTATCGCGTAGTTGCAACAGTGCTACTGGGCTCCTTTGTGAAATTATAGGTACAACAGCTGCCTACCACTTCCGTGCACTGTCCATGAGATCTGCAACCTGTTAACTTCACCATCCACCAACTACAGAGTCCTACCTGGGTGAGAACTGAGAAGGAGACTTCCACAGCATGTATACAGCGCCAGCTGTGCTCTATGGACATGAATTTTGCAGAGTGATTCTGACAGTGTGTACACAGCAAGAAGGGCTTTATCTCACCAGTGGCATCCCAGCTTTCGGTGTTAACTCTCTCTCAATGTTGATGGCGGTATGTATATCACCGAAACATGTCAGAGTGAAAGTGATCCTCTAAAGACTTGGTGTCACATTATTAAATTTGTGTGTTACTGTTGGTACTTTTCTAGTTAATAATGTAGGAGGTTTACCACATGTTGTATATTACTGTATCTAAATATTAGTGCTGTTGTTCGTATCTATATATGGTGACAAGTCAAGACACATTATGGCCAATCTAATATGCTCTATATGAAGAGGTACCTACACACTCCACAATGAGGACATTTCTGTAATGTGAGATTTTCTTTATTACTGGGTTTCCCGTTAGAGTCAAGACTCGTAGGTTGTCCATAGAACTAAAGATCTGAAACAAAGTAAGTGAATAAACTCAGTAATTAAAGCAACAAGTACACTTTGTTGGAGCATAACCCCTAACTGTCTACAGTTTTTCTCCTACCCGTTTTAGCCCCTCATGTACCAGTATTAAGGAATATTGTTTACGATGAGAGGTTACAAAGATAGAACGTTGCATATATTTCAGTAGTAATTACTCTGCATTATGCAGTCTTTTGACCTGTATGATTTCGGGATCATCCAGCTGGTTGTATGACAGGTCCACAACCACCAGACTGTGGCAATTGCTAAGCTCACGGATGTCATCTGCTGACTGCAATCTGTTATGGCTGATATTCAGTGTGTGCAGTACTGGCAAGTTACCTGCAAGAAGCATGTTGGAAGTACACAAATATTCCTAATGCACTGTCATTGAGTACGTGTATCCCAAAGATCTTGGTGTGTAGTTCTTCCCAAAAATACACCTGCCATGGCAAGATGTAGCATCAGGCACCAACAGCTTTTTATGCGGGTGCACTTACCCCCCCCCCCCACACACACACACATTACTGTTGTATAGATTCAGTACTTCATAGATATGAACATTATTTTCCCTTGTCAAGATTATCAAGATTACAGTCTTTTGGGCTGTGAACATGTGAAGATGGAGCCAGCAGGTTGCTCGAAAGCATTTGCACTTTTCGACCAATTTACATGGCATCACATCACAGAACAATGTAATATTGACACTACCATAAGAACCTTAGAGCTTTAAAACTTACAAATGTTTTCCAGTTTCTCGACAAAGTTGTGACATAGGTTAAGGGTGTCCAGCAGCTGGAGATGTTCCAAGTTTTCAATCTTCCTTATCACATTATATTGCAGATACAAATTACGCAGCACTGTCTGATTGTTTAGATTTTCAATGTGCTCAATACCATTGTTCCCTAGCCAGAGACACTTGAGGCCTGTGTAGGCCTCCAAATTCTCAATCTTCCTATAACCTGCAACATCAAGAGATCCCCTGTTGCTAGATCAGTCACATTCATTTTGATTTACATTTATGGTGTGACTAATAATTAGTGTTTTTTAACACAATCCGTTGCCAGTACCTTCTTTCTTTATGGAATTAAGTAGCCTATAAATATGCTTGATGCCATCTTTTCTGCTGTATATGAGTGCTGCCACATTGTTTGCCAGATGAATAACATGGCTAATAATTACAGGTATAATTGGTTCATCTTCACATTAACCCTTTAACCTTTTAAAGCCTAGCAGTAACTTTACATATGACCAGGTTTAACATTAAAAAATTCTACATGGTGCCCACATTGCGTTTATGTATTTTGTACGGATCTCAGAACAAACAGCAACTTTTGCCTTATAAAACATTAAGAGACTGGTTTTTATAACTGAGGTGGAGAGTGTTTACAGCGCGGTACGGACTGAGTCCTTATATAAAACAGACACGTTTCATCTTTAAAGGGTTAAGGATGAAGCATATCTGTTTTATATATAAGGATCTAGTTCATACCACACAGTAAACATTCTCTGTCTCGGTTATAAAAACCAATCTGTTAATGCTGTATAGGAAAGTAATCGCTGTTTCTTCAGAGCTTCATACAAAACGCATAAAAACAATGTGAGCACCACGTAGAATTTTTTAATATTAAAGCTGGTGCTACGTAAAGTTACCGCTAGGCTTTAAATGGTTAACTCAACATTTTATGATGTATGAAATGAAATAACAGTGTCCTTGTTTTATACATATTCAAGGCCCTTTCTGGTATGATGGAGCTGGGACAGTTTAGTCAGAATAGTGTCTAGGCTACAGGCTGAATGACTGGGAATTATGGGCCTATTCTCGACAGGGATGGCAGGAGATTATTCTGCTACTCAAAGTGTCCAGGCTTGCTATGAGGCTAACCCAGGCTCCTGTTTGGTGGGTACAGTAGCATGCAACAGTGCATCGTACTAGCATCTTTTTCGTTAAAAAAAATTAAATACATTCAAAATTTCTAAAAAAACACATTAAAGAACTTGTTACTTTTCTAATAGAATATGTGGTTTCCTCTATTTTGAAAGTTTGTTTTTATCAAAAAACCTTGGGAAGCACATCTCATGTCCCTTCTTTTTGCATAGAAGCAAGTAGCTACACATTTTACTCGACTTTGCTAAATTCAAGACCAAGCAAATGCACAATTTTCAATTGGTTTTATCTCCTCTGACATGTTTCAGCGTGCTGCCATTTTCAAGGAGGAATACATCAATTTTATGATATAAAAATCTTAAGATGTGCTATTCACAATACTCTTAAAATGTTAAAATCCTTCTTATAATATTAAAATATTAAAATCCTCTAAAATCTTGTATTTTTTTGTGTGATTTTTTTGTTGATGCTATGACATTGGCTGGTAATTGTGGCAGTTTTTTGGATGGAATCAGGTCCCCTGGCTACTTGTGTGTAGTGTTCGGTGTCAGGTAGCAGACTTCTTGAAATTGACAGCTTGCTGAAATATGTTAGAGGAGAAATAAAATAAAATAAAATAAATAAAACTAATTGAAAATTGTGCATTTGGTCGGTCTTGTATGTACCAAACATTAATTTAATGCATGGAGATGTATAATATAAAACAAATACTCGGCTGTTTGCAGTTCAGTTCTATGTGTTTTGTCTACTCCTGTATATTTTCTTCCTGTCACTACACCAATGGGATATGTAGCTGGGTGGAGCCCATGGAAGCTCTGGAAACAATGGTGATGAAACTCCACCCCCAACACCAGTTCTCCCAGCCCATGAGTAAATGTGGGTCGAACCCTCACGGTCCCATTGCACGTAGGCCTTCACAGGCCTGTTGTGGCCCCTCAGTAGATCCAAGTCACAAGAGCCCTGTCCTCCTAAAGAAGTTCCAGATGGCCCTTAGACTCAGATCTCTCACATTCTCAGGGTCCAAGAAAAAGGATCCCAGATAGATATGTCTGAGTGTTGCCAAGGCTTCACACTCACACAGTACATGGGCTGAGGTTTCCTCTCCAGCCCCACGTTTCCTACACAAGGGACTATCTACCAGTCCCATTATGTGGAGATGTCTTCTCAGGGTGTTATGCCCAGTAAGGAGGCCAATAACAACCCTGGATTGCGCCCTATTAAAGGACATTAGCGCGGTCCTGGCCACAGTATTAGGGCCCAAGATCAACTCTTGAGCTTGTTTCATAGTGCCAACCAGTCCCCGCCATCGTACCAAGTGCTGTCTATTCGGCCAGCACTGAATTTTTCTTCTTATGCGCTGCCTTGAGACGCCCACAGCCGGCTGTGGTCCCACAAAGTGGTGGGCAGAGCCCTCCCTCGTGAGCTCATCGGCAATTTCATTTCCACGTATACCTGAATGTCTGGGGACCCAAAAGAGTCCCACAGAATGGTAAGTGGAGATGTCATCTAACGTCTTTTGGCACTGTCGTACCAAAGGAGATGTTTTCATGGCCTGTAATGCTTCCAAGGCTGCTTGACTGTCAGAGCACATACTTATGTATTTCTCTGATCTGGCTCTGTTTTGAATTTCATAAACACAGGCCAAGATAGCATAAATCTCGGCCTGAAAGACAGTAACATATTTTCCTAGAGAAATGCTGAGCCTCCTGGCCTCGGATTGCCCATAGACACTGGCCCCAGTCCTCTCATCCTGCATTCTGGACCTATCTGTATACCAGATGAGCCCTTTAACCACAGGTGGGGGCTATCCCAGCCCATAGCTAGCCACTTGACGAAATGCATTAACCTGATATATTTAAGTAATTACCATTATCGTAACAGAACCCTGAAGCCTTGTCATCATGAAACATGTTGTACATTTTTCTAAATATTGTTTTTTTTGTACCGCATGCTCTGTATGGAAGACATTTTTAACTCAATTCCATTTTGAAGAAAATAGTATGTGCATGAGAACATACTGGAGATTTTGAATCTTAAACCTGTTCCAGGAGTTCCTTTGCTGTAGAATCCTAACATTTGGTTGAGGTGATAGAGGAAGAAAATCATATCACCTTTTGTGAAATATTTTTTTCCCATGTTCTTGTTTCTTTTCTTGTTGTTTATATGTCAAACCCTACGAATTTGTTAATTTGTATCCTGCAACTGATGACAAGGCTAACAACAGCAAATAAATAAAGCCATGTAACTGTCACAGTAGAACTGCAAACGAAGTAGTCATGCCTGCATGTAGGGACTGATGAATAAAGGCCATGGAGAACCTTAGTTATGATAATTATGATAGTTATGATAGTTATGATAATTCGTAAGATTTGAACTGTGGCAGTGGTAGTTTTATGTACCACCTGCTGTAAGATGGAAAATTTTGAGTTTTTCCCACAATGTATTTATGTGGGTTACATGATTTGCAGAATGAAGAGTGAGTGTTGCCGTAAACAGTGTTACACTGTTTCTCATTTATTACAGACATGAGTTAAAAGAATGGTGAAGGTCACCATATAACATGCCATGAGGGCACAGAGGGGAGGCTGAAGTACAACTCTACCCATATATAACTTCAGTGCTAGACGGGGATGGGTGGTTAACACCACACCATGGCTACTTTAGTCCCAGGCAAGAGACCCAGTACCCATTTTACAGGAGGCTGGGTGGACCCCAGGTCAGTTTGGATGGGTATGGAAAATCTTGTCCCCAACAGGGTTCGAACCCTGGACCCTCCAGCCAGTAACAAGTTGCTATACAGGCTACACTATCCTGGCTACTATATCTGTGAGGTGCAAACTGAATTTTTGAGTATTATTTAGATGACTTTCAGTCATTAAAATGATGACTTTGTCATTTACGTATGATATGTACTTGAATATGTTGACGAGTGAACCAATCAGATTTAACAGTAGTTACGCTGTTTTATATTGTGTTGTGCTACTACTGTAAACTGATCTTGACTGTTGTGAGGTTTGATTTACCTTTGAAGTGAAGGTACAACACATCATTCAGATGTGGAGTCAAATAGAGCTTGCTCTCCTTGCAGTGTTTCTGGATAGCTTCTGTAGTCATGCTGAAACAAACATTCAATATAACAATCATCGCATGCCACCATACTAAATGTTTCAACTGTATTAAAACTTTCTCTCAGTTTTCTCTGAAGTAGTATACAAAATTACCATTACAGTACCACAGTTTCCCACAAGAATTCATAACAACTCCTCTGCAGCAATAGATAATATATTTATAAACAATAATGTATTTGATAACTTTTCAATTTGCCCATTTGTTAACGGTATGTCTGACCATGATGCACAGATTATAGTAATACATAACTTATCGGTACTTACCTGGAATGAAAACTATTTTTTTAGTTGGAAGTTTGACAAAAATTCAGTTGCTGATTTCAATATGAAACTAAGTTATGAGTCATGGGATGATATATTCATGGATAAGGATGTGAATACTATTTTTAATAACTTCTTGAATACTTATTTATGAATATTTTATTCTAGCTTTCCTCTTAAAAATGTCTATCATAGGTCTTCTACTAAACCATGCTTAACACTAGGAATTAAGACTTCTTGTGTCGATAAAAGGAAGCTTTTCCTACTTACCAAAAATAATGGTGATCTTAGTTTATTAAATTGTTATAGGGAATACTGCAAAATTTTGTCAAAAGTCATAAAACTAGCTAAAAACACTATTATAGTACTATTCTAGCTCAGTCTGCTAACAAAACCAAAACTGCATGGAATATTATCAAAAATGTCACAAACATGAAACCCTATCGTGGGGGGGGGGGGGGCGGGGGGGTGAGAGAGAGAGATTTTGTGTGTGTGTGTGTGTGTGTTTGCGCGCGCGAACACGCACACATAATAAAATTTTGGCATTGTAAGTCCTCATACAACACTAAACCATTTCTTATATCTAAATTTAATGACTCAGAACTACTTAGTATTTCACCCTCTGCCTCTTGCATGTAACATATGCACCACACAAACAAAACCCTGATAATCTAAAGAAATTAATCCCCTTTTACCGTGGCCAGCGCCTTGTGTCAAATTCTTCTTCATGATCTTTCTTATCAGAAACGTCTTGCATTGTGAACACTTGTTAAGTAATTGTATTAAACAGCTCTGTACTATTTTAGTACTTTTATAGAGTATTTTCTCCTGATATTAACATATTCGTAACAATTGGACGTGAATAGTTATAGGTAGCCTGATTCAGGCACTTTAACTGTAAATGTCAGTTGTTGCTATGGCAACCATGATGTCTTCAATGTGACGGGAGAATAATCGAAATACAGCAGGGAAAGTGGAAGAAGTTCCAGTCATTGCAAGTGCGTGTGGTCTACTAAATCACGCTCAGACTTTTAAACGTGGAATTATAGCATGATTGTAGTGAATAATGAATTACAAAGGATGTGGAAACAATAAGTTGTAGCCTAATCTGAAGCACTATTTCGGAATTTTCGTGACGAGACTGATGAGGACCACAAGATTTGTGGAAAAGTGACACGAGGTTACGGTTTTCTCCTCGTACTTCGGCTACCCTTGCTAGTATCGTTTCACCAACGCTCTATGCTCATTCATTTATCTATCGCCGTTGCTATATAATGGAACGCACCGTTAGATAATACTAAAAAAATAAAAAATAAAAAGTAACCCGGATCAGCCCTCCCGAATAGGCGGGCTTCGGGCCAACATACGAAGCTGGAGCCTTCGCAATAAGTTTCTGAGTTGTATCCAGTCGTCTGCAATTTTCGATTAAATAAGTGTGAAAACAAATTTTGCGTGACGTAACTGTATAGCTTATATTAAAGCAGTTATATTTATTTAGGGAAATAAATTCTTGTGCACACACCACGAAGGCGCTGATGAAATATTACTGCAAAATTTTATGCCTGTAGGCGCCTTCTCGGCACATCAGAGGTACAAGATTGTTTTCATCTTTCTGCCTCGAAGATTGAGGCAGCAGGTTCCTCTGACACGTCTGTGAATTGCTCTCACATCACATAATGTCACACACCAGACGACGTCATCGGGAGAACCTCGAATCTCGCAACTTTCGATTACCCTGAGAGACGCATGCATGGAGCATATTGGTAGGACTGTCGAACATGGGGCCTTCTGCTTGAAACTGAAGTAATTAATGGATCGACTGAAATATTGTCATTGTGTAGTGTAATTTGTGCGCTTTTTGTGACTAAGAAATGAAAAATGGATGATATTAAGCATAAATTTTTATCACTTATAAGTAAACAGGTTGGTTATCTTATATCGTGTGTGTTTAAACCGAGAGGGTTACTAGTTCCGAGAGGGTTACTAGTGAGGGCCATTTAAACATTTCGATAACATTAATTACTTTTAGAATTTCGGCAGTGGTTAAGGTGCCGTATTCTGTTGCTCTGTCTCACAGAGTGTTCCATCGAGGCCGTCATCAGCAGTTCTACCCAGTGATGAAGCAGTCCGATCTCCAACAGAAGAGGAAAATGCCCTAAATCGAGCGAGTCAGCAGGAAACAAGAAGTAATCAAGAATGTGATCCTCTGGCTGATCAAGATATACTTGAGAGTATTGAGCCAGAATACTTCAACAGTGAAGATTTTGATCCCAGTGGTCATGAGTTAAAGGTACATATGCTAGGTTCATTACATGAATATAAGTATTTGGAAGAAAGCAAATATTATCCAGTACATTCCTTAAATAATTTAAATTTGGCAGTCTCAGCCCCTAAATTTTATACAGACAGACAGACACACACACACACACACACACACACACACACACACACACACACACACACACACACACACATTCCAGTGAGCCATCATTTCACCATATGGCATGTGGATATAAAACAAGTCACAGTACTAGACAAACGTGATTATATGAAACAATAGTCATATATCAGAAACAAATAGACAAAATGTACACCAAATAACATAAACTGCTTATAATTCTTTTCGTATAGTACATTCATCATTTATTTTGTTTTGATAATTTAAGTATTTGTTAATTGAATAAAAGGGACTCAGCAATTAAAAACCTTTTGAAGTCAATATAAAGTGCTTCTTATCCTTTAACAATTTTGCAATGGATGCCGGTGATTTACTAAAAATCTTTATGCTCGCATAATACACATGCTTCCGATATGATGCAAAATTTGCTATGGGTCAGTGTTGTTGCGCATTCTTACCTATAGCGATCAAAAGTTAAAAGTGAAGTATTCTAAATTATGTGTCAAAAAAGTCATTGAAGGTAGTACATATTTAGAAGGTAGAGTCAGCATTTCCAATGCTTTGAATAAAGCTTTACCGGAAATTCTGGATTTAGTCCCTGTCATAATATGCACAATTTTATTTTGTAACTGAAAGACTTTTTCTGTGTGTAGAGTTTAGCCAGCATATAATTCCATATTATGTTACTGAATGGAAATAAGCAAAATAGATTATCGTAAGTGTGTCAATAGTACTAAAGTGATACACAAATCTAATTGCATAACAGATACAGCTCATTTTTGGCATTATTTTCTTATTATGAGTCCACTTCGTATATTTTTCAATTCGTAAACCAAGAAAGTCTATACAAACTGTGTGCAGAATGTCAGACTCAGTCCAGCAGAAAATCTGTCTTACACCATTTAAGCACCGTTATAATAACAGAATGCTGATCCTCCACTGTTGAGCATCTTGTTGTATATTTTCTAATATTTTTATACAGACTATAATGCTTGAAAGGTGTATTTGACTCTAAGTGCAGCAGACCTAAGAAGGTGGAAAAGGTACAGTTTTCCTTCTCCACACCATAAAAAACAGGGGGAGTAGAGGTATAGCTCCATTTGTTTTTAACTTTAGCACTAGATGGTAGCGACTCATCAGTGTCATGCCTGAGCTGCATTAGCACCAGGAAGGACCCTGGTAGTGGTTGAATTTGAAGAAAATCTTGTGTGCCTTAGAATGTGATACTTGTGAGACTGAACATTTTTGAGGAAAATGTTTTAGAATTCGTTCAGGACAGTATTTTCCAGTTCTGTGATGAGCTGTCTGTTGAGGTTCCTTGCATCATGGTGGCTGTGAATGTTCCATACAAACTTCTATGATTTCTGCAGAAACTGCCAGAAAAACTAGACCGTGATGCCATTGAGCAGGACTTCGAGAAATTACGACAGCAGCAGGTGGTGGTGTCCAAGAAAGTGTTTCAGCTCATACTGCAGAAACTTACGACTTTCAGGGAGGAGTTTGAGAGGTTAGAGCAAGAATGTTGATCTAGGACTGTCATTAGTTTTAATTCTCATGTACAACATTATCCACAAAACAGATCACACATTTCTTGTATTGCAACTCAACAAATACCCTTTATGTGTATTGTCAGATATTGTTTTTCCACAAGACATCTGGCAAGTAGAAATTTTTTAGGTCTTGTGAAGTGACATGTGATTGTCATTATTTTTTAAAGTATGTTTGTGACGCATGAGATATGCCATACAGTTTCATCTTTATACATGTTGTAACTGAGATTACTATATCCTGTGTTTTGACATCATGTAGTCTGGCAGATAGATATAAATGTGTCAGAGGAGCATACTTGCTCCCCCTTGAGGTTAGAATATGGAGGCAGTATGCCCCTGTGATATGTTGGCATAACAGACTGCATGCTGTTTCTGCTTAGAAGACTGCAGTGTGAACATCACGTATGTGCAGGGAGTTTTCTCTGGTGGTGCAATTTCTTTAGTCTGAGTCTGCATAGAAATGTATGTTAAAGCTGAAATAGTTTTGAAGGTAGGATTGTATTTGTGAATCTTAATGTTGGAACATGCAGCTGTTTAGGAGAAAAACTGATTGTGCAAGTTTTAAATTGTGCCAGTATATAAAAAGTTAAAAAGAAAGTTTTCCCTACACATGTTATGAAGGCATATGTGATAGGAAACCAACTGCAGTAGGCCTAATGTAGACACAGTAAATTGTATAGGCTGCATGACAAAGGCCTAGGTGAAATAGATCAGCCATTCACATATGTCTGTTATTCCATTACATTGGTTTCACATCTAAAGCAAGTGTATGGTTTTGTGTGGTTATGTAGAATCCAGGAGGTTCAGGAGGAACTGCTGGCAATGCTGCGCGTGTGCAGGGGAGGGCGGAGAGACCTGAATCTTGCCAAGAGACAGTTTACAACAGCCAGTCTTGGGATCCTTGCTAACTACCGGAAGAGACAGGTGGTACAGGGCCTGCTGCACTCTCTGAACACAATCAAGACTCTGGTGAGCCTCAAGTATTTGGGTACCTTTGAGCTTGTACTGGCCATATGATTGGTGTTGGGATTTTTTTTGTACCGTGTGGAGGATGTCAGGATAGAGCTTATAAACAGACCATTACGACTTCTTCCAAGGCACTGTATATTGTCAGTGTCTCCCCCCCCCCTCCTCTTCCTCCTCATCCTCATTCTCTTTCTCATCCTTATCCTATAGAAGTCATCAAATAAATCATAAATAAAATAACTCATGATCTGATACTACAGTCACATGGGTAGTATGCCTGTTTTTGTTCTGGAGCTCTTGATTTCAAATCTGAGCCCTGAGATTAGTTATTTTGAAGTTATTCATGGTTTTTCTCATTCTCCCAATACAAATACTGGAATAGTACCTTAAAGCAGGTCATGACCAGTTTCTTCCTTTACAGTCATTATTTACTAATCATCCTGCTATTTTGGCCCATGAACTACTGACAGCATTATTAAATGAAGAAAAAGTAAAATGAAATAACTAATCATTGCAATTGGTACGACTTTGGTAAATATGTTATGAGTCGGCCAGTGCACAGGTTGTCAAACTATAAGTAAAAATAAGTGGGTAGTGTGAAGCTCAGTTCAGAGCATGACTTGGATGTAATGCTTGTGGCAGCAACGCACGGAAGAGCGTCTACAAGAGCTGCTGAATGAAGGAAATTACCCAGGAGCAATAGCATTGCTCCTGGAATGCCAGAGTGCTGCAGCGACATATCGACATTTTACGTGTGTTGCAGCCCTTAGTGGCAAGCTGCAAGACACACTTGAGATGGCAGAGGAGCAGTTGGATCAGGCTCTAGCAAAGGTATGACCCTCAGTTACAATACTTTGCAACACCAGTACATCTTTTCTTGTATTAGTATTTTTACCTTGTGTTTGAATTATTCATGTATTTCCCACTGATAGGATATTTGCACCAGACTCCATGCCTTTTGGAATGTGTGTCAGCATTACACAATCCAGCTTTCACATGACTGATATCTTAAGACCCATCTCCTCACATTGCTGTGCAGTTTAACCTTACATCGATCCCATCCTGTTCACCTAGGCACATCCCAGTGAATATCACTATCTCTCCTGCTGTCTTTCCAGCAGCATTTCCTTTTACCACCCTCATCCGAATAATACACTTTTATTTTTGTTTTATTTAGTTTGCTTTTATTTATTTATTTTTTGTTTTTGTGTTAAGTGGCTGTTCTTCTTGGACTGGCAGACCTTGAAACTGAAAGCACAATGTTCCTTCAAAATGTTAGGAATTACTCTACCAACAGCACAAAATCACATTCCAGAAGAGCTGAGTCTTCAGAAACACTGCTGTGAAAAGCTCAAATCTTGCAGAACACGAAACAGTCTGAAATTGCCTTGTCTCTTTCATGGTATGATTTTTTCCTGTATGAGATTTGAGGTTCTCACTGCCATGAATGTTAAAACTGTACCATATAGCTTGGTAAATGGTTACCAATGTTGTTCAGGAATTTCTTACTTCCACCCTCAGCGTGCAAGATTACTGTGATGATGGTGGCAGCAGGTTCATCCAAAATGTTGGTAAGTGTGTTCCAAACTACTTGTCATCACGTCCCAGAAGACTGCATTCTGATTTCATCTTCTCTGCCTCTACTCCTTTTAAAGCCTAGCAGTAACTTCATGTACCACCAGGTTTAAGATTAAAAAATTCTGTGTGGTGCCCACATTGCGTTTATGTGTTCTGTATGGATCTCAGAACAAACAGCAACTTTTGCCTTATAAAACATTAAGAGACTGGTTTTTATGACCAAAGTGGAGAATGTTTACAGCACGGTACACTGAGTCCTTATATAAAACAGATATGCTTCGTCTTTAAAGGGTTAAAAGTGAACAGTAAAATGGTACAGATGAAAGCTGAGTCAAGATATTGTACTGTCCAGGTGTGCAGTCACTTTGATGCTGACCACTACAGTAAAGTGCAGGCTGCATACCGTCTGCTGGGCAAGACACAGATGGCAATGGACCAACTACATATGCACTTCGCATCAGCAATCCATAATGCAGCATTTAATGTTGTGCATGGATATGTAGAACTCTGCTCTAGTGCAGTACAAGCAGAAAGTATGGCTGGTGGTGGCACATTCCACAAGAAGCAGTACAATCAGCTGTGTCAGGTTGGTAACATTTATCTCATACAGTACAATTTGAACAGGATAGGAGACCAGGCAGGTTGGTGTAGTTGTAATGTCATAATCTGTAGATACGTGATTCAGATTTTGGTGGCTTTTGTATGCGTTTCTTCAGTCCATTCAGATGGCTACCAAAGTGGTACCTTACATTATACCACAGCCAACATTCTTCATGCTCTGCAGTTTTCAAGCTGTCATGGCCAGTAATTGCAGTGATGTGTTCTTGGGCAGTTGGTTATGTCAGGATGGAACATGTTGGAAACTGTCACTTTCTGCATCAAATGGGGCACAGTTCGAAGAAAGTCAATCCTAGCACCAGGCCATCAGCATCTTCCTAGACAGCAGGCAGTCTATGGGACAAGCCTTGGAGGAAAAGAGATAGCTGGACACAGAAACACAGCAACTAGGTAGTGTGAGTTCTTTTTGTCAGAAGAGATGCTGTCTGTGATATGAGATATGTAGACACATAACTCTGCCTACTGCACTGTTTCGTGTCTAGTTTCGGAAGACACTGGGCTCCAAGGAACTTAACTGTATTTATAAATGAAAAATACCGTGATGCCTGTCATCATATCAGCCTGGATGATGAAGATGGTGGCATTTTACATAATGGAAGTTCACTGAATCTTGTTGCAGCTGACTGCCCAAGTAGAATTTATTGCATCTTTCCTGCTTACTGTTCATTATTATTGGTACTTAGAAAATTTGCAGTAGAAACATAATTATTAAATAACCTGCTGCCTTCATAAATAGCTGGTTTTTCACATCCAAGCAGACTGTAATCTTAGTATTTATCATAGGGGAACTTCACACCTCATAAAATGTATGGACACGTGCATCTAACTGCTCTCAGCCTTACTCATTTAGAACACAAAACATTTCTTCCAATCGCTTCAGGTCTGCATGATGTTACAGAAAATATGTGTCTTTGTATGATTATGGGAACTGCTTGCAACTTTGTGTCAATAAGACGAGAGAACCTTTGCATCTTTCTGATTATCACATTGTAACTTCTGCGACCAGTTTAATGGAGATGTGTGTTTGTGTGTGGCAGTGTGTGACAGCAGACAGCTTCATCCCCTGTCTTGTAGACCTGTGCAAGGCATTATGGGGCATCATGAACAGCTACCACCAGGTGGTCAGCTGGCATCAGAGGAAAGACTCCCAGAAACTGCCTGCAGGTGAGGCAGTTATGATGTTTCTTTTGATACAACCTGATACATTTTCTAATAATGTGTGTGTTTGAGGGTTAGCATTTATGCTGCCAAGTCCATAATATTATGGCCACCTGCAATATGGCATCCTTGTTGTGGTGTGTCATTATGGGAACAATTTTAGAAGCATATCTGTCCTCAGATTACTTTTTGAGTGTACTTACACTTTCTGGACCTGTACTTCCAGGTGGTATGAATGTGGTTAACTTCAGGTGAGATCTGTGTGCTGATTTATTTGTCATCTGTAGAAGAATTTAGAAAAAGCTTTATGGCATACTGTGCACTGCACATCAGAGGAAGAAAGCAAGGGTGGCATTTGGATGTGTTTGTAAATCATATTTAGAGTGCAGAGCATTTTATTTGTATTGTGGGGCTGTGTGCTGTAGAGTGGATGACATTGTTGCTGCATAGTGACCATTGATGCAACCCACTGTGCAATGCTTAGTCCCATATTATTAAAAAATCTCTGTATAAAGCAGAAGTTAGTGCATACTAATTCAGTTTCTCCATGATTTCTCTTGATTTTTGTGTTTAACTATCACAACCTGTGCTTGACATTATGTTGTATACTCATTCTGAACCCTGATTCAATGTATTTACAAACTACATGTTTAAAATTCTTGTTAATATCATCTTCCCAAATACTTGTAGCCTTCCCATATAGCGTAGCAGCTTGATGTTTCCCTGCCATAGTTTTATATGTATTTCCTCGTGCCCTACACTTCGCAAATGTCTGAGCCAACTTACATGTCTCCTAGCAAACTGTACTGATAAACACAGTCTTGGGGAGAATATTTCAACCTAAGGGAGATGTGCAGAGGGATTGCAGGGAATATGTATCCAGAAACTTCGCTAACTTAAGGAGGTCATGCTGTGCTGGGCATGTGGCTTGGATATGGGAAAGAAGGCAGGATGCAGAATTTTATTAAGGCAGCCTCGTAGAAAATGAAGAGTGGAGAGAGAAAGATGCGGGTGGAAGGATAACATGAAAATGGATCTTACGAACGCAAATTGTTGATGCTGTGAAGTGGATTTAACTGGCTCGGGTTAGGACCATATTAACAGCATTGAATCTTAAGATCTTGTTGTTGTAGGAGTTCCATGTGTTGGTTGTAGATGGAGTGAGTGAGCCAGTGGACTTTGAGGAAGGTTTCAGTAAGCAGTATGTGAAGCAGAAACTGGGGAATGGGCTGGTACGCATCTGGCATGACGTGCAAGCTCGGATATCAGCCTACCTCCTGGGCTCTGACCTCGCCTTGTACAAGTTTGAAGAGTTCCTGCAGATCCTTCGGATTGTGCACAGGTTTGTCCTGTAAAGAACACACTGTAGCATTGATTCTAGAATATGTGATTTTGACCAAAAAGTTGAATCATAGGCATTCCCATGTTGTTATTAGCATATTCACAGTGAGAGTTACAAAAACTACCTACTAGCGTTGACATGCCATCTTTCATCTTGCATGTAACTACTCCAAGAAGCGTGGAACAGATTTTCATAAGCTCTGATAGAAGTGTACTAAAATTTGTCAACACTTTCCAGTTTTGGTTAAAATCACACAGCAGTTGGACACTAGATGAAGACCTACATGTTTCTTGTGTGTTTGTTAAGTACAATTGTGCTAAATATGTATGGCAGCAAAAAATGTTTTGTGGACAGATGTTATACAGTTAATGTGCAGTACAATTTTCATGTAAGTGTTGTGGTTTTTGAAGTAATTAAAAGTGGTTATTTAGTATGTTGTGTCATGTCATAACTCACACTTGAAGGACTGATTTTGCTATTGCTTATCTGCATTCCATGCATTATGGTAGCTGTAGGAGATCATAAAAATTGGCATCTGTCACAGGCTTTTTGCCATGTGTCATGGTAGACACTGGTCTCCTGCTGACTGTTTATCATGTGCACAACAGACACTGCCACTCCTCCAGATTGCCTTGTGCTGCAGTAGACACTGGTCTTTCCTGCAGACCAGATATATTTTTTCACAGCAGACACTGGTCTCTCCTGCAGGACGTTAATGATGTGTCATATCAAATGTCACTGTCATCCAGACCATCTACATTGCACCCCAGCACACATTGGTGTCTCCTGCAGACCCTTTACCTTGTCCCACAGCATATTGATGTCACCTGCAGACCAATTCCCTTGTGCCACAAAAGAGTGATGTTTCCTGCAAACCCTTTACCTTACACTACTGCAGATGCTGGTGTCTCCTGCAGATCCTTTACCTTGTGCCATAACATATTGATGTCACCTGCAGACCTTTTCCCTTCTGCCACAAAAGAGTGATATTTCCTGTAAACCCTTTACCATACACTACTGCAGATGCTGGTGTCTCCTGCAGACCCTTTACCTTGTGCTATAGCAGGGACTTGACCTGGCCCAGACTGGTTGTTCACAATGAGAGGAAAGGGGAAGGGAACTGGCTCAGTTACTTGGCTTATCAATGCAGCTCACCTCTATGCAACTGTTGTTGAATATGTAGGCTGATCGAGATTGGTGAGGAGTTCTGTGGCAGCGAGTCTGAGGACCTGCAGAATTCCATCAAGAAACAGAGCAGTAATTACTTTGCCAACTACCACCATGAGCGCCTAGAGGAGCTTCGGATCTTCCTAGAGCATGAGAGCTGGGAAATGTGCCCAGTGAAGCCTGACTTCACAATTCTACAGTTACAGGTCCGGATGTTATAGATTACAGTAAAACTACAAGCAGGAACCTGGATATCTCAGGATCAGAGTTTGGTTCCTGGCGAGTTTAAGAATTTTTTTCTGTTCAAAAGCATAAAAAACAGCTCTGCAGTAAAATTCCTAATACCGTTAGGTGTTCTGTATTGAGTCTGAAATAGGAAACAAGAAAGTGACAGAAAAGTTGAATTTTGTATTGTGAATCCTGGCTAATATGGGAACTTACAGTTGTCAAAAAAGGTTTCTGATCCTGAGTATATGGAGTGAAAAGTAACCAATGGGAACTGCAACAGAAGGAAAAACTACTGGGAAATGATTTGCTTGAATTATTATTCCCATTCTGATAATTTTGTTACATAGTGTGCTGTCTGAAATTTATTCTAAAAGGAACATTGCTGTCACAAATTGGAATGCATTAAGTGCACTTGTTCACAAGTAATCCTGTACACTACAGTGAATAGAAAGAAGTAAAGCAAAACATGTGTTGGTTACATACATACTGTAGTTGTGTGATAATTGGCTTCTCAAGAAGGGCTCCACTGCATGGAGTATTTCACAGAATTTGGTGATATCTTTGTTTCTATATTGGTCACCCACTTCTGAGATTACCTTCAAGGTTCTCAAGTTCCTGTCTGAATCTTTAAACCAGGTGAAGACATGAGTCAAAAATAGAGCTTTATTTCCGTAAACATTTCCAAGCATCTTGTTTGTTTCTGTAGCTGTTTTTCCTAGTGTGAAACAAAATTTGATGTTCACTCACTGATCCATGACAACAAAGAAGAATGCGACTTATTTTGCCAGAACTGCTGTGGATGAACTCATTGAGCTAGAACTTTCTTTTTACCAACCCCAGGCAAACTTAACAGAAGTCAACTGAAATTTGACTGAAATTTGTTTGATGTACCAAACCATACTTGCGCTATTGCATCAGACCCAGTAATGTTTGATGTAATAGACTCATTTTCCTTATAAAATTGTAAATTAAGCACTTGCTGTGCCATATTTGCAGGAGTTCCGCTCATTACGGAATGTGCTGAAGCGCTGGAAGCCTGAAGGTGACAGTGTGAATCGGGGGCAGACTTCTGTGAGCAGTCCTGATTGTAGTAGCAGTAACCATTCTCAAGATGGCAGCTCTATCACTAGTGGTTACTTCACACGTTACTGTGATTCAGGAAGTCCATTTGATGTTGGTCTTGATGAGGTCCAAGAGGAGGATATTCTGGTTAACTGTGGGGTAAGAGTGATTCAGGCGCTTGATAGTCCAGAAGCTTTTGTTCATATTGAGTTGCTGCTTGAAATTCAACCTTAAAAAGTCTTGAATGGTTGTTTCATGATTTGGTTACAAAAGTCAACATTATTACTGCTTCAGGATGAGCCATCTGGCTACTTCAGTGATGAGAGTGATGAAGATATTCCAGAGGAACTGAAGAAAGACTTTGTCGATGAAAATGTTGGCGACACTGTCAGTACCAAGTCAGTAGTAATTATACTGGGAAAATTTTATGATACTGATCAGTTGCAGAAAACTGCAGACACAAAATAATACAATGCCCATTTCAGGCATTCCAAACCAAGTTCAAAGAAGATGAGTCGCAGAGAGTTCATGAAGGCACCAATTCTTACCAACACAACTCTTACTGTACTTCGGCAGTGTGGGACATATGTGCAGATGAGTCGCCTCCTCAGACCCATTGCATGTGAAGTAATTGAGTGTATGAGTCAGCTGTTCGATTATTACCTGTTTGCTGTTCATACATTTTTCACTGCAGATCTGGTGAGGAGATACAGGCTATGTTTTATTAATTATTGCACTCATTTGTTTCTGCTTTGATCATGGTTCCATACTCACTGACAGAGAACAGTAAAACTCATCTAAGATATCCCCGGTTAAGATGGTTTCTCTCCTAAGAAGTCAGGATCAAAAAGCACAAAAATTCTCCCATTTGATTAACATTACATGTTGCCTTTTTAATACATCCCTGCATGAGAAAAGTTTCACACAGCAGAATGACACAACCTCATGGTGTGGGGGTGTTGTATTTCTCCTGCGATGCTGTGTCATTTTGTTGTCATAAGTAGGCATATCAGTTGAAGAGTACAAACTATGAAGCGTCTTATTAACTTTCACTGGCAAAGCGTTGCGTTGCAATGGCATGTACGTGCAGTCCAGCTGGATGAGCATTGCATTTTTTAATACTACCATCACCTGCAATTTAAAATTTTGCCACCAGTTGCATATTCCAGGGTATTTAAAATCCCTTATTCACAGATAATGAATGTTGAATAAGTTTTGCCTGTCCACTGTGCTTCATTCTTGAATGGTGTCAGAATGAGATATACTGTGGTGTGTTTGCAGCCTGTAGCATGTCATTCTGTTTATAACCTGAAGCTTCATACCTCACTGAAGAGAATACAGGACAATTTGATAGTTGCTGACCCTTCACAAGTCACAGAGGCAGACACACAACAGACAGAAGGCAGGAGGCACAAGGTAGGTCTATGTGGCAGCAGTTCAAGGTGCACTGTTGTATGCTCTGAAGTTCCAAAATTTCTGATTTACAGAGTCCATGCTGTTTGGAACCACTTGAACCTGAAGATGAAGGCACTGTGATCTTTAGACATGTAGGGGAACTACTTACTCAACAACACAGCATAAGATTGCGAAAGATTTAAATCTTCAGCAGCACTGCTGTGTGAACTCAGATTGTGCATGTTTATTTATAGTATTAAATTTAACATGTCTGTATGGCACTAAAATTGAAGAGTTCTAACAGTCACCCATATTGGATATTCCTCCTCCTCTCCCTCCTCCCCTTTCCCCTCCTCCTGTCCTCTTTCATTATTTACATCTCTTCTGTCTGCCTATATTAATTCCTCCCAGAGGCTAATGCCAGCACCTATATTGTGGGTGGTAGTGACATCACGTACTGAAGTGCCTGTTAGAGTGATACACAGTACTGCCACAGAAGCTGGGAATGCGCAACACGTTCCTTGCAAGTGATTGCTGGGGCTGCATTGAACATGTGAGGGGCCCAGCAAGCTAACAGGGGATATTTATATTGCTTTAATACCAACACAAAGCTTCAGAAAATATGATGAAGAATTGCATGGACTATGAATCAGAACATTAAATGTGGTCACTTAACATACATTTGTAAACATGGGTCTCACTGCATTATGTAAATGGTGAATGGGGTCTCACGGTGTTATGTAAAATGTGGATTATATTCCAAGTTGCAGTACAACTTTCACTGTTTTTTAATTTTTTTGATTATATTTGAGATTATCTTGTATTCGGGTAGTTCCAGCAGTTATCTCATTAAGCCATGTTTTGTGTGTATATCATTTTCTAGGTACCTCAACCTCACATCGCTTCTGTAGTAGACCTCAGACAACCGGAGACACTGCATGGACTAGCAGAGAGGATTGTAGCTGTAGAGTCCCTTGTCTTCCTTGCCAAGCAGCTTGAGTTCCTGCATGGTTACCTGGAACATCTCCAGGGTGGCTCATCTTTCCTGCAGCAGTTCTTCTCACAGGTTTGTTAATCATCGTCTGTTCCAAAGATTAATTTTCATAAAGAATATGTGATGACTGATACTTTAGGATTTTATGTGGGTTATGTGCAGTTATAGAGGAGGCAAAGTACATTGTAAATGCACTAAGACTGTGGCAGATTTATTTACCTCAGGAGGGTAGTCAAAGAAAGGCCGTGGAGATAAATCCTATGGAGGGAGGGGATTACAGCACTTTCTTCCCTGCTGCCTACTGTTGCATTCCCTTCCGACCCTCCTTGGCATGTTGCAACCCACTCAAAGCACCTGATGTTAGTAAAGTTTTCCACATGGTTATAACTACTAACATATATGTGTGAACAGAATATCTAGGTAACTGGAGGTAGATTGAGCAGAGTATGCTGCAGGGAGAACTACAGCAGCCCAAGGGAGATTTTGAGGGGGTCAGTCCATGGGACTTCTTTCCATTATCTCAGTATAGTTCCATCTGATCTTTGACAACATTGAAATTTAAAAATTATGGGTGTATAAATAGTGCAGTTGCATTTCATGCGTACGCCCATCCAGGTCCTCTGTACATCCCAAAGCCATTAATCTGAAGCCATATTGAGTTGTGTTTCATGCCCTTTGCAGACAGTTACAGTGACAGCTGAACTGCGCCGTCCAGTGTACATGTGTGTGTCTGCCTCTGCTGTTGACTTCCAAATGATCTTATCTCTGATGGCTAAAGTCAACTGGGAGGTCAAAGAGGTGATGAGTCAGCACAGCCAATATGTGGACGTCCTCCTCAGGGTATGTGGCTGGAGGTTCCAGGTTTGATCTATGCTGATGTTCATGAGGAGTGTGGAGATTTTGTTGTCTGCAGTGTCAGCATTTTTTTGTGGTCTTACAGTCTGATTTTGTCTTTGGGCAAAAACGGTGAAACATGTGATGCATTACAGGAACTGCAAATATTCACCATGCGGCTGGAGGAAATTGCAACGCGCATTCCAATCCCACATGAGGTACACCTAATTCTCTGGGAAAACGTCATCCGTCGTGCCTGCAGTACCTTTGTCGAGGGGTGAGCCAGAGGACAATTTTAGTGTGTGTTAAGGTTGATCATGCCGGGAAGGTATATAAGGGGCATGGAGATTTAGAATATTTTGTGGAAGTGCAAAATGGTGCAGTGTCTGAGATTAGAGTTTAGTTGTGGACTTCTGTGTTAACACTGATTAAACTTCTGTTTCTGTGGCAGCGATGAGGTAGGTGAGAGCTTTGTGGCTTTCACAGTGGTGGATCTTATGATTATAACAGTCTCCTGGGATGTGATGCTGTGCAGTGTGGTAGGTAGGTACCAATTTTTCTAGGGAACCTGCCACACCCATCTTTATGGACCCAGAAGACAGAGCTTGTATACATCTTCATAATGGTACAATTCTAGCAGACTGCATGACATTGCATCCCACTAGACTGTATTTGTATGGTGGTGAGTTATTTTGTCAGAATTTCAACAAAATTATGGCCATTACAAACAGTGCTGTGTTACAAAGAAGTGGCAACCAAATCCTACAACCTTTGAAATTTCAGCAGACAGCAATCTAATGAGCTGTTACATGTTAACAGCTTCACATCCACATATTGATTCATATTTGTATAAAAAATGTTATAGCTCATGATTGCAAAAGTTTTAAATTTTTCTGTTTTGTTTTCCAGGTTCTCAAATGCAAAGAAGTGTTCGAATGGAGGACATGGTCTCATGCAACTTGACTTCACCCAGTTCCTTTCAAAGCTGGAGAAGCTTACATCCATCCGACCTATCCCAGACAGAGAGTATGTGGAGCATTACATCAAGGCGTACTATCTTCCGGAGGCTGCCTTGGAGGCCTGGATTCAGGAGCACAACGTGAGTTGCTGTAATTTGACACTCTGTCTTGATAAAGTCAAGGTACTTGCATCATGTCTTCTGTCCATGATTGGACTGAAATTTGAATTTTTAAGTTACTACTATATTAGTTGTTACCCAAAGCCTAGGGTATATCTGGGCCACCCTGTCTCTGGGGGTCATAAATACAGAAACCTGGTCGTCCAGGTTGGCGGTTGGGCGAGTGGCTGACAGTCTATCCCTGTAAAACATCAAATGTCTCAAAACCTGAAGAAAAGGAGGCCAAGACCCAATACTGGGCTGTTGTGCCATACACAACCATCACTATATTGGTGTATGTGGCCACTGGATGGAAAAGATAACTATCTTGTGACAGTCACATTTACCAGCAATGCATGTAATAGGATTACAAACTGTACACAAGTTTTAAAAGCAACTACATGTTTTGGTGCCTCGAGTCTCAAATACAAAGGAGTACAAGCCCCAGTATGTCAATCTGGGAAGTAAAATGCCAAGTATTAAGATTTTTAAATTGTTAAAATTGTAAAGTATATACATAAAATGGTAAGTATAAAATTACAACATTATTGATACTAGGGTTGTCATAATACAGAAACGTGATAACCATAATATCAATAATGATGTAATTGTATACTTACCATTTTATATATATATATATATATTTTATAATTTTAATAATTTAAATGGCTTAGTACTTGGCATTGTACTTCCCAGATTGATGTATTAGTGCTTGTACTCATTTGTATTTGAGACTCCCTGATGATGGTGCCTTGGTGCCGAAACATGTAGGAGATTTTAAAACTTATGTACAGTTTGTAGTCTATTATATGCACATACAAGTATTATTACCAGCCACTGCACATGATCACTCATGGAGTAAACACTGGGTATCAAAGCCTTGGGTCTCCACCTCACCAAAAATAGAAGTTATTTTACAGTGCAAGATGTTTGGATACAGCCTTTTATATTATATATATTAACATTCTCTGTTTTAATGCCATACATGTAGTTTAATCTGAACAATTTTGCTGCTACTGTGGAGCATATAACTGCTGTGTAAAAATTAATGTGCATATTACCATTCATGAACATCTGTGTAATATAGCTCCCTGATGATGGCCACAACATATAGCCAAAACATGTAGGAGCAAAAAATAGTGTGTGCAGTGGCTGGTAATGAAACTTGTATGAGCAAGGCGACTGCACGGAGTATGTACAGCATTAACCTGTTAGGTGCATCTGGTGGTAAATGTGATTGATTGTGAGAATAATGCACAGAATGAATAATATCTTATGACAGGCTCAGTGTCAAATTATTGGGCACGTGCCATGCACTCCCTAACTTTGCTAACCTGATCCAAATAAATATTGCCATGAGTAGCCTGTGGAAGTTAAAGGGATGTGTGACAACTCATATAGTTCCATATAAGAGTCATTTTAACAAATAGTAATGATAACAATATTTATTAAATAAATAATGCAAAGTAACAAATAACTTAAAGTGATACAAATTGCTTCAGGAAACAGATGCCAAAGTTTATGATGGCAGGCGTTTCAACTCCATACAATATAAACACAAATATACAAAACCAAAAACTTGCATGTTGTGGTAAGGATGTAATATACAAAGAAATACCAAAAGTTAACAATGACCATAAAGGGACTCTGTCCCAAGCCCTGCTTGAAGTGTATTGTTGAATACCCAGACCCAGATAAAATTTGGAGAGATGTTAATTGAAGAACTTGTAGAAGCAGAGTGTAGCCTCAAACAGCATAGGGTATGGACAGTGGAGGGGTTAAGATATAAGAGGAAACAGCACTGCAGTAGAGCACAGGGTGTATAATCACTGTCAAAATTGTCATGGCACATCCACCTGAAGCCATATCCATTTATATGAATGGCAGGCCAGTGCTTTCTCTTGTGGTGTTATGTTAGTAGTTACAAATAGTAGCATAAGGTGGCACTAATTTTTAAGGAGAGTTTAGTAGGAGAGGCAGAAAGTGCCTTGTACTGCATCTTCTTCTTCTCATTTGTCAGTACTTCCCAACATGAATCATGACTGGAGAGGAAGTGTCAGCTGGTAATATAGGACTTTAGGGACAAGTTATGAACATGTGACTGGATTTAACTGGCTGAACATAAGATCGTACAGCAGTCATTCAGCTTGTGTAGCAGCAGGTAATTTCTTGATTAGCTCAAGAAGTGTCAGCAGTTTAAGAGAGAGATTATAACATGGAGACAGGCATTTGATGTAATGGTTTGAGGGGAAAGCAAGAATTGGTGGACAAGTACATCAAGGCATGGATAGTCGAGGCATGTGACAATGCCCATTGCCAAATGTAGCCATGTTAAGATGACTATCATCTTCTGGAATATGACACTGAGTACTCTGTCAGAAGTTTACCACCATCTTATAAGAACGTGCTGCCTCAATTATCAGGTCAGGTGAGTACAGCAGTCTTTATTGTCCCTGCTGTAAGAACCTTGAATCTCACTATAACCATGTTCATTTTGTTTATAATTAGTCTGAGTTGTGAGGTTCTCATGGCAGTGGCTGTTAAGACTGTAGAATTCTAGGATGTGACACAGTGTAACCTGGTAGATAAGTACCAGCATACTGTCTCCATCTGTAGGGCAGAAGTGAATATAGAAGCTGCAGGTTTCTCCAAATTGTTTATATGTATGTGCCAGACTGCATGGTATTACATCCCAGAATACCATAATGTTATTGTACGTGGCTTATGAATACCATTTTATTTAACATTAAGGATGCTTTTCTTCTGAATAAGGGTTAATAATTGTGTCAGAGTGTGAATTAAACCTTGTCACATATGTTATGTAAATAATTTTGCTACATATTGAATGTTTTTGCCTGTCAGAATGCCTGTAAACTGAGCAAAGTAACTGTTGGCATAAATGCTTTGGCATGTTGACAGGAATACTCATGCAAGCAGTTACTGGCGCTAGTGAGTTGTGTCTGTCAGAATAACAAGAAGAGTCGCCAGCGACTCACCGCACTTATTGAAGAGAAGGAGATGGTTGGCAATAGGTAGTATGGCATGCCACTTGTTGCGTGTTGGTGCTGAGTGGCACTGGAACTGTGTCAGAGTGCTGGTCTGCTACAAGGCTGTGCTGGGACTGTTCAGATTGCTGAATTTCTGTACAGGACCAGGAAATATAATCAACATAACCATTCAAAGATGGTTACATGTGTAAAATTCTTTTCGTAATTTTTAAAGACTATTTAGTGACTAAGACACTGACACTAAAGTTGAAGTCATTCTGGGTGCGCAGTATGTGACAGTGGCTGTCTGAGTGAAATTGTTGTATAGTGAGCCAGGTTCTTCGGTGCCAGCTGATGCATAGAGGCTGGTTTTGTATTGCATGTAATTCACATTTATATATTACAATGTGGCACTATGTACAGGCACTTTCGTTTTTAGTACTCATTGATCTTTATTGTGGGTCTTTCTTTAAAATGTCTCATAATTCATATAAAAGAGCCTGTAACACTGGGCTTGGCAGTAAGATGTTAAAGATCAAGCATTTGATCTGAACTCCCATAATATACACAAACACGTAAGGATTATCCCAAAAGTAATGTATACTATGAACGCAGTCTCCACTCCATTAGCATGTGCAGCTAACGTCATGTTGATTAGTGGTCTGAAACTCATTCTTCTTCGTGGTATACTTGAAACGAAGGTATGTTGATTTTCTGTGTAGAATCATTTGAAATGTGTGATGGAATTGCTTCAGGTCAGATTACGGTACTGGATCAAAGACCATTTATCAAAATTGAAACTTTACATGGTTGTATGCTGACAGAAATTTATGAATTGTAGCAAGAAGTGTGTGGTAACTCAGGTCAGATTACGGTACTGGATCAAAGACCATTTATCAAAATTGACACTTTACATGGTTGTATGCTGACAGAAATTTATGAATTGTAGCAAGAAGTGTGTGGTAACTCAAAATCGTGTCATAGCACCATTTTGTGTTGGCCCAAGAGGTTTGTCAAGGTCGGGACATTATTGAAGACCAGTTAACACTCTGATAGGCCGAGAACTCCTACAGACAGCGCTTAAGCAGCCATTACTGCTACCCTTTTGGAGAAAGAGAGATGTATGACATGTGAAGAGATAGCTACGAAATCTGGAATACCAAATCATCTGTTCACGGTGTTTTAATGGGGGTGTTAGAAAAATGAAAGGCCACTGCCTGCTCCATGACAACACATGACCTCATGTTGCACAAACTCTAAGACTATTTTCATCGATTACAGGTGGGAAGCACTGCCTTGTCCCACTTATAATCCTGATATGAGTCCTCCTGATTTTGATGTCTTCCAGGAGCTGAAGTAATGGCTGCCTGGCTAAGTATTTCAGTCTTTAGAAGCACTGAATGCACCTGTAACCCAATTTATCAGAAAGCTTAACTCCAGTGCACAATTAGATGGTGCACAAGACATATCAGAGTGTTGGGTAACTGTCAAAAGGCATGAAGAGACTACATTGAAGGTTTTTAATGTAAGTTGTGTAATAGAAAAATTTGTGTATTACTTTTGGGATAACCTTCATACAATTTTCCAAAGACATGTGGCCCATTATGTTAACAGACACTGTTATTTTAGATCTTCGTTCAGTTGCTATGGTGATACATAGTTGGTTCTGACATAGTAATGTCATTGATGGAACTGTTTTATATTCTGTAACAGTTTAAATTGGGTGTCTTGGTTTGCCATTGCTACACCTTGCCTTTACTGGATACTTGGTTATACAGGCCTGCCAGGTATAATGATGTCTCCACTGCAGCTGCTAAAGAGGCTACTCTGCTTGGAAATTTGCCATGAGAACAAGGTTAGGCAGTGGGCTGAGGTCTCAACAGCCCATCAGGTATGGTTATCACTTTTTATCACCTTCTGTAGGCAGCTTTTCAGTGTACATTCTATCTCCCTCCCTTCCCAGTGAGTGATATACCTTAATTTTACCCTGTTGTATATGTTCGTTCAAAGCTATGATTTTTTAGAGGCACAGGTAGCTATAGATGCTGATGTGCCTCTAAAGTTACATACACATGTGAGTGTGCATGTATCCATTTGCATATGTGCACATGCAAATGTGCTTGGGTGCGCAAGGATGCCAGAGGGGTAAAGGTAAATTGTAAAGTGATATGAGTTGTGAAATAACAAATAATGTAATAAGAGTTTTAGAATGCACAATTTATTGTGTGCACAAGGACACAAGACTTCCATGTACATCAGTTGGCAATGGCAAGTGTCGCCACTATTACTGCCTGGCAAGTGTATATGACTAGCTGAAGAAATTGCCATGTTCACATGCTTGTTATTACTGCCGATAGAGTCATGTAGATTTTGACACCCAGGAGTCTTTAAAAGGCTTATTGTACGAAATGTACACTTGAAATGTTTTAGGTTGTTAACACTGTGAAACATTTGTCAGAAATTCCATACTCTTTGTTTAGTAAATACTGAAGATTTGTGTTGTGTATTTACAGTGTTTTACTGCCTTGCCCAGCACAGATGCATGAGGAATGGCACCGTATCAGCAGTATTTGGTTGGTTATTCACTTATTTAATGAAGCCTTATCAACTGCTCTTATGTTGAAGTTGGTTAAAGATGTTCATGAGTTGTGAGATAGAAAGGATGCAAGATGAACTTCAAGTGGTACATTTTTTAGTATTTCTCTCATGCTTGCTTAGGGAACTGGGGAAAATCACATTCAACCTCAAGAGTTGACAGTTTGTACCTCTTAAATATGAATATAAGAAATTGCCATTCAAGTTTTTGTATTCTATTAGCACTGAAAGTGATTTGCAACTCTGATCGATCAGTATGGTCTAGTAATTTCATTCTGCTTATATATAGATGCCTGCTGTATTTTTACAGATGTATTCAAAAGCCTGAGATGTTCACTATGTGGACCTGCCCTCCAACTTGATGTAAATAATATATTCATATGTACAGACACAACAGACAGGAATAAATCTGTTTGTTACAATGCATATGTACATACTCAAAAGACAGGAATAAAGCTGTTTGTTACAATATGGATAGTTTCACATATTTTCACTTGCCAAGTTATGTGTCTGTTATCTTGGGAGCAATTAAATTATTGTGTATGTATTAATTTTCTTGTGTTAGGTGACAATTTATATGCGTGATTATAAGAACATGTTGCTTCATCACTTATTGCTAACAAGCAACAAGGCGAAAGCATGGCTGGAACTGTCAGTGATTCCATATTATTTGCTGTTATTAAAAAGTTATTACCGTATCTTCCTGATTGTAGTGCAAGTTGGTGAGCCCAAATAGCATAGTCAGTATAGTGACTTGGCTGTAGGCTGGATGATCTGCAGTTCGAATTCTGGCGGGGGGCAAGAAATATTCTCATTTCCAAATGTCCAGACTAGATCTAAGGCCCACATATTCTCCCATTCAATGGGTACTGGGGGTAAATCAGCCAGGGTTTGAGGCTGGCTGTTAACCGCAATCTAATGCTGCAGTTAAGATTGAGTGGAGCTATACCTCTACTCATCTGATATGCCTTCGTGCCAGATGCAGGCACAACTTTACATCGTTCTCCCTCCAAGTACCTCCCAGAAAATTGATTGTTGTGAATGAAGATTATGAGATATGACCGTACAATTTGGTAGACGGTTATACATTTCAGAGGAGTATACTTCCACTCCGTTTTGGTTAGAAGAGTGAGCCTAGTTGAGAAAGTCTGTATGTTATACAAGGAATGGAGCACCTGAACTGGACCTGTTGGGATTCTGACTGTGTACAATTTGCACATGTTGAAACTGAACATAATTACTATCAGCGATTTTGTCTGTTTGGTTAGATGAGAACTGATGGAACGTTTGTAGTTAGGCATGTGACATTTGATAGGTAGTAGCACACAGACATTGCAATAGGTGTGATAGGAGGCATGTTTCATGGTGTTGAAAAATCCCAATGTTGAGCTTATGTTTAGAACCTTTGGAAGGTTAATAGCATGTTTGTAAAATAAATAACAGCTGTGGTCAGAAACTCCTGCTTTGAAAGGGACTGGCCCCCCTGCTTTGAGGTTTCTTTAACTTTACTCAGTCCCTCCTCACTAGCACTCTAAAATATGCTATGACCAAATTCATGTCCTTCTGTACTTACTGATAATTTTCAGAATTTTTCCTTATTTTGAGATTTATGGGTCTTACAACAGTGAGCACTAAGATATGTTTTTCTGTAATGACACTGTGTAGTCTGGTAGGTGAGTTCCAACATTTTAGAGGAGCATGCTGCCACCATCTTTAGTGTCTGTCCTAATGTGGAGAAACTGCATTTTCAGACATCCCATAGGACCACAAACCTAGGTAAAACAGTAAATGTAAAGGTTTCCTTGTCCATGCCATGAAGGCTTATAGGGGAGTAGAGATATAGCACCATTCATTCTGAACCTGGACACTAGATGGACATGAGTGGTCAGCATCACGCCCCAACCACTTTACCCCCAGGAAAGTGCTCTACTGCTCATTCAATAGAAATCTGGGTGGGCCTCACAGCTGCTGTGGATGTTTTGAAGGAGCGAAACATTTCTTGCCCCGACCAGCATTCGAACCCCAGACCATCCAGCCTTTAGCCTAGTCGCTATACTGGCTACACAACCCCAGTTCCACAGTCATATGCTGCATGGCCAAAGAAGTTGACAGTGACGTAAAAACCACAACAAACTGGAAGGAATGGCCACTTACAATTATGGTGCTGTGTGGTGTCATTGCAGTTATGAGTCTTCTTCATTAATGGCATCTCTGTTGTTATCCTGTGGGGCTACATCTGCAGTTTCCAGCTGCGCCTCTTTGATTTTATCATCATCAGCATTCTCATTGTTGTTGAACTGTGTGGACAGTTTTGCTATTGATGCTGCAGCTTTGAAGAGGGTCTGTGCCTTTTGTTTTTCTATTTTCTTCTTCCACTGCAAGAGCATTGTTACAGGGTCAAGGTGAAGAACTGTTCACAAAACAACTGACCCATCCCCATATAACTGACTGTGCAGTGTTTCAAAAATAATTATGCTTTAGAAAATACTGGATTGGAACATAATTGTATTCTAAATATAAAACAATGTTTCTGCAGGATAACTCAGGAATTGCTGTCGATATATACGTACTTTTCTCTTAACCCTCTGAAATCTTAAGTTTATGAAAATAATATTTAAAAGTCAGTCCGTAGAGCACCTCCATTACAAAAACTAACAAGTTGATGCTGTTCGGTGGAATAATTGCTGCTTACTGCGCAAATCATGTAACACACATAAATACACTCTGTGGCAAAGGCAGAGTTTTTTAGTGTTGAAGTAATTTGTACTGCTGTGTGCTGGAGAGTTATTAAATAATACTGACAAACAGCTGCCATTATGTGTTTTTTGTAGTAAACCTGGATTATTTTACATGTTCTCAAATCATAAAGGTATCAAGAGAGCATGCACTAAAGTACTGTACACAAGTTTCTGAAATATGGCTGTCAATACAGACTCTTTTGAAGAGCTACCAGGTCTCTGTTTGTCAACTGGAAGACACACAAAAGGGAAATATGGGAACAGTAAGGAAGGAAATTGAAGGAAAGTGACTGAAATGAATGTGGGGCCCATGAAAACAGGAATATCCCTATAAGAATAAAGATTAACCAAGCCAAAGAGTATTTTATGCCGACATTTCTTAATTCAATATTTCACCCTATGTATTGTGAGTTGCTTTTTATAACTGATGATTTTGATGCTGCTGTCATTACTGTGAACAGTGAATGGATGTCACATACCTCTTCATCCCGAGAGGGTAAGGCTGCTAAATACTCCTTCATTTCTGGTTTGGCCGGATCTGCAATGGCAAGTACAGACAGGCAGCCATCCACTGTCCCCAGCACAATATTCTTACCATCTTCTGTGCTTTCAATAGCACTTAGTTCTGCCTGCATGCGGAAGTTGGCAATCATTTTCGCATCTGAGGTCCTGCAGATGCAGCAGATGATTTCATGATCATCACATAGCACAGGAGAAGCATCAAAAAGAATTTTTCCTACATATTCTGTGGCTTTTAAAATCTGAGGAACAAAGAGAAACAATGGCAGAACTGCCCAAAATTTGGAGATGTTTGGTAGTGGTAACAAGTGCACACAGACCTGCCTTTCCATCCCTCACTTGGTCTTGGACCATGTATGCTGTAAACCACATGGTGATGCTATGTTAACAGACCAACTCCTTGGAGCAGAGGCCAGCTTGAGAAGCTAATAGTTACTCAGCTAATCAAGAAATTCCCAAAATTTAGGACACTCAACAGCGCACTCCCATGTTCAGAAAAAGTCCACCGCCCATTCCTCTTCTGAGCCACATAAATCCGGACCACACCCTTATACAAAATTGCTTTATAATCTGTTTTACTTTTATACTGTCTGCACATAGGTCTTCCAAGTGATCTCTTTCCTGAGATCTTCCTACCAAAACTTGAAGTACACATCTGTGCCTTGTGTGCCACATGTATCACGCATCTTATTTTCCTTAATTCGATCACCCTAACAGTATTTGGTGAAGAGTATGAATTATGAAACTCATCAAATTTTCTCCACCCTTCTCTCATTTCCTCCTTCTGTTGTCAAAATCTTATTCTCACCACTGGTTTGAGCTTGACTTTCCCCAAGCAGGAGTGCTGCTGCATCAGCTACAATGTTTTATGCATTAGTGCGTCTGGGACTAGCAGTACATGCCTGAATACTCGTAGTGTCTTCTTGCCACTGTGGTAGTACAGCACATACTCGTCTGTCTGGTTGAACATGCAGATCACTGTGAACACACCTTCTGCCACCTTGGGGATGAACGTCTTCACTGTGTGGCCACGCTTCAATTCCAGGAGCTCCAATCCACCCCTGTACAGTGACAGTAGCTGCTTTGTTCTTTTTATTAGTAAGAAATTGAGATCTTCACTTTTCTGGGATGTTGTGCTGCATAGATTGGTGGTTAGTTACTGACATTTTGTGACAATGTATTGGTCCCATCTTCGAGGGTCAAGCAGTCTTTTAGGACAGCTTGACATCCCAGAAGAGCGAAGATCTCATTTGCATTGCAGCAGAAGCCTGAAGTCACACAGAGTAACAAATTATTTCATTTATCTGGGACATCATTTGTGCAATAGAAGGATATAATGAATTGCCTGAATGTGTTGTGTGCGTTATGGAAACAAAATATACAACAAGCAAGTAGGCCATACATTAAGGGAAGAAACCATTTGACAAACATTAATACAGATGGGCAATTAATATTAAATTGGATCTTTTAGACCTAGATTGTGATATAAGATTTAGATTTTTGTGGTGGTATTGATTTGTGTTGTGGTCTTCTGGGTTGTTAGGCCATGTAGTCTGGTACTTGGGTACCAGAGGAACATACTGTTGCTATCATTAGGACTGAGGATGGGAACATTGGTACCCAGCTACCAGACCATCCATTCTCATAACCCAGAGGACCACAATATGAAAGATGTAAGTACACAGGTTTGTCAGAAAATAAATTTACATGGCACATAATTTTGTAACTGAAGGACCTATAGTGATTGTGATTATACCAGGATAATTTATCACTGGGCAATTAGTGTATGTTTCCAGTGCCGAAAAAAATCTTGGAGGCCACAAATTCAAGGGTGATTGCAAGGTGGAAACAGCTGTAGTACAATGACTAATAACACAGGATGTGGACTTTTGTTAAGAGGGAATAGGAATGCTCATTCCATAACAAGAGAAATGCCTCAAGAAAAAGTAGTGGGATAGCAAAAGAAATCTGAACTGTTCTTGTAAAGATGAAAAAAGAAGAATTCAACATACTCGTATATGTGTTATGGGGAAGATAAGTTCTTTATGTGCTGCATTCAAGTATTGACTGTTCCACGAAAGTTTTAATTTCGTCACTCAGTAGCCTAGTTGTTGCCAGTTATTTCAAAATTATGTGGATAATATACACCATATTTTGAATTACTATAATTACCATGACATTGAAGCATTTTAATTTAAAAAGCGCATATTGGCTGACATTATCATCTGGCAGTGAACCATGGGCCATAAAGATGATTCAGACATAATGTTACTTGAGGTTGCATTATGGTAGTTAATTCTGAATCGGGCCTCACCTTGAGGGAGCGTACAGGCCGTAGCGACCATCCTTTGTGCATCCACTGTTCCACTTAGGAACAGTCCTCACAATATGTTTCTTGCGAATATCCAAGATGATGCCCTTGTCAGGATCAATTGCAGCCACCAGATGGCCCTTATGTGGCATAGCAATCAGCATCCCGATGTCCTGTGGTTTCACACACACACACATGTTGTGAGATTTGGGGTTCCTGTGATGGTTGCAATGGATACTGTCTCTTGGGATGTCAGATTTACTGACATTTCATAGAAATGTGCAGGTTTTTCTGAAATGTCACTAATATCTACCATAGTACTGGTGTCACACCCCAGAAGAGTGTCCTACATAGGCTTCATGTTCAGGGTGTGTTGTTCCTGTCACACTTGTTACACTGCTATTACCACCACTGCCACTGCCACCACCACCACAATTACTGCTACTTAATTATAATGATATTCTCACTGCCACAGCCTTTGCTACTAGCAATGCTGCTGTTATAGTGTAGTTGGTGCAGTAACTAAGCTATGGGCTTTGACGAATTGATGTTAATTCCCATCAAGGGTAAGAGAATGTTTCCTTCTCTAAAACATCCAGACCTGACCTTGTGCCTACCCAGCCTTCTATTTGGTTGGTGCTGGGGATTTTTTCCCCAGGTTAAAGCAATCAAGGCATGAGGCTGATTATTTGCCTCCATCTAGTGCTGATGTTAAGAATGAGTGGAGCTGCATCTCTACTCCCCTTGCATGCCTTCATGGCGTGCATGGGGATCACTTTTTCTGAGTTAAAATTTAAATATGTGACTGCTGAGCCTCACATTGGCTGCATTACTTGTGGAAGAGTCACTCATATGCATTCGGTAAGAAGCTGGGTAGGAACCACATACACAGATACAATTGGATTGTTATCTAGTAAGGTAATTAACAGCTGATGGCTGCATGTGTCTTTTTTTTTTTCATTTCAAGAAAACAGGATGATTAGTCTTTCCAACAATTTGTCAGAACTACTGCAACCAAAACTGTAGTTTGATTGTACCTTACTGGCAGATTGCTTCAGTGGAATCTTGTTCAAGAGAGAGCCTGTCTGAGCATGGAACACAAAGATGGCATCACGACTCCCTTTATCAGCACCAATCACCACGATATTCATCCCATCACATGTCACCACACCTGATTTAAACGGTGTGCCAGCCACACACCTCACAGGATACTCTGCTGAGTAAATGCATGCCCCCTCTGCAGAAAATTCATGAAGTTGCGATTACATGGGGAACTTTGGGAGCATATCAACCAAATAAAATACACTCAACAATTTTTAGTGTCGACCCAAGGGCCAAATTTTATCAAAACCCATTGAGTAGTTTTAGTTGTGAGATACATGGATGAATGAAGAGACATGACCTTCCCAGTTTACATTGATTTTTATGCAAAGAACTCAAAGGGTCCAATCTGAAGCCAACTTGACACCAATTTTGGTAACAGCATTTCCTCCAGAACGTGCAATGCTTATAAAGCTGCAGCTTGGTCTGTAGGGTCATACTTGTTAGGCTGTTTGAAGAATTGTTGCAGTAGCTTGCCTGGTATGGTGCGAGTGACAATAGCAGCATTGATACGTGTGACATCAGCTCCGCTGTCAGGTCGCCTCGAGATGGCCATAAAACGCTGTCCATTGTCCAGCAGGGTGATTTGTTTTACTCCTGGCTGCTCCTCCTTGAATAGAACCTGTTCTGTGAGGCGGTTCCAGATGAGGATGTTGCCTGACTCGGCTGACACAATGTACCTGACCATGCAACACAACATGCTTCAGCAAGAAGCCAGGGCCACAACATGAAAATTCCAACATATTTGCGCACTTTTGTTTAATCATTTTCAAAACCGTGGGTCTTGCAAAAGAATGAACATAAAATGAGTTTTACTATTCTTTAAAATTTTTTGAATCTTTTTTTCTTCTATAAATGTTTAGAGTTATGTCTGAGATATGACAAAGAGAAATGCATGATGTCCTTATGTAAGGCATCCATTATTTTAGTCTTATTTCAGCTGCTATCATGACGTTACAGTAAACTATCCTTTATCAGATTTTATGAATATCCATTCAGCAGTTCCTGAGATCACACATCTGGACAGATGGACATGGCAAAGCTGTTAGAAGTTTTTTGCAATGTTTCAATGTCAGTCTGCCAGAAGTGCTTATAAAATATTGTTCAGAAAATTTAAGTAGTATAGCTTTAGGGGGAACTAAGCATAGGCAGGAAGATACCTTTAAATGAGGATCTTGTAGAATCAGGTTTTGAGAATATGTATTGGCCTAAGTTACTCATGACTGGGTCCAGTGACATGTTTTGTCAAAAAGGTAAAACATATTTTAGGTCATGTGACATGTGAACATGAACTTATGATGAAAGACCTTGTACTGTTGACTACAGTGTGGTGATGAAGTACCACTCACTTGCTGTCTGCAGTAATGGCAGCGTGTGTCACAATGGCTCCCAAGGGGCTGTCTGCTAGCCGTGCAATGAGGCGGCCAACCAGCATGTCCCAGACACCCACACAGCCTCGTGTCACTGTGATAGCCAGGCCAGCTGACTGGCACAGGCTGATGGAATCAATCTGCAGTTCATGACGGTCAATCACATGCACCTGCTCAAATATGTTGTTGATGTTCCACACCTTGACTGTGCGGTCAATTGATGAGGTGATCACCTGCACCGAAATATATCACTGGATGTGATTAATTGAGGAAGTGATCAGTACAAAAGTATGCTGACTATGATCAACTGAAGAGGTGATAACCTGCATAAACAATGGATCTTTACTGGGCTTGTTAAAGCAAAACCCAGTACTTACAGAGTTCCAGTTTCCAATGATCAGTGGCTCCAAAGCAATGATCCTGCCAAAGTGTGCATCCAACACCTTCATCAGCTCCCCAGAGGCCAGGCTCCAAACATACAAGTTCTTTCTGTAGAAGTGGAAAATATCACCATCAGTTTCAGTATTATAATAACTCAGCTAATTCTAGTCCATACCTGAGCCTTATACTCTTACTGAGGTCTTCACATTTTTCTGTAATACCTACAGGTGAATGGAGATAAAACCTTTACATTGGTCATGACTGCTTTCCGATGGTCATTGGTGTTGTATAACTTCTGTAAGTTGGACTAGCATTGTTAACTATGCAGTCTATAAAATGGGAGATGGTTTAAGAGAAATGAAGCACCAAACTGTAATAATCAAAGCCTCTGTTTCAGTGTATCCTATGCAGATAATTGAGTGACTGTCCTTGTACCGTGTATTAATCTGCTCATAACAGTAGCAGCCATTTAATTTTGTGTTTTACATTACATGCAGTTGAGCAGAGGTAATTAATAACTTACCAGCTTCTCACAATTAATGGTCTTTCAATCAGCAGAAGAAAAACTGTTGACTGCTCACAGGACACTGTGCCAAGAAGAAATGAATGAGGACTAAATTGGGGAATGCAGTAGAACTGAAACTGTGCAAGTGGATGTGTGTTTTAGGACAGGCTGTATGTTTACGCATTTTGTTAACCTGACACCTGCGACGACATAGTCCCTGGCTGCAGAGATCATACAGGAGTTGGAGTAGAGTATGCGTGTTGAGATATTGCGAACTCCATGAGGCAGGGGCAGCACAACAGCCTTATTAGGGTGTTGCGCATTGTCTCCAAATTCCCACACCACAAATCCATTACCAGATGTTCCCAATAGTGTGTTCCCTTCCCGATCCAGTTTCAGCTGCAGCAGTACCTCAAGGTTATCTTTCTCTGCGCGGGGCAGCTCCCTCTGTAAACACAATGAGTTGCTTCTAGTCAAATAAATGAATTCTTAAATGATACGCACATTGATACTTACGTTCATGTACAGTTACAATCAGTACTACCAGTTCTTCGGCTGGGATATGGTTGCTTTCCTTGTTGGTATCACAGAATATAGTATGAGCAATGTAACTCAAAGTAAGAAATTAAATTTGACTTGTGTAATTCAAGAATCACTTACCCATTGTTTAACAAGTTAGCTACAGCACATATTGGCAAGAACATTGAGTAAATTACATAATATGTTTTTCAGTGTCTTCTGTTAACTTGGTGGTAAGAAATATTTAACAGTTACACTGTTATATTTGAAACATGTGGTTATGCAAACTCCAGCTACCTGCAATATCCACTTTGAGGAAGCACGGTCAACACAGTATTGTGTGACTCCATAGTGGCCTTTGCCCGTGCAGCAGTAGATACTGGACTTGTCTTGTGTCATCACCATTGCACTGCAACACAACAAGATTATCAAGAAAGAAACCCAGACTTGAGAGTCCCAGAAACCTGTAATTTTCTGCACTCTGTGTTTTCTTAAGGGGACTGAAGGTCTAACCCCTAAACCTTTCTTCTATATGTGCATCAGGAGACCATTCCATTATCTGATCATGAACGTTCCAACTCCTGGCATTCTAACCAGATCTCTTGCCTGTGGAAGTGAAAAGGTTCCAATGCTGGGTTTACTGTTTGCAGTACGAGGGATGGGTCATCCAGAGACCCACTCCAGAAGAGCAACTGATATGTATCCAGTGATGTGAACTCCATGGAGAGCAAAGGCCACTTGCTGGGATCCTCTGGGCTTGTGTATGTCTGCTGCAATTGCCCCCGCATGTTGAACTGGCACCTGTACAGCAACAGTAATCTGTTACTAATGCTTTCTCAGGTGCATAGACTATACAGTAATTTACTGACAGGATGAATATAAACCAGAAAAATATAGAAGGAAACTCCATCGACATCTTAAAGTAATCTTCAATCTTTTTCTGAGGAAAGCAAGAGAATTCCTCGTTGTCCCCACCATCCTACTGTATAACACTGAAGGCAGCCTACAGCCGGATTTTGACAACACTTTATAAAGTAATCAGACAGACGCTGCATGTCTGTGATCTTGAAATATGTAGAGAAGCACACAAACAATTACAAGAAGGAAGCAGAGTGAGTGATATGTACTGTTCCTGAATTCCTTTTCAGTCTGTTCTGGTGCCAAGTGACAAGGTCCTAAACATATTTTTATTGTGAAAATACAGATAAAGCTGACTTCTTAAAATATTCCTACTGTAGTGTTTTATAGTAAGTACCAACATTTCAGAGGAAAGTACTGCCTCCATCTTCAGGGCGGAAGAAGCTTCTCCTGCATTAAAGATAGGGCAGTATGTTTTTCTGAGACTTTGGTACCAAACTAATGGACACCACAAGGAACTTTTTCAACCCCGCAGATAGAGGCAATCATGTGTCTGTCCAGAAAATTGCTGCCACCTACCAGAAAAAAAAAGTGTTGTAACCCAAAGGACCATGAAATGGAGCTTCACCACTATAAAAACCTCAGGTCTCTGAAATTTTGGATACAAGTTGAGTTATCAGATTTTGTAAATAGAATCATATATTTGTCTTTTTTCATTTAAATAATATACGGAACTGACCACACAAAACACCAGTCCTTCTGAACCTTGCATAGCTGTTGCACGGGCTGACTCACCAAGATCCTGGGCCATGCACAAACAAGTGAGTATTGAGCAGGTATATCCCCTTAATTGGCTCTTGTTGGGGCAGAGGGTTATCCATGACGATATACTCGCTTGTCAATGTATTCAGCAGCACTGTCTGCAAGCACATGAAATCACTGTAATGTTGAACTCTTGAACACATTGTATATTAACTGACTGATTTGTAGGGTGCTTCGTGATGTTTTATCAATCACTCACTGGCAGTATTTATTGCAAATAATGTTCACAATAATTAGTAAATAACTAATAGAGATACTCATTCTGCATAAAGGATATGGTTGCTTTCCTTCTCATTACCACTACGTAGTAGCTGAAACGTACAGAAGAACACCCAGATTAATAAATTATTGTGTAATTAAAAGTAAAGCATTGGGTGTGACAATTTGATTTGCATTAAAAAACTCTACTGCAATATTTACACGTCACTTTAACAGCCACGGCTGCTGTATGTACCAGTAGAAGTATGGTGTAAAATTCATAATACCTTTGTGTGTTTTCTCTTAGATCCAAGATAGGAAATGGTAAACTGATGGGAAAGTTGCATTAAATATATGTTACACTGTACACCCAGGATTCAGTCTTTAGCAGTTAATCAAAGCGTTAACATTTTCTCCATATCCAGTAGAACAGTTACAGTGCCATGATACAGTGTTGAGGTCCTCATTTGTCATAATGGTGTAAAGGTAAATTAAAGTTGACCCTGTGCATGCCATAAAGGCATAGGCAGGAGTGGAAGTATAGCTCCTCTCATTCTTAACCTTAGCACTGCATGGAGGTGACTGAGTGGTCAGCCTCAGGCTCTGGTCACTTTACTGCCTTGGAAAGAGGCCCCAGTATCCACTGAATGGGAACCTGGTGAGCCCACAGCTGATCTGGATGCTTTGGAGAACAGAAAAATGTTTGCCTCTACCAGTGATTGAACCATGGTTCCTTGGTCGTCCAGCCAGTAGCATAGTCAATAAGCTGACTATGCTATTCTGACTAACATGCAAGTGAAGGTGTCACTGAGGTAGAATCTGTGTATTGCATGAAGGAGCATGTGACAGAAGCAAGTAGCTTAATAAATAGTAAAGAATTTGGTTTAATGTGAGAAGTGTTCAGCAAAATAACTCACCTGGTTGTTGTTGGTGTAAGCTGCAGCAAACCTGTTGTCAGGGCTGAGAACTAGCTGCTGCATGATGCCCTCAATACCTGGGTTCACATCGCGAGTCAAGTCACTTGTTGACAGGTCCCATGTGATAAACTTGTTTGAGATTGACACAATGTAGCGAAGGTCAGAAGTCAGGCAGAACCCGAACACTGCAAATTGGTGGCCTTCCAGAGAGTACTGTTGGTCATCACCAAACATTTCAGCACTTCTAACTGTGATTCTTGTCTCTATCAGATCAAGTTATATTTCTGCTACCTATCACAAAATTAGTCCTTGAAAAAACATGGATCGAGTCCTAGTGTTGGTGCAAAAAGAATCACATTTTGAGTATGTGTACCTTTAGAGGTCCTCCTGGGGTGTGCAGACAGTGATAGAGTGGCAGAAGTGTACAGTGGTCTGGCCCTTTCTCATCACACTGTTGGAGCAGCATCTTCACATTTGGGTTGGGGCCTATTTCTGGCAGAAGCCTGGACACCAACTGTGGCGCCAACATGTTGGGGTACATTCCCAGAATTGCCCCACCCAGTCGGAGAGCATCTGCCACCAACATCAACTCTCTGTGGGCAGGTGTCAATGTGTAAGCAATCGCAATATTCCGCATTAGAGCATTTAATGTGCTAAGTTTCCTGAAACTGTTTTCTTGAATAAATGTCTGGTTACTCTGAAAGAAACTGATGAATTGGAAAATAGGGGGAATTAATTACAGTTATTTGTATTATTTATTCTGTCTTATTCTGTGATAAAGCCTCAGTAATTGTTTACAGTGGCTTTACATTTCTGACCTGATTTTCCTGGTACAGACCTGATACATGCCATTACAATTGTCACCCCTCTAGATACCACTTAGTACAGATATTTTCACAGGCTATAAATTAAAGTGTGTATCTGATATTGCAAAGAAGTCTTAGAGGTGAAGTCCTCTTTTTTGGCACAACGTGTCAGATCAAGTTGCAGTACTGTATTACAAGATAAAGAGTGAAGCAAAACAATGCAGTGTAGAAGATATCATTAGCTGTAGCAAGAAAATAGAATCTTCAGCTTTGCTAGTCATAGTTTGAGCACCAAGTTCAAAATGACAACTTGAAGACTGAGTTAAATATGTTTAAGATAGAAAAGTTGAGAGAATACAAAGCACAAACAGCAAGATGAAGGTACTGAAAGTTAAAGGATCAGTTCAAGTTAAGAATGATTTCTCATGTAATTAAAAGGAAATATGAAAGAAACAGCAAATAACATGCAGTTTTGTTTCTTTGTAATCGGAACAATCTTTCGCTAAACAGAGAAATTTCCTTTACATGTCCCAAGTGGAAGAGCACTGGGGCAGGCATTTTACACCTGTCTCCATGCTACCTCCATATCACAAAATTCACTGTGAGTGGCCTCTTCAGCTTATATCGAAAATTGCTTGATCCACACCATTTAAAATATGCGAGATATGAGACTTAAAACTTGCATTCAAGATCTGCTTGGTTGCACGGGGACCTCTATAGGCATGTCGTATTTTAGATTTCCATAGTTTTCATAATTTGTCCTCTATTTGCATTGTCAGTTGAAGACTATGCATATGTACATCCTCATAATTTTGTTTTTGAATTTAGCTTAGAAATTTCCTAAGCATTTGTCGTAATGAACTACTCAAACCACTTACAAACTTCAAATGAAAGAAACCTGAACCATACCTCAGACAGCACAACATGTGGGAGGAACTAGCACTGCTTTCTTCTTCTGCATGTGAGGTCACCATAGTCAGAGAAAGTGCTCGTATGTTACAAACTGTGTACTTTGGCATGATTTTGAAAACCATACATCTCTTGCCTTTTTATTATCTTTCACTGAATTATAAATCATTTCTAAGCTGAACTGCTCCTGCAAGTCACAGAATGTGCACAGATGCTTGTATGAAAACTAAACCAAGCCACACAAAGACGTCCTGTCCCTTTCTCTTCCTCCGTTTAACAGGTTCTCAAAGTACCACAAACTGAATACCATGCTTTGACAAATAGTACTTGTACACTGTCACACACAACTTTATTGGTAAGGAAAGCTTGTTACACTAACTCTAGTGACATATGTTTCAACTTAATCAGTCATCATGAAGCTAATCTAATGAAATATAAAAATGCAAATGTGGAGTAGCCTGATGATGACAGATTAAGTTGACACATATATTGCTAGGGTTAGCATAACAAGCTTGCTTTCTAATAAAGATTGTGTTTGATGGTCTATAAGTATAATTTGTCAATACAGATAACACAGTTGGATGCCTAATATCAAATGGAATGTCATGGATCTGATATTTGGTCTTGCCATTTAAGTACATATTTTCCTGCCGTAGCAAGTGATGTACTATATATATATAAATGTAGATATGTGGTGTAAATGTAAATTACCCATATTTTTAATGGGTTAATAACACTGTTTACAGTGAATTAGTAGATAATGATTCCTCAAAGAATTGGGCTAAGTAAAAGAGAAGTTCTGAAAGGGCTAAATTTAAAAATATTTGCATCATACTTAATCCCTGAGCATATAGATATTGTTGAATCAAATGGAAAATGTTCAGGGACAGGTATAGAGCTTTGCATGGTTTGACTCATTTCATTGTAACAGTTGGAACAGAAGCTGGAAGGAAAGATACAGCAGTTAAACAGAATACAGACTCACCTCAACTTCTTTCGGATCTGTTCGCTAACAATGAAAGAAACAGCTCACAGTGTTTTATTATGCCTCATTTAAAAAGCAAATACAATGCTGCAACAAAAACACACAGACGGGAGATGATCTGTGCCCCATAGTGCTGGAAATGGAGCTGGATACTTCATGGTGAACGTGAAATATTTACTTGTGTCACGTCTTAGCTGTTACCAAGTTACACACATATCTCATATCAAGCCACAACTGATAGCAAGCATGACTGATTCTTATCATGCTGCTCTAAATTCAAAATTTCGTGGTGAGACTAATTATATTCGAGCTTGGAGATGTAGGTACAGATGGGACGTATAGGTACAGATAGGTGTTAAAATGGATCTTGCACAAACAAGGTTGGGAAGAAGTGAAACAAATTAAGGAAGATCAGAATGGGATTCCGTGAATACATAGGCAGGTACAGGAGACATCTGTAGGATGCACAGCAGAGGAAAGAAACGACCTGTTCCTGTATGGTTTCATTTATATTAGTCAGGTAGTGCATCTCACTTAACTATGAAGAAAGAGGGTAGCTTCAGAATTGCAGTACATTATAAATGACTTGCTCAAAAAGAGAGTTGTTGCAGCATTGTCTATGGTTGCTGATGGAAATTTAGGACAATTTTAATACAACTATTTTAAAGTATTTATAAATATTCAAGGTTTAATTAAGTTTTAATTATAGTCTTTTTAGATCAGTTTTCAAAAGTAATGTATTTAAGTTTTATGTGACTAATGCCAGTCAATATGAGCTACATACAAATGAAGTGAAGTGGATCATTTACCGCACATCACACAAACCAGCCTACTTGAGTGATGTTAAGATTATTGTGTTGTGGGATGTGGCACCATGTAGTCTCTCTTTCTAACCTTGAAGATGGAAGCAGTAGATTCCTCCAGAAACGATGGTACCTGTCTATAAGACTACATGATGTCACATCCCAGAAGACCATAATCTTAATGTTTACTTGTACAAGAACCTCAAATATCATAAGTATTATTTTAAATATATAAGTGCACAGTTTTTCGTTGATTCAACCAGACATTTTGTATAAAAGTTGAGGTTATCACATTAGTGAAAATAGACACTGAAATATTTTGTGTTATGGAAACATGTAATCTGCTGGGTGGGTACCAACATTCTAGAGGAACACACTGCCTCCAGCTTCAGGTTTCTACCTTGAAGACGGAGACAGCAGAATCCTCTGAAACAATGGTATTCACCTACCAGAAAACATGTTATTATAACCCAGCATACCACAGTATGGGATATGTTATACATTTATATCAGTAGTGATCCACCTCCTCTAACTGTAACATTTATTTACTACAACCTGACTTTCTTTTGCATTAAATACTGCCACTAGTGGCTTACCAACCTAGTTGCTTCCCTGTCCTCAATGTTGTTGCATGCATCTTCAAAGTCACTGAGAACAGCCTGCAGGGGACATGAGGACAACTTTGCATGCAGCCATTCATAGCTGAACAACACATGCTTGTACAGGTCCTGAAATCGGCGTGACCGCACCATGTGGTATGGCATTTCACCAAACTGCAAGAGATGATAATACAGACACATACTAGTGAAGAAATTAACTGATAAACAAAAATCACAAGTCTTTAATTTAATTGTAGCAGTGGGGTGGAATGAAATCTTTCTCTACATTTGTCTCATGTGGGTCGCATTTACCAGCCCCTGACGAGAGATGAGTATGAAGCAAGAATTGAAAATAACTGGAAGGGAAAAACCGAATTGCTTGGGGTGGAAGGAGTGCATTTTGTCCATAATAACGACATATGGACTGGTCTGGTATTGAAGCTATGCATCTGAGATAAAAACCTGTTATTAAGTGCCTGACTTAAGGCATGGCCAGAGAGGTAACTATGTAAGTAACAAATTAAATAATTAATTAATTAAATATGAGTGTGTTACCTTTGTGATTAACTACCTAAACAAGGAAACAAGTAACTTAACACCATTGTAAGAGCGACAACCATGTAAACAAATCCTGTTACAAGGAACATAGTTCATCTATAAGAAAATTTCTAACTAATTCATGGCACAGAGACCTTCTTGAGTAGCTGATTCAGTGGTCAAGGCATTCCCATCTTTTATGAGACTAAGAGGTTCATCGCCATACTTTAATAACAGCCTGACATTGCATCCTGTACTGAGCCAGATTAACCCAATCCACAACTTCACATACTACTTCTTTTACAATTTCTTTCAGTATTATCCTCCAAAGGACATGTAGGGCAGGGTCTTTTAAACTAACTAACTAACTCCATGGAGCAGAGGCCTTCTTGAGAAGCTAACAGTTTATCAGCTAGTCAAGAAATTCCCCGCATTTTATGGAACCCGAAGGCTCATCACCGCATTCACAAGAGCCCGCCACCTGTCCCTATCCTGAGCCAGATCAATCCAGTTCATGTCCTCCCATCCCACTTCCCGAATGTCCATCTTAATATTATCCTCCCATCTACGCCTGGGTCTCCCAAGTGGTCGCCTTCCCTCGGGTCTCCCCACCAAAATCCGGTATGCACCTCTCTCCTCCCCCATACGTGCCACATGCCCCGCCCATCTCAGTCTTCTCGATTTGATTACCCGAATAATATTTGGTGATGAGTACAGGTCATTAAGTTCCTCGTTATGTAGTCTTCTCCACTCCCCTGTCGCCTCGTCCCTCTTAGGCCCAAATATCCTCCTCAGCACCCTATTCTCGAACACCCTCAGTCTTTGTTCCTCCCTCAGTGTGAGAGACCAAGTTTCGCATCCATACAGAACAACAGGTAAAATTATAGTTCTGTATACCCTAATCTTTGTGTTTTTGGATAGCAACCTGGAGGACAAAAGATTCTGCACCGAATGATAGCAAGCATTCCCCGACTTCAATCTGCTCTTAATTTCTTCATGAATGGAGTTTCGATTCGTTAGGGTTGCTCCCAAATATTTGAATTCTTCCACCCTTTCAAAGGATTTATTATCTATATTTATGTTGTGATTGTGTCCTGCATTCTGATTTCGAGACATGACCATGTACTTAGTTTTCTCAGCATTTACTTCTAGACCAATCTCCTTACTAGCAATAATTAAATCTCCTGCATTTTTCTTTATGCTATGTACGCTTCCGCCCAATATATTAACATCATCAGCATAAACCAGAAGCTGATGTGTACCATTCAATTTCAAGCCCTCCTGGTTTGCCTGAACCCTCCTAATGGCATATTCTAAAGCAAAGTTGAAAAGCAATGGCGACAGAGCATCCCCTTGTTTCAAGCCATTCTTAATAGGGAACGTGTCAGACAGATGTTTGCCTACCCGAACTCTGCTATATGTTTCACTTAGGCACATTTTTATTAACCTTACTAGTTTAATGGGGATACCGAACTCAATGAGAATATTATACAAGACCTCCCTCCTAACTGAATCATAGGCTTTCTTGAAGTCTATAAATAGCTGATGAACTGCCTCATTGTATTCCCATTTTTTCTCAAGTATTTGACGAATGCTGAATATATGATCAGTGGTTGACCTGTTACGTCGAAATCCACACTGATGATCCCCAATAATTTCCTCTGCATATGGAGTTAACCTTGACAAAAGGATGTTGGATAGAATTTTGTACGTAGTCGGCAAAAGTGATATGCCTCGATAGTTATTGCAATCTGTCTTATCACCCTTTTTATAAATAGGCACAATGACCGACTCCTTCCATTCCTCAGGCAATTCCTCCTTATTCCAAATAGAAATAATAAGTTTATGGATTTCAGACCGAATAATCCTACCCCCTGCTTTAATCAATTCTGCTGGAATCTGATCAATACCTGGTGATTTGTGGCTTTTTAGTTTTCCAATAGCCATCTCAACCTCAAAGGCACTGGGCTCAGGCACTAGTGGCTCTGCTGTGTGTACTTCAATCTGCCTAACATCATTAACCCCGTGTATATTCAACAGCTGGGAGAAATGATTCCTCCACCTAGCCAAAATACTGTGGGAGTCTGCAACCAGGTCACCCTTCTCATCCTTTACTACATTACTTCTAGGCTGGTACCCCCTCTTAAACTCATTGATACCCCTATACAAGTCTCTTATATTCTTCTTCTTACTGTTTGTTTCAATTTCATTAATTTTAGCTTTCAGATATTCCTTCTTTTTGTGCCTGAAATGTCTACTAGCTTCACGTCTTACGTTGTGCAGATTATCTCCATTATTTTGGTTTGGATTCTGTAACCACTGAATTTTAGCCTGCTTCCTTTTATCTAAAAATTCTGCACATTCTGCATCAAACCATGGTTTATGCTGCTTCCGTTCGTGTAGACCTAGACTCTCTTGAGCCGAGATTTTGATATTCTCTTTAATGTTTTCCCAAGCCCTATTCATGTCCTCACTAACATTTAAGTTTTCCAGAGCTGCAAACCTGTTTGAGATCTTAAGCTGATACTGTTTCCTAGCCTCTAGTTCACTTAGCTTCTTGAGATTAAATCTCTCTACATCAAACTTCTGTGCTGCTTGTTTACTTACTGCCAGTCTTTCCCTAACTTTCGCAACCACCAGATAGTGATCAGTATCACAGTCAGCTCCCCTGAAAGATCGCACATCGAGTATACTGGAATGCCGTCTCCTATCTATCAATATGTGATCGATTTGATTGTGAGTCTTCCCATCAGGAGAGGTCCAGGTGTATTTATGAATATTTCGGTGCGGAAACATAGTGCTCTTAACAACTAGATTCTTTGATGTGGCAAAGTTTACTACTCTAACACCATTATCGTTGCTATCCTGATGTAAACTCTCATTCCCAATAGTCGGTTTGAAAATATCCTCTCTCCCCACTTTTGCATTAAAATCTCCTAACAGAATTTTCATATGGTATTTAGGAAAATGATCAAAAACCCCTTCTAATTCCTCATAGAAGCTGTCCTTTGAATCATCACCCTTCTCTTCCGTTGGTGCATGCGCATTCAGAACAATGATATTACACCAGCGGCCTCTCAGCACTATGTATGACATCCTAGCACTAACAAACTCCACTCTCTTGATTGCTGATACCATTCTCTGGTGCACAAAAAAACCTGTTCCCAATTGATGATTTTCCTGCCCTTTGCCATAGAAAAAAGTATACTCCCCGGCGCTTAGAGTCCCTTCTTTGTCCCACCTAACCTCCTGTACACCCACTAAATCTAACTTGTACTTAGCTAATTCCCTGGCCACTGTCGTAAGTGACCCTGGCCTATACATGCTCCTCACATTCCATGTTCCAAAACTCATATCCTTTTTCCGTAGCTGGGGTCGTACCAAAGAATCGGTCCAGGTCCGAGGCTTTGTAGGCTGTTTCGTAACATCATAATTTTTTACGGTGAGGAGTTGTTAGCACCTCGCCCAACCCCCAAGCTGGAGGACCACCCCTTGTCGGCTGTCCGCGACTGCTTATTCAATGTATTCGCAGCTACCCTCCATACCTGGAGGCCGTTCCTCCATCCGCAACCCGAGGACGCGCCATGCTGTGGTGACAGGGACCCACTTAACATGGGGGTCTTTTAAACTGCTTATGAAATTTCAGTTCCACAAAATATGAGCAACATTTTCATCAGCTGTGCAACTATTAGCTTTTCAAGAAGAACCCTAATGCATGTAGTTATTTATTACTCCTGAGTCTTCCGAGCAGACTCTTTCCTTCAAGTTTTGAAGGAAAATTATGTGTGCAGTTCTCATCTCTCCCATCCCTGCCACATGCCTACTCATCTTGTGTTCCTTGATTGCATCATGCCACTCATAATAACAGTATGTGAACAGTACAAATTATGAAATTTCTCCCTATAAAATTTTCTCCATTCCATATACCTGTATCTAAAAAATATTTGTGACATGATTCAGATGTATTTGTGCACCTTTCTTAAATTGTAGCGTGACACTTTGCCATCCTTGGAGTAGAACACAAGCGGCTGGATGGGAACCTTCCTGTCAGCTGAGCCTTCCCTGTCAGTTAAGTTAAACCTGCAAAATAGGCAATGATTTTATATAAAATTTGAGACTGTAATGAAGATCCATATTGTCAGGTCTTCTGGGCTATTATATTGTGTATTCTGGTATGTGGAACCTTTGTTTTGGAGGAACAGACTACCTCAATCTTCAGGGTAGAGGAACCTGCGGTCTACGAAACTGCATGGTCTCACATCGCAGATCACTGTAATCTGCCTACTCACCACCATGAGAATCTCCTATTTTAAAAATGACATTCATAACAACAATGAAGCAACAGGAAGAGTAATAACAGTAACAATAAGAATAAGGAAACAAAATAATCTTGAAATATGAGGAAAATATGACAGGAGCAGAAAGCACAGGATGAAAGAGTAGTGAGCTAGCAACTACTCGGAAAACTAGAAATCACTTACAAAACATTTGGATCACAGTTTGTAAAGGAATAGTGCATATTGTAAAATTTAATTCCAGTTCAGCTGCCTCTTAAGGCTGTTTCTACGTGACTGTGAGTGCTGTAGGGTAACTGTGAATTTCATTTCTTTACTTCACCTCATCATACTTCACATTCCTCCACCAAGTCATGGCCTATTATATTCTCATTGTTAATATTAGGTAAAATTATATTTGTACAACATCACTGAAAAAAAAGCAATATTGCCTGTCAATCTGAGAAATAAATTGTCCAGACATCCACAAAACTAGGTAACTGAGAAAGCAGTGGAATATTTGCCTCTTAGAATAGACATAACCAAATGTGAAAACTGATAACCAGTAATACAGTAAATAACAATATTTGCATAATAACAGCTGAGTGGCAATACCTGTGTCGTTGTATCTCTGTGTACTTGAAGGGCTTAGGGTTGCCACCTCCCCAGATGCCTAGGTAATAATCTGCAATAGCTGAATGAAAGTACATGGCCATGTTCATATTCTTGAAGTACCTCTCACGGGCTGCATCCCGAAACTGTCTGCAGATGCAAAAATTCTCCATAATTGATTACCTCTTCCAGGGGATGTCAGTTTCAAATATCAGCCCAGAAACCAGCTCATTTCTATGTTTGTAGCTGCGGTGAGTCCCCCCATACAGATACTGGGAAACTGCCTTAAATAAAATAGCCCATGACAGTGTCCCTCCTTTTTCTGCCCAGTTAATAATCTACACTCATTAACACACTGGCATACTTTGACATCTACAAGATTTCTGCCTGTTTGTTTGGAGTTTGCTATTTTAGCACCTGCACTGTATCCATAGACAAGTCTAAGTTAGTTTTGTTGTTGTATAACAGATGTGCTTCTTGGCACATCTCTGCAAAATTTTGTGATAAGTGTTAGTCTTTATTTTTATATTAGGTGTATGAAAAGACATCGTGGGTACGAGAAATCTAAAATCCGTGAATTACACCTTCCTCCACTAATTCCACATATCATGTTTCATTGGAAAGTACATAAATTAAATGCAACAAAAATATTATGTATAACGTTTTGTAGTGTAATGCTGTCACTGTTGATTACTGTTCTACTAAAACATGCTCTACAGTGTTGTGAAACTGTGACACCAGAATGTATTATATATGACATTTCAAAGCAAAGGTACTGGAACATATTATATAGAGTGCTGCAAAGCTGTGTACCAGAACAAGTTTTATTTTACCATACAGAGTGTTGTATGTTTCGCAAAACTGTGTACCAGAACACATTTTCTTTTACCATACAGAGTGTTGTATGTTTCGCAAAGCTGTGTACCAGAACACCTTTTATTTTACCATACAGAGTGTTGTATGTTTTGCAAAGCTGTCGTACCAGAACACACTTTACAGTGCAGGGACACTATGGTGTTGTGAGGTTGTGGTACCAGAGTGTACTGTACAGAGTGTTGCAAAGCTGTGATACCAGAACATATTTTACTGAATGTTATGAAGCTCTGGTACCAGGACGTCTTATTCAGTGCTGGGAAACCGTGACATCAGAATGTACTGCATATGATGGGAATCCGTGGCGTCAGAAGATGCTAAACAAAGTCCTGTGAATCTGTGATCAGAACACACAGTGAAGAGTGTTTCAAAACAGTTGTACCAGAATATAATACACACTGTTGGGAAATTGTTGCATCAGAATATACTGTACAGGAAATTTCGAACCTGTGGTACCAATTCATGACGCTTACGCCGTCCGCCTCCCGCTCCGAGAGATAATTTGGCAGGTCATTGCGGATGCGAGTCCAAAGCAAAGGCGGGATGCGGCGCACGGGCGGCAGGTGATACTGGTACACGTCGTCCAGCACCTTGTCGTCGAGGGATATCAGGTCTTCCAACTCAGACTCCGACAGTCCGCTCTTTGCCGCAGTGATGTAAGCGAGCGCATGAAATACGAGGATGCGGCCGTGCTGTGGGCAAAACATTCCTTACTGGGGTGTAACAGAACAATGGTGGATGATCAAGGAAATAGAAGCCAGACTGTCACGTTATCCTTTGTCATTCCATTTACGAGTATATTTTCGTCTTCCAAGTAGCCTCGTTCCATCCTACCAACACTTCGTGTGCGTGTCATATATTACGCACATTTCAGTCGCCTTAAAGTGGCACATACAATGACCATGAGCACAATTATTTATCGTGAACCTTGAATCGCAAACACTGTAACATGTTTCGCCTTCTCAACATTGAGCCATCTTCAGGCTATGTTACAAAATTGTATGCAGCCTGAAGACAGCGCAGAGTTGACAAGCAGAAACCTGTCGCTGCAGTATTTGCGATTCAACAGTCTTGTAGCACGCAGTGATGACTACGACTTTACGTAAATGCACAACGTGTTGTCCTACATTACAACCAACTGTTTTGTTTCATTTGTGTTAGGGTGTAGAAACGAAACATGACTTGGTAGGAACTACGGAACAGGGGACATAAATTCCATTTTCCTTATTCCTCATCAGCGAAGTCTCATGGCAGAGGCCTTAGTAGGCTATAGACTAAATACACGTGATTTTCTCTATCGAAAGCAGATTTTTATGTAACAAAACTGAGTGTGTAACAAAGACTGAGAAACTGAGTTGCTGCGTGACTTAACTAATTTAAAAGGTACAACTATTCCTGTGCTTGAGCATCAGGACATAGGGATGAATAAAAGAATGGAGGTGCTGCTCCACGCTCTCTTAGCACCTGCCCCACATGGCGGTGAGTGTTTAGTTACACGCTTCGGCCTTTTTACCTTCGGTGCCCATTTGGGAGTTTCAGTGTGCCTCAGAACCGCTCTGGACTCTGGGAAATCTCTGCATCTGCCGAGTGCTGCAGTACTAACCTGCTTCTCGACCCTCTCGAACAGCAGCATGATCGAGTCCATGACGGTGGACGCGAGGTATGTGTCCTGTGGCTTCGTGTAACTGCGCCAGCGGCAAATCTCGGCAAAGACGAGCTTCACAAATATCGGCAGCGAGCACTGTCCGACAGCGTTGCACACTAGACGCCACTGGTAGTTGGTAAGGTCGCGACATGCCGTCTGCATCCACATCCTGTAGAGGGCGAATGTTACGACTGACTGGCAGAATGCCTTCGGACTGATTAACCCTTTAAAGACGAAGCGTGTCTGTTTTATATAAGGACTGAGTGCGTACCGCGCTGTAAACACTCTCCACTTGGGTTATAAAAACCAATGTCTTAATGTTTTACAAGGCACATGTTGCTGTGTGTTCTGAGATCCGTACAAAACACATAAACGCAATGTGGGTACCACGTAGAATTTTTTCATCTTAAACCTGGTCGTATGTAAAGTTACCGCTAGGCTTTAAAAGGTTAATTGCCTGGTTGATTGCATGGCCCTAGCAACTCCCAGCATTCCGTAACCTTATTTGAGGCACGAAGTCCTTAGTAAGGATCTGGGCCCGAAGGCCAATTATTTTGGATAAGGGCTTTCATGGGTTTTCCCAGTATGTCTAGCGAACGCCATATAATACATCAAATTATTTCACGCGAGTGTCGTTACACATCCATCCACCAATCGTTCCAAACTCTCTGATATAAGCTCTTAACATGGCTGCTAAATAAATCATAAATACATTGCATATACTATTTAATAATTAAAATGAATTACTAAACATTAAGAACGTTAATAAATTCAGATATATAGGATTCATGTTGGAAAGCAAGAATGTCACTCCTTCAGAAATATAAAATAGAACAAGCGATAGAAGAAGATTGTATAGTATCAGCGTCATAGCTGGGAAGTGAGGTTGAGGGGCGAGTCGTGCGGTCGCCCCGGACAGCAGAGTCGAAGGAGCATCAAACTGGGCGTCATAATGAATATTTTAAGTGCAAAATTTGATTTTCTGCTCTCAACGAGTTGTAAATTACTGATTCGAATATAAGAAAATCCAGCAAATGCTTGTAATTTTTTAAAGTTAATAATTTATATTAGGGGTGGCCATTGTGCTTTCTGGCCCCGGGCGCCAAAGTAGCTACGCCACTGCTTAGCATGTTAACTTTGTTCTGTAAAGTTGCAATATTTTCAATGAAACTATAAAAATGTGTTTAGTAAACATGGACAAAAAAATACACAAGAGGTTCATAAATTACTTGCAACTGATACGGATTTTTGGAAAAATTCGCAAGGAAATATATGTGTATAAACAGAACGATTCGAGATTCCGCCATTAGAACAACCATGGATGCAGGCAAGAACATATTAGAAATAACGGAAGAAAAACGATTTATATGGTTTGGACACGTCAAGAGAATGTCAGGAAATAGACTGCCACGGAGAATCCCAAAATGGGAACCAGAGGGAACACCAAAGAACAGAAGACCAAGAGAAAGATGGAGTGTGACTAACCATACACTGACAGAAGAGAACACTGGAGATATAGGCATGACGAGAAACTTAGTTTCGGACGAACGAAAACCCTTCTGCAGCGGACAGACACTTGGATGAAAGAATGAATGCAATAAATTTATATCTGAATAGCCGCTATGTATGAATTAGTAGTCTAGCATTTGCTCAGCGCCCCGTATCAGTTGCTACCTGATAATCTGCATGGCCAGCTCTTCCCCCAGATCCGTGACCTCCAGGAACAACTCCTCGTTGTCAATCATACGTCTCAGGAGATGGTAGTCCTGACTGACCTGCGGGTTGTCTGCCTCCGCGGCGCATGACACCAACAGCTGAGCAGATAAGAGTTATATAGCTCATCATAGGCAGTAACAAGCAGTTCCGAACCGAAGTCGGAAAGGCTAGGTACTTTCCTGTTGACCGGATTCCTAGTTATACAGATCTTCTATTATTATTATTATTATTATTATTATTATTATTATTATTATTATTATTATTATTATTATTATTATTATTATTATATCATTATCGTCGTCATTATTATCTCCTTTATGCAGGGTATTCACACTTATATACCTGAAACAAACCATGTTTCTAGGGTATACAGTGTCGCAGCTATTCTGCGCGTGCTGTTACTGGTGCATACAACGCTGTCTTCAATATCAGACTCTTTCGTCCTTCTACATTAGCACTTTGCGAAATATGTGTGCTGTGCCCAGCACAGCTGTTTTCTGTAGTTCCTTGATACCGTGCTTTCCCTCTATGCTGCTCAAGTATTTTCTGAAGGATTTTGAAACGGTTCCAGTTGCTCCTATTATTACTGGCTTCACCTTTGTTTTTACATTCCACATGAGCTCTATTTCTGGTGTAAGGTCTTTATATTTTAGAATCTTCTCGGCTTCTTTCTTTATCACAGTTCTGTATTATTATTATTATTATTATTATTATTATTATTTCTCACTTTTACAGGGTGATTACAATTGTATACCTGAAACAAACCATGTTTCTAGGGTACATAATATTCCAGCTATTCTGTGGTTACAATGTACGGTAACATTACTACTACTACTACTACTACTACTACTACTATGTGATGAAAGCATTGACAAACCATTCGCTCAATATCAAATTCAATTATCGCATATACCCTCTGAATTTCGAAAAGTCGTCATGTTTGTTGTTATTTAGTACCTATGAACGGTGTTTCACGCACAGGCCCGGAAGCGTTGACGATACATTAGATTGTAGACTTCTGGGTTATGACACCATGTAGTCGTATATACATATACAAGCTTTCGACCCTGATGATAGACGCATCATAATCTTCCAAACTGTGGAATCCTATACTAGACGTCACAAACCTAAAGACCAAAATCCGAATTGCTTATGCACATAATTTTAGACAAAGAAAAGTCATGTTGTCGCTATGTTAGTCAAGCACTGCGCTATGAATACAAATTTTGAAGTGGAAGTATTGCACTGTTCATTCTTAATCATGACTTTAGACAGGCATGAGTGGTCAGCTTCGGGTCCCGCCCGCTTTACTCCCTCGGCAAGAGCCCACAGTATCTATTGGATAAAAGACCATGTGGACCTCTGAACCGGTCTGAACTCTGTGGAGAAGAGAGAAATTTCTGCCTCTGCGTACTGTCGAACCGTGATACCTCTGTCGTTCAATTAGCAGCCTGATCACTACACGTACTGAGCTATCCGCCTTACTAATTTCTGCTTATACCTGTGATTTATTTCCGTACCGATTTTGACACGCAAGAGCGTAAAAGATGACAATAGTAAAGGCTGAATTACACGCCCCAGCCACTTTGATTCCGTAAACAGAAACATTTAAATTCAGGCGCCTAGGTATTACCTTCCGCAGCCTTACATATATTAAAACTCATACACACATCAACACCGGAAGAGTTTTGCTTGTAAAGGAGTGCAAATTACCTATAGGCCCGTGCAGATGGCCGGATTTGTTAATGATCAACTGCAGAGAAGCCGGGAACCCTACAGTTTTTGTTTAAACAGAGCAACTGTGTAAGACATCCTTAGACTAACTGTAAAAATTGCAGAAAGTTTAGTTTCGTTTCTGTAGAATTTTTATTCTTTGATTTGTTAAATTATTAAACACCAGACAGTTAATTATGTTAAAATTCTAAGATAGTGTAAGTGCACAACTTTGCACATCTCTGCCGGCGTCCATAAATATATTCAATATTCAGTGCTTTGTATGATGATGCGTGAGCGTTTGTTATTTACATATTTTGGTGTACTTAAAGGCGTTATCAGTAGCTCAAGTTCTACAGCGTCAAATGGCAGGATGATTAATCAGTACTGAATTGGGAAGGAAGCGTTCGGAGTCGAGTATAAGGTCCTATCCCGACATTTGTCTGAAGGGGGTGGGGAAAAACCACGAATCGTCAGTTTCCCGGTCGAGATTATACTCAGCTGGTTGGGTGCGGGGTGACAGTTCTCACCCTGCGTAGAAAAAATAAAATTATTTACCTTGCAATATGGCGGCAAGCGCAGAGGTAGCCATGACACTTTATTGGCATCCTGCGCCCCCGTCAGCTGATCCACCGAGTCGAGGAAGAGGAGCAGCGGCTGCTGCTGGCTAGCGTAAGTTAGCAAGTGTTTGAAGTGGGCCGTTAGGGGTACGAGGTCCACGGGGATGTCCTCGAAAGGCAGCATGAAGTTGTACGAAATCTGTAGAGAGCAGATTGTGTTGTCTACAAATTAAAAAAATTCAGGTGCTTAAATTGGATTGGTAAGAAATTCAAGGGCGAAAAAGGAGGAACAAAGGATGACTAATTATTCCGCCCCTAGCAATATTACTTAGGTGATCATTAATTTACTGTCTTATGGGGGTTGCACCATCTTGCTGGAAGAACTCGAATTCCTTACCCTCTTCACTTATATTTTCAATAGCTGGTGCAATAATATGACCAAAGTGTTTTTATGAACTTCTATCTTAAAATGAAGAGGGTCAGAGTTTTCTTGATGTAATTACACCACGCCATACTCCAGCGTTAGTATCACATAGTGGAATATCGTGTAGAAATCTGGGATTACGTGCTGACCGGTATCTCTTATTTTGCTTGTGTGCGTGGCCGTTTATATAACATTATGCCTTATGTCTAAAATAAGTTGGCAATGGAGCGTCTTCACTATCACACGTTACTTCACAGAACCAGTTACTAAACCGTACATTCGCAATACAGTCTGCTCTGTTTTTTTTTTTTGCACAAATGTGCGCGTTTAGCTCCCTCTTTAAAACGAATTCTCTGTAAAATTATCAGCCTAGTTAAGCAGGTTTCTGTACGGAATTATCAGGAAATTCCAGTCAATGAAAGAATGAACGCTTCTATTCCTACCAGATACACTTCCTCCATGCGTACTCTTCACCACCTCCAACATTTGTCACTCTATTAAGATTTCGTTTAGTCTGTCTCTCGCTTTGCATTATCTGTTCTTCTATTTATGTGAAAGGTTGGGAAGGTGTGAAGTTTAGGTGTGGTTGTTGAGCAGGTTGCCGTACTGAAACTACAGCATCCGTATTCATTCCTTCATTATCCCTAGTGTACCTGCTGGCAGATGGACACCAAGGTTGGGGTAAGGGCGCTGCTATCCGGCGTGGTACCCAGGAACCTGATGATGTTGATTGGTTTGGAACCTTCGAACCATTCTGTGGATGCCAGTCCTGCTGAGTTCGCCAGGAGTGACGTCTTACCGCACCCGCCTTCCCCATACAAAACCATTGGCTTCTCGCAGTCACTTAACATGTGATTCTTAATGCGCTCCAGTTCGGCCTCCCGCCCGTAGAACACCTGCAATAGTACGTTTGTCTTGTGTTATTTCTTTCGGGCACAAGAAACGGCCAGAACACTTCAATCCATTGCCGATGGAGCTATAGACATTTATACATTTTTTTTCTTAAAGACAGGAATATCATGAACTATCAGAACACGTGAAAACTCTTTGGTTACGACAAACAGAAGGAACAAAAGACACGAGATCATATTGTCACCTTGACAGAGTTATTGCAGGCGTGGAGGTGCTGCAGTATCTCCGTCACGATTTGCCCCTGTGCACTGGAGTCTTCCTTCCGCATGGCTCGGTCCACCAGTTTTGTGATATTCTTGTAGAAGTGCGTGATGAAATGCTGCAGGTACTCCTCATGGGTCTCAGTATCCAGACCTTCACGCCCAATCCACTCCACTGTGTACCTGCAGGCTCGTGCGAGGAAGAAAGGACGATGATTCTAAGTAGCCTACCATTTGTTTTAGAATTCAAATTTCTGCATTTTACCCACAATTCTGTCGTTATTCTAGCATTGTGTTTGTTAGGAATATTTCCGAAGCATAACAAACAGAAATTTAAACTATAAACGGCAGTAGGCAATGTTGCAGTGCCATAACACCCCAATAGGTTGCAGCACTGCTCATTGGATGTTGTTATTCTATCAGTTTCAGTGCCTAGTCTACCTTTCCTAGTTTCGTATTTAGGACGAAATTTGTTTTCATAGGCAATAAATATTGCGCACTAGAAATTTTTCTATGAATGTTGTGCTCCAAATCAGTAATAATAAAGCTAACCACTTCAACTACCGTGTAAATTTCTCCGAGCTATACACTAGTTCTCTGAATAAATAGCATTAACCTTTGTCTTCGTATTTATGTCGCTGTGTTTTCTGTGAGATAGAAACTAACTTTTTTATACTCAGGCACATGTACTTCATATGTTTATATTTTATGCTCTTTTTGTGTTTAGATTAAAGTTCAAATTGCAAATAACAAAACTGATTTTAATGAACTTAAAAAGATCGAGTAATCCTCCCTCTCCTGTGGAGTCAGACAACTTATTACTGTCTTACTGCACTGTAATCTAACTCAGTCCCATCCACCCCGCAGTTTACTATATACCGTCAAATTAAAGGGTGACCAGTGAAAAAGAATTGCGAAATACAGCTCTATTCTTTCACAAAGAAGTAATCAGTCACAGCCAACTTCTCTTTTAGTTCTTTTATTTTTGAGCCAACAAGGTTTCGTCTTTATGAAGCCTGTTGACCATGAAACGCTGTCAAGGCTTACAGGGTGGGTAAGAAAACCTCTTCACCACACGGAAGAGGACGCAGTTTGACCACGTGGTAGTAATACCTTATACGCAAGCCTACTATAAAATTGCACCGACACATAAAAAAAGTCTGTGCATTCTTTGGGAAAAAGAAAAACTGAAGATTCACAGAGAAAGCATTCCTGGGAGTCTAATACATAACGATAGTGAAAACAAGATCGTATAAAATTCATCACTGTGGAATACTGACACTATCACAGCACAATTTAACAATCATTTACATCTCACTGTCGACGCTCTTCTCTTCACAGTTTTATCTGTCTTATACTTCATTTTATCTTTGTACTATTTTCATACTTTTATACAACTCTTTTATATTGTATAAAAATTTTTTATCTGTATTTGTGAAGAAGGCCTTTCCCTCCAACTATGTAGAGTTTGCTTTTTCTTGTATATTAGAACCTGATGGTGGCTTCATAAAGCCGAAGCCTTGTTAGCTCAAAAATAAAAGAACTGAAAGAGAAGTTGGCTGTGACTGATTACTTCTTTGAGAAAGAATAGATTTGTATCTTGTACTTAAACGCCAACTGGGATGATAAACATTAAGAATTGCGAAGGTTGTGTAGGAAAGGGGTTCTGGCCTCAGTTGATTCATTTTCTCTGTATTTTTCTGATATGAGTAAAACCATGAAAAACCAGTCACGATAGCAAGTATCCGGATTTGGTTTAGAGTCTGTGACCTCTGGAGTAATAACCGGGCGTGGTAACAACTGGACCCCTACTTTCAGTATCAGCAGTCCTTCTTTCGGTTGATTGCTGGTAATATGTAGCAAAGGACACACGTTTTCGTGATTTTAAGGCACATAAGATGCTTACATCTGGGTCAGGGAAAGAATAAATATGAGTGATGCGTCTTCAAAGCAGCTGCCTGCCCCCACGCCCACACAGCTCTGCCTTAGGAGGAGGTAACAGTTTACGTAACTATGACTTGTAAATCGTGCAGCGTAAGGGTACAAGGATATAACGCATACAGAGAATTCATATGTGTGCACCTTTCCTTCCGTTCTCATGTTTAAACTCGAGAACTCGAAAATTTTGAAGAAATTTGATAAAAATTTTAGCGATTCCAGGCCACTCCAAATTCGCAATTTTTAATGCCGTACAATCGGTAATAGGAAGGTTTAGGTTGCAGGAGGAAGGAGGGGGAAGCATAACAACTCGAGGGGGGTGATCAGAGTCGACCCACAGGACTTATTTCCATGGCTTTGGTATAGTTGACACCACCTCTGTAGGTTTGTGCTCTCTATCTTGGCCGGCAGTCTTTCGTCCCTGAGGTTCGCTAGCAGCTTGCAGGCCTCAGTGTCCAAGCTCCTGTTCAGGATGTCCACAAACAGCGACGCCTTCTTCAGGTTCTGCAAGTTGATGTTATTGATGCACCGAACATACGCCAGGCAGTGGTTCTTCGTGTTCTGAACGGTCAGTATGCCATTGATCACCTCGCGCTCCGTTACTGAAATAAAATAAGAGGAGCTCCATACATCTGGCTGGGCGTCTGTGCAGTGACTGTCAGGCAAACTTCAGGGATGTCTTACCCGACATGAAGTAATTGTGCATCGTGTCTTTGTCGATCTTGCCACTGTTTGCCAAAGACAGGGCCGCCTTGCGGAGCAGTTTCTGCATTTTGCCGAGCGTGTCCCACCAGACGGCTTGGTCGTGTTGCTGCAGCTTTGGGATGCGCTGAAACAAACACTCTGTGTTTATTCATCTATATTCCTATCTGGCTACATGTCTATTTGTGCACGTGTACATGTGCTTCATTTATTTCATGTGTATATTTAATATGCAGGCCTACATAATACTTGGTTGATGATCCCTTTCTTGTGGGACATGCCGCCTTCTCGCTGGATTCCCGATGTTCGAAAGGCAATATAGTGCCCTCGTTTTCAAGGGTCTAATGGCCTGAGAAAGCATTATGTACCTTCGAAACATCTGGGACCACTTACCGAGTGAGGCGGCGCTATATTCCAGAAGAACTGAGGCTTCCATTACACCACCATAGATGTACCAAGACTCGAAAAATATGTGTTGGCTGCACAGAGTTTAATGTTCCCTCTAAGCTGCGCGGGTGCGCGGCCGCGCAGTAACTGAAATGTTCCCGCGCACATTGAATTGTTGCCGCGCAGCTGGAATTTTTCAATTTTCATTGTAAATATTCTTATTATGCATCTTACAAAAAAAAATCCTTTAAAGTGCCGCGCAATTGTCAAGACGTGTAAAAATTTTCTGCTCAGAGCAGCAGCAGGTCCCTGCAGCTGTGGAAAAAATGAGAGGAAACGATGACAGAGTTTATTAACGACAGTGTTCCTATTCGAGACTGTTTTTAATAGTAAAATTCTTAGAGCATAATGAATAGGAAAGGGTGTCGAAGAAGTTGGACTTGCTTAATTTTAGGTACTCTTAGACATTTGGCTAGCAGGTGTGCAGGGGGCCGGGAAACCTTAGATTAGTTGGTTTTCAAAATGAGATTTGAACTTGGGACTACATAATACGAGGCAGGAGTGCGACCAAGTTAACTGCGGCGTTTGATGAGTTTTAATATGTGTGGGTGTGTCACCTTATTGTTGAAGTTGACAAGGATGGAGGAGATAGGCTGCAGCACAGAGACGGGCGGCACCGCGTTGCTGTCCTTGCGGTACCACAGGTCCAGAAGCCCGGGATCGGCACCCGAATTTGCCAGATCGTCCCTCAGCATCTGCAGTTCCGATGACAGGATATATGTGGGAATGGGCCGGTATCCGTACTTCTGGCCCAGAAAAACCTGCAAGGCAGTTTAAATTAATTTCATACAAAGGTATTCAGAAGTTTAAATAAATTAATAAACCAAAGAACTTCAAGAATTATGTAACACTTTCAACCGTTATGATTAAATATTATGCAAGAAGGATTAGTACAAATAGACGCCTATTCCTGCTGCCAAACATCACACGTGTTACTAAGATCTAGACTATTCAATTTACTTTATATTATGATGACAATCATTGCAGCATCGCCAAATATTACAACCATTTTTAATATTTGACACAAACTCACCACAAAGTTCGGACCCATAGACAGTCGCTGACAGTTGGCTATTTCTCTCATACACAGCTCCGTGGTCATGTGATCGTCTGTCGCCTCGTCTCTTACACCCCACCTCATATCCACAACCTGAAATGTCACGATAGGATCAGCTGAAGTCAGGAAACATAAGCGGTCACAGAACCATGGCTGATGCAAGCAAAACGCTGGATGTTCAAATACGGTTTTTGATGGTTATTTAAATGTGTAATACTAATTTATGTTAATACATCCCAGCAGTGAGCATTTGTCCGCTAATTCTCATCTCCTGCAAGTCTTGCATTGGCGGAAGTTGCGCATGAATAAATGTCATTTATATTGCGCGTACTTCATTCCTTAGGCCTACTTTGATAGGCTAAGCAGTTCATTGAGGATAAGCAATCATATTGGTTTTTCCGATGAAAGTAGACATGAAGGTACACGCAGCAAAGACATCTATACAATGACGTATTTGAGAAACACACAATTACTTTTATTTGTCAAAAATAATTTCGTATAGAACGTAAAATGACGTCACAGCGTCTGATTATCATTAGCTGAATTATTTTCATAACCGACAGGCGACGTGTGCTTCGTGATTGTAAGCCACATTTTATACGTTATTCATTTTACCTCCTGCTTTAAGTATTGTATTCTTACGCGGCTTTAAGCGTAAAAGAAGATATGGAGATAATCGTAAATGTTGATACTATTTCGTATGAGCTAATTTATATTAAGAATTTTAGAATAAGCAAATATAAGAAGTTCAGCGTCGCATTTGACATAAAACAAATACACTCATAGACAATATATATGAAAGTAAATCACTATGGCATATAATCATTCCAATGTGAAATCTGTCGCTTGCCTTTTATGTAGATGGACGCTTTTAAAGAAAGCTTAGTTTTATAATTTTTTTCCAAAATTTTTTGCTCAAACGTATTCAAAATATACATTTATGGTTTTAATGTAGTTGAGATATGAGTCGGGCATTTGCGTATGCTTCTAGCGCCAGTTTTGCCTGTCGCTTATGTAAATCCGCCGATCCCAGTGGCCGCGTGGTCTAAGCCGTAGGTCTGCGGCCGAGCGCTTGCTGGGATCGTGGGTTCGAATCCCACCGGGGGCATGGATGTTTGTCTCTTGTGAGTGTTGCGTGTTGTCGGGTAGAGGTCTCTGCGACGTGCCGATCCCTCGTCCAGACGAGTCCTACCGATTGTGGTGTGTGTCTGAGTGTGATCAAGTGAAAATAAACAAACTCGACACCTACTGTGATTACGTAGACGAGGGAAGGACTACGAAACGAAACTTACATGAATCCACCAATGCTGCACATTCACATTCGTTCATCTAAGATGAGCAATATATAGCATAGAAACTGACGGCATCATTAAGCAAATCACAAAAGAAATACAAAAAATTATCAGGCATTAAGGACATTTGTTGTTAGGTACGTGAATAAATGTATTTCTTTGGCCTGTAAAGAACAGTCTAAACCTAGATATTTGTAAATTTATGCCCTTATCCATTTTCATGTGTTGTTTTAAGTGGCTACACGATATCAGCAAAGAACACTGAAATATTTACATTTGTTTTTGCTATATGTACTCGTATTTTATCTACAAACCAAAGCTGTAATACAAAAACACCTGGTCCAAATTTATGCATGTGGCCAGTGTCTAGGCACGAAGAGACACCATTAACAGGTGGCACTGGTGTCAGGTTCATGGCCACGCGTTCAAAACCAAAATGGCGTCGGTGTTCTCTTTGACTGCTGATCGGGTAATTGCCTATATTTACGGGCCTGTACTTCAGTTTCAAACTTTCCAGTCCGTTACATCCAAGCAGTAATTTCCCTTTACATACAAGATACGTGTGTTGAGAGAAACTGCATGTTGTGCACGCCCATTGCCGTAATGCAGTCCCTTAGAATAAATCAAAAGAAAGTTTGTACCAGGCTGCTACATCCCCATGGTACCAATCAATAGCGCAACCACATACTGCAATATGAGGAGTTTGTCTGACATCTGTTTGAAGCAAATCAGCTGCAGGTAACTTGCAAGGGGTCGATATATTACTTTAATCAAGGGCGCAGCCCGGGGGGGGGGGCGCTGCCGGGCTGCAGCCCCCCCAAACCCCCCAAACCTGAAATTTAATAAACACAGATTTTGTAGATATTATGATACCAAAAACTTTTACGTGATTTCCCCTTCATCCAAAATCAGCCTCTGAAATTGGCTGATGACTAGTTCTTGAGAATTTTGAAAAATAAATTGATGATATTTAAAAAGCAAGAAGCTAGTACACTGTGATTGAGTAATGGAACATGTAGTTATGTATGTGTGTATATGAATGCAGTTGCAGACAGTTTTATGCTGTACTTATTACCTGATTTTTATAACAAAATATTTTCAAAATCAAAAATCTAGTATAAATAGCCTCATGGTCAGCCCCCCCCCCACCCCCCGCCAAAGAAAAATTCTGGGTGCGCGCCTGACATTAATTGCTACTCATTCCATTGTATAGCATTTTTATTGCTTTTGGCACTATTTTGCTAAAATGTTTCCAGGCACAAATTCCTTGGGTCATACAAGGTTCCTGGCACCCGACTGTTTTGTGTAAGTTTTTGTCTTTCTCTGTGATATTATTTGTCGACTGTAAAAATTAACGCTTTGAGACGAAGTCGAATTCACTCTGCATCTGTGAGTCGGGGCCGGGAGTATATTTTGTTGCACATCAATACAAAACTTGTGTAAGATTTTTAGCCGGTCCACCCTTGCTGCGGGGCCCGAAGAAATTTCTTCGCCGGGGCCGGAACCCACTCTCGGCCGCCCTGATATGAAGTGACCAGTATGTACAGCACAAATAGAAGAAACAACTGAAAACCCCAGATTAAGTAACATCTTGTATGGGAGATGGTAAAATTGTTATGCAAATTGGCTGTTTAGTGAATTTTACTGGTAATAATGTCTTACCTGAAATTCCAGTCCGTGTTTCTCCCGGCAGTAGTCTTTCAGTTTGGGATAGCACTGAGCCATAAGTGTGTTTCTCTCCATTGTTGTGTCTGAAAAAAGGGTGAAACACGTAACGACGTATAGATAGGTAGATATGTGAAGACGTTTCGAGGAAACTGCTGCGTTCATTATCAGGGTAAACAAATTCTCTGAAATGAGATCTGTGCGCTTTTGGAATTTTATGCAGCGTAGTTTATTACCGACGTTTCGGGACAACCTATTGGTCCCATCTTCAAGGGCCAAACATTCCAAGAATAAGACTGCTTGACCCTTGCAAATAGGACCGATAGGTTGTCGGAAACGTCAATAAGAAAGTACCATTCTACGCTGCGTAAAATTCCAAAAGGGCGCAGATCTCATTCACTACGCGGCGGAAGCCTGAAATCACGCAAATCGTCTGACTCTGCGATGTATATCTACATAATATTGCATCCCAGAAGACAGCGTTCATCATAACAGTCATCCTTCATGTGAAACTCAAATCGCATTCAACAATGTATTTGTCTTCATGTATCTGCAAACTCATTCCAGGGAAGAAAATGGCTGGAGCGTGACGTTGACCACTCACCTCCGCCTAGTGCTGAGGTTGAGACTAAGTGGAGCTCTACCTTTACTCCCCCCTGCACCTTCATGGCAAGAATGAGAAAACTTTACTTTTTTGCCTGTAAAATTATGCGACTTGCGTGACGAATTTTAGTTTAGGAAAAATTACAATTCCCTCACAACGTGACATCGTTACGTTTTTAAAGACGTAGTGCATAGTTTTCACTTTTGCCCCTTGGCAACACTGATGGATTTAAATAGTCTTCATAAATTTTGTTGCAGTGTTCTCTGTCAAATTTTTATAACACTCTGTCTCAGATCGGAATTTTTTTCCATAGTGAGAGGTAAACGTTACCATTTGATTCTGCATTTATAAAGCCAAAAACTTCATTTACGTATTAAAATATTAGCAACTAGACATCCCAGAATTAGTTAAATTGAAATTATAACTAAACAGCCGTTTTCTTGGAATTCGTTTTGCTATCATCTTCAATATACACTATCTTTTCTCAGATTTTACAACGAAAAATTTTGCATATATGTCTTTTTTTTTTTTTTGCCCCGTGCCACTTAGGCCTAGGTTCTGCGTAGTCTTCTAGTGTAACGTAATTTTAAATATTAAAAATTCTTTTAGGCGTTACGACTTTCTGCTGCTGTATATCGACGGAAATTAGGCTGCATGACAGGATGGTGACAGGAGCTTGGGAAATACCTGATAGTGTAAGACAAATTGTGATTTTATTGCGCTAGTGATTTTTATAATTGCTTACGAAGTGCAAGTACTGCAAATGATACTCCTTTTTACAACATTTTTTCTTCTCGATTCAGTTCTCAAAAGACAAGCGTTAACTGGAAATTATGTTTTGAATCACAACAAATGTGGGTCTTAAAGTTAATAATAGTCAAGCAATCTTAAACATGCCGAAACACGGGCCGTGCCATGCCTCAGGCCTTACTCATCCGGGCTTACACCGCAGAGAATCGGTTTTGATCCCAGGCCAGTCCATGTCGGATTTGTGATGGAGGAAGTGGCACTGGCACAGGATTCTCACCGAATATTTCAGGTTTTCCCTATCAGTATCATTCCACCAATGACCCATAGTCATTTATCGATTATCACACTGTCACGGACAGCAATTGACAGAGTCATTGAACAACACATTTAAAAAAAGTGTGTGCCGTTTGTCGAAATTAATCACAATATATAAAGAAAATAAAATATACGCGGAAGTTTCTTTAGGGCCTTTAATTAATGTGGACCTTAGAATTAAATATGCCCCTAAAATGGATTAAACTTGTACTTGGTTATACTCGCATGTTTGATGTTTCATCAAAGTCAAATACTCGATAGTTACAACTCAATGCAACTGAGTCAGAGTAAATCAAAATTTAATGACCTGCAAAGTTTTTTTAAAATAGTTCTAGCATTCCGAGTTTGTTCGACTTCAGCCAGTTTGGACGTTGTTTCTTCTGGAAAAACTGACATGAAAACAAACAGTTGCTTTTCGAAATAATTCTCAGCCGTTTGAAACACAGGGGTAACTCCACGCACCATTTTGTCCACAGAGGGCATTTACATGTTTCGTATAACACTGAACATAACAAGCAATTATTTCGCCACATGCAATTAAAAGAATGATATATGTAATGGCATGTGGTATGTTTTCTGCGGGATAGGAACTGAATTTATAAATATTAGTTAGATAACCTACATGCTTTTGAAGGGTGCATTTCGAGAACTATCGATAAGTAGAAAGTACATCTGCTCATCCGACCTGTAAAAGTGGAACTGGTGAAGATGCGGACGATCTTCGAGCTGACGGGAGGCAGGCTCTCCAGAGAGCCCGCAAATATCAAGTCGACGGTTCTGTCGTCCATTACGTAGCCACGTATCAACTCGACTGAGCGACCCACCGTGAAGTTTCGGCAAAGGCACTGACATCGATCTGTGCTGGAGTTAAGGCGCCACGCTTTCGTAAGAGGTGATTAAATGTAAAGTTGAAGTTCTCCCTCTACACGTCATGAGGGCATATAGAGGGAAAACGGATATAGCCCCACTCATTCTTAACCTCAGTACTAGATGGAGGTGATATTTGTCATATTTGCATCCTTCAAGGGAGCCCCTGGTACTCAATGCAGTTTGAATGCCGGGTGGGCCAGTCGGCCTGTTAATGTTATTTCTAGGCCAGCCTTCGATGCAATTTTTTTTGCCTTCCCTAAACGTATGTGCTATCATAAATTCACATAGTTCGTAACCATGTAACACTTATTATGTTATGCCTATTTGATTTGTATTTGTTAGTTGGAATAGACTGGTACCAGGCGAGCACCCAGAACTTTTCTTTGGAGGGCGCCCCCCCCCGCCCTAACCGTGAGGCCATATATAATTTATGTTTGATTTAAAAATTATGTTATAAAAATCATGTAGTAAGCATAACTGAAACATCATACTGTTTGAAACTGCATTTATATACATACAAATATAACTATATGTTCCCTGACTCCATCACAGTGTCCAGTTTCATTTTTTTTAATTTTATAAATTTATTTTTCAAAATTCTAATGTACTAGTCGTCAGCCGATTTCAGTGGCTGATTTCGGCTGAAGGGGAAAACACGTAAAACTTTTGATATCGTCGTATCTACCAAACCTGTTTCTTAACTTTCGGTTTTGAGGGTTTGGGGGGCTGCAGCCGGCCAGCCCCCCTTGGGTGCGCCCTTGACTAGTATATCTTCACGTAACAAAAGTTTTACAACACTTCCCAACTGTCGGAATAATTCAATACTTGAGGTCTCCGTTCTTGTGGGGTATGGCGTTGCGTCACTGGTTGATTGGTACCCGACGTTTCGAGACCACTAGGTTCTGTCGAAACGTCTGGCTCCAATCATCCAGTGACGCAGAGTCACATGCTGGATAACTAGGATCTCGAACTTCACCGCTGCGAAAGCCTAAAAGCTCGCAATTCCATGTTTGTTGTGAATTTCTGTCGCATCTAAATGTAGCTTCTAATTTCTCGTGCGGTTTAACTGCCAAGTATGATTAGATGCTCGCAGATCGTGGTAGCGGGTTCCTTCGAAACGTTGACAAACTTTTACGAAACCATACGTTGTTAATCCCGTACACCGAATGCTGGCTTGTCCAAGTGTGATGTCTTCAGCCTTTCTAGGGTCTTTGCTAAGCCCGCGACCTGGCGCAGTTCCGTACTGAACGATATCTCTACCACAGAGCATAGCTACACATAAACACTATGCCGATGAAAAATGTGAAATGTGTGTGTTGTTGTGTACCTGAATGTGAACTGTTTTTAATTGTAATTAATGTAACACTACACGTAGGAATCTTACTGCAATGGAATTAACATGTTATTCTTATAAGTACATGGTTTCGTGTGTAAGTATGTGTATTATTTGTTATTAGAAGGGACTTCATGTACTGGATATTGGACCGTTTGTCAACGAGAGGTTAAAATTTAGTGCAGCTGTACGGCATTGTGAAATTAGTTCTGGGGAAAAGTCAGTGTCTTATCGTTTCTGCGTGTGTTGCTGTTGTCTTGAGTTAATGCTGGAATATGTGTTGCGGTTGTTTACATGTAAGCTTCATATGCAGTAGGTTGCGGTTTCGAATCTTCGTCCGGAGACTGGACATGCAATTTTTTTACTTCGTGCATATACAGATGCTAATAGTCATTACGTAGACCACGTTGACACACGTGAAAAATACCAATTTATTTTTACAGTCCGAACGTGTGACACACGTAAGTGACATAACGTGATGAAACTAACTCCATGGAGCAGAGGCCTTCTTGAGAAGCTAACAGTTTCTCAGCTAGTCAAGAAATTCCCCGCATTTCATGGAACCTGCAGGTTCATTACCGCATTCACAAGAGCCCGTCACCTGTCCCTATCCTGAGCCAGATCAATCCAGTCCATGCCCCATCGCACGCCTTGAAGATCCATTTTAGTATTATCCTGCCATCTAGCCTGGGTCTCCCAAATGGTCGCCTTCCCTCAGGTCTCCCCACCAAAATCCTGTATGCACCTCTCTTTTCCGCCATACTTGCTACATGCCCCACCCATCTCCTTCTTCTCGATTTGATTACCCGAATAATATTTGGTGATGTGTACGTGTCATTAAGTTCCTAGTTATGTAGTCTTCTCCAGTCCCATGTTGCCTTGTCCCTCTTGGGCCCAAATATCCTCCTCAGCACCCTATTCTCGAACACCCTCAGTCTTTGTTCCTCCCTCAGTGTGAGAAACCAAGTTTCACACCCATACAAAATAACAGGTAAAATTATAGTTCTGTATACCCTAATCTTCGTGTTTTTGGATAGCAACCTGGAAGACAAAAGATTCTGCACCATATGATAGCAAGCATTCCCTGACTTCAATGTGCTCTTAATTTCTTTATGAATGGAGTTTCGATACATTAGGGTTGTTCTCAAATGTTTGGATTCTTCCACCCTTTCAAAGTATTTACTATCTGTCTTTATGTTGTGATTTTGTCCTGCATTCTGATTTCAGGATAAAACAAATAGAAACCAAATATTGACTATTGCTCCTCCTCTCAGGTGGCTCTCCAGGCATATTGTAAGGAACTCTTATCCACCATATAAAGAAAAATATATTCCCACACTGCTGATAAATGCTTGAACACACACATAACGTCATAATCAAGTATAGAAAGTGTAGCATAGTTTTTTCACCAGATAGTTCTTTCTAACACCTGAAAGAAGTGGACATGTGTTCCATCTTTAATGTACCATATCCTAGCAACAGCACTACAGTGGGGAGGGTGATTGGTATTGTTTGCATGTGGTTTTCTTGCAGTGATACACTATGTGCCTACTTTTCGAAACAGTACGAAACCCACAATTTTTCCAGAGTTGTCTCTCCAAGTGGAAAAATTTTTGTGTGCACCTTTTTCCCCCATTACGCACCATTTTAAAGGAACAGTTGGGTGGGTGGATGGACACTTGTCCATATTACATATGTAAGTATTAGTTTTGCTTTGATTTTAGACTTTTCAGTCAGTGTTAGTTTGTTCAGATTAGTGGGATAGAGTAGTCCCACAGAGGATGGTGCTGATGGCACTCAAGGCGTTCCTGTTTCTGCCAACTTTTATTTTCTCCTACAGCCCCGCCTCTCTTCTTTCAGCAAGGCCAAGCCCAAAGTGCTTGTTGTTAGCAGTTGTTTTCATATGGTTATCACTGGCAAGATTTTGGCAAACAGAATGGCAAAATGACCATAAGGTAGTACAGGGAAGCATGCTTGAAGGGAAAGTTAAAAACTCAAGATGTGAAAGGACTTCTTTTTATGGCATCTGTGTAGCATAGTAAGTTTTGTGACAAGGTTAGTGCCACAGTGGTGGGGACCAGTAACTGTTTGTAGAGTTTTATCTGTGGGTTCTGGTTGTGATGAGGTGAAGTTACCATCTCTGAAAGTATATATCAGTATGTGTGGCTGATATTTGTGTTTTTTGGTGTGACTGTTGTATGTAGTTCAGCTGGGCGTAACATCAGTAGTCACTCATGACTAGTCTGAAGATGGCACCACCGCAGTCAGCAGGTTCAAGTGACCCGCTGACTCAGATGAACAAGTACCGATCTTACGTAACCATCTTGGCAGATTCCAGTGCCAAGGATGAGATAAAAGTGAAGGCTGCTCAAGAACTCAGCGAAAATTTTGAGGCAAGTACAGAAAATATGTTGGGATCTCATAGCGAAGAGTGTTAACATCCAACTGTGTGGTACACAATACCATGTAATTTGATAGATAGGTACCTACATTTGGGAGGAATCTGGAGGCAGTAGGTTCCTCCCAAATGTTTGTTCCTGTCTTCCAAAGTGGATGACATCACATTCCAGAAGGCTGTAACATGCAAGAAGGAGTTTGGAGACTCATTTTTATGTATGTTGTTTCTTTTTGTATGTTGGTTAAGCTCCATTTTACATCACATTGCATGTCATTTATCATAACTTGCAGGTGATAATAAAGTCTCCACAGTACCCAGCATTTTTGGATCATTTCATGAAAATATTCCTCAAGATCTTGCAGGAAGGGGAGCCTCACTTCATAGCTGAGTATAACATCCAGGTAAGCACAACTGCATACCATGACTGTGTTTGTTAAGTGTGTTTACTGTGCTAGTTGTGTTGAAGTGTTAAAGAATGAAATAATACTTATGCTTATATCCTTGAACACAGGTGAAAGAATGTTCTTATTTTTTTTTGTTTCTGGTAAATTTGATCTGTGTTTTAGATAAATTTGCTTGTACCAGACATATGGTGTCATTAAGGCTGGTATGTGACACTGTGTAGTCTGATAAAGAGTTACCAGCGTTTCAGAGGAACCATCAGGGGAGTCTAACCAACACAGTGTCACATCCCAGTCTTCATATTCAGTTCCATGAGAAGAACCTTAGTCTTGATTATGGCGTTGCCAAGATTGTAGTCTTTTGTCATGTGATGCATTGTACTCTGATAAGTTACTGTTATTATAGAGGTATATACTGCTCCATCCTCAGTGTTGAAATGACACCTTGATTCTATAGAGCTGTACCTTTAGTTCCGCTATATGCCTTCCTGGCCTGCACAGGGACAACTTTACCTTTTTATCATGAAGACTGGAGGTGAATGGAAGTGTAGCATGACATGTTTTAACCTCAGAAGTCAGTTGAAGTGGCTGGTCACCTTCGTATGCTCCTCCACCGTTGGGTCCGGGGAAATAACTGCTGCTGTCCGTTGGATAGGAAGCCGGATGGATCACAAAACTAGTGGGGGTGCTATGGATAAGAGAAAAATATGTACCCCTATCCAGTCACCTGGTCATCCAATCTATAGCTTAGCTACTGTATTGAGTCAGCTATGCTGGCTGTGTTAGATAAAGCATTGTTAAATATATTAAGAAACAAAGCAGTTATTGACATTCTGTATGTGAAATTGGTTACTGATAGTGATTGGATTCATGTGACTCTTTCATGCACTAAAGCAGAGTGTTAGTATAAAGGATGTCATTGTGAATTGTTGCAGCAAGTGCGCAAGTTGATTCTGGAGATGATTCCACGCCTCCCAACCAATGATCTGCTGCGTCCATATGTAAAACCAATCTTGACACTAATGCTGAAGCTTCTGCAGATAGATAATGAAGAGAATGTGCAAGTGTGTGTCAGGATCATTATTGAGCTGCACAAGCAGTATCGGCCAGCATTCAATCCTGAGGTACAAGATGTACGCTGCCTTTGTTGTCTGGTTTCTTTCAGTGCCTTTCATAGTACAGGTTTCAGTTGGCATAGTAGTGGATTAAACTTTTGTTGTCCAGTTCATATGGCCTGACATTTATAAAATGCCAAGACTCTTATATTGAGCTGGAACCTGATTCTCCAAAAGCCTAATTGAATCTGACAGAGGATCCTCTTTGAATTGATGTGATTGAATATTTAAAAATTTGGAATTATAAGGTGCAAACTGTGTGCACTCAGGTTTGCATTGCAACTTTACAGTTTTGTTAACTTGAAAATCATTAGAATTGTAGGATTTCATTGAATATTAAATTGGAATATGATTTTGAATAGACTGAGCCTGATACAGGACCAGAAAGGGTTAAAAACAGCATCTTTTTGCTTTTTTAGAAGCCTTTGTAGGTATCTCTTTTTTCTCTTCATTGATGTTATAGTTATTTTGGGAGGTCTTGTCACAGCTCATTCTTTTTAGGTTAGAAGGGCTTGAAATCTGCATGGGAAAGACTGGAAATGCATACAGTTTTAGTCAGAAAATCAGAAGGGAAGAAGCCACTCAGGACACTTTGGTGTAGATGGTTAAATGATATTAAAGTGGATCTTAAAGAGGATTTTATTTTAATGAAAATTGGAATATGATGACAAATTTTAATGAATGTGCCTGATCATTAAATTACATGAAGATCTGTTCCAGGCCTGTTACAGACACCTGCTCTGTATTACTCTGACTAGAATTCAAAAATATCTTATATGAAGTCTCAATTTTTCCAGATCCAGCACTTGATGCAGTTTGTGAGGACAGTTTACCAGGAATTACCAAATCACATGTCAAAGATCTTTGAGCCAAGACCAACACTAAGAGTGAAGGACCTGTCTGAGATCAACATAGAAGCCTTATTGACTGAGACATATACAATCACAACCATTCAGAGTGAGAAGAAAACAGCTGATGGCACTATGATATCAGTAAGCTGATTGTGTTGGCCATAGATACACCCAGTGCTTTTTCATTTTGGCCAATTGGGATACAGTACTTATTTATATTTCTTCTTGTCCCATTGGGTGTTCTTATTAACTAACTAGTTAGTTAATTAATTACTTAATATTGGGTTAGGTTGGGTTATGTCAGGTTGGGCTGGGTTAGGCTAGATTAGGTTACACGAGGTTGGGATAGGTTAGGTTATGTTAGGTTATATTAGTTAGGTTAGGTTAGTAATTTATTATTCTTTCATTTTTTAATTAATTAAGTAATTTTGTTACTATGTTTGTAAAATCTCTGTAAAACAGCCACCGTTATTTTGCCACATTTTTATCCACGTTAAGTTTAAACTTTTTGTACTGAAATATGTCAGGTGGAGGACAGAGAAGGTGTTGCAACCAGACATGATTTTGCTGTTAATTTAATGTGCATTTTAGGAGCAAACATTCTCTTTTTCGTCTGATTGTTTCTACTTGCTTTTCCATTAATCCTGACTTAACCATTGAAACTGCTTTCAGTACAATCTGATTCCGAAAGGTGTGTTATCCTTGAAGGTTCTGCAGGAACTGCCAATTATGGTGGTGCTAATGTTCCAAATGTACAAACAAAATGTGCAACAGGATGTAATCGATTACATCCCCCTTGTTATGACAACAATCACACTCCAGCCATCACCTCAACAGAGGTAAGCTTGGCACATTTTGCCTTAGTGATGGTACAGCAAGTTTCAGGAGTTTCTGCTATGAAACAGCAACTAATTTTATTTTCTCTCACCCAAGTACACCATTTCTTTTGGATGGTTTACATGTTGGGAATTGGTCATGCTTGTGTTTTATCTGTTGCCGATAATCTTACTGTGGCTGTTATGGCAGGATAAATATTTCTGTGCTGGCTGTGACTTGCTGTATAGCAAACTGATAGCAGTGAACTGTGACAGGGATTTCACAGCACATATGTTTGGAAACTTTTATGGTTCCTGTGATTTTGATGCTGTTATGGTCTTGACATCTGACTTTGTGTGTTTTGTGTAGAGGTAATTTTCACATGTACTGAGACAGTGAAAGTTATTTGAATGTATGGTGTGAGCACTGAAGATAATTTCAAAGATAAAATAAGGTGTTTGAAGCAAGACTGAAGGCCTGCTTACATGATGCATCGATTTGTATTTCTGTGAACATATTAGTATTATCATTGTTACTTTATTTTATTTTTGTAGTGAATGTATCACCTACACACAAATTCTGTGCACGTGAAATATGTGGGACATAATGTACCATCACCACATTGGTTTATTAGTTATTGTCATGAAATGAAAGTTAAAATGTTCATATGGTCACCCTGTTCTACTAAAATAAGCAGCCTTAAGCAATGCTGCATATTTTTACATGAACTAGTATCCCATATCATTTCATGACAAACGTGGCACTAGTGTCCTCCCACCTTGTGTTGGAGTTCAAAGTAGTACTAAGACTGTTATGGATGTTACAGTGATGAAGTGTGTGAAACATTAGATGAAGATTCATGATTGGTGTGACTTGTGTCCTTTTGCAGGGCAAACCCAGCCTTCAACAAGGAGGTGTTTGTGGACTTAATGGCAGCACAGATCAAAACTCTGTCTTTCCTAGCTTACATTGTCCGCATGTATCAAGAGATGGTTGCCCAGCATTCGAACTTAATGGTGAAGGGCCTGCTGGGAATGTTGACAATCTGCCCTATGGAGGTGACCCACCTGCGCAAGGAGCTGCTTATTGCTTCCCGACACATCCTTGCAACTGACTTGCGTGTCAGTGAGTATTGTCATGAAACTCATGTCAAGTGATATTGGTCATCTCATATGAGTCTTTGTGGTCCATGTTTTCAAAGCTTTTGCCATATCTCAATGTTATCTCTGTCTGCCTTGCTATGGGACCAAAGAACTGTTTTATTGCATTTGCAATTTCTCTGTCACGTTACAGAGTTTGTTCCATACATGGAAAGGCTATTTGATGAGAATGTGCTACTGGGAAAGGGTTGGACCACGCATGAATCTCTGCGCCCCCTGGCATACAGCACACTTGCTGACTTGGTTCACCATGTGAGGCAGCATCTGCCATTCTCTGACCTTGCTCGTGCTGTTCATCTCTTCGCAAAAAATGTCCATGACGAGACGCTACCAACAAGGTGAGAATCGGGTTCTGTTTTACATATGTGTTCTTGTTTTCTTGCATGCTGCATATAGTCTGTAAAACTGTAGCCAAGGTAGAGTAAAGTGAAGTTTTACATGTACACACCACGAAGGGATGCAGGGAGTGAAGGTCATTACTGGAATATGACTATTGCAGTTGATGTAATTGACGTAGCTGTGCAGCTAGTCTTTCTTGTGCATGATGGGCACGCACCTGGTCAAAAAGTTTCCCATCTTACAGAACCCCAAGGTCTGTCTTCTTGTTCACAAGTGCTGAACCTTGTCCTGAGCCAGTTGAATTTGGTTCACACACTCACATTTTATTATCTCTTAAGATCCATTTTAAAGTTATGTTGGTCCCTCATAATGACATTTTGTTGTCCTGAAAATGTAAATGCTCTAGAGTAACACACAGATTGTACTAGGTGCTGGTAAGGAACTTTGGCCTAGAAGTAAATGCAAAGGAAGTGAAGTACATTTTAATGTTCCATCAACAGAGTGTAGGATTAAATCACAACACGAAAGCAGCTATTAAACTATTTGAAACTGTGGTACAGTTCAAATAATTGGCAACAGCCGAAATAAATCAGAGTGAGGTCTACATCCATAAAGAAGTTAAGAAAAGAGAACATTTGGTGAATGCTTTGTACAGTTCAGTTTATAATGTTGTGTCTTCCCATCTGCTATCTGAAAACCTAAAAATTGAGTTATATGGAACTTTGATTTTATTTGTTGTTTTGTATGGGTATGAAACTTGGTTTCATAATTGAAGAGAACACAGTTTGAGAAACAGGTGCCCAGGACAATGTACGGACCCAGAAGGGAGGGCTAATGAAATAATGTGTTGCAGTATCCAGACCATGTCCTGCAAGCTGCTGCTTAACCTGGTGGAGTGCATCAGGACCCGCAGTGAGGAAGAGAAGGGGCAGGGGCGTGAGCTGCTCATGAGAATGTTGGAGGTGTTTGTTCTCAAGTTCAAGACTATTGCCAAGCTGCAGCTGCCTGTCCTCATGAGCAAGTGGTATGTCCAAGATAGCTTGATAAAGTAACGGGCTACATGCTGGATGGATGGGGTTTAATTATCAGCAAAACCAAGGGCTTTTCCTTTCATTTCCATGATAAGTCATTGACCAACAATGCCTGTCAGGGAGAGAAGAATTGGGGATAAAATAAAATGGATCTGTGGGTAAAAGTCATGCCTGTTCACACCTTGAAGGCCTATGGGGGAGTGGAGGTCCATTTTTCCTTAAGAGTGGCACTAGATAGAAGTGAGTGGTTATCTGCATACCCTGGCCAATTTACTCTCTGGAAAAGATCCTGCAGTACTCATTGAACAGGAAACTGGGTGGGCCCCAGAAGTGCTGTATGCTCCTTGTTGCTTTGGAGAAGAGAAGACGCTCTTGACTGTGACTGGAATCAAATCATGATTCCTCAGTTGTCTGGCCTCTGGTTTAGTCACTATCCGCATCTTGTCTGTAATTATGTATGTCAAATCTTGGGCAGGGTTTGTGTGCAGAGAAATAATTTGGTATAAAATAAACGAAGTCTACAACAAACGGAAAAACTTTGACTGAAAAAATGAACACTGGGTGTAACATGTGGGACCCATCGAGAGTGGATATAGATTTTCCTCCTGGAGTCTTATCTGCAATGGGCATTGTACATTGTTTTTCCAGAGATTCAGGTAGCTAAGGATCAAGCCAGTCATTTGCGTTTGTTTACTGTCAAGGCTTAGAAAGCGTGGGCATAACTCCATGTTCCCAGTGTGCCCACGTTCCTTTGTTCTTATGCACAGGCGGCAGCTATATTTATGTATGATCTACCTAACCTTGTGAAGACCTGCATTCGCATACATGGATGCACATAGGAAAACACCCCTAGAACTTCATTATATATATATATATATGTAGGTATGTAGGAAACAAGGAAATTTAATGCATTTTTAAGACATGCTGCATGATCTCTGTTACGTTTTCCACAAAGTGCTGTTTATTTCATAATTTTATCTTTTTCTGTTCAGATAATATATCTTTCATAAACCATGTGTTAAAATTTAAATACCTACTCTGTAAGATAACAGTTAATTATGCTGTCAGTACCTAGTCTGTAAAGCATAAGTGGTTGAATGTTCAGTGAGTAATGGATTGGAAAGGATGTGGGAGGATACACCTCTTTCTTATTTGAGGTAACAGCCTGGAATTTGCTGAATCTGTATATAGCTTTTCGGTCAGTGTTGGTAAGGAGGGGATGATTGATACTGGCCTTGTGAAGTGTTTGTGTAGAGATGAACTGTTAACATACACAGTCTGACAATTATATAATGCGACTGAGGTTATAGAATAAAACTGGAACAAAAGACTTGAGTAATATCTGTATTTTATTCAAAGTACATCCCTTCTGCATCGATACAGCAAGTGGCACGATCTAGCAAAGACTGGAACGACCTCTGCACGTCTTCTTGTGGTATGGCCCGAAGACTTGATGTCACAGCTCCTTGGATGTCTTGAACATCTTCAAAGAGGCGCCCTTTCAATGGTAACTTCAGTTTGGGGAACAGAAAATAATCACAGGGGGATACATAAGGGGAGTAGGGTGGATGATTGAGCACGCGCATTTGTTTTCGGGCTAAGAATTCTTGTACAGCAACTGCCTGGTGAACCAGTGCATTGTCGTGAAGAAGAAACTAACTGCCTGGTGCTGAGTACTCGGGCCGGACACGGCGAATCCTCTTCCATAGGCGTTCCAGAACACTCAAATAAAAACTTCCAGTGACAGTTTGTACCTCCAGGGACAAACTCGTGGTGAATAATTCCCTTGCTGTCATAGAAACACACAAGCATTATCTTCACTTTTGACTTTTGAAGACAAACTTTTTTTGCCTTTTGGTGATGCTGGTGACTTTCATTCAGCACTTTGGCGTTCAGTTGTGAGATCATAGCAAAAACACCAAGTTTCATCCTCTGCTACAATTGAATTCAAGAAATTTTTATTTCTACAAGCAGTTTTAATTATGTCTTTTGCGTACTGAACACGCTTGTGTCTTTGATCATCAGACAATGAATGCGGCACAAACTGGGAAGTGACCTTTCTCTTGCTCAAGTCTTCCACTAAGATTTGATGTATCGTCTCCCTGTTAACACCAAACTCATCAGCCATCATTCTCACAGTCGCACAACGTTCTTCTTGTATTCGTTCTCTCACTTTCGCAATGAGTCCCTCATTATGAACAGAAAATGGACGCCTAGGCCTGGCTTCTTCTTCAGTCTTTTCCACACCACTTTTGAATCGTGCATACCATCTGAATATCTGTGCACGAGATAAACAATTATCCCCATACACTTGTCTTATCAATTCCACAGTCTCAGCTGCAGTTTTCCCGAGTTTAAAACGGAATTTAATGTTCGCTCTCTGCTCCAGGCCGCTACTGTGACCACGTCCTCTCCCTGCCTGCACAACATGGCACTGTATTTCCTGGCATGCTCAGCGTGGGGTGTTGCGGTGTTGCCAGATTAAAGATGAAGGTTGGGCACATGGATGGCATGCATTGCTTCATAGATGGCACTTCTATCTTGGTCAAAATAAAATCAGTCCCATTATATAATTGTCAGACTGTGTATCTACAAATTCTGCATGAATCATTTCTTTATACGTAACCAGTTACACAGTTGGCAGAAATATGGAACTTTAAAGTTGGAAAATTTAACATTGTTTGACCCTGTAAGAGTGGAAATTATGCAAACCTCATTGTCAGGCAAACATGTACTATATGGTCTTTCCAGACCTTCCTTTTAAATAAATGTTTTGGTTGCTGTTCCTTAGGATGTGACTTGTTGTCTGTTAAATACAGACAAGTGTTTCAGAGGCACCTGCTGCCTGGCACATGGAAGGCACAGGTTTCTCCAAAATGTTGGCTCCTATCTTCCAAACTACTTGGTGTCACATTCCAGAAGACCATAATCTTGATATAACTGCCTGTGTGAATCTCAGATGTCATATAAATGTCTTCTGTTTACACAATTGGCAAAGCTCAGAGGAAGGTTAGTGCAGCAGTAAAAAAAAGAAATATCTGTTGTAGTAAACCACAGTTGTCTACGACAGCAGCTGCAACTGCTGGCACCGTGCCAGCTCCAACCACACCTCTGGTGGTCACTCCGACAACCCCTACAACTCCTATCCCAAATGGAGTGGACCAAGTGAAGACTGAGGACACAAAACAGACACCACAGCCTCATGCCATGGCAGATGGTGAGTTGGCACTTTTTGTGTAGGTGTGTGTATATAGTCTATTGAACAGCATTTTTGATAGCTGAGCTTATATAATGATATGAAAATATGAATGCAATTCATTTCACTGAAGATGAAGTGTAGTAGCAGGCTTTTTATCAAGGTGTGGAAACACTTGAGTTGTGGGTTCAGTTTCAGATGTTGATACCCACCTACCAGACTGCACAATGTTGCAATCCAATCACAATCACATACTTTTCCAGCCGGCAAATGGAGTTGCCATTGTATACCCATGTAGAGAGTAGCAGCAGTGATTGCGTGTTATATCACTGTTTATGGAGATAAGATTTACAGTTTTCTGCCATTAAATAAGTCTTGTGTTGTAGTAAAACCTGGTTAAAATGAAATTGTAAAGGACCTGACTTTTCTTCGTTTTAGACAGATTTTCATGTAAGATGGGTATTTACTTCTAGATTTAAAAAAAATTCCGCCTTGCTTCACGGTCTTTGTTGTAACATTTGTGAACCACGTGTGCCTCATTCTGATGCAAATGCAGAAGTTTTGTTGCATTTCATGCTGATGTTGCACAGACATCTGTATGCTATGCATTTTGGGCCATAGATTTTCATAGGGGATGTCTGAAATCTTGCACAATTTCATCCAGTCTTTGCTCAGTCTCCATGTGTCCTGCCTGTTTCGTGCTGTCTGAAATGGAATCTGTTGTTTGAAACTGTTTCCTGTATTTATATACTTTTTTCCTGTGTGTGAAACTGGTGCATCTAGAAATTTCTGAGTTTCCAGCAACACTTCTTGTAGGAATTGTATTTAGCTTGTAACTCATAAAGAAATATGGGTTGTTTGAATGGAATGTGTGTAGTGACTGCAGATTTTGTGGTACTTTCCAATTTGGTGGTTACAGAAGAACTTCAAGCACATAGTGTGGCTAAACCCTGAAGACATTATGCATTAGGTACAGGCCACGATGTGCTGAGCACAGGTTTCATACCTGTCTGATTCTCATGTGTTTATGTCCTTTAACTCTTATTGTTTAGGAATAGAATATTTTTAAATCTGTGGGTTCTACAGACATTGCAGCTGTGTCTGAAATCTCTTAATGGTATCAGTATTGAAGGAATACAGTGATTCCTGTGCCTAGCACATTTTCCATTGTGGCAATGTGACACATTGCCAATTAGGTTAGAGTGTCATTAATATTATATTTGGAACATAGTTCATAATTTATCATTTGTGAGCAGGAGTTCCACTCCCGGTGAAAGAAGAAAGAGACAAGTCCCGGTTTGGTTTCCCCTCTTCACAAGCTAGTAACTACAGTGTGACAGACTGCCGTGGCCTTGTTAAGACTCTGGTCTGTGGTGTGAAGACCATCACATGGGGCTGTGCCTCTTGCAAGGTAAATGCCACTGTATCGTTTATTGGCATGTGATAAATGTCATTCAGTAGAACTGGTACAAAGCTGGCATTTGTTTGCAGAACAGCACTGGTGATACAGCTATCCAGAGCAAGCAGTTTCAGCCCAAGGAGACGCTTGTGTTTATCCGGCTTGTGAAGTGGGCTATGCAGGCTTTGGACATCTACACACTGAGTGTGACTCCAATTACTCCAGGCACCATATTACCAGGTGGACAGAGGACACAATCATCACAAAATGTCAGGACCAAAGAGGAGAAGGAAGTGCTGGAACACTTTGCTGGAGTTGTAAGTACACTGGTTTCTTTGTTTACCTTAAAAGAGATGCTGCATATATTCACTGTGATGCTTTAAGTGATTAATAATATCTGTTGCAGTTGTAAGGATTGATATGTGGCACACGCATATAAAAATGATAAAATTTTGGTATCAAAATATCTTGGAAAGAGACTGGTTGGAAGAACAAAAGACAGGATTGTAGGCTATGACGGTAGTGTGGTGGTGGATGTTACTTTCACATCAGAGTGAACTGTTTTTGGCACTTTTAGTATCTTTTGAGTTCATAGGAAATTCATGCCCCAGATAGTAACTGAGTTACCTTAGTCAATGAGACAATAATCCAGCATTTTGTGAGTTAGTGATCCTGTCAGTACATCAGGTAATTAGTTGGAAGATGACTAAGTTAGCCATCGAGTGAGTCAGTCAAAAGGGGGCAGTGATTACACAGTCCATCGATTGGTCACCTGAATGGGCAGTTATGTTGTCGGTAAGTTATACTGTCTGTCAGTGAGTTTTAGTGTTGATCAGTGAATGAGTAAGTTAGACAATTCTCCATGTAATTTATCTACATCTGTTCCATTTTTGTAGGATTGAGTTGGAAACAAGCAGTCTAATCCCAGTTGTGCACAAGACAAGTGTGGTTGTGTGATCTGTGTTTTATGTGCACACTGCAGTTGGCTATACATTCATCCCTAGCTTTTCGCGGGTTTGTACATTACAGTTTTGCAAATATGTAGTATCACACCAAGGATAAAATACGTCACTTGGACGCTTCAGTGGATAGGAGGATGAAAATGGTTCCACAGCCTGAACAGATCTTCAAGCAATACAGCATGATGTTCAGGGACTTGTAGTGGGGGAGGTGGCTCCCTGTGACAATGTTTCTTCAAAGAAAAGAAAAATACTAAAAAAATACTAAAACACTGTTTGGGGGGGCGGGGGCAGCCAGTTATTTATGGATTTTGCCTTTCGCAGTGGGCATTGAAGTGTAACCCACACAAGAAGCGAGGGATGACTGTGTACACTGTGTTGTCCATGACATGTACAGTCCTGTGCCATGACATTTCTTGTGTGGGTACATGTGATGTAAGGAGAAGTCCTTCAGACTAAAGTCTGTGTAATTCAACATTAATTTCATTACCATCATGTACTTCAATTTTGTACTTTTCAGTTCTCAATGATGAATCCGCAGACTTTCCAGGAGATATTCTCCACCACAATTGATTATATGGTGGATCGTATCTACCGCAACTTTACGCTGCAGATAGTTGGCAACTCATTCCTATCAAATCCAACAACATCACCAATCTTTGCTACTGTGCTTGTGGAATACCTGCTAGAACGGATGGAGGAGATGGGAGGCAATGTGGAACGCAGTAACCTGTACCTGAAACTGTTCAAACTGGTGTTTGGGAGTGTCAGCTTGTTCCCTGCTGAGAATGAACACATGCTTCGTCCACACCTTCACCAGATTGTTAACAGGTTCAAGACTTGTCCATTCCACGTTTACTATGTAACACGCAGACTTTGCAGATTTCAGGTTCTGGAATGTTAGCCAGTGTGGCATGGTAGGTAGGTGCCACTGTTTTGGAGGAACATAACTGTTTCCACCTTCAGGATAGAAGCTGAAGATGAAGGCAGCAGATTTCTCCAGAACAGCAATACCTGCGAAACCAGACAGCACAATGCCACATCACTGATGACTGCTATCATAATTCTATTAAATTTTTTTGTTAACACATTATTTATATATGTACCTGTCTTGTCTCTATCTGCATGCCCACCTACCTGTTTTTAGGCACATTCATAAAACATTGTGACAAGCTACTGTTAGCTTTGTTGTGTACATTTGTGTGTCTCTCCACACAGATCAACTCAGCCCCATTCCACAGATTTTTGAGAAATTAATGCTATGTAGACAGATAATTGCTGCTTATTGTCAGAATTACACAAAGCATAAATACTGTGGGAATAATGCAGAGTTTTAATTTTCAAGCCTGTGATGCATATAATAACCACCGTACTTTAAATTGCTAAAGCTGATCTGTAGACTCCTTTGGTGAGTGTCTTGTCTGCTTGCCTTGCAGGTCTATGGAACTGGCAATGAGCGCAAAGGAGCCATACAATTACTTCTTACTTCTGCGTGCATTGTTCCGGTCTATTGGTGGAGGTAGCCATGACCTTTTGTACCAGGAGTTTCTCCCATTGTTGCCAAGCCTGTTGCAAGGTAATACACACACACACACTCTCTCTCTCGCGCTGTCTCTCCCCCCCCCCCCCTTCTGTGTGTGAATTGCATACTTCTGTCTCTTTTTAGGTGTTACATAAACATTCCATTTTGTGTTGCTACTTTTAAATGTGTTTTCATCCCTGTGGATCACCTGTATATGTTACTCCCCCCAGTTGTCTGTATGCATATACAACTCAAAAACTACTGAACAGATTTTCATGAAATTTGATATTGGCAGTTCAAGTAATGTATGTTGCCTCTTCTAATTATCATCAGAATTTGATAAGAACACTAGACACTTACCGTGATGACATGCAGGCCTTTGTGCGTGCATCCTGAGTGTAACCTGCTAAATATTTTTGAGAATGAAAAATGTTTGCGACAAAATTTGTGGAGAAAACACTCTTTTATGTCCTGTATACTCTTTCAAGAAGTGTTATAGTTTGTGAGGTAATTGAAGAAAAGGGAAGGAATACACCATAACTGTTACACTGTGCATACATTTCTTAACTTGTTAACTTTATTATTACATTGTATGGTTTGTTATATCCAAGAAAGTACTGGATTATGAACGTTAATCTTGTGGAGCAAGGTACTTACAACATACATTTGCACAGCATGGTCATTTGGAATATGTAATTTCATTTATTTTGTATTTCGTGGGAACACTAAGCACTGTTGTGATTTGTTCAGGCCTGAACAGCCTCCAGAGTGGCCTGCACAAGCAACACATGAAGGACCTGTTTGTAGAACTGTGTCTCACTGTACCTGTTCGATTAAGCTCTCTGCTGCCCTACTTGCCAATGCTGATGGACCCATTGGTATCAGCCTTAAATGGGTCCCCGACCCTTATCAGCCAGGTAAACCTTCTGTGTGTTCAGTTGAAGTTAGACTTCAAAGATGAGGACTTGGGTAAGATTTGAAGCTTTTACAGCACATAAATTCACAACAATTGTCTTGGGCCATCATCTGCTTCAGTTTTAGTTTTATGTTTATGTATGTAGGAACTCCTCCTTTTCTGAACTTCTTATTAAATTTTGAATCTGGATGCTCAGTAACAGATCTAATTTGCTTTGTACTAGAGAACAAGTGATGCATAATAGCTTAGTAAATGTATGTGAACACTGGGGGTTTATTCCATGCAGTAACATTACAGATTGTGCCCTAATTGTTTCTGTGACATTCTTTGTGTATCTGTAAAAACTTACTGAGGGTAAACAGCCAGTCTGCAGCTGAATTCTCAGTTCCATTTGGTACTGCTAAGAGTTTCTAACCCTGATCAAAATATCAGTATGATGGCTTGATGCCTTCCTTCAAATCTGAATAGTATGTCCTGTTATTGTGGTAACAGGGCCTGCGCACGCTAGAACTCTGTGTTGATAACCTGCAGCCTGATTTCCTGTATGAGCACATTCAACCTGTTCGAGCAGATCTCATGCAGGCATTGTGGCGCACTGTGCACAATCCATCTGACCAGGTGGCACATGTGGCATTCAGGTATGCAGATATACTCATCCATCTCAAGCAGTCAGATACATGCGTCGTAGTCTCCAGTTAAAATTTCTGTGTGCCACAAGAGATTTGAGAATTGAAAATCTCGTGGTTATGGCCAATAAGATCACTATCTTCTGAGTTGTGATGCCATTTAGTTAGGTAAGGTGGGTGCCTGTGTTTTAGAAGAACTTGTTGGCCTCCATCTTGATGGTGGAAGTGCATATTCCTGCAAACATTTGGCACATGTCTGCAAAATTTCATAGCTTGACGTGAACACCAAGCTTACAGAAACATAACAGTGAGTGAATTACTCCATTGTATTTCATTGTACAGGTATTGTCAGACAGTGGCTGGAGAGTAGCTTTACCAAGGAATCCAACAGACCAGTTTTTGTTTACCTGATAACAGAAATAGAGGCATGTTTCATTGATTTTAAAGTCTGGTACACTGTGCAAAGCTCAGATGCTTAGTTTCAAAGAACGTAGTGGGAGGTTTGGATCTGTGAATTGTGCCCTCGAGCTCAGCGTCATCAACAAAATGAACATGGAATATTTCCATTAGAGCAAAATTTCAGAAAATGCAATATCATTACACACAGTGAGGAGGTTACATGACTTGGCTGGACAGAATGACAAAGATTCAAGTCTTCTGTGATGTTGTGCTGTGTTGTTGGGCAAGTAGTTCTTACTCTTACTATTTACCTAGTGACACAGCATCACATCCCAGAAGATGTGAATCTTCAGCAACAGTGCTGTGCAAATCTCACAGAGTGGGATAACATCAGGAGTCTAAAGTTGTGCCTTGCTTCATTTCAGGGTTCTTGGGAAGTTTGGTGGAGGTAACCGCAAGATGATGATTGAGCCCCAGAAACTGGAGTACAATGACAAGGAGGCACCTGGTCCTGCAATAATTGCATATTTCCAGGAGCATTCTAAACCAATAGACTTCCCTGTGGAGAAGGTGAAGTATTGATGTTATTATGTCCAGCTGTGATTCACACATTATCACTTGGCAGGACAGACTGGAGGTAGTCTGATGAGGAACAATTAAGCTTTATGTGTAGGAAAAGAAATTTTTAATCCCCATTGCTGGGACTTAAACAGGAATTCTGAGATAAACTCAAAGCCTCCTTTCCCCCTGCATAGATTTGATGTTCTGCATACCCATTGTTGTGGTTATTGTTGTGGTTATTGTTGTCATTAGTATTGCTGCCACTGTCATCATTGTCATTGTTGTGATATCTTATTACTTAAATGCAGATTCTGAAGTTGTTCTATTTGTCTGATACAATCTCAAAATTTCACAGTGCCACTGTGTTAGTAATTGATGGCGTACAAACAAATTAATTCTGTGTGTGTGTGTGTGTGTGTGTGTGTGTGTGTGTGCATGTGTGTGTGTGCGCGCGTGTGTGCGCGCGCGCATGTGCATGTATGCATGCACATGTGCTCATGAGAGCATGCATGTGGACATGTGCATGTGATATTCAAACAAATACAATGCTTTGAATGCTCATAATGTTGGTGTATACAGGTTAGTGTAAGCAAAACACCCGCTTTTGCCTTCTGTAACAAGTATATGGTGGGTGCATTATCCTATGTTGTTATTTGTAGCTTCATACCATAATTTGTATGTTCCAGGTCATTGAGACAGCATTCACAGCCCTTAAGACAAGCACAACAGATCCATTCTACCGTCGTCAGTGCTGGGAAGTTATCCGCTGTTTCTTGGTAGCATCACTGAACCTCGATGATGATAAGAACACAATGCAGCAGCTGTTCTCTTACCCAAGGTATATCGCTACAATACTGGACTGTCGCAATATGTGGACATAAATGGGAAAATAACATTAAAATGGTTATTAAGGATGTAAATGTGTGAGAACATGGACTAGATTTGTCTGGCATAGGTTAGGAATACATGGTGAGCTCTTCTGTTCCTGAAAGGTAGGAAAATTTCTTGTGTAATGGAATGACTGTTACCTTCTTAAGAGGGTTCTCATCCTTGGAGTTAGTTAAGTACACTAGTGATCCGTACGATGAGATTCCGTATCATTTACCCAAAATTGCCATGCACTGCATTCTTTATAGGTTGACATATTTTCCTGACCGATGAGTTAAACATATGAAGACTGTGGTTCCTCCAGGTGGGGTCTGGTTTCAAGGGATGTGTGCAGCTTAATGCTGAGCTGCAGAGGGTCCTAGTGTTCTCCACATTTCCAAAGTTTTACCTTTGATAGAGCTGTTTGGTCTGACTAACTGACTGACTGACTGACTAACTAACTAACTAACTAACTAACTAACTAACTAACTAACTGCTTGGAGTAGAGCCCTTTCGAAGAAGCTTATAATTTTTCTGATATTCAAGAAATTCTCTACATTTTATTTAACTTGAAGGTTTGTAGCCCTACCCACAACAGCCTGCTGCTAGTTCCTGTCCTCAATCAGATGAATAAAGTCACAGCCTCACAGCCTGTTTCTTTAAAATTCATTTTAATATTATTATTGGATCAATACCTGTGTCTTCAAACTGTCTGTTTTCTTGAGATTTTTCACACCAAGACATTGTGTGCACTGCTATTCTGACCCATGTGTGCAACATTCCATCCCCATCTCATCTTGCATGATGTTGTCTGCGACCAGCGAAATTTTATGAACCAACACTAATATGCTTTTGAACTGTTTCCATCGTTTCACTTTATTTCTGCAGGGTACACCTGAGGAAGAAGGGAGTTGCTATCGAAATGTTGTGTGTGGAAATAAAGTGAGACAATTGAAACAGTTCAAAAGCATCTTAGTGTTGATTCACATGTGATACCATTGTCAAGGAATTTAAGTGTGCCAGCAAAATTTTGCTGAGATCTGACCAGAGATTGCAAGCAGGACCTTCTGAATGAGAGTCCATGGCCTTATTCTGAGACAACATGTGAACAATGCTGTGTTACACAGTACTGGAAGTAGTAACTTGGCCACTGTTTTAATAAACATGTTTAAGTTTGAAGATTACAGTTATTTATCTTTACATTATCCATGCCATTGTGTTTTTTACACTTAAACAGTGACAACAAATTTAGTCAAGTGCAACAAAGATTCGTTTTCTTATTTATGAAAACACACAGCTATGTTTTTTGGCTGTGACCAAGCCATCATCAAGCTGTACAGTGCTTGACTGAATTTGTTGTCATTGTTCATATTACAGTGTTTGTATAATTATTATTACTACTGGTATTTGACTGTTTCAGTTTTGATGATCCACATGTTAAGATCTCCCCAATTCAGGGCATTCCGTACAAGTTACCAGACAAGCAGGCCAGGGCCACTCATCAAATGGCAGTCACAGGCAAGTAGAATTGATTAACAGGGTGTCAGTAGCTTTTGCTGATAATCACAAACACTTTGAAGCAGTTAAATATTTCATTCAGTACTGTTAGTCAAGTAATGAACCATGAAGGTCACAGTCTTCAGGGATGTGCTGCCATGTAGAATGGTAGATAGCTGTCAACATTCCAGAGGAATGTGCTGCTTCCCCCTGTGGGGTAGGAGAGTTGAAATGTTGATACCAATCTGCCGAACTGTATGGCATCACACCCCAGGGTACTATTCTGCATATTGACTGTCATGAGAATGTGAAATCTTATGTAATGAACCGTATAGTATATCGAATGTTAAGAATTGTAATTCCGTGTGTCATTGAAAGATGCATCCAACATTTTGAGGAATTTGCTGCTCCAGTTTTCATTATTGTGAAGCCTCATGCTTAATGTGTGTACCAAACCATGACAGGCTTCATACGCGTCACGCTTACAAGTCATGCCTTTGTCAGAAGTAAGGGGAGGTGTTAAGGTGCTAGGGAAGATTCATGCTGCAAAAAGCCAGTCTTGAACATGTAGCTTTTGGGAGAGGATTGTAATGTGTAGATGGCAAGCTTAGAAGCTCTTTTCCAGAAGATGGAAGCGGTGGGTTGCTCTGAAGTGTCAGAAGCCTCTCCGATTATGCAGTGGTATGAACAAGATGACTGTAAACTGAAAATTGACAATTTAGCATTTAGTAAATTTATTAACCAGTTAATTGGTAAACTGACTGATTAGCCAGTAAGTTCATTCATAAAAAGTTGAAGTTGTGACTGTGGGTAATGAAGCATTGTACCATGAAGATGTATGGAGGGAGGGCTTTATAGCTCCACACATTTTAAATATCGGATACTAGATGGAGATGGTTGGTCAGTTGGGTGCGCTGACCGTTTTAACGTCGGGAAAGTGTCCGCAATACGCATTCTTAGTAGGCTGGGTTGGCCCCAGAGCCAGTCTGGACATGGTAAAGGATGTAAAATTCTTTGCCCCTGCTGGGAATTACGCCATACTTCTGTGATCATCTAGCCCATGGTGTAGTTGCTGTACTGACAGACAGATGTTCGTGATGATAATAAAAATTAAGTGATATACTGTAGGCAATAAACCTATTATTTTGATGCTATGAATGGTTAGGCTGCAAAGGAGCCAGTACAGTGACATCTTTCCTGGGGCATGCAGTCAACACACTTTAAGGCTACTGTCCATTTAGTACCATGATTGAGAATGCATGGAGCTTTACCTCCATTTACCCACTGTTCTCATGGTGCTTTGGCACAGGCATAACTTTATCTGAAGCTCATCATTATGTTTAACCGGCATGATTGGATTCATGTCATGCACTTTCTAATTTCTTGTGCACGGTTCATCTCACTGAGTGTTGTGTTCTTAGTACTGCACTATTGAGGCCAGATAAAGATTATGCGGTGGAAGACACTTGATGCTAGCCAGTCTGCCTGTTGTTGTACACCTGTCAAACCCCCTTTGGCCTATATTAACCAGTTTAAAGCACTTGTCACATGCAAAGTTTTATCTCTGCCAGCATTATATGAACAGAATGTCTTGATGATTTGATGGGAATACAGGGAAATATACTGGATGGGGAAGTGTAATGGCTTGACAATGTGGAAGATGGAGGTCCTCAATCCATAGGACTTCCTTCCATGTTTCGGTGTCATTCTGTTACATCCAAGTTACAGTGTGGCTGAGAACTACTGTGGGATTTAAATAACCTCTTTCTTTATGACATGTTAACAGTGTCCAGTATGAGAAGAGGTTCAAACTTTATATGGTGATCAGTTTAGATACAGCTATAACCAGGCAATTGGTAGAGGAATCATGTTTTTGTTTGCAGGAATGTTTGTTGCTGCAGCCATAAAGGAGTTGCGACAGTGTGTGTTGCCAACTATGGTGTTTCTTGTTAGCCACTACACAATGGTGGCAATATCACAGCAAGCAGGTCAGTCTGTTACACAGTAGTTCCAGTGTCACAGCAGACAGGTTATTCTGGTACACAGTGGTGGCAGTATTGCAGCAGATGCAAAAGTAGAGGACCATGTGATCCTCGCCTTACATTTCTAAGAAAATACCAATGGCACCAGCAGTACCCTACATGTGTATGAAATGTGACATTTTTATTTGAATTCAGTTTTATAGATATGACTTTTTCAGGATTGGAAGAGTGTGTAGTGGATCCCAGTTTAATGTTTCTAGATTCACAGTTTTCCCTCATGTAATGTTCAGTTCCATGTTCCCATGTCAGTAAACTCTGTCTTAAATTTTCAGTATTTAATGTTCTCTCAAATTGTGTTAAAATCCATTGCTTCATATGCGGGTATTTGCCTGCTTGTTGTTGTGTTATATCACTGCTTATTCCAATTTTTGGCATAATATTTTACCTATGCCTCAACAGGGCACTTAAACCGCTGTACAATATCTTTAATGGCCCCTGCCAGCCCTTGTAGCTGCATGTATATGACACCAAGTCTCTGCCGTTGAATGTTACCGTATTTTTAGATCAACTTTCATGCCTATCAATATAAAATGCATTCTTGGTTTAAAAAAGGACCACAGAAGAGTAAGGCTGCCCTATATTTATAACCAAAAGCAATAGTAGCACAGTCTAAGCACAGATTTCTTGGAGATGTGGTACAACTCTTTTGATAGAGTGGCCAACCATGTCTCAGAAATGGTGTTAGCCATCAACAAATTAAGTCACAGTACAGAATGGTGGATGCAGGAAGTAAATCTGATCAATTCTGTCATTCCATGCAGTTGTAGATCTCACAGCTGTAAATTCTTCAAAGCATCAACTCTGATGTAGTGATTTGCTGCCTCTGTATCTGTCATTCAGGTCCATTCTCCATGACATCAAAACAGGCAAACCTGAAGGGCATGGACCCACTGGTACTTATAGACTCACTTGCTGTCATAATGGGTCATGAGGAGAAGGAATTATGTAAGCCTGGGCACTTGGCCCTTGTTCTGATCCTGGAGACTGCTATCAACATACTAGGCTCTAAACAGAAGGTGAGCTCGCTTTGTACAGTACTGCATGAACAGTTTGTTGGAGAAGTACAGCTGAAGGAAGTACCACGAAACACATGTTTGTGTTGACAGGTCATGGTAGAATTACTGTTATTTGTCATGTGATTTTTTTGCTTGTCTCCTAGGAATCATATTAACAAACATTAAAAAGCCAAACCTAAATCCTTCTCTGTCTGACTGTTGCATCTACTTGTGATGAGTACCACCACATCCATTAAGAAAAAACTTACAAAGAATTTGAAATTGTCTGGCCCAGTAGGGGCACTGCACCACATACATGCCTGACTGTGAAAGGGTTAATACCAGGAATGCAACAATCCTGGGTGCCAGGTTGCCTGGGTGACTCATATTCTGTGGTGGCACCTAACATTTGTGGGTCTCAGTATGGACCCTGCTTCATGTCACCCTTCTGTCTAGAATTTTGAGGGTGCTTCTGGATTTTTGGGAAATTTGTGTAACCCTGGTTAATGCCATGTAATGGTGTCTCCTGTGGCTTCAACTTGTGGTTGTCCTTATTTTCTATGTTTTACATCTTCCTCTTATTTCTTCCCTTTCCTCTCCTCCTCCTTTATTTTCATCTTCACCATTTTTTGTTTTTACTCTTACTCTTGACATTTGTTCACCTTGTCTTCCACTTCTTCCCTGTTTCCCTCACTCTCCTGAAAAGAATATTGAGCACATATTTGTGTACAAAAAAGTGTTTAGTATGCTCCATATCTGTGCACTGTATCACACAAAAAATAATAATCACCAACTAATGCACAAAAAGTATATTATCTTCACTATAAAAACCTCGAACCTGTTCCGAGCCCGCTGGGTCATCTTCAGGGAGAACAGTTTCGTTACACTAGGGTTGCACTTATGCAGTTGAGTGAGAATGTGCCATTGACTTCACACTCAACTGTATAAGTGCAACCCTAGTGTAACAAAACTCTTCTCCCTGAAGATGACCCAGCGGCGTCGAAACATGTAGGAGGGTTTTCTAGTGAATGTAACATACTTTTTGTGCATTAGTTGGTGATTATTATTTCTTGTGAAAAAGAGTGTTTGTTGAAACTGTCTACTGCTCTTACAGGCTTGTCAGCTGCCCCTAATGGAGTACCTGGCAGAACGCATGTGTTCACTGTGCTATGAACGAGCCTGGTATGCCAAACTGGGTGGCTGCATTGCCATCAAGTTCCTTGTTGAGCGCATGGCAATGCGATGGGTTTATGAACATCTATTTCTGTTCCTGACTGCTCTGCTGTTTGTCATGATGGATCTGACTGGAGAGGTGCGTACACGTTTATAGCTTCCAGACACATAATTCATAGAAACTGGAGAAACAGCATTGTAGTGTAAAAGTTAGTTCTGCCCTTTTATTTTTGTTCCCCCCCCAGTGAGTCCTGAGGCCAGTTGTTATTTCATAGAATGGCACAAGACAGTGCTGCACTATAGATATTAGTTCTTCTGCTTCATATGCAAGACTGTTGAGCTAAGTCTGTGATGCCTGAAACCCACCTAATAGTGTGTGAGAATTCAGTTCGCACAGAAAGCACCTTCTTTTGTTTCACATAGATAGAGTGACTGGTTAATGCTGTTTGTTGTGAGAATCATGTGGAACATACACTTGTGTGGGCAAAAAATAGAATTTTTTAATGCTGTAACACATGATACATTTAGGAAGCACTGTGCTTTGCTGGGTTAATATACATTGTTAATCAGTTAACCTTTTAAAGCCTAGCGGTAACTTTACATACGACCAGGTTTAACATTAAAAAATTCTACGTGGTGCCCACATTGCGTTTATGTGTTTTGTACAGATCTCAGAACAAACAGCAACTTTTGCCGTATAAAACATTAAGAGATTGGTTTTTATAACCGAAGTGGAGAGTGTTTACAGTGCGGTACGCACCGAGTCTTTATATAAAACAGATACGCTTCGTCGTTAAAATGTTAAAGATGAAGATGTTCCTGTGTTTAATTACACAGCACCCCAGGACTTAACATACGAAGTTGATAAAGCATAATTAAACAAAGAGAAATTTGTGCCATGGTTCAGGCAGTTTGTTGGCCTGTCACTTTTTAGGGCTGGGTTCAATTCCAGGCCTGTCCATCTGGAATTTGTTGTGGACAAAATGACACTGGGACAGGTTTTTGTCTGAGTACTTCAATTTCCTCTGTCAGTGTCATTCCACTGGTGCTTCATGCTTATTCATTCGTCTGTCATGAATGTTATATAATGTCATCAACTGACAGCATTGTTAAATAACATGCTTAAAAAAATTAAATGTTTGTTGGGGATTACTGGCTGATGCAGGTGTCAAGTGGTGCGATTGACATGGCAAAGGCAAACCTGGAGAAGATGCTTATCAGTTGTGCTGCTCCAGTGGAGAGAGATGGAACTAATGATGATGTGGTGAATGCCCAGCAGAAGAGTTTGTTTGAAGTGACCCATGAGCTTGTGCGGCAGGTCACCAGCCCCAACACGCTTGTGAGGGAGCAGGTAAATATCCACAGGCCGTAACAGTGCCATCCTACAGAGATATTCATGGCCACATGGAGCAAGACTTCTATCAGTATGTAGTTCCACATATTTTCAGCACTAACATTTCCTGTTGGGGTGGGTATTTAAATATTAGTGCACGATTTATGAAAAACATGTTATTTGAACAGAAAAAGATAAAATTATGAAATAAATGGCATTTTGTAGAAAGTAAAACAGAGATTATATAGCATGTCTTAAAAATACAGTAAATTTCCTTGATGCCAGAATATATAAAATAAATTTCTAGGGGTGTTTGTTAAACAAGGAAAGTTTCTCAAAAATATTCAGTAGATCAGTAGTTAAGGTTTGAGGTTGCCACAGCCATGATGGTGAAGAATATATCACTTCTTTGCACATGGCATGTTCCTGAAAAATGACATTGCATCCAGAATCATGGAAAATGAACCATTTTGTTTCTTGAAGGAATTATTTTGTAAAGAATGGCATTGTTCCAGATCAAAGAAATAGACCTTCTGATTATTAACTGCATTAATAACAATGTGCATCATCAAATATTTAGGTTCATGTGATATGTAATGTAAGTAACACACACTAATAAGCAATAAACTGTATTTAATTTCATTGAAAACAATATGCAGTGATGAATACATTGTAATTACACCATTGCATATGTGGCCCATCTGCAGCATGCAGTATGGGTGGCACAGACACTGGCTGCACTGCTTCTTCCACAAGGTCTTCCATTAAGTGAAAGGATCTGTGCACATTTCAACTCATGGCTTCATTTATAGCAGCATGTAAAGTATAACTGTTTAAATCAAAGTTGCATGAACTGTAGCAGTAGTGCATTGTGTTTTGAAATGTGAAATCATGTAGTCTGGCAGAAATTTACCAGGCTACACTGTGGAACATTGCAGAGGACGGAAGTGTTAAGATGAGTCATTGGTCTGCGTATTTGTATTTTATACAGCTGCTGTGTAGGATACACTTTATTTGTTCCAAGTGTGGTATATTCAGTAAGAGGTAAAATTACATGTAACGTGTCCCAGGCAATGCACTCTCTGGAGGTCTTGGCACGTATCCAGAGCAAGACAGTAACAGAGGTAATGGAACCACACAAAGAAGTCCTGCAGGACATGATCCCACCAAAGAAACATCTCCTGCGCCACCAGCCAGCCAACGCACAGATAGGCATCATGGATGGCAACACGTTCTGCACCACGCTGGAGCCACGACTCTTCACTATTGGTGAGTCTCTTGGTATATATGTATGCTTTCTGACATTCTGAAGGATTAATATGTGACACTGTAATGAGGCTGTGCTATAGCTCAAGTGGTTTATACACTGGTGTCTCACAGCAGAGCATCAGGTTCAGGTCTGGTCACTTCATGTGAGCTCTTTGTGGACCAAGTAGGAATGGGACAAGTTTCTCTCCAAGCTTCTTCAATTTTCCCCTGCTAAACATTGTTCTCACATAGTTCTGTACTTGTCTGTCAGTGCCTTCCTGAAGTGTAAAATAGCCCTGACCAGGCAGAGCATTATTACACCATTGGTCTTAAGTTGGAGGGCTTGATTTCTCTGACCCATCACGGGGCTGGTCACAGAGTAAGAAAATTAGGTTCTTGCACTGTGAGTATAGTACCAAGGTTAAGGAAATACTGCCTGTATGCCATCTCTGTACTTCTTGTGGTGTTCGTTATGCTCAGGATCAGCTGTAACCTTACCTCTATGATTACAGTCTCCTGCTGGGATGTGACATAACATATTTTAATAAATACCCATTTGCTATCTAGACAGTGGTACAGTCCAGGAAACCGTAAGATTATTCTAAGACGTGAAATCTGACATCCATTTTAAGTGTCTGTCATTATCTTACCCTTAATATTGCTGACTCACTCATGTATTGTTTTTTGTAAGATTTATTCCATACAGGCATCTCCATTCAAACTGTTTCAGACCTGTCCATTGGGGAGCACAGAGTGTTTTTCCATGAGCTGTTGTCCTTGTGTGAGGCAGAGGACGCAGTCCTCAACAAGCTGCCATGTTACAAGTCAGTCAGCAACCTTGTCCCTCTGCGTAAGTCAGCACTTCGAGCCCTTGCTGCTTGCCATTACATCCAGTCATGCCGAGAGAAGATATTCCCAGTCCTGTACAAAGCCCTTGAACAGTCGAATCCAGAACTACAGGAGGCTGGCTTTGAGTGCATGAAGAAGTTTATTTCAGGCTTCCAGATTGACATGGAGATGGTGAGCCCTCAGAACTTAAAAACAGAAGCAAAGAAGGAACATTATCTCATGTTGCACTGAGAACATGTGGTCACATTTAAGTTAAAGTTGGTAGATCTAATATACCAGGGCCTGAATTTGCAACAGTATTTCCTACTGTTGTCCAAAGGTCCTCTTGCTGTGTGAGCAGTGAGTTAATCCTTAGCAGTCTAGTACTGGACAGTGACACATCAGCCTTCCTGGCATACTTGCAATGAAAAGTTGCAAGAGCACATCATTTAGCTACTTGCATCTGCATATCTGCACCTAACAAAGCGACACCTGCAGAACAGATTTTCATAAAACTTTACACTTTACTAAAATTTGTCAGTGCATTCCAGTTTTGGTTAAAATGGGACAGTAGTAATGGGCACTGTATAGGAAACCTAATGCAGTTCATTTGTACCTCTATTATTATAGGTCCACACAGTGATGCGCCCACTGCTGATGACACTGGGAGATTATCGCAGCTTGAGTCTGAATGGGGCCAAGCGTCTGTCATACCTGACACAGCTGTTTCCTTCAAGCTTCAATGAGAAGCTTTGTGAGCAGCTGTTGCAACACCTGAGAAAACTGCTTGAAGTTGCCATTCTGGCCCATAAAGGTAACACTCTGTACTGGCTATTAGTGCCACTTCTTGAGGTACTCAGTTCAAACCTGAGCTAGCAGCGGCAGCAGCCACCCAGACTATCGCGTGCCTTTCCTCGCATTCCTTCACAGCATACACTTGACTGTAAAGGAAGGGAAAAGTTTCATGCCAGAGTTTTAAGCCAAAGTTACCTTCAACCCTTTGATGCCAGACTTAAGTGCAGGATGTACTTTGAAAAAAGCTGGGAATTTAAATGCATGTCATTACTTTGCATGCTCTTGGTGACACACACACGATTTCAGGCATTTTAGCTGCGTACTGCTTGTTGACTGTAGTCAACTTCCAAGTCCGAAAGGTTAATGTAGTGCAGTAGGGCCATATCAGTGGTTGCCCTTCTTTCTGCTAGATGTTAGGCGCATTAGTAACTAGTACGTATGCATTTAAATGCAGAGTAGAAAACTCATGCTGCTGTATTGTAAATGGAATCGCTATGCAGGCCTGGACAAGCCCTTAGGGCTGCAGGAGGTTGAGGTTTCCAGAATTTCTAGACAAGCAGCACATGAAGGTGGCAATGTTGTCAGCCATACGCACTGGCGGCCTTGACCCCCCATGAGATGCCCCTGGTACTCATTTCTGTTACAGGCTGAATTGACTGCAGGGCCATTGTGCGGTCGGAAGGGCTGTACCATAAGCTCTTAGTTTTATTTTTTTATTTCTAATTGTTATTTTATTTTTTAATTTTTAATTTTATTTTTTATTTTAATTTTAATTTTTAGCCCCATTATCATAGCTGAATGATATGCTAGGTTGATACCTTTATAATAGGGCATAACCACTTCTACATTTCTCTTGATTTGTGATTTACAGTTATCCTGTTACAATTCTTGTTTAATGCTACGTAACCTCAGTAGCCGAAACTGCATTTTAAAATAACTGTCTTTGTAAGTTAACGTATGTAATCATTGTCAAAACCTCATTCAGTGCTGTTTAGCCTGTGTAGGTTACACAGAATTGCCTGAGATCCTGCACCCCTACAAGAAACTGGTGAATCCAGGAGTCACTTTATTTTCATTTTTCTAGGAGTGTCAAAGAATGGGGAGAACGAGCAGAAGATAGCAACCATCATCGGCATCTTCCACCAGATCCCTGCTGCAGTGCCGAAGTATATTGATGTGTTGTGCCGTCTGGTGCTGCAGACAGAGAAGAGCCTGCTGGTGGAGGCAAGTTCTCCATTCCGGGAGCCATTGATCAAGTTCCTTTTGCGCTTCCCGCAAGAGACTATTGACCTGTTCCTGAATGACAACAACATCAAGGTAAATATGTTGCAACTAAAATCCTAATTTATCTCCATTTGGGCATAACCAGTCCCTCTGTGCTGTACAGCATAACTGTTGCCACCATCCAGCTGAATATGTCAGGTAGTGACAATGGGTGAAGTTTCCATTTTTAAACACGTTCACAAAGCAATTGGAAAAGCAGCATAATTTTGTCATGCCTGTCAGTGTTTTAAACTGGGATCTTTACAATACAAAGTGTTGACCAAACTTGCGTGTTGGTTGAAATGATATGAAAATAACAGGCACCTTATATGAAGACATTCACACAACAATGTCCCACTGTTTATGGAGTAAATAGAAGAAATAGATCAGACCCAGGAATGTCAAAGAAACACTTGACAGTGTAAACATGAACAGCACCACATAAGATATGGTGTACATGCCTGGTGATTAGAGAAAAAACACTCGGCATGTCAGGGGATATGAAAGGGTTAAGGGTAGTTCCATTGCACAGTAAGTTGAAATGGTTTAAATAGGCCCTGAACACTCTAGACCTTTAAACAGGTGTAGCAGATCAATGTTTTTGTGTTGTAGGATCAACAGTGGAGTCGCTACTTGGAGTTTATGATCAAGCACAAGGATGGGAAGCCTTTTCGTGATGTTCTTCAGAATAGCAGCACGCGACTTATCAACCTGACTCTTGGCAACAGTTCCCAGCAGTTCCTGCAGCCAAGTAGGTCACATATTGGTTTAGGACTGGTATTTGATGGTTCATGAAGGGCTTGATATATAACAAGCAAAGAGACAACACAAAGATAACACTACAGTTTGAAGTCAGGTTGTATGTTGCCATGGCAATTCCCCTGCCCGCCCTTCCCTTTTCCATGTTTATAACATCACTAGCACAATGGCAAGTAGGACTGTGACCTTTGCCATAGTTAGTGTCTGTGAGCATGCAGTTTATGGACGTAGAGGTAAAGCGTTGTACTGCATTTTTATCACCTTTTTTAATTGTCTGGTGTTTCCGTGACCTATTGACAGGTGATGCACTCTGCTGAGAATGAAGCCAGCTACATGCATTTCAGTATGCAGGCACTTGTGAACATATAGGTTCTACTAGTGACTGAGTTAACAAATGCCTGCTTATTTAAAAAACTCTGCTCCATGAAGTTAGTTGTTTTAGTGTAACAGATCTGATTTATTCCACAGTGGACAAGAGAGAGATGCAATACCAGAGCATTCGCATCACTTCATTGCTTATAAAGCTGGATGACCAGTGGCTGTCATCACAGCATCAGCTTGTCAGTGCCTACAAACAGATCTGGTGTGATGACCAGTATCAGGTATGCATCATTTTAAAATTAGGTATAGATGCAGTGGCAGTGTGTCAGCATATAACACTTGTGATCTGGTGATGTTGGAGGACTACACTACAAACTGTCAGGTAAAACTCATCTTTAATCATACGATTTACTTACACACTCAGCAGAAGACAGAGTCGCAGTGTTTTGCAATCATGGTAGTGAAGTACCGGGCTGCATAAAAGTAGGAAATTTTTTTGGATATGTGGGGAACTTTTAACTTTTGAAGAACAACTCTGCTGCACAAGGTCATTTATTTTTCACATACAACCGCTGCGTGATATATGAAGCTCCAGTGAAACATTATTGCTTTTGTCAACAATAGTGAACTGTACAGAAATGACTGCATGACATAAAACATAACTCTCATTAAGCTCAGCAGCTTCTGTTTAAACATTTTATATATGTAATGAAATACAAAGAAACATAATGTCTGACTTCCATATGCCTGACTGTGCAGTCATACTAATCAACATAAAGACCAGTGAGGTATGTAAGATGTGTACATCAATGGAATACAGTGTTCCAGTCATGTTAGCACTTGATAGTGCCATGTTCTTGTCTGTCTGGCAGGAGTTCCACAGGAAGGTGGACTCTGTGGATTACCAACATTGGAAGGAACCAAAACTCATTGTCAAGATCCTCCTGCACTTTTTCTGTCACCATCCAAATGACATCGACCTGTTGTTCCAGCTACTGCGCGCCCTTTGTGAACGGTTCATACCAGACTTCCAGGTTTGTATCAAAATGATCTAGTGCCTGCTTCTTGAGCACCACCACCACCGCCACCGCCGCTTGACGTGTATTCTTATTCTACCATTTGTCATATCTTGGTGTAAATATAAGCTGTCTTCCATAACTTTGTACAGTTCACAGCACGTATGGTAGAACCCCCATTTATTGTACTTCGTCTTAAGGTGCTTCCTTATGTAACATTTACTTTCAGTGATTCCAAGTCAGTAATCTCAGAGTTAAACTTTTGTATTTTTCTTAGTTTGGTATTCAGATGAACTCTTCCTCAAATATTTCTTAGAGTGGTTTTACAGTATTAACAAATAATGCCAAGCAAATAGATATACTCTGTTCCTCATGTGACCAGTGCAAAGTGCAAGGTGACAGTTGATTGTGTTCACTTTGCGTTCTGATGCTGTGGGTAAGACTGTTAAACTGTTTCAGTTCCTGCGGGATTTCCTGGAGAATGTGGTGGCCCAGAGCTATACTGTAGAGTGGAAGCGTTCTGCTTTCTTCCGCTTTGTTGAGCACTTCCCAAGTCCAAACATGTCCCAGGAGCTGAAGTCAAAGGTACTGCAGATGATACTAATTCCCTGCTTTGCTCAGAGCTTTGAGCGTGGGGAAGGTGAGAAGCTGGTGGGCAGCCCTGCATCACCTGATCAGGACAACCCAGACAATGTGGTGTCTGTCTTCATCAGCAAGGTCAGAATTCAAGTTATTACTACGGACTGAAATACTGAATTTAACAGTTGAGCAGGTAGTTAGAGGGGAATGGAGGGGACATTTGCAGGCTGTTTTTGTAGCTTCCATTCCTTCTGTGATTCCCTTCGTGTATTACATGCCTGTTGCTGGAAATTTCTCATGGCACAGGGTTTTAGCAGTGTTCCAGTGGTATATAGGACAGATGTCATGACACTGTTGTATCAACAGAGCAGGCAGTAGTTGCAATGTGGTGTAACAGAAAGCAGTTGTTTGCACTATGTAGTCTCAACAGAAATCAGGCAGTTATTGGAGTGTGGTATCAACAGAGAGTAGGTGACTATCCCTTACACTACGAATGGCGACTGTCGTAGTCGCGCTGGGGGCATTTAAACAGTCTGTCTGGGACGAATGCCGACGTCAGTCGTCATCAATATTGTGTCGAATTTGGAAGCATTTTTTTCACCCCTATCCCACGTACCGCTCAGGATTTCTGTGTGGTATATTCCCTGAAGGTGAGAGCTGGTGTGTGCAGTTATAAATGTTCCCTGTCCACCCCTGTAAGGCCTCCAACAGTCGCGATATGTATGTCAACACATTGGTGAATTGCGCAATTCTCTGCTGAGTACTACCGTTGTGGAGAAGGAGTGTTTTGTTTATCAGTCCACTGGAGTCATGTGTGGGTTGAACATCAACAGTGTGCTATGAAGCCAGTTACTAATTGACGGCTGAATGGTTTTCAGTGGCGTACTGTACCACGTATTTTCAGACCGAACTAATACAAAAATACCGGCGATATCCGTGAAAATCTATGTGTACAGCTACAGGACGGCTCACAGGCCTGTCTGTTGTAGTTCTGGGGCATTCTGTAGGAGTTGTGTGGCAGAAATGTGTAACACGGCAGTCTAATGTAGTAAAAATGTCGTGTTCACCCTTGAAATACGTGGAATTTTTCACAGCATTTACGTCGTAGGCTTAGATCTGTTTTGCTCTCATCATGTAAGTCAGTCGTTAGTTAGGGTATTAGATTTATGAGGGCATAGGAATACAACACCGTCTTTGTAACAGACCAGGGTAGTGTTCAGCAAGCAGTAGCAATAACAAAACTGACGGACGGGGTGAGGAGGAGGAGGAGGAGGAGGAGGAAATAATCACGTCCTCTGTTTTTCACAGCGAAGCCACGAGGTAGTAACCCAGCCCAACAACGTTCTGCCGTGGTCGCGAAGGCTTGATAACCCAAGCCATTAGAGACTGACAGGGACCCAACCAAGGCGAGGTATATGACCGACCATGGAAAATACAGTCTTTTGAAACATTCAACCAGGCTTATGCTAAATTCTATAACCCCTCGGAACATTTGGCAGTGGACAAAATAATTGTAAAATACAAAGGCAGGGTTATATTCAGACAGTACATTTCCATAAAAAGGGAACGTTTCGACGTCGAAATTTATAAACTGTGTGCTGAATCAGGTTATACACATGACATGACAGTGTACTTACGTAGACTCGTGCTGCGGCTGTGACGACACGAGTGCAACACACGCGTGGCACCTTGTTTCGCGGATTTTCACACGAAAACTAATTTGTGTAAATAGTGCGGGCTAATGTGTATGTGTGTGATGATAGAAGAGTGATCAAAGGTGCCACGGATCTTGTGCAGCAACCAGAATTATGTGAGTAATAAAATATTTACCCCACATTTATATAATGCACGTAATTTGCAGGACTAAATTTATTGTAAAAATTCGTGAATATTTTTTCCCGAATTCACCAATTCATAAACACACTGCGAAATTTTGTTTCATTAAATTTGAACGAAAAGTCTATGAGATATGCTTTTTTATCTAAGAGCAAGCGTTAGAAATTAAATGCCCAGAGAAAAACCTCGGCTGGGGGACCCATGCCAGGGCATTTAATCGCGGAGTGAAAGGGCTATTATGGGGTGACATCAATGGAGAAAAGATAACTTTTACAGTGTGCTGCTACAAAAGAGCAGATAGTCATTGAAGTTGATATCAACAGGGAACAGACTGCAGTCACAATGTAATTTCAACGATGGTGATCACAGTGTGGTCTCAAGAGAGAACAGGTAACCATCTCTGTGTGATACCAACAGAACACAGATTGCCATTACATTTTGTTACCAGCAGAAAACAATTTAGAGAGCATATGAAAGAAAGTCTTGCTGAAAAATTTTTTTTACTGTTGGTGGACTGCGAGTTGGGTGACACAGATAGGGATTATTCTGTTTACCTTTAGATTAAGATAGGCTGTGTTCCACCCCATTTCCTATCCATTAGGTACTGGTTGCCCTTTCTCTGAAAGTTAAATTTGCCAAGGCATGAAACCAATCTCTCAGTTCATGTAATGCAAAGGTTAAGGATGTGTAGAGCCCCACCTCCACTTCTCTTGCATCTTCCCTAATACAAGTATTTGTATTTTGTTTGTGTCCTAAAATCATTTGTAGTTAGTTGCCTCTTGGTGTACAGAAGGTGCATGAGAGGTGGGTGAGTTTCAAACTGTTTCATTATGTTAGTAAAGGTGAAGGTAAAGTTCACCCTAGAACAGGCCAGGAAGGTCCAGATGGGGAGTAGAGATATAACTTTACTCTTTCTTTAACCTTGGTGCTAGATGGTGATGGGTGGTTAATGCTGATGCTGCTTTACCCCTGGGAAAGAGACCCAGCACCCATTGTACAGGAGGCTGGGTGGGCTCCAGGGTCAGTCTGGACAGGTGCAGAATATGTCACCCCCATCAGCATTCGATCCCAGGACCATCCAGCCCATAGCAAGTCGCTATACCGACTATGCTATCCTGGCCTGTAATGTTAGTAAAGGTAAAAGGTTAAAATGGTAATGTTCTTATTTATGCTTAAGAACCACACCATGAAGATGTGAAGGTTTAGTTCATGTATTCTGCCCCTCAGAACTTAATGGATGTGAATGGTTAGCTTCATGGCATGGCTACGTTATAACTGGGGAAGACTGTCCTGTGTCCATTGTGTAGGAGTATGTGTTGGCCCCAGAGCCAGTCAGGACATGGTGGAGACCAGAAGAATGTCTCTGCCTCCTGGGAATGGAATACCAATTCCCTGGTCATCCAGCTGGTAGCCTAGTCAGTATAGTGACTGAGCTGTCCTGGTTTCTGTGTTCCACAAACTTCTTTGATGTGCTCAGGATTGGGATGGAGTGTATACTCTACATTTGTCTTGAAACTCATGACTCAGTTTGGTCTCTTTCAGGTGATTGACCCTGAAAACCCATTTGGCAGCTCAGACTCTGTGCGGATTCTGCTCTTGCAGTTCTCGTGTTTGCTGGTGGAGCAAGCCTCACCCCACATCCATGATGCAGCAAATAAGCGTCAGGGTACTAAGCTATCTGTATAACATTTTTCTGTGTTGCGGAACATAATACTGACTGTTGGCTCTGTCATGCTACTGCACTCCTGTATCCATGTTACTGGTGCTGCTGCTAATTAACCAATGCTTTGTGTAATAAATACCATCTTCCAGGATGTGACTGTATGTGGTATGGTAGAAATATCACCAGTGTGTTGTTCGGGCAATGGAATAAGTTCAATGGAACTGCCATTTAACCTTTTAAAACCTAATAGTAACTTTACATACCACCAGGTTTAACATTAAAAAATTCTACGTGGTGCCCACATTGCGTTTATGTGTTTTGTACGGATCTCAGAACAAACAGCAACTTTTGCCTTATAAAAGATTAAGAGATTGGTTTTTATAACCGAAGTGGAGAGTGTTTACACCGCGGTATGCACTGAGTCCTTAAATACACTTCATCGTTAAAGGGTTAATAATCAGTGTTCGTCTTTTACCTTGAAGATGTTGGTAGCAGGTTCCACTGGAACATACATAAATTGCTTCCAAACTATTTAGTACCTCAAATATTACAGAACTTGTGTCGTTTTAACAATGTACTGGCTACTCTTAAGCGATAACTCACAATACCCAATAACATAACATAACATAACAGAACATGATAAAGATATTCCACTTTCTCTCTTTTTACATGCAGTTTGAGATGGCCCCTAGAGAAGTGTAAAATTGAAGTTTCATTGTACAACCAATAAGTATTGCATTTCATTATCAGATTATAAACTTATATTTTGTAAAATTAGCAATTCAAAGAATTGTGGGACTGTGAGTCTGTGTAATAAGTAGGTATATTTGAGTTTGTGTACCACAAATATCTGTATACCAGCGGTTTGCTGCCATGCACTTTTAATCAGGATGTGTGGAAGTCCTGTGATCACAACATATTTACTGCAGGTTCTAGTGTGACCTCTCTTTCCGTACCTTCTTGCTCGCGTCTGTTCCATCAAATGTATGGGCTCTGTTGCCAATTGTGACTCTTATGTCAGTTCTGTGGTGTTTCAAATATCTCAAATGTTACTTCAGGATAAGGCAATTTTATATAGGTACAAAGTTTGCAAAATTTTTCTGTTTTAACCAGATGTGTTGATGCAGCAACCAGCAGAATAGTTCCAGGTGCTGGCTTTTAATTGTCCATGAAAGTGAGGAAACAAATTGAGATGATAGGTATCTGTTCCTTCAACAGGCAACAAATTGCGACGCCTCATGATGTTTGCGTGGCCATGTCTGCTGGTTAAGAACTGTGTCGACCCTGCTACACGCTACCATGGTCACTTGCTGCTGTCACATATCATAGCCAAGTTTGCCATCCACAAGAGGATTGTCCTTCAGGGTGAGTAACCATTAAGTTTGATATTTAATACACTCAGGTCTGAGGAGCTCTTCTGCTTCATGTTTTGGAGGTACTGTGTTCAAATCTTGGCCTGGAGACCAGCCATCCTGAGTTTTTGTGTGGTTGTCTTCAACTTCTGTACAAATGCCAGAATAGTACCACAAATTACACCATGGCCACTTTCTTTCAGATTTTTGTAACATATTATTCACTCATAATTCTGTTATTTGATGTACGAGGCGTGTTCAAAAAAAGACCGAACTTTTTAAATAGCGCGACAACCAGCACATAGGGCGCGCTGCGGCTACTGAGCCCACCTAGCGGCAGGTTTTGACAACAAACTGCCATTTGCCCCGTTTCGCTATGAGCATTAGTCATTGAGCTACATCCGCTGAACTGAGCACGTGCACAAGCTGTTCGTCGGATTAGTGACAAAGTGACAATGAAAGAGCTTGAAGAACAACGTGTGTGTGAAATTTTGCTGCAAACTTGGTAAAAATTTTACAGAGACATTTCAGTTGCTTAACCAAGCATATAGGGAGGACTGTATGAGCCAAACGCAGTGCTGTGAATGGTTTAAGCGTTTTAAAGAAGGCAAAATGTCTGTCAGTGAAGATCCCAGGCCTGGATGACCTTCCACATCAACAGACGACGACCATGTCGAGAGAGTTCGTGCTGTGATTCGTGGAAATCGTCGTTTAACTGTCTGAGAAGTTGCTGATGAAGTGGGCATCAGCATAGGATCTTGCCATCAAATTTTGACTGAAAAACTTCAGATGCGTCAGTGCAAAATTCATGCCGCTTTTTTGACTGACGATCAGAAAGAGAACCATGTTGATATCAGTCAGGAGCTGCTTGTCAATGCAAATACAAGAAGTAATGAAAACTTCCTTAAGAACATCATAACAAGAGATGAGACGTGGGTTTATGGCTATGATGTTGAAACCAAGATGCAATTGTCGCAGTGGATGGGGAAAGGGTCTCCTCAACCAAAAAAATCACGGATGAGTCGGTCAAAGATCAAGGTGATGTTGGCTGTGTTTTTTGATTGCAAAGGCATTGTCCATCATGAATTTGTACCACGTGGTTAGATGGTAAACAAACACTTGTACCAGGACTTTTTAGTGCGTTTGAGGGATCCTGTGTGCAGGAAGAGGCCTGAATCTTAGGAAAACCAAACTTGGATGTTGCACCACGACAATGCGCCGGCTAACGCGTCGCTCCTCATCCGCAGTTGTCTGGCAAAACATCAGATATCCGTTGTGCCCCATCCACCCTATTCTCTGGACTTAGCCACAGCAGACTTTTTCATGTTTCCCAAACTTAAAACCACTTCGAAAGGACGTCGTTTCTAAATCATAGAGGAGATTCAGGAAAATGCAACAAGAGAACTGTGCACCATCACAGAAAGTGCGTTCCAGGAAGCATTCCAACAATGGAAGAAACGTTGGGAACGGTGTATCGCCAGTAGAAGGGACTACTTTGAAGGGGACAGTGCTTAAAATGTTGTAAAATGAGCAATAAAGTCTTTATAGCAAAAGTTCGGTCTTTTTTTGAACACGCCTTGTATTAGTTCAGCTTGTGACAGTGTTATTCAATAAACCATAAAAAAATACAATTGATTAACAGACTACCAAACCTGGTTGAGTTGTCTTGTTATTCCCTAAATTCCACAGTAATACTAAAGCTTACTGACAACCCTTTGTATGCCTTATTTAAAACAAAAAGTGTGAAGTATTTTGTTGATGTGGAAGTGCCAAATATAAGATATAAATGTTAATGTGTGTTGTCACAGTTTTCCACAGTCTGCTGAAAGCACATGCAATTGAGGCCCGTAGTGTGGTGCGGCAGGCTCTGGAGATTCTTACTCCTTCCATGCCTGTGCGTATGGAAGATGGGAACACAATGTTGACCCACTGGACCAAGAAGATTATCGTGGAGGAGGGGCACTCAGTGCAGCAGCTGTTTCACATCCTGCAACTCGTTGTCCGACATTATAAGGTATAGTAGCCTATGTGCATTTTATGACAGACCACCATAATATTCACACACAAACCAAGCTGTGTATTAACCAGGGTTGTACTGCCATCTGGTGGTGCTACATGCACTAACTCAGATTATCATTTGGTTTCCATGGCACCCACACAGACCACTCTGTGACATCATGCACAAACCAAGGTCTGTTTATGTTTTTCAGTTTTATCTGCAGCATAAGCACAGATTTCTGTTCATATTATTCAGGTTTATTATCCAGTGCGCCACCACTTAGTACAGCACATGGTGAACTCCATCCAGCGTCTTGGTTTCAGTCCAACAGGCACAATTGAGCACCGCAAGCTAGCTGTTGAACTGTCAGAAGTGATCATTAAATGGGAGCTGCAGCGAATCAAGGACGAGTCTGATGCACAGGATGTAAGTATTCACATGATACAGTGGCATGCAGCATTCTTAAGTAGGACACTAGCAGCAGCCTCACTTTGTGTTTTTTATCCAGGTTAGCACTATTCCACCAGGAGTGGGAGTGAAGCGGCCAATCGTTGATGACCCTAACCTAAACTCCGAGTCAAGGAAACGTCATGCCTCAGGAACCGGCCCTAACATTGTGCCCACAGTGACACCAAAAGTTGAGCCAGCCAGCGCTGAACCCATTGAACGAGCACATGCAGACACTGTTCTCAACTTTCTCTTGAGACTGGCTTGCCAGGTAAGGTGACATCACTGTCCAGTCACCACACAAAAATAGCAAAGAGTAAAATGTGTGACAATACAGTTTTCCATGTCTCTTCCCCTGTCCCTGTGTTCCTGAAGCACCTTCTCCACTGTTCTCGCCCATTTTTTCCTTCCTTCTGTGAGATTGCATTTCCTAACCTGTTGTTTTCATCTTAATCTTGGCCTGCCTTTGGGTATTTTCAAGTTCTCTGGAATTTGTGTCTTATTTTTCGTAGGCAATGATTGTAATAATGTATTGAGAGTCTTAAAAATTCGTGCATGACTTAGGAATATAAAATTTCCCAGGGAAGAGTCTTAAGTGGAAAAATCCCTCCGTATGAGAAATAATACACATGTCTTAGGTTAAGTATCTGTGAAAGGAAGATATGTGCAAATAGCTGTGATGGTGTTAGACCATTTGTCTCACCTAACATTAGGCTGAGTAAATAAAAAGTTAACTGGATGAGTTGGATGTGTATTGCACATGGAGGAACACATATTCATACAATGAATTTTATGTTATTGTTGTCTTTTATCCCTCAGTCCTGCAAGAGACTGGCCTCATCCCCACAAAACTCCACATGAATTTCTTCATGTGACCCATACACAAGGCTGATACTATATTTTCAGGTAAATGATGCCAATACAATGGTTGGTACCCCTGGTGAGATGCTTTCACGCCGCTGTGTTGCTCTACTCAAGACGGCGCTGAAACCTGATGTGTGGCCGCAGCAATGTGACCTCAAGCTGAACTGGTTTGATAAGGTGTTTGCATCTGTTGAGTCAGGGTCGCCTAATTACGGCAATATTTGCACAGCCCTGGAGCTCCTGACCTTCCTGCTAGGTGTGATGAAGAAGGAGCAAATCCTGGCAAGTTGCAAACCCCTGCAGCGAGGCATTGCGGCTTGCATAACCTCTTCAAACTCAAAGGTGAGGGATTTGCTGAATGTGAGGTAAGCCATTTTTCATATGGTGAGTTAAAGATAAAGTCCTTGTCTTATATACAGATAAACACAAGATGACACGCCCCCGCGCGCTTGTGTGTGTGTGTTTGTGTGTGTGTGTGTGTGTGTGTGTGTGAGATTTCTGTTTACTTCCTTTATAATCTCTCCAATAACTTGTAGACAAAAACAACAAAGGCAGCCATTTATATTTCCTTAAACCGTGTGTGTGTGTGTGTGTGTCTTGTATTTGTGCCATAGCTGTTGGTGGTGAGGTGGGAAATAAAATGGAATGTGGTATAGTATGAGTATAGTATGTGATACTAGCACTAATGCTGGACTTTCATATGTGATGCTGCTTATTTTAGTTGGTCTGTGAGATGGGAAAGAGTTGAGAGCCTGTATATAGTGTCTGTGTTTCTGTATTGTCAATGCTTCTCCCATTCATTAGTCGAAGTACAGTAAAAATCGTTTAAGACATTCCCGGTTAAGATGTTTTCCACCTAAGAAGTCAGAATGAAAAAGCACCAAATTCTCCCATTTGACGTATATTACATGTTGCCCATTTAATACATCCCCACATAAGGAAATTTTCCACCTAAGAAGTGACAAATTTGACAGTGAAACAATTTTTTTGCCCATTTAATACGTTTGCTGTTTCAAAATCTCAAAGAATTTCCCCAAGTTTCCATTCATTCGGTTTCCAAAACACAGCATTAAAATGGGGTGGTCACTTCATATAGGTTAATCTCCAATGTCATTTCTGCAAGTTTCATGCACCAGAATGATGCTACCTTATGGCTTGGGGGTGTGGTATTTCCTCCACGATACAGAGACTGTAGTCAGTCAGTCAGTCCCCACTACTCGGTCTCTGTCACGATGGCTGAAAGACTGTATCAGGGGGCCAGAAACCTATCCTAGCTGTTTCGTGACCTACATGAGCCTGCATTTGGCAATGCTGACATGTGGAAGTTCTAATTGGCCGGTCACTAGGAGGGAGTTCAAGCAGCCAATGATATTTGAACAAGTTTAGGCACGCTAGCTGACGATTCCCAGCGCATAACCCACGTGGAGGTGGAAGTCAACCTGCTGGGGGGGACGGCAGTCTGAAGCCAGATGCGTGGGTGCTCGCACCAAACAGCTTGTTTAAACGTAATTTATCGGCAGTAATACAAATGTATCATGGCATAACGTGATTGTGAAACATTTGTGGTGACTGTGTGCATGTATGTTACACCAGCAATTCCAGAAAATAAATTCAAGACACTGCAGAGTTAGTGAAAGTGACTGGAACTATTGTTCACCCCTTATGTTCTACCTGATAGCGAACCCATGGAATCTGAAGGTGTACACTGCAACTGTTTTTGAAAAAAAGAGCAAGATAACCCATACTTGACAAATATTTCAAGGAAAAGTGAACATCTGGAATGAAATGTGAACTTGTGAATGAAAAGTCAGTGACAGTATAGTTAAAGGTGTAAATAAAACTGTGAACAAAAGGTTACAGACAAAATGGTTAGATGGTCAGGTGAAAATGTGTTAGGACAGCTGCAAATTATACAAATTCAGCATACGTATGGAATAAGTTTGCAAAAAAATTAAAAAATAGAATTTTCTGGTCCTACCCTTTTAAGACAGTCCTGCTTAAGAAGTAAAATTTTCTTGGAATTTTCAAAAATGTCGTAAAAGGGGTTTACTGTAATGTACAGTGTAATGTTATTTTATCAGACTTGGACGTCTTAGAAAACTTTCAACTTGGGTTGTATAAGATGGATATCTGGAGTTTAAAATCTTTCATATTTTCTTCTGCAGGTTATACGCCTTGTGCATGGACTGCTGTCTCGACTTATGAGCATATTTCCTACTGAGCCAACAAGCTCTAATGTGGCCTCGAAGTATGAGGAACTGGAGTGTCTTTATGCCTGTGTTGGGAAGGTACATGTCTGATGTTGTATGTAATCGTTGTATGAGGATGGAATTGGAGCAAGACAGCAGCTTTGAGCAAATGTTACGATGGAGTGTTTACTTGGTTTTTCAGGTTGTGTTTGAGGGGCTTGCCAACTATGAGAAGAATCCTGGTGCGAGTCCATCTACATTGTTTGGAACACTGATGATGTTGAAGGCTGCCTGTGTCAATAATGCAAGCTATATTGATCGCCTTATCACACCATTTATGAGGGTGCTGCAGAGGATGGCACGTGAGCACATCACACCATCACCACCTCATGAAACAAGTCCAGGTGAATACCTTGCATGTGTAAAGTGAAGTTCTTGCTGCTGTGAGGATTCATCTTACAGTAAAACCTCGTTAATATGAAGTGCTTGGAACTGAAAAATCAGGCTTTGAGTTATACAGTTCCAAATTACCCAGTTCTTCTGTTTATTTTTCCCATGCAGTGTGTATGTGTTTCGTTTTATTCTCACAGTACGCAGCAATTATGTCTCTAACAGGCAGTAAGCAATTGGTCTGTGTAGTGGAGCTGCAGTGTGTTTCTTTTTAGGTAGGAACAGAATGGTTGAGGCAGTTATTTGCCGTCGTCTTATCACAGAGACCCAGGTTTAATCCTGGGCCAGTCCATGTGGGATTTATGGTGGATAAGATGGCACTATGACAGGTTTTTGTCTGAGTACTTCCATTTGTCCAGCAGTAATGTTCCTACCAATGCTGCATTCTCTTCTTCATCTATATTGTAGTCTTGCAGGAATGAGAAAGAGGCAAAGTTTTGGAACTTTCAAAAAAACAGTCATGCTGTTTTAGAAATTGGGCTGCATCGCATGGAAAAATACATCCAATTTCAGACTTCAAAGATTTAATGGTATGTGGTGCCTTACAGCTCTCACTATGGGGAGATATTCATGTAACTATAATGTCATCATATCCTCATATTTTGAGGGAAAAGTGTTGTTGGTTGATGAGGCTATGCTTGTGGTTCAAGTTGCCAGTGAACTGCTGATCCTGAGCCTGGATCTTGTCAAGAGCCGAGTTGTTGTGATGGGTGCAGAGATGAGGAAGGCTTTCATTGGCACTGTTCTTGTTGGACTGATCGAAAAGAGTCCAGATATAAAGATCATGAAGGCCATCACCAAGGTACGTGTTTCCACCTGCCTGTAACTGGTTGGTTTAGTCTAGTGGTTCACAAACTTTGTCACTGTAAAAACTCATTCCTTAAACAAGTTGTTTAAATATTTGAGGTTTTAACAATGGCGAAGATTTATATTGTAGTATTCGGGGTTCGACACTGCTTTATTTTGTATGTGAATAACAGCAACTCAAAGGATGATATGGTGAAACCTGTCACAAATGGAACACGGACAGAACAGAAACCAGTTTTTAGCAGAAAAGTTTTACAGTCCCGAGGATCTTGTGTAAAAAACTCCATGAAACCTCCTTTAATGAACAGAAACTAATGTGGAGACAGAAAGTAAGGACAGTACTTCAGTGGCCAGTGTTCATGTTTTATTAAACTTTGTCCTGTGCTGTACTTTCAGAGTAACTGTATCCTTCCATTGTCTATTGTTTTTCACCAACGAGAAATACTGTTAGGAAGTACAGTTACCATTTATGTTAAAATATTCAAAATTTTTACTTTATCATTGAGTTGTAGCCACAGGCTCCAAAGAAAAAAGTGGTGCTTGATCTCAACACACAGTAAAAGTGATTATAAGCAGGTGAAAAAGGTAAGTTGACAGTGAAACAAGTTGCAACAATGTTTAACATTGGGAAACCTCAACATGTGTGACATATTAAAGGCCAAGTCAGAAATAAGAAACAGTGGCTAGTAGTGTAGTAGTGGTTCAGTGAAATGAAAAGTAAGGAAAACTGGAAATGGATACAGCAATGAGATTGTGTGGGAGTTGTTTTTAAGTGTTACAGCCAGAACCAGTATCTGGAACAATGATACAGGAACATGCGAAAGGAGTAGCTAAAAAGCTGGGAAGGAGTGAATTTAAGGTATCTAATGAATGACTAGAAGGTTTAAGAAAGAGGCATCAGATTGTATTTAGTGAAGTCTGTGGGAACGTGGGCAATGTTTATGAAGAAACTGTAGCATATTGGTGTGCCAACCTCCAAGTACCCCTAGGAAATGGAACCTGCCTGCAGCAGAACAAAATTATGGTCCCTTGAGGTTCTGTTACAGACAGGTTTCATTGTAGCAGTAATTCAGAGAGCATACCACTTCAGTGTTCAGGACAGAATGCATGTACTTTCATCCAAAACAATGGTACCCGTATACAAGACTACATTGTGTCTTAATTCGGAAGACCACAGTGTGATCTTTTACTCTCTATTAAAACTAAAATCCTAGACAAAGGTACCATATTTACTGTAATATGAAGCAGGAATTTTTCCTGATTTATCATCTGATAAATTGGTGGTCACCATTTAACTGCGCATATAGTTAAACACAATGTGTATAGGTATTTTTCTGAGAAAGTAAGACTGAAGGAAGGGCATGCCATATGCAGGGTTATCATGTATTTATATAAATGATTTGTGGTAGAAGAAACTCCTAACACTGCAGACATTCCGACAGCTGAGTCTCTGCTGAGAAGAGAATAACTTGCAATAGCCTTTACAGGACAGATAAATAGTGTATTTATGTTTTCTCATTTAAGAGCAAGTTTACCACCTCAGGTTGATAGGTCTAGATGTCTCAGTACGTGTTTATGTTGTGAACATGCAAGTAATGTAGTCTGTAATGTACTTGAGCAGCATGCATTATCCTGATCTGCATTGCAGCAGTGTTGTCATAAGAGCTGTAGTGTTTTTGTAATGCTGCACATTCTGAGTGATGACTGTCCAACTGCATTACAGATGCTGGAAGACTGGATAAAAAACAAGAACCCAATTGCAGTGAACCAGGCCCCAACACTGAGGGAGAAGTCAATCTTGCTGGTCAAATTGATGCAGTATGTGGAGAAGAGGTTCCCTGATGACCTTGAGCTCAATGCTCAGTTCCTGGATATTGTCAACTTCATTTACAGGTTTGACTTTAGATGTACATTGTGTGTCATCTTGCTGTGAAAACTGTTAAAGGAAAAAAGAGCCATATGTACAAGAACAGGGAGTGAGATAAGTCACTCCAGTAATAGTTCTGATGTGGACATTTTCCTTGACACAAATTTTGTAATGAAGACACATCTTTTAGAAACTGGATCTGTTTTTATCATAAGACAAAAAAAGGACTTAATCTGTGAGGTCTGTTGGAAAGAGCTAGTCTGAATCTGTGGTCTGAGACACACTAACTCTTCTCAACAGTTTACTGGACTGACAGAGACTCACTCTTTCCAAAAGATCATTGGACAGAGACAGGCTAGCTCTTTCCAACTGGTTGCTGGACTGAAACTCATTAGCTGTTTCCAGTAGATCACTGGACTGAGACAGACAGGCTCTTTCCAACAGATCGTTTGACTGGGGCAGACTAGCTCTTTCTAACAGATCACTAGACTAAGATGGACTTGCTTTTTAGAACAGTTCACTGGACTGAACCAGGCTAGCTCTTTCCAACAGATAGTGGACTGAGACAGACTAGCCCTTTACAACAGATCATTGGACTACTGGGGCAGACTGTCTCTTTCCAGCAGGTCACTGGACTGAGACTGGCTAGCAGTTTCCAAGAGATGACGGGTTTGAGGCAGACTATCTTGCTGCCAGACCACTGAGTTTCACTTTTACTAGGTGGGTGGAGGGGAGTAGAACCATTTTTCCAGAACTTCACATTCTCAGTGCAAAATCTAAGTGATTTATAATGCCCAACATGTATAAATTATCAGTGACACAGCTCTGTCAGATACATTCGTGTATGAATCACACTCTTCCTGGTTAGATTATTCAACATTGTAGTGGCTGATGTACTGAGCAGATACTTAGTCTAAGTTGCAATGAGGTTACTCATTACTCTGGTCTATTCATGCCTTTTCTCAGTCAGACCACACAGGTATTTGGGTAGTACTTTCAAAATACAACCACTTTTTGCAATATGCATCCATCCACTCTCTCCATAATCATGTTATTATCTCATTTGGCGTTGACGTATCATCTGTAATTGAAAGTGTCATTAAATTACCAGAAGTATTGTACTATTATGATGAGTAGTGAACCAGGAGGGATGTGGTAGGCAGCAGTCATTGTCTGATCTTTATTCACATCTTAATATTTAACATGCTAACACCTGTAATTCTTTCATCATGTATGTTGCCAAGTAGCTTGTAAATAGGAGGTGAAGATGGCAGCATTAAACTGCAATGGAAGGTCAGCGTGAGTTTGTCTTACAGTTTGCACCTTTGCTGGCAAATATTCATAACATGCCTCTAGATAACAGTACTGCTTATTGCATATTGTTATTCTGTCAGTTTTAGTACTGTAGTGTAAATGTAGCTCTCTCTCCAGGACTTTCTAGGTTATTGAGGTTAGGTATTCTTGATGAGGTTTCTTTTTGTAGGCAGAAATGTTGCACATCAACAGAAATTGTATTGTCAGCAGATTTCATGCTCCAGCTTCACATATGGTGTTAGTAATCACAGCACTTCCAAATTGAAATTTCAGCAGGCTTTGTGCTGGTATTTTGATATATGCCATCTCGACACATGCAGTTTAATTTGTTTGAAGTTTGAAAACTGTGAGAATCAATCCATGATTTCTTTGAATTTCAGGGTTAAGGTGCTGTTAGCCCCAGCTAGAATATGAGTTTTGTATATCCCACATGTGTGTCGGTCATGTTATTATGTAGCCGTTGTGTACGGGCAGTTAATATGATGTTGAGAGTTCAGATCAGCAGTCAGAACTTTCATTTTGTTCACAATCTTTACAGCGAAGTGTTTCAAATTGTGTGGTGTGAATTTGTGATCAACTTGCAGAGATGAGACATTGAAATGTTCAGAGCTGACAGTGAAGCTAGAACCAGCGTTCCTGGCAGGACTGCGGTGTGTCCAGCCAACCATTAGAGCCAAGTTCTTTGAGGTGTTCGATGCTAGCATGAAACGAAGGCTTCATGATCGTCTGATGTACATCACGTGTTCTCAGAACTGGGAACCTATGGGGCCACACTATTGGATCAAGCAGTGCATTGAGCTGCTTGTTGTCACTGCATCTTCCAGTAAGATATTTTGTTACTGAAAGGGAAGTACAGTACATTGTAACTGGTCATTGTACAAGAGTCATTTATGGGCTCACGTATCAATTTGTGTTTTGTGTTTCCAAACACTCTTTGCATCAGGATTAGTAAGTGCAGGTGCTTCTTCTGTGTGTAGTGTTTTTGGGGGTGAGTGGGGTTACTTATCTCAACCACGATTTGGATGTTTTAAATTCGCTGGCAGTACAGGGCTAGTGGTCACTCCTGCCCCATGAGGGGTGACAAAACTGCTATTCCAAAAATTGAGTACTCAGTTGCTTGGAATGTGCACATGCTGGCAAAGAATAGAACAATAGCCTTTAAAGGACTGGGTTAGTATTTACATTTTTGTGCATTTTTACACAAAATGTGCATATTATTTGAACACAAGATGATAAAACTATGAAATAAATGGCATGTTTTTAGAAAATAAGGCAGATTATGCAGCATGTCTTAAAAAATCAGTAAATTTCTTCATTGCCTAAATATAGCAAATGAATTTCTAGGCATATTTTTTTATGTGTGTTTGCATGTGTTAACTTAGATCATTTAAAGGTTAATGTTGTTAATAATATAGTGCTTTTGTTTCTGTGTGTTGGTTATTTAACACAACATTGGAGACCAGATAACATTAGCAATGTTGATCTGCAGGGTAGACAACATCTGAAAATAATTTCATTATACATGTGCGGTCAGTTTTTCATTGAAAACTGCACAGTAACAGTGTAAATGACCACTGGATGGGAGGCAGATAAGTGGGTCCCAGAGATTGTGTATTTGTGAAATACGTGTAATAAACGGTGATGGAGTTTCACATTGAAAGCCACTACAAAGAGTCTAATGACATATGTCTATACCTAGCTTTTGGGGGCCGCGGTGGCGCAGTTGGTTGAGGCACTGTGCTACAAACCGGCAGGTCGCGGGTTCGATTCCCGATGGTGTCAGTGGAATTTTTCATTGGCATAATCCTGTCGGTCGCACTATGGCCCTGGGGTCGACTCAGCCGCTAACGGAAATGAGTACCAGGAATATTTCCTGGGGGGTAAACGCGGCCGGTGCGTAGGGCTGACAACCTTACCACCTTCATGTGCCGATTGTCTAGAAATCTGGGAGCCTCAACCTCCTGGAACCCTGTGGGCCTGTCCAGGCCTGTAATGGGGCTGCTTTACCTTTTTTTTACCTTTTTTTATACCTAGCTTTACATGCGTTTGAGGATGACTCTTGTGTATATACATATACCCCGAAATTCTTATCTGTAACAATCACTTGATAAATAACTGTACCACTGGTTTCTTATATGTGACATAACATTTCAGATACAACAATACGAATGTCGTCAGATACCAATCTGTTACCTGGTATCACATCAGTGATAAACATGGCTGACTCAGCAGAAAAGGACAGTTTTGTAAATTTGATGAATGTGAAGGAGGAACCAAGTGACATGCCAGACGGACTGGATTCCCAGGAGAAAGTGGTGTGTATCAGCACTTCTGTTTCCCAAGTAGTTGGCCTCACTGTTTCCAGTTCATAATCTTCTTTTCAGCTCTTTCTACACTATGTATAACGTATCTAGTTGACATGTAATATTTAAATGAACACAAAAGCACCAGATATTTAGAGGCATAAGACTGTGGTCTTCTGATGTGTGATACTGTGTAAGTTGGTACATAGTTTCCAATGTTTTGGAGAAATCTGCTCATGGAGGCAGTGGTTGCTATGAAATATTGATGTCTGTTTATTAACCCTTTCATGCTGAACGTCGAACCCAGTGGATGTGTAGTGTGTGTCTAAAGTGCCAAAGTCACTTAAAGTCATCACCCAATAACATGCAAATAAATGGCAGCCATTTAAATTCTTGTCACTTTCAGAGCACTCTGGGAATTTAATTCTGTGATAGAAGGGTTAAACTACACAGTGTAATGCCTCAGAAGGCTGCAGTCTTAATATTCACAGATACATAATTCTGTTCATAGAAGTTTGTTATTTGTGTGTGCACGTGTGTGTGTGTGTGTGTGTGTTTGTGCAAATTTATTTATTTATTTATTTATCTGTCCTGTATCTACTGCTGAACTTGTACAGTGTTAAATGAGGTGTGACTGGTTGAATATGAATGACAAATTGGTGGAAAGTGTTTGTAGTGTATTCCTGCTACTGTCCAGCCAAGCTATGAATTGTAGGTGAAGCTCCAACCTAAATCAAAGCAGTTGGACTGGTCCCGCTTTCACAGAGATAATGATAGATGAGTGTGTATTGTGATGATTGGCTGGTAAAAACTGAAGTACTCTGACAGAAAGCTGTCCAAATTCCATGTTCTGTGTAACAAGTTTCACTTGCTGTGCCATAGGATTGAATGCAGCCATCTGTAGTGAGAAGCTGGTGCCCCACTGGCTGACCATTCACTTGACCAAGAGTTACGTTTAATGTCATACAGCATGGATAATAGTAATTTGTAATCTTCATAACAGTTTGTTTCAAGAAGGCTCTGCTTCCTCAAGTTACTTAGGTAGTTAGATAGATACTTTTTTTTTTATACTTTGTCTCTTTCTGTTTGTTTCTAACACACTGCTTAGATTCTCAAACAAATCTTGTGCAGAAATTTACTCCCTGTTTGTTGTGCAATGTGTAGGATGATCTTGATATGGACCTCCATAGTGTTGGATCAGTGGACCAGAAAGGTGAAGAGCACCCAACAAGTCGAACCCGGAAGGCTGCTCTGGCACACCTTATCATCCGCCAGTCCAAAGTGATGGAGTCTATCCGATCCACAAGAACAGTTCAGTTCCTATTTGCCACTGCCCAACTGTGTCACATGGACACAGCACTAGCTGAGAGGGTGTGGCTAGACTGTTTCCCTCGCCTCTGGAGCATCCTCTCAGAGAAACAGCAGAGCGTGAGTAATTCAAGTGTCATCATCACCATCATCAGCCCCCCGCCCCATATTATTTTCATACCTTCACCTGAATTAAGGAAATAAGAAATGTTTTGAAACATTACCACAGCTTCATCTATGTGACCCTTTCACTACCAATACACTGGTTGTGCCAGCGAATGAAACATGCCACTATCCAGGCTGGATGTTACTTAGAAGCTTATTTTCTGTTTATGTGATTTATAAATGCAGTAAAACTCTGTTAAAATGTTTTTGAAAATGCCAGGAAAATTTGGCTTCTTAAGTGGGAAGTGTCTTAAATGTATAGGACTGAAAAATTCTATTTTTTTAATGTTTTTGTGAAGTTATTACATATGTATGCTGAATTTGTATAATTTACAACTGTCTTAACACATTCTCACCATCTGTCTGGCCATCTAACCATTTTGCCTGTGGCCTTGTATTCACAGTTTTATTTACATCTTTAACTATACTGTCACTGACTTCTCATTCACAGGTTCACGTGTCATTCCAGATGTTTACTTTTCCTTGAAATATTTGTCAAGCATGGGTTGTCTTTCTCAGTTTTCAAAAACAGTTGCAGTATACATCTTCAGATTCCATAGGTTTCCTATTGGGTAGACCATGAGGGGTGGTCAGTAGTTCCAGTCACTTTTGCTAACTCTGCAGTGTCGCGAATTTATTTTCTGGAATTGCTGATGTAACTTATCTGCACACAGTCACCACAGATGTTTCACAATCACACTACACCATGATGCATTTATATTACTTCTGATAGATTACGTTTAAACAAGTTGTCATGTTCGAGCACCCACGCATCTGGTGTCAGAGTGCTGTCCCCACAGTGGGGTGGCTTCCACCTCCACATGGCTTACACACTTCACAGTAGAACTCCACGCCAGCAAGGTGGAACCCTGGGTGGCGTCACATTCCTAAACATCTTCAAATGTTATTGGCTGCCTGGGTTCCCTCCTAATTTCCGGCCAACTGAAACTTCCACATGTCAGCATTGCCAAATGTAGGCTTATGTAGGTTACGGAACAGGTAGGGTAGGGCCCCCCCCCGATACAGTCTTTCAGTCATCATGACGGAGACCAAGTAGTGGGGACTCACTGCAGTGTCTGCCTCGCGGGAGAAATACAACACCCCCACACCATGAGGTTGCATCATTCTGCTGTGTGAAACTTGCAGAAATGACCTGGGACATTAACCTATATGAATGGACCGCGCCATTTGAACTCTGTGTTTTGGAAACAGAATGAATGGAAACTAGGGGAAATTGTTTAAGATTTTGGTGTAGAAAATGTTTTAAATGGGTTAAAAAACTGTTTCCTTGTCAAATTTTTTACTTCTTAGGCAGGAAATTTTCTTATGTGGGGACATATTAAAAGTGCAACATGTAATGTTAACCAACTGGGAGAATTTTGGTACCTTTTTTTATCGCATCTTAGGTGGGAAAACATCTTAACCAGGGACGTCTTAAACAAGTTTTACTGTATGTTCAGAGGTGGTGTGACCACATAGAACATTTCATTACAAGCCCTTCTGCTCCTTGGCTTGGGCACAGATATCTGCTGTGATATTCAGTTTTAGAACACATTTTTTGCATATATGTCCATTTGTATAAAATTTGTAATTCTGTAATACAATTTTATATTGTTGCATCATTTGCTGTGTACATAATATATACTTGTGCACAGTGCACAAATAAATATGTATAAAAACTGAAGTTTTGGTTAGAAAGCGTGAAGGAAAGAGACCGTTCAGAAGACCCAGTCATGGATACAGGATAATACGAAAATGGAACTTCAGAAAGTGGTATGGCAGGGTGAGGACTGAATTCAACTGACTCACGATAGGGACCAATGGTGGGCTGTTGTGAATGTGATAATGAACCTTAAGTTTTGTGAAATGTTGGGAATTTACTGAGCAGCTGAGGGAGTCCTAGCTTCTCTAGAAAGCTGAGCATCATGGCTTTATTTATGTTGTTTGTTTGTTTGCTTGCTTGTTTGTTTGTTTGCTTGCTTGCCTGCTTGCTTGCTTGCTTGCTTGCTTGCTTGCTTGCCTGCCTGCTTGCTTGTCTGTCAGTCAGTTGGTTTATTCGCTGGTCAGTCAGTCATTTGGGTGGTCAGTGTTTGTTAGTGAGCTAGTCTGTTGGTCAGGTATTTGGTTAGTTATACTCCTTTTTTCATACAGAAACATTTTCATTCCTTACATGTTGTATCTCTAACTCATGATTTGAAAGTGACTTGTTGGCATGCTTTTTCAACATCCTGTAGGTAATTTTACATAATACAGCCTGGTAGCCACACAGTTGACAGTTTCTGATACTGTGACTTAAGCAGAAATTTTCTGATAAGAATGAAACTGCATTTTCAGACACTGTTAGCAGAAATGGTGCCCTTTGTATGCAGTGGAGCTCATGTTATTCAGAAGGACTGCCATCCCAGTGCTCTCAACACTTTCATTGAGGCTATGTCCCACTGCAACCCACCCATCCCCATCAAACCGTAAGTGCAGTAGTTACATCCTTACATGTGTGTTACGGAAATTTGGATGTCAGGGTAGTGAACTATTATTCTGTTTGTTTACAGAGTCCTCATGAAATACTTGGGGAAGTCACACAATCTTTGGCATCGTATGACACTGAACCTTGAACAGTTGGCCTTTGAACATGGAAACAACAGCCAGCTTAAGTCAAAACGTGATATTACTGATTGCTATGAGTTTGAACCAGTAGTATCACCCCAACAGGTGAGCCAAACCAGACTTCCTTGTTTTCATGTTATTGCTAATTAAATTTCTTCACCTAACCCTTTTAGCATTAAGACTAAAAGATGGCACAGTCAAACCTCTGTCGATCATCACTTTCATTATTTTCTTGAAAACGATCATTCCAGCAATATTGTGGATCAGGACTGGGAATTCTGAACACTGATGTAGGAAAATGGCACTTCACAGAATGATGCATCTGATATAAAAGTGCATTTTTCATATGGTCGATTTTTCAAGACTGGAAGGACTGAATGATAATTGCAGGAAAGTGGCGCATATGGAAATGATGGATAAAGGTTTCATTGTATATGCAACTGCTTGCTAAATGTAACATCTTTCCACATTGTTGCTTAGTTTTCTTGTAACAAGTGGGGTCAGTTCAGTATGCTCCAGCAGACTGTAAGTGTTGTAGTTTTGCTGTGCTGTTCTGTTAGATGATATCTTTTAATATCTTATTTGCCCAAATATTAGATAGGAACTTTTCCAAATTTTCCAAAAAATGGAGGATCACCTCATAATCACAAACAGCTTTGTATTTTCCTGAAAATTTAAGATTAGGAAGGTGAGATGATTGTATATTCATGTAAATACAGTAGTTTATGGTTTACCTTTATCTGGAAATAGGGGATATTAACCCTTTAAAGATGAAGCGTATCTGTTTTATATAAGGACTCAGTGCGTACCGCGCTGTAAACACTCTCCACTTCGGTTGTAAAAACCAGTCTCTTGATGTTTTGTAAGGCAAAGTTGCTGTTTGTTCTGAGATCCATACAAAACACATAAACGCAATGTGGGCACCACGTAGAATTTTTTAATGTTAAACCTGGTGGTATGTAAAGTTACCGCTAGGCTTTAAAAGGTTAAATTACCTGGTATTGTGGGGTTGGCAACCAGAGTTTAAATGGGGAATAATGGCATTAGTATTGTTGAACTGCAATATATGGCTAATTGGTGTGCCATTTCAGCGGTACAGTGGCCACTAAAGATTAATACTGGTTTTATAAATCATGCAGATTAACAAGTTCTTAGAACCAGAGTTATGTTATACATTGCAGTGCTGTTGCTGTACAAGTAATTTTCTGTTCTTGAGATGGGGCAGATCATAGCAGCGCTTTATGTGGCGGTGATGAACGTGCTTTCCTATTGCAGGAGATTTTGGACTCACTGTCTGATATGTACTCCTTGCTGTGTGAGGAGGATATGTGGAGTGGACTATGGCAGAAACATGCACGTTACCGGGAAACAAATGTGGCCATTGCTTATGAACAACAGGGCTTCTTTGAGCAGGCACAAGGGGCATATGAGGTGGCCATGAGCAAAGTCCACAATGACTACAGTTCAAGTCCTGCCCCTGGAAGTGTACGCAGTGAACTGAGGCTTTGGGAAGAACACTGGATCAGGCAAGTGATTTGTACTTTACTGAATTATGAAGTTGTAATGTCTGTTGCTTTCTTTGCATTATGGGGAATCACTTCAGTACAAAGCCTCCTGGAAATTCAAAGAGGGAGAATATATAATACAGAGGGTCTCTGATATGTGTGTCTGTTATGTATGTTTCCCTTCTCTTATACTTTTGTATCTTTCAATTTAGTGCAGACCATTGCAAATGTGTGTCTGTCTGTCTGTCTGTCTGTCTGTCTGTCTCTCTGTCTGTCTGTCTGTCTGTCTGTCTTAGCATCTGTTCCCAGCATCCTTCCTGATTTTTCTCCCTCCAAATCTGTTGTGTAGCACATGGTGTTGGACATAAGTGGTGTCAGATTTATCATAAAGTATCTTATATAAAATACTTACCATGACAAAGGCCCCAGTATGTTTCATTTTGATATAAATTTTACTTTTCCAGCACACATCAAGGACCCTCTCTATTAAAGTAGCTCTGTTAACTTCCAGCACTCTCACTATTTTGTCCATTATTGGGCTTTTAAATTAGTATTGTCAAAGCTTTGGGTCTGTCATGCAGGAGTCTGTTCATTTGTTAGCAGTTCAGAGTATTTTGTTTGCTTCCTAGAACCGAAAAGACAAAAACATTGAAAATATACTTAAAAGTAAAGACACACTCATACATGGTTTTACTATTTGTTTTACATCACTGTGAAACTTAGTCTCTGACTAAGCAAAGAACATAGATTGAGGCTGACAAAGAGAATATTTTGACATAATTAAGACGGAATAACAGAACTGAGAAAATTGTGTGGAGGTGTAGAACTGTTAGGTTGGTTAAAGAATGTTAAAGCAGGATAGGATATATACTGGTCAAATTGAAACAAGGAAGGTGCATACATAGTTTTAGTTGCAGTGCATCACGGGAGAAAACCGGTTAGTTGACTGAAGCATACATAAGAAAATAATCCATCTTTAAGAAGGTAGTCATGAAGCTGTGTATTGAATTGAACTGTTTCAAAATATATTCACTGGCAGGCATTTATGAATGTGGTAACAAACCTTTGTTTTAAATGTTACTGATCACAAAGACAACCATTAGCTGTGGAAGGTACAGGGTCTGTATTTTATCTGACAACTATCCTTCGTCACTTCCCGACATGCTGATTGCACTGTGTTAACCATTTCATGCTACGCTGAATGTCTACTACAGTTGATGCACTGTGTGCAGTTAAAAAGCCGGAGTCAGCTAAAGTTGTTGCCAAGAACATGCACAGTAATGAAGGTCATTTAAATTCGCATCTTCATTAGTGTATCCCTAGGCATTTAATTCCAGCACAGAAGGGTTATGCAATAAATGAGGCAATAAGAAGTAGCATCTGATATTTGTCAAATATAAGGGTTTTTGATAAATAACTGGACTGTATGAATCCATGACTGTCCTCCACTGAGCAACATGCTGTTGTGCAGAGATCACACAGAGTAGCCTAATTATGATGTGTGCCTTTCATGGTCAGTAGTGACGTCTGTGAGACAACACAAGAATGATTAACATTATATTACACATAACCCAACAGTACATGTTTTCTGCTTATTTATCAAACAACTCTTATAAAATAATGAACCTATCGATTGTGGGTCATGCAGTTACTTAGTACTGTAATGCTTACAGATGTTCAAAGGAGCTGAACCAGTGGGACCTGCTGCTAGACTATGCACGTGACAAGAATATCCATAACCCATTCTTGATACTAGAGATTGCATGGCGAGTTCCTGACTGGAACCTCATGAAAGAGGCACTGAGTCAGGTGGAGACCAGCTGTCCCAAGGAAATGATGTGGAAGGTGAGTAGGTGATGTACCAGTCATTTTATAGGATTTGTATGAAGCGGAAGGTGAGCAGGTGATTTACCATTCAGTAACTGGAATATCTATATGGTGAATGGTGAACAGGTGATGTACTAGTGGATGGGATTTTTATGAAGTGAATGGTTTCAGAGGATGTAGCACATACCTGATGATTTTTTAAGACTTTGGCAAATTTCCCTGTACAAGCTGGTAAGTCATAAATGTCATAATAATGAAGATTTAAGTCATTTGGGGTATGATGCTGTGCTGATTGGATTGACACGGCGACATACCACAGGAGACTTGAATCTTCATCACGACCACTGAGAATACCTCAAACCTGGCAACATAATGTCGCATGATATCTCATTATTCTTTTGGAGCTGGAATTCAATGCCCAATGCACTCTGCAAAAGACTGGGGTTCAAATGGCTTACCATCACTTCTCATTTTATTGCCAAACAACTGTAATGGTCATTTGGCTTCCTCAGCATTCCAGTGCGCAACGGCTAAAGTCATTTGGCATCAAAGGGTTAATATTTCCATAAATCAGGTCCAAGGTTCTCAGTCAATGAATGTATGAACAGTCACATAGTATGCTACAGAAATACCTGTCTCATAATTACAGCCAGTTTTTGAGAGCAGGGTGTCTCTGGTAAGGGCTGTCCTTCGTACATAGGATCCATTTTCCTCACACGATTGTTGGTGGCAGTTGTATCATTGTAACCATTACATCTGATATGGACCAAATGAAAACAAAAATTTGTTTGCATTGGTTTTAATTTGAAGTGCTATGGGCTTTTATTTATCCCATGTATCAGGCACATGAGTTAGCTGTTTGGCCGTTCCCTGAACCTGCATGTGAGGCCCGTCACACTTTGAGTTAAGGTAAGGTTCTAATTTTTGTTTTATGCACTGTCACAAATACAGCCAAGCAGGTTTGATATTAGCATTTAGATATAATCCATTAAGTACCTACTCAGCTACAACATGCCTCAGAAGTTAGAATGTGTGAAGCATTATGTTGTGCATCAGGTGAACCTGTATCGTGGCTTCCTTGCTATATGCCACCCAGAGGACCCACACCTGTCTGTGGTGGATCGGTATGTGGAGCTGTCCAGTGGACTGTGCATGAGAGAGTGGCGCAGACTGCCTCACATTGTGTCACACATCCATCTGCCTCTGCTGCAGGCTGCACAACAGGTAGGCCTTCTTTGGCATGTAACATTGAGTAAAAGAGTTTGGGAGTCCAGGGTTATATGAAGTGAAAGTGATGTGCTGGTCATTGGGTGGGATTTCAGTGAGGTAGGGTGAGAGGAAGTGATGTACTGGGCAGTCGCTGGCTTGATTTATGTGAGGTGGAGTGTGAGCGGGTGATGTATTGGTGGGTGGGATTTGTGTTAAGTGGAATGTGATTAGGTCATCAGAGAGATGGCAGGATTCACAATACACAGTACACTGAGCTAAATGTGAAACTCCAGGTAGTAGTGTGTTCGCTTCCGTGGCTGTCCGAAATGCATCAGAACCACTTAACAGTGCACTCCACAAGTTGGCGAAGTAACAAGAGACATAGATTCTCCCTTCATTTACTGCAGTGTTGATGGGTGGCATTCACGATTTTGATATGCACAAGTAGAATTTCAGTTGTATATGTTTAACTTCAGCTAATTACACATTTAATAATTACAATGATATTACGGTATTTTGCTGCATGGAATATGTACAACATCAGAATTTCATTTATAAATCTCATTTTGTTATAAATTGCCTTTCGTGTGATAGTTACCTCTTTGTCACTTGACTACTACTTCTTCCATTCCTCCTCTCTTGTTTCTTCCTCATCTCACTTTTCCTGCTCTTGTTTTTTTTTCTGTATCCCCTTTCATCCTTTGGTACTAGTTCACTCTTGTTCACCTCTTTCGTAGCTGCTTTCTCTTCTTCCTTGATGACATATCACAGTATCCATTTGTTTAACACATGCAATGAGTTGTGATTTGTGTGCCATGTTGCAGATTATGGAGCTGCAGGAGGCAGCGCAGATCCACCAGGCACTACAGCATGGGCGCAGTAATTCACTGCATGACATGAAAGCTACCATAAAGACATGGCGCAACCGCCTTCCTGTGATTGCTGATGACTTGAGCCATTGGAGTGACATCTTCACATGGCGACAACACCACTACACCTTCATAGCCTCACACTTTAACTCACAGCATGATCAGACCGTCAATAGTACGCTTGGTGTCCATGCCTCCGCGCAGGTGGGTCATAACTTGGGCTAGTCCCAGCTGGAAATGGTGTCAAATGTTCATGGTATTACTCATTCCAATAATATAAGTACTTAATTAGATGATGGGCACCTAGTCCTATGCCTGTTCTGATTTATCATACAAAATTAATTATGAGGCCAAGAGGCCCTGGCATTAAAAGGCAACACCAGTAAGAAGGTTTTTGTTCTTCAGCTATTCTAACAGCAGATGTAGCAGCTGATACATGATTCTGAGCCCTGTGCACACACCTGTTATCCTCACAGTCAAAAACTTTTAGAGATTTAGGAAGTACACAGGATAGGAATGCGTGAGATTGGAGATTTATATGGCAGTGATTATGAAGACTGCTGTCATCAGCATATGATGCTATGAAGTCAGTGGAAATCAACCAGTGTTTTGGAGGAGCCCACTGCCTCCATCTTACATGCCGTAATACAGTCTGTAGGACAATGCAAGTTCTCAAAGTGAGTAAATTGTACTGTACCTGTTGGTGTGGCAGTCATGCTGTAGACTTTTACTGAGGAGGTGCCTGCTTTGGGTGTTTGTCATGTCCTCGGTTATGTTGACTGCATTTCCCTGAGGTCTTGTTTAGTGCTTCAGGAGTTCCAGAATAGTACCTTGCTTAGAGCATGGTGCATTCCAACCAAATCCTTTCCAGTTCATATAGTGTGAGTTACTGATAATGTCCAAAAATAAACCAAAGTCAATAAATTAACTTACAGAATTTATTCTCACAGTCCTATCATGAATCAAATTTTTGTTTCTTCTTGTTTTCAGATATTTAAACCATGTTTTCTTTTGCCTTACTGATTTTTGTGATTGTGTGTGGTAGGCCATCATCCACTTTGGCAAAATTGCCCGGAAGCACAATCTGCCGGGGGTGTGTCTGGACTCACTGTGCCGAATTTATACAATTCCAAGTCTCCCAATAGTGGACTGTTTTCAGAAGGTGCGTCAGCAGGTGAAGTGCTATCTGCAGATGGCAACAGTGGTCGATAAGAATGAGCTGCAAAAGGTGAGTTTCACTGAAACTTGTGAAACACTGATGTCACTTCAATTGCCAGTACTGAACAGCTTAATGTGGACTTACATGTTAGGCAAACATTTGGCATCTCAGCTGGATTACCATCTAGTTCATGGCTTTCCTCAGTCTGTGTAGGTGAACTTTGGGGCTTTACCTTAAATAGTGCTACTACTATGTCATTTCATACTTCACTGACTTCGCATTTGTAATCATCTTTCCACCCCATTCAGTACTTCATAACTTTTGCATTTAGCACATCCTTGTCTCCTTCAGTACTTATCTAAATGGCCCCCTCCATGCCCTTGCAGCTGCTGTGGTAGCAGGTCCCTGTTGTTACATTGTTATCCTGTTTAGGTATTCTTTGGTGTGTATTGGTAAATAAAATCAATTCATTTGTCAAACAGAGACACAGAAGAACAGTAGAAATACTGTCTGTTGATTATATGATGAAATAAGAACACAGTCTAAATGAGACCTTTAGAATGTTTCAGAGACATGTTGCAGCTGCTTGTGAAGGTCAGCTGACCATGCAGCACAAATTATGGTTGTTTACAATAGGTTAGCCAGAGAATCGATCATCACAGCAAACACTCTGCAAACTTTATACCAATTTTTCCTCCGTATGGTGTACCTTGTTATAACCTCAGTATAGCCATAATATCTGTCTTGTACAAACCTTCTTCTCATGTACTACAACTTGATTTAGGCCGTGACCACCTCAACTGTGTTTCTCCATTGGTTGCTGTCTGGCTCTTTTTAGTTGTATCGCCTTGTGTTTTTACGTTTCCAAAGTGGGTTCTGTTTGGTCAACATAGTTGTGTTGTAGGGACCATCACTGTCAGACTGTAGTAGAGCTGAGGTAGCTGTACAGCTGAATCCCTTGTATGTGATCTGAATATGTAATGATATTTTGTGCTGTGATGATTGCAGCCTTCTGGGATATGATACCATGTGGTTTTGTAGAAGGTACAACGGTTTGGAGGAATTTGCTGTATCTGGCTTGGGGATTTTTTTCTACATTGAAGACAGAGACAGCAGGTTTCCTCATGACCATTGATACCAATGTGCCTGTCTTAATATTTACCTCCATCAGAACCTGTGATCTTATTGTTGAATGATATTGCAGGGTTTGGATGTAATTGAACTGACAAACGTCAAGTTGTTGACACGAGAAATGACTTCTGAGATCTACGCATTGAAGGGCATGCTGTTGGCACAGCTTGGGCGCTCAGATGATGCTAACAAGGTGTTCTCAGCAGCTGTTCAGATGCATGACACATTAGTCAAGGCCTGGGCATTGTGGGGTGACTACCTTGAGCAGTTGTTCACGCGAGATGCACGACAGATTTCTCTTGGCACCCAAGCCATCACATGCTTCCTGCATGCCTGTCGCCACCAGAATGAATCCAAGTCCAGGAAATACCTGGCCAAGGTAATGTTGGTTGCTCATGTATATGACTTCAACCTTGGTAGTAGTTTTGTCGGGAGAAGTCAGGTTTATGACCAGTAGCTGATGTATTGCCATGAAATATACATTGGGCTGAAGTGCAGTCATGTCTTGTGAGGCCAAGTTAATTGTATTGTGCGAAGTAGAACATTCTGCTGTGTTTTATCTGTTTAGAGCTGTCCCTGAATTGGCTTTAGGCTTGTTATGAACTGAACACTTAACAAATTGTGACCAGTTGGGAGTGACTGAGACATTTTTAACAGGATCTGTAGGTTTTCTCTGCAAGCTTCACCTGGTGACAAGGAACCCCTACCCACCCTGTCAAAGCCGAGGCTTAACTCCTGAGTAACAGTGTATGTTAGTATATAGAGAGGTTACTGTCATTCCAAGTATAACAGATTGTTTCGTAAGATTTCTGTGTGCAGGTTTGCTGTGTGTTATGTATGTTCACTGGCTGCTGTTGTGTCTTGTGTGACTAGTGTCAGACTGATAAGCTTTCTCTTTGTTACATAGGTTCTCTGGCTGCTCACATATGATGATGATAAGTCCACTCTGACTGAAGCAGTAGACAAATATTCAGTGGGAGTGCCTCCAATCCAGTGGCTTCCGTGGATACCTCAGCTGCTCACATGCCTCGTGCGCAATGAGGGGACTCTGATTCTCAACCTACTGAGTCAGGTGAGGCCAGTGAAGAGACTTCTGCAATTTCAGATTGAATCCATGGCACTCATTTAAGTTGTTTGTTCATTTCATAGAGCATACAACTCAAATATAGAGTGTAACCTAAATATGTAAATTAAATTGTTCTGCTGTCACTCTGCTTCATGTTCCACTGCAGGTTGGACGCATGTTCCCTCAGGCTGTATACTTCCCAATCCGAACACTATACTTGACACTGAAGATAGAGCAGCGGGAACGTTACAAAAGTGCAGAGCAGGCAGCTGCGATTGCTGGCAAGCTGGCTGCATCCAGTCAGGTACAACTCCAGACACTCAGTGTAAGTAGATCTTATGCACTTGAAGTGTAGCTGTTGCTTCAACAGACCTCAAATTATGAAGTAATCAGCCTCCCAAAAGGGAACAAAAAAGGGTTAAATTTAAAAAGTTTTTGGCACTGAAGAAGCCATTGTGTAGAGAGTCTGTTGATGTATGTCCATTATCATGAACCTTGGCTTGTTCTTTTTACATTGCATAGCACCACTTGTTTTTCCATGTAAAATAATCCAGATTGTTTGTTATTAGCCCACCAATATTGCCAGGAGACAAAGATTAAAATTCTGTGTGTTCATTACTTCGTTTAAGTCTGATGAATTACAATGCAGGTAACGTGTATAAAAATTTGCCATTTTCCAACATATTAAGATGAAATTAAGATCCAATATCTGTCATCTCCTTTCTTACTTCGTACATTATTTGATTCTGATGAAGTCTCGTGGATGTTATCATTTGCACCGATACTAGTGTATTACTTTTGCTAACTCAGTTTTGTTAATTGCATTTGTTGTGTTGATGTTATAGGCACAACATGCAGCAGGCAGAGGAGATACACAACAGCAAGGTACAGTATTCTCTTGCAATATCTGAAAGACAGTTACATATACATAAAAAGATCTGTAGAGATATACAATAGCCAAGAGCAATATTGCTTGCAGGGGACCAATCAGCATCATCAGCGCAGCCTCAACAGCCGCATGGCAGCCAGACAGCAGGTGGGGGAGAGACTGGGCCCATACGTGCCACCCCTTCCATGTGGCGCTGCTCTCGAATCATGCACATGCAGCGAGATATTCATCCAACTGTTTTGTCCTCACTGGAGGGTATAGTTGACCAGGTGAGTGCTGAAGCCAGTTAGTTTGTCTAAAGAAAGCATTAGAATTTCAGTGGCAACCCCTAATTACTGTCTGTATAGCACAAAATGGTAGCAGTTTTTAATGAACCTTCAGTTTCCAGACAAAAGATTTTACTGCATTGTTGTGCTAACGGTAGTGATTCCAAGAAGTGTTGAATTTTGTCTGGTCTGTTATGATTTTTTTCCTTGCAGTTGTAAGATTATTCTTTATTTTGAATGCAGATACAAGAAAGTCTTATTGTATTGTTAGGTGTATGCATTATACAGTGAGTAGATGAAAGATAGAATCATGGAATCACTCAAAATTTCCGCTAACACAAGTTAAAATTTAAGAGGTATCACATGAACCACACTGCTGATAGGCAGCTGACCCCTGTTTTTACAAAGCAATATATGTTGAGTATTTGGTAGATTATGTTGTTTAGGTGAAAGTCTGATCTTCATTAAACAGTTAGGGCTCAGAGGAAATCAGCTTTCTTGTATCTGGGTAATGTGTTCAGATCAAAAGAGCAGTAATTGTTTAAAGCTTTGCGTTTAGTTTAGGTACCACTATGTATAACACTAAAATCTCTGGAATTTTCCCACACATTATATTAGTGTTTTCCACATGCTTCTTAAAACAAATAGATATTATCTCCCTACACTGCATTCATTGGTCACTTTAATGGAAGCACACTGTCTTCTCTGTCAGTTGTGAACTGGATCTTTTTTTATATAATGTCAATCCATTTTAATCTTCAAATAATGTTTTGTTATTATTTCTTACTACATTAAAGCAAAGTCAGATGCAAAAATATTCAGAAGTGAAAGGGTTCAATGTTTGGATCTGTGACCCTCTTTCCTTCATTGTTTCATTGTTTCCTATATGCAAAAAGAATGCATTAAACATTTATATTGTGTGTCTAGATGGTGTGGTTCCGAGAGAACTGGTATGAGGAAGTGTCCCGTCAGCTGCGCCAGGGGCTAGCAAAGTGTCTTGCCATCGCTTTTGAGAACAGAGGAGCAGTGAGTGAGGCAACGATCACCCCACACACGCTGAACTTCGTTAAGAAGCTTGTCTCAACATTTGGCATTGGCATAGGTAGGAAACAACAAAAGTAAACCTGGCTTCAGCAAGCAGTTATGTCTGGTGTTACCCGCTGACAGGCATGACATAGTCTTCATGCATGTTGAACTTTACAAAACAAAATTGCCAGCATAAAATATACTGTGCAGATTTTAGTTCAGGATATTTTTTCCATCCTTTTGATTTTAATTCTACAAAATTTTCCAAGAAAATCAGAAGGAAAGATAACTAGATATGGACAAGAGGATAATACTAAAATGGATCATAGGAAAAAGTGGTTGAAGAATGTAGACTGGCTTTATCTATGTTAGAATAGGTACCGGTGATCAGCTGGTGTGAACATGGTTATCTATGTGTATGGTGCTGCAGGCCAGTGTGACCCATGGCTTCCCATTTTCCAGGTTTCTTGTTAGACATTGGGTATTACTAGTTAGATGATGCATCTGCCAATTGCAAGGCCTCTAGCTTTACGGGACAATACAAATACAGAAAAGACAAACACAGTTCCATGCAGCGAGTCAGATTTGAACCCATAAATGTAGTGTTCAAGTGACAGAAGATGGTACCTGCCTTACACTGAATAGATCTGTTTGATCATGGTAATTAGTAGTATGTGTTTTCAACGCATTTTGACGTTTGCACTTTGATTGTTCCAGTATTTTATTTTGTCATCAGCAGGATGGCAGCCCTTTGAGCATTGTCGTTCTTTCACCACAGAAACACATTTTATTTGTTGATGCCTTCTAATGACAATAGGAAAATAAGATAAGACTGCAACAGCAAGGTTATGCTGCCATTTAAATGTAGCTGCACAGGCAGGCAGAGTGCTTTAAAGAAATATTCGAGGGGGTAAGAGACACAACTCATGACCTTGTAATCCTGTTTAAATGCCCAGAAGGTTAAAAGTACCTGAAAAATATCATGTAAAACTGGTGAGATAGCTCTTAGGCCTTTCAGTGTGTGTAATAAGTCTGGCCAGCTATTAGTTCATGGTGGATTAATTGAACAAGTACATTAAAACATCACAGGTTGTTATAACAAGGTGTACTATATCCACATGTAGTGACATATTTTGTGATGAATGTCTGATGTGTGTCATATGTGTGTACCAGAAAATATCTCAAGCTCAGTGAGTGCACAGTTCAGCAGTGCTGCATCAGAGAGCCTGGCAAGTCGAGCCCGCGCAACGGTGCAGGACCCCGTGTTCCAGATGATGAAAGTCCAGTTTACAACTGACTTTGACTTTGCTGTGCCTGGGTCCATGAAACTGCAGAATCTCATCATCAAGCTCCGCAAATGGATACAAATCCTGGAGACAAAAGTGAAGACATTGCCAAAGTGAGTCACCTCTTGCCGCTGTTATAGTGGCACATGACAGTAAGAATTGTTAGTAGATGCAGTCCTTCTGATGCTGCAGACCCCTCCCCAAAATTGTCTACTCATGTACTCCTAAGGCACGGCTTACAGCAACATTTAAGGATTGAATAATTACAAACAGGAGACATACTTAAACTCTAAAAACTTCATTAACCCTTTAAAGACGAAGCGTATGTGTTTTATATAAGGACTCAGTGCGTACTGCGCTGTAAACACTCTCCACGTCGGTTATAAAAACCAGTTTCTTAATGTTTTATAAGGCAAAAGTTGCTGTTTGTTCTGAGATCCATAAAAACACATAAACGCAATGTGGGCACCACGTAGAATTTTTTAATGTTAAACTTGGTGGTATGTAAAGTTACCGCTAGGCTTTAAAAGGTTAAGCCAATATAAAAGTTTATTACAAAAACTATGATTTTTGTAACAGTAATGGTAGAACTAAGATCAGGATGAACCTACAAGAAGAAGTTTGATGTTCTACTGAGCAGAATAGACAGTGTGTTATAGTATGATTTCAGATGAACAGGGTTTGTAAAATGTTAAAAATATCCAGTACAACAGATATTCCTTCAACTTACAATAGCAAGACAAAAATGTTCCATGGACCACATTTTTGAAAACCACTTGATTAACCCTTTGATGCTTGGTGTTTACCTTCCTGTATATTTTACTGTAAGTCTGAGTGAGTGAGGCACACCACTATTCCCTGTGAGATACTCACTGAGGCCAAAAACACAGTTGAGCGTCAAATGTATTTATAACAGACAGCGTATATTCTCTGTGAGGTGTAGCTGAGGCAGAAGAAGCAGTTGGGCATGGAGCATATATTACAGCATAGTGCAACCAGATGGCATTACTCCTGTACATGGAGGTAACTCTTGATTTTCTGTAAGAAGTGACTAGTGAAAGAGGCTGTAGAGTACTGTGTGAATATTATTGGTGTGAACAAGTGAGTGAGGGAGTCACACATGAGTGTGATAATAAGCAATACTGATTGTTAATAATTGTAGCACATGCGAAGGGTGGCACTAAGATAGATGAAATTAATATTTGTTGGCTGTCACAAAATAATTGTTGATAATTTTTATTGTATTTCTCCTTGTATGAGGTGTATTTTCATCTGGAAAACCAATGTTAGTTCTGCAAGTTGTTTATTTTTCCAAATTCAAAATGTCTGAGGCATCTACAAGGATATTCGTGTAAACAAAAAGAAAATAGTAGCATGTAAGGAGTACTTGCCAGTATTCTTGATATGTTACATGAATAGACTGATTAATGTGTGCACTACTGCCAACTGTTATTAATTTCTGCAGGTCTTTCCTCATTGAAGAGAAATGCAGGTTCCTAAGCAACTTCAGCCTCCAGACAGCAGAAGTTGAGCTGCCAGGCGAGTTCCTCCTACCCAAGGTACACCAGTCTGCATGCCATTAGGAAGAATTAGCTGTATGGTTGCATGTGTTCTTTCACATTCATGTATTGTCATAAAACAAAAGAACATACCATCTTTGCACAGAAATTTGCACCACATTGTTTCATTCTAGATATACAAGGATTGTTTTGATGGTAACGAGATTACTGACTCTGCTCTCTGTTTGAGGCATCTTGAGGCTTTGGCATAGTGGCCTTTTCGAAGTGATGCCATTCATAAGCTATACATTTTTGGAGCACTCCATGCAGCTCTCAGGCGTGCTGTAGGCCATTTTCTGACATTATCTGTAGGTTTACAGCAGTGGCATTACCCCACTGTCAGAGCCAAATTTCTGTCCTTATATGTCTTATTTGAGCATTGGAAATGCCCAGAAATCACAGGGAGTGAGGTCTGGACTGTAGGGTGGGTGTTCTACAGATGTTCTACCAATATCTGTAATTCTAACATTACTATTATGTAGTGTAGTCATGCACATTCTTGAAGCAAAAATCATTGTTTTATTGAGACCTCAGTCTTCCCCCATATTGCATCCTGCAAAGCAGGGTTCGGTGTCCTTGCATGGCACTCAGCATTCATAGTTTGCTTATAAGTTACCCCAAGCTGAAGAATAATGCCTTTGGAGTGAAAACCAATATCAGCATGACTTTTCCAGATGAAGGGACTGTGCAGAGTTTGTGGTGGAGGCGAGCCTTCACACTTCAGAACATTTCATGGCTGTTTTGATTCTGAGTCAAGGTGTAAAAGGGGTTTTCTTAGAGAGAATCAGATTCAGCTGGCAGGCTTCCATGCTCATTTGTATGTGATCTTCACTGAGATGACATGATGGCCATGTTTCACACACTCAGGACACGTGTAACTTCACTGATACAGTGTGGTGGACTCTTTATAATGGCACATTTTAACTGGCAGCCATGACCAGTGATGTTACCCTTCTGTCCGATGTCAGCAAGTCATCACCTTTTCGATATTGACATCTGATGGCAGTGCTTGTTCTCCCACTTAGCATTATCAACCACATTGCTCCCTTGACCCCCACCCTCCCACCCCTAAAATGCTTTCATCATCTGAAAACAGTAAGTCTCCTCATTAGTTCCGGTCCATAGGCATCCTGTAACATCTGTAACATTTCTTCATCGTTGTTTCTAAGTTCCACTATCATGGGCCTGTGCCTTAAAATGTACAAAATATTCCCTACTGCATTTGAAAAAGAGGTCTCATCAAATATCTCTTTTAATGTGATCCTTATTTGTAGTGCAGCGTGCTTGTTAGCAGTGACTTGTCAGTTTTGAAGTCACCATGTAATGTGTGCATTTTCTTGGAACCAAGCCTATCCATCTCCAAAGCACTTCCTCCTCAGTTTCTCCCCATGTGCTTCCTATGATATTTCATAGCCTGTTTTTCCTTCTTGATCTGAATGTTCCTTGCCAGCATTTTCCTCTTAGATTCATATTCAGAATCTTCTTTATAAATCTGATTTTTCTCATTCTTGAAACATGACATTATCTTTATTTCCTAGTCAATTTATCTGTGCGACCATGTTTCCTTTATGATGCTGTGTTGGTCAGAGGCAGGTTCTTGCATTTTTCACAGCATTCACATTACTATGTGAGAATTGCACGCTTTATGCCACGTGTGGACATCGTCCAGAAACACAATACAGCAGCACGACGTCTGTTCATACGTGGTCACAATGGGAAGATCTATCCATACCTTGTGGTGAATGACTCAGGATTGGGGGATGCTCGACGGGAGGAGCGTGTTCTGCAGCTGCTTCGTATGCTAAATCACTACTTGGGCAAGCAGAAGGTAAGGGAGAATATCAGGTGTCTGGATACCTTGTCATACACTACTGACTCTTTCTGATCATAAGACAACCCACAGCACATTTTGTAGTAACTGATACTTGTAAAGGTACACAAATCTTGGCTATCATCAAGTGATAGGATTACTGTAAGGAACTGTCACTTGTCGCAGGAAACATCACGCAGATTCCTGCACTTCACAGTTCCAAGGGTTGTGGCTGTGTCTCCACAGATGCGTCTTATTGAAGATAACCCTGCATCTATCTCACTGCTTGATATATACAAACAAGGCTGTGCTCGAGTGGGACTGGAACATGATTCTCCTGTGCTCAGATACTACGAGCGCCTTGCTGCTGTTCAGGTACAGTTGATGGGTGTCTTAACATGTTTGAACATAGTAGAATATTCAGCATATTTGAAACACTGGAGAAGTTACATCGCTCACAGCACAGAGGATTGTGAAAAATGCTGCATGTATGTAACTGCAGAGGTCTTAACTCAACATGTAATGGGAAATACTTCAGGCTTTCAGAAGTAAACCGTAAATAAATAAATGCACTTAACTGTGGTTCCCTTGCTTCTGTTCATGTGAATATAATCATTGTGGTATCTTTAATTATTAAATATAGTGAGAATTATTTAATTATAACCTGACAAATAAAAAAGCTCTGAATTGCACCAGTCAACAAGTGCTTTCATGTGTCTTACATAATTTCCAGGCTCGGGGTTCACAGGCTAGTCATCAGGTCCTAAGGGACATCCTAAAAGAGGTTCAGTGCAATATGGTGCCTCGCTCAATGCTCAGAGACTGGGCAGTGAGGACCTTCCCTGCAGCTACAGATTACTGGATGTTCCGCAAGACGGTGAGCACATGGAAATACTGTGAACCCAATTATGATGTCTGGCCGTGACTGAATTAGCTTTGAGCAGAGTTTTTGTGAATCTGATCCAAAGGGACTAGTTCCTCATCTTTAGGGTCGAAGTGTAAGTAGGGAGCGGAAATATTCAAGTTATGTGGCAAGTAGTCCCTTGGATCCATGGGAGGGGGAGGAGGTGGTGTTCAGTCCAGCCCAGCAAGAGCAGTGAACAAAAATGTAACTAAGAAAACACATTTCAGTGCTCTGTTAGTGTATGTAAAGTTATTACTTTAAGGTGGTTCATCCCTGTTGTGTTATTAATACAAATGAATTTGTTGCAGTCAGTCAACACAACATTTATATTCAGAAAGAATAAAATAGCTACATGTCTCAGCTAAACAAATTAGCCATCATCAGTCTAATTACAGGCATATAAAACTAAAATTGACATCTGTATATTAGATATGAGATTTCAGCCTTCACGAGATAAAAATAATGTACGAGGTGTACAATGCCTTCACTTCAGGCATTCTGCACTTTTATATTTTATTTGTGCTCTTATATATATTTGAACCTCGGGTGCCTCTGACTAACATCTAAGTTACCTCCTTGAAAAGGCTGTGTAGGCAAAACATGTTGGAGGATAATAAAATATTGCTGTGACTTAAACTTCTTTGTGCTTGATTGTTTGTGTGTCATTTATTGTTGATCTGTAAAACATCAGAAATGCAACATTGTAAGAACCATTGCTTATTTCTTTAAGATCCATCCTACTAATTAATGAAGCTTATGGTAACAGAACCCAAAGGTTCAACATTATTCATATGCAAATGCAGTGTTGGACATTATCTTGAACTTGTTGTGTTCACCTCTTATCTATTTATCATTCTGCCCCATTCAAGAGGTTTCACCATCACAGTTATTTGTTCATTTTTGTCTCTCCGTATCTGTCATTTCTTGTCTGTTATTGCAGTTCACACTTCAGCTGTCATTGGCATGTTTTGCTGAGTATGTCTTGCATCTTACACGGCTCAACCCAGACATGATGTACATTCACCAGGACTCTGGCCTAGTCAATGTGTCATATTTCAAGTTTGATGTGGACGATACCACAGGTGAGTATTATCCCTCTTTTTAGTCAGATTACTGTACATTGGTATTGTCATTGCTCTTATCTTCATCTCATATGTCTGTACACAATTGACTGCCAGATATCACAATTTTCTGTGTACCTTTTGGTGTTTAAGTCCATGAGCTGCCACAACAATGGTAATGATGCATTGGTAAAATTGGTGTGGATGACCACGCATGTTTTCCATTGTATATGATGCAGGTGATCTTGATGCAAACCGCCCTGTTCCATTCAGACTGACACCTAACATACTGGAATACCTGAGTACTATTGGTGTCAGTGGACCTCTGACTGCCAGTATGATTGCAGCAGCCCGTTGCTTGGTCCAGCCCAGTTTCAAGGTGCAGACAATCTTGCGGGCCATTCTGCGTGATGAAATGATTGCAGGACACAGAAAGGTGAGGACAGAACATACGTGTGCTCTCTACTACGAAACATTGAGATGCACTCTAGCAGTTGATACATATTCAGCTGAATGTGAAAGCTGTGGTTTAAGGGGATAACTGCTGATATGTGCTAACCTACACTATGTCATAAAACTATGCGTACTGTGCTGCAGAAACAAGATGATTGCCAACATGAAACACTGAACTCTGCACCTGCTGACATGGAGGGAGAGCTGCTCATCAACATGGTGACCCGTGCTGTTACAGCCATCATGTCACGACTTAACACCCTCTCCAACTCTGATGTACCTGAGAGCAAGGTATCTTCATACCACCTGTTGAACAAAACATTTTCTGCTGTTTGAGGTTGTTAGGGTACTGAATATTAATGTCTTCTGGGATGTAACATTGTGTAGTATGGTAGACAGGTACTGTGATTTTATAGGAACCTTCTGCCTTCATCTTAAAGGTAGAAGAGTGGGGCATTGGGTTCCCCTGATATGTTGGTACATATCTACAAAACGCATGGTATCACATCATAGAAGACCATAATCATAAAATATTATTTTGTGTCAACTCACTATTTGTGTGAACTCATAATGAGGGCGTGATCCTGCCATTTTTCACTTATCCTGATCGCATGTCTCTTTCTTCTAACACATCATTTGGTAACAGAAGCAGCTTTCAGTTTCAGGCATCAGTACTCCATCCTAATATGGTTTAATATGTCTTTGACAGAGGTCTTGGATTGTTGTAGCATAATGTTCATTGTCTGGATATAACATTTTGAGGTTTCCTGTGCCTAGGTTTGCCTGTTTAGACCTAATGATAAGGATTTACTTTATTTAGGTCCCTCACAGAGTACGTACTCTTGGTCTTGTCCAGAAAACACGAGATATAGTCATGCTTCAAAACGTGGTGCATACTCTTCTATAGATGATGGATAACATCCAGAGAAAATTCTCACATAACGTGCTGCTCTGCATAGCTTGAAATTGTTTTATACATTATATATAATCATCACAAATTATTATATTTTCCAGACTGGAAGACATACCCAGATTTTAGATGGTACCTGAATGTTGCTCTGAAGTGGTTAACACCCATTTTATATCCAGAACCTTTCTGATTCATGTTTACCCTGGAGACCAGATAGCCAGACTGAAGGTTTATGTGGTTTGCCACAGTACCTCATTTAATATCCCAAATTACTATGACTACATCCTTCCACATCCTTTCCAGTTCATTATTAATTGGTCATCCTGCCATTTGACATATGGTTCGAGCCACTGATAGCATTATTAAACAAACAATAGGTAATTACGCAGAGGGAACATTCCAGGAAAGAACCTTGATGCAGTAAGACGCATGTGAATTTTAGGCAGCATTTTCCATGAAACAGAATGTTTCTTATACTCTGCAAAATGCTGTAGCTGTTTTGCCCTCTTCTGGACCCAAAATGCACAGAAAAATCCATCCTTATCCATTTCATACCTTGTGTTATCATAATTAATTTCACAAATGTTTTAGCCTCTGTTTGGTATCTCCATTTTGTTGCCTGTCCACTGACCTCAGTGCAACATGTCTCTGAACCCTAAATTCTCTCTATATCATGTTTATTATCCACATTCTTGTCTAGATAGAATTATATGCAAATATTTATATCAGGTTCTTTTTGTCAAAAATTTTGTTGTGATACCACACATTCTTAAATATTTATATATATTGTTTTGACAGGTAAGCACATTGGTGACAGCAGCAAACAGTCATGACAACCTGTGCCGCATGGATCCAGCGTGGCATCCGTGGCTGTAATCAGGACATGGCTGCACTGTCATATGAGGTACTCATTACGTTCTTTGTATGCAGTGTACTCTGATACCCACTTCAAGATGGGTGGTCATGTACTGTGTAGGTGTAACAGAAAAGCGGCTGAAGTGTTGCAGGATTTCTGTGTGTGAAGTATTACAGTACAAAGAAGTTTAAGAAGAAAGAGTGAGAAATTGACAAGAGAAGATGCAGTTCATGTACTTCTAAGTGACATCTGAACAGTATATGAATCTTAACCCTTGACTCACACAGTTTCTTCCATGCTGCTGACCCTCAATCAAATGCAATCCACAGAACATAATTTAAATGTACCAAATTTCAGTCCTCATTTTTACAACCAGTGTGTTCCTTTCAAATTCATTGTGAATTCTGCTGTTGAAAAGCAGGCTAATTCTTGCATAGATGCATTCTTGTAATTGGCAGTTATACAGGCAACTCTCGTTGTACGCCAGGGTACGTTCCTGAAAAACGTCGCACAAATCAAATACGAAATGCGCATTTAAAACAATGTATTTACTGGGGGTTAGGGGACTGACAGCCTCATCATATATAGTGTATGACTATACCATTAGTGGATATACAGACCTGTAGAGTATATAGATACTATGTATACAGTATATATACTTTTCTATATAGTATATATATATTTCTAGATAATATATTTATTTATTTCTAATGCATTATAAATGTAAGAGACTCACATCCACAGTTTTTGGTATGGACAGGACTGTGGTAGTCTTGCTACACAAACACTTAATTCCTGACTGAGCACCTTCTTTAATTCTGTCAACAATATCACGAATTTTATGTACGATACCATGAGGGGTGTAACATTATGGCATATATCCACAATTCATTCACATTTTTCATGTCGCATTATTATTCGTCATTTCTTTTCAATACCAATTGTCTTTTGCCGATTTTTCACTTGGATTGCACTAGGTGATGCAGATTTACATTTCTCACTCATGCTGGTAAGATAAGTCAGTGCTGTTGAAGAGAAAACTAAATGAGCCACATGGATATAACACAACATAACCAATCCATACACGTGACTGATGGCGTGCAGTGATGTCCCTTCCTGCTAGCCTGCTACAGAAGATAAATGTGACCACGAATCGTCTATGCCAAATGGTGTTAAAGCAAAAATTATTGCATGAATTCAAAAAGTCGTGCAAATTTTCAGGTGTTAAAGCAAAATCACACGCAACGAAATCACGTAAAACAAGCGTTACCCCTATTCCTGTTCATGGGTCAGAAAGCCGTACTTTCACAAAAGACATAAAAACATGACATACATGCAGATTTTATTTTATTTTTAATTTCTGCTCACTGACTTTCTACAGTATTTCGCAGTACAAAAATCAATTTCTGATGTGCTTTTCGTGTTATGAGAATTAACAGATAAAAATCCACAAAGTCACTTGACAGTAACAATTACCTGCTAGGTAACATCAGGAATTAGAATGGCTTGCTAATGCTGTCGAGTTATTACAACAGTCTGATGTCTTTTGTGGATTGTGCATGGAGGAAAGACAAAATTGTTACAGTTAGGACAAGGTTGTATGCTGTACACCACATCATACTAAACGGGAGTGTCTGTTGCAGTAGTTCTTGTGTTATGAAGGCCAGTGCTCTTGGAGTGTTACCAACTGTATACGCAAACCAGTGTGTCTGCCATGATGTAAAATCCAAAGCCGCAATACCCAGACTGTGTCTCTGCAACTGAGGCAGTTCTGTTGGCAGTTTTGAAGACTGTGTATCAGAGTTCGAACCAATTAGGACATTTCTTTAAATTAGAGTATTTATAAGCCATTGTGAATATGTATGGAAACAGAATGTGTTTTGTGTCAGAGAAGGTACCGTTTTGTATAAAATGACAAACTGGTTTGTAATTAAAGTACCCCACATTCCCTCATTATCTGCCTTCAAAGTCAAAACAGCCCCTTCTTGATTTGACACCTGGAGAAATGCACTAGAGCCCTCTATGTCTGTGGAATTCTCATGGAGATACAGATCCACTTTTGTAACTTCAGAAGTAGATGGAGGTGAGTGGTCAGCTTTAAGCTGTGGCTGCTGTATGCCTAAGGAAAGAGGAGCCTGCACACATTGGAGAGAATGCTGCCTAGATCCCAGAGTTAGTCTGGATGTTACTGGTAAGATAAATATGTTTTCCTCCACAAGTAATGAATGCTTGATTTTCACCCATCTTCAGGGTGAAAATGAAGGTAGAGTAGAATTCCTTTAATGTAGCACTAGATTATCCAGCCTTTCTGATGGTTTGACACTTGAGGAAGTTCCGCCATCCATGACTTCTGGTGTGCATGTTACTTCCTTGACTTTAGCTTGGGTTAACTAAACCAGTGAGCCCATTGAGCTATTGTAATGGCTTTAAGAGGCAGAGATGAGTAAACAAGGTACCACTGGCAAGAGGCAACATGTAGCTTTGATTCCTCAGAAACTTGAAATAATTAGGAGGCTTGGAAATGGTGAAAACCAAAGAGAGGGTAAGGCTCATACAACACTGCATCATCAGCTATGAAGTAAAGAAATAGAAGGACCAATCACAGTGGTGTATGGCATCAAGTGAAAGTGTGAAGGACTTTTCCAAGTGACAGACATTGAAAGAGCTTAAATTGGCGCAATTGGACAGGTTGTTGTATGAGTGGTTTACAGCAATGCTTTCCAAAAGGAACTCCCTTGGCTGGTCCCATGATAATCAGAAAAGCTAAGCTTTTTATGATGAAGTGAGAATAACTGACAAGTGCACATTCTCTATAAGGGCACTAACAAAAAATTACACATAAGAAGTTAGGTCAATATAGGTACTGCCTGTTAATCGAGCACCTGCCCGGTCCCATGGATGCCAGATTCAAGGAAGTCTAGCACAGCATATTTCATATTGTGCATTTTCCATGAAATAAACATATACAGGTGAAATCATTTCCCAACTTGTTATACTAGTTCATATATAAAGGTAACTCCTACATGTTTTACCAATTGCATATGGCCATCTTCAGGGAGTACATGATACACAAAAGACATATAGTTAATGGTAAATGGTAAAATATAAATCGAAGAATAAAATATATCTATGTATAAATATAGACAATGTTACAGGTAAAATATATACAGGGCTCAGTAGCATTTGCATATAAACATCTCTTCCAGTGAGATTATTATTTTAACTTCATAATTTCAGACTTACAACGAAAATCTAACTGGAAGAGAAGATGTTTGGATGCAAACTTTATTAACTTTTTAAAGCCTAGCAGTAACTTTACGTACCACCAGGCTTGACTTAGTCAATTCTCCATGGTGCCCACATTGCGTTTATGTGTTTTTTACTTATCTGAGAACAATCTGCAACTCTTACCTGACATGTCATCAAATGATTGGTTTTTTAAACTGAGGTGGAGAGTGTTCACTGCATGGTATGCCCTGAGTCTTTATATTAGACAGAATGTGTTTCGTCTTTAAAGGGTTAATTGAGTCCTGTATATATTTTACCACTTACCAATTATGGTGTTATATTTTAACTATATATAACCTTTGTGTGACGTACTCCCTGCAGATGGCCATACATAATGGCTAAAACCTGTCGGAGTAACTTTACATATAGGGACTAGTATAGTAAGTTGCAAATAAATTCACATGACTACTGTAGCATTTCTTCCAAAATGTCAGTAAACTTCTACCAGACTGTGTGGTATGACACTTTCCAACATAGTCACTGCCATGAGAAACTCAAGTCTCATGGAGGATATATGGTCTGACCAATTTGAGTCTTTTAATTGGCTCAAGTTGTCTCATCTTGAATGAAGTAATATTCACACTTAAATGTGGCCTTGCTGGAGGCCAAATGACTGCCCTGAGGCTTGGGGCATGTGTGTGCGTTTGAAGCCATGCTGTGCACTGAGGAAAGTAAAATGTCAGAGAGTGCAATTGCTGATTCTCATTACACATTTGAGAAAGGAAGGAACTTTTGAAACAATTAAGGCCCCAAAGTGGACCAATGACATGACAGTTCAAAATCCTTTCTAGCAAGTATGAACTCCCTAGCTGAATTATTGCCTTCGTCTGCTGTCCTATATGCCTAATTTTACCAGCAAATAAGAACAAGATTGATTTGCATGTTACATGTTTGTAGGGGCTCCAGTTAAGTTGGACCTGAAGTGTGAAAAGATCTAAGGGCAAATGTTCATATTCTTGTGTGTGAAAATTTCAGTTATCACAAATTGAAAAGTTCCAATATTCTGCAGGAAAGACTGATGAAGGAACAGTTTTTCTTCAAATATCAATTGCAGACTTGAGCCGGACGGAAACGCAGGAATGTAAAAAAGGGCAACTCCACCCTGCACTGTCCCTTTTGTGAAGTTCATTGCATTCTACATTTATTAGTGTCTTCCATAGTTGTTAATTTAAAAGCAGTTTGCTTCTAAAAGACTACCACGCCTTGGATTACCAGATTAGCGGATTATAGCTCGCAGAATAAGCAAGACAATATTCATTACAGCAGGATCCACATTCTTTGAATGCACCTAAACTTTCTATCCGTTGAACTCGTGTGTGAAGAAATATTTTTTACTTGATGCAACGCCCAAAATAGCATAAAACAATGAGAACATTTGTGAAATTGTTTTCATGGACGTAACGCAGTGCACTGGTACGAGGCTGGTTTTCAAATGACGCTGATGTCCCGCATGAACGAAGCGCATGAGTACTACTACGTCAGTCGCGCACCCGTTGCACGTATCAACGTTTCTGCGCACCGGTTAAATATAATACCTGGCCCATGTGCATAAACGCTGCGAGATTCATTTGTTTTCAGTACATGATGAATAAAATAAAGCATCATCCACACCAGAAGGACGTACGTATCCTTACGACGCAGCTTTTATAAAAAGCTATTGATCATCACTAGCTAAATAACACTTTACGGGTGGGGGTAAGCAGAAATGCACTGGTTCGTAACAGAGACCATATCAGTGACGGAATGGTACGCAGGTTGGATGAGTTCCTTTTTATCGTACTTTCACTCACATGAGATTCGGCACAAAAATTCGTTAACCTACTGTGGTTTGGGAGGAAGCTTACATTTTCAGCCTTAATGGTCATAATTCAGATAAGTGGTATCTCAACAAAATTCCTGGCATGTGTCTATGTTGAATGTTACGGACGAAAATGACTTTTAAAACAGAGGGGCGGTCATCAATGATGGCGAGTTTTTAGATCGGACTTTTGCTCTGAAACGCTCCGGTCAAAAACTTTAACAGAAAGCGCTTGAACAAAACCGCAAGCCGCAACAGAGATGAACGTACAATGGCGATTATTAGAACGCGGTTTTGAGATAATGGAGTGGTTGGGAGGAATCGATTGCGAGTGGAAATTGTAATTAAAGACTGGCAGTGACGCTGTAAATACTTGTAAAAGGAAAACCTGGTGTCTTTGAACGAATACTTATTTTGTTCGTGTAGTTATACCAAACCTTCCAGTTTGGAGCATATGAAAGGAAATGTATTACGATGTGCAGACTCGGGGACTTTATTCTCTACTGCATTAGTGTCCTAAAAAGGGATGTCATTACGTGACGAAAGAAGTGTGATTGGTGGTAAAGGGGTTGGAGTCGGTAACGCTGTTGGTGATTATACGTAAGTGATATTCATTGTATAATTATTATGTAATTAAGTAGCATAATAGTGATGTGTTTTTAGTAGCAAGTTGTTTTTAATTCAAAGACAAGGTTCGGCCACGTCGCCTTGGAGTAAAGTCGAATCTTCACGAACCCCGATGAAGAATTGTTTTGTTTTGACGTACATGGTGTGGATCATTAACCTTCTCATTTCATGAAGTGGAATAGTTTATAGCACTGAAAATAAATTTAACATACATGTATGTGTAAAATGAAAATTGAAGACGTCGCGTGATATGTAATTTTGATTATGCGGCTTAAGATGGCTTTGCGGGAGATCAAAATATAGTGTTTACAGACAAAGAAAATTTTTGTTAGTTTAAGGAGCTAATTATGTGTGCAGTTGCGGTTAGGGACCCGAAGTTGTTTATTGTGTATGTTAAATGTGTTCGTATTGTACGTTATATTTGTATTAGTTTCGTAGGCAAATCGTTAAGCATGCAATGCGAGACAAGGTAACGTTGAAAATCTTAGGTATGCATTTTTAACCACTTTTTTTCCTTTTTTTTTTTTTTTTGCATTTTTCATAGAAGTTGGCTGAGGACAAAAGGGTATGTGGTTTCTGCAGTGTGTATTATTCAAGTAGCAGACGGATCCAAAGTGAAGGAGACATAATTTCCAACAAAGCAAATTCATGCAATTTTTTAGTTGTATATTTAAATGTTGTGTTTATGTAGAGTGTTTCTTTTATTGCTGCCCTGAGCACTGCAACTGTCATTGGATGTCCTGGCAGGTGCAGAGTCTCTTGGTGGTAGAAGTGCTGTGCCCAACAAAATGTTAGAAGAAACATGGTGTATTTGTGTTTGTGTTGTACTCGTTTGCTGGACCCTGCAAAAGCTGAGTTTGATAGGGAATTACTGATGTGCGCCATTTAAGCATACATAAAATACAGCAGAAGATAATGTAGTTGATTTCATTCAATACTTCTTTGCCCAAGGTTTTCAGTTAAGGCTGAAATGTTGTATATTCTTCAGTTTTTGTGTGTGGCTTAGTGGCAGTGGGAACTATGCTTTAGTGTGTACTGGTTTCCATTTAACTTTGTTGCTGTTTGTGCCATTATTAAAATTATGAAATATGGTACTTGTGTTTTTTGTGTGCATACTGGTTCAGTTGTACATCCATAATGTGCAGGTTAGTGTTGTATGTTGTTGAATGTCCAATGTCTGCCCAATTCATAGTTTTAGAATGGGGTACACTTCTGCTGTTATTTCATTAACCAGGATTGTTTATGTCTCCTTAAATTTATATCCTGTTAAACTTACACTTCAGAACCAAAGCAAGCTTACAAGAATTAAGTTGCTGACTTAACAACAGAATCTTCATTAACATCACCGTGAGAACCTTAGATCTCAGAACAGAGTCTTTGTTCTGTTTCCAGACAAGACTTTTAGTAACAACACTTCAAAAACAAAACTATTACGATCTCAGGGCATGTGTTGGTGTCACAGTAGTGTTATACATGGTATAGTTACATTTATTAGTTTAATTATGTATGATTTGTTTAACAACTGTCTCTAAGTGGCACATCCCGTTGTGTTATAATGGGACTATGGGGCTGTTTGCAAACACAACCAGGCAGAGAATCAGCACAGTAGTTATTTTACTATCGGTGGTTTACTGCTTTATGTTTCAGCTGTATTTTAGCCATTTTCAGGCAGTACATTTCATGAATGCAGATGTGGATGTAGATTTATTAACATTCTATATATCCAGCAATACATTTGGATGTGGAACATGTCAATTATAAACGTGTAGTATGAACAGTAATATATACACGCATAATACAAAATCATGAGAACAGAGTCCTAGGAAATATGAAGTAAGGAAAGGTAAAATAGTATTACAATATAGAAATAGGATTATACACAATTGTACACAGAGTGTCAGTGCCTTTAATATGGGGAGGCAATGCATTAAGAAGTTTTAATCCCCCTTTTGATATAGCACCAAATTTACCCAAGGATAATGTAAATTATCTCTTTTTTATCTTGTATAAAATTTACGTATGTTTGTATTAGATATGAAATAATTTTTGTTTTTTACTACAAGATTTAATAAATAGTAAATGTATTGGGATCTAAGGGGTAAAATTTTTAAAGATTTAAAATGAGTCCTACAAGAAATCCTGTATCCACAACCCAGAATAATCTGTATTACCCTCTTGTGCAACTTAAAAATTTTATCAGCATATGAAGAATTTCCCCAAATCATTATTCCATAGCTTAGAAAGGAATGGAACAGGGAATGATAAATCATTACTAACCTTTTATAGCCTAGCGGTAACTTTACATACGACCAGGTTTAACATTAAAAAATTGTACGTGGTGCTCACATTGCGTTTATGTGTTTTGTGTGGATCTCAGAACAAACAGCAACTTTTGCCTTATAAAACATTAAGAGATTGGTTTTTATAACCGAAGTGGAGAGTGTTTACAGCGTGGTATGCACTGAGTCCTTATATAAAACAGATACGCCTCATCTTTAAAGGGTTAAAGTTGGTTCAGTCATATAAGGTTTTACATTTATGATTGCAAAACAGGCAGTATTCAGCTTTTTTTTTGTAATAAGTTGATGTGAATGCTCAACACCCAAAGCTTTTACATGGATTTTTGTAAGTATTTGGTTTTGTTGATAGTCAATTTGCAAATTTCATAGAGAATTTTGATTAGTAATGAAATGTATAAAATAAGATTTGTCAAGATTTAATGATAGCATATTCACCTTAAACTATATATTTATAGTATCAATAGGATACCAGTATTAGCCTGTAGGTCACGTATATTCGGTTCAGCAAAAATTATACTAGTGTCATCTGCAAACAATACAGGGAATTTTTTAATGAATGAACATAGGTAAGTCATTAATATAAAAAAGAAAAGCAAGGGTCCCAAGATTGAGCCCTGTGGTACACTTTTTCTAATTTTTACCCAATTTGATACTCCATGATAGCCATTATTGTTCAGTATTACTGTTCTTTGGTATCTGTTAGTTACATATGAATTATAAAGGGCATTGTTCTTATTATGCAGTCCATAGAACTGTAACTTAGCCAATAAGATGTCATGATTGATACAATCAAAGGCTTTCGCAAGGTCACAGATAAGACCTCCCACAGTATATTTACTATTTAAAGCAGTTACATTTACACTTACATAAACGCATTCCATTGATCCAATATCAGTGAAAGACTGCTGGATATGAAACTTGTCACAACCCCTAACAATACATACAATGCAGTAACATAAAAAATCCACAACAATACAACAACACATAACAATACAGAACAACACAATACAATACACACAAGCAAGAATGTAAATTCTATTAGTCAAACATAAGTCTTACTAGTTAAAAATAATTATAAAATTGATACAATATATATAATGTATTAACATTTGTCCGTAAATAGACTACCTGATGGTTACTGAGATAATTATTGAGATAAAAATTCTTCAACAGTATAAAATGTATGCATAAGAAGATATTTCTTTAGTGCCTTGCTAAACTGCACCTCGTTATGTTGGAATTGGGTTATACAAGATGGTAGCTTATTATATACATTTATCGCTTTATAAAAACTACCTTTTTGAATAGAAGAAAGTTTATACAAAGGTTTATGTAGCTTTTTTTGTGCCTAGTGTCTATGCAATGGAGAGACGCATTAGTTAGGAAATAAGAAGGATTGTTAATTACAAACATGGCCAATGAAAAAATGTAAAGGCATGGAACAGTCAATATATCAAGTTTCTTAAACCAGGATTTACAAGAACTTCTGTAGCTCAATCCCGACATTATCCTCAGTGTCCTTTTTTGCAGTAAAAAAACTTTTTTTTAAATTATGTGAGTTGCCCCAAAATACAATACCATACTTTGCCACGGACTGAAAATAAGCAAAGTAAACAAGCTTTAAGGCATCAATATCCAACACATAATGCAGTCGTCTCAATACAAAGCAAGCTTTACTCAATTTACTTAACAAGCAATGCAAATGGTTCCTCCAATTTATTTGTTTATCCAGTTGTAAACCTAAAAACCTTATAACCTCAACCTGAGGAAATGTAAGACCATCATATTGTATATTTAAGACAGAGGGTACATTTGTTGGTGAAAACTGTACAACGTTAGTTTTTGCTGGATTTAAGAAGAGCTGATTTGATTGAAACCATTTCACAGCTTGAATTACAGTATTATTGAATTTTTGAAGAAGCTCAGCTTGAGTTTCAGCTGTAAATAATAAACTAGTATCATCTGCAAACATAATTATGTCAGCACTTTTCTTGATTAATACAGGGAAGTCATTAATATATATGCTAAACAGCAGAGGACCCAAAACAGATCCCTGTGGAACTCCCTGTTTCACCGTACACCATCTTGAAATAGTATTTGAGTCTAAGTTTTTTAACTCAACTCTCTGCTTCCTATCATACAGATAAGAGATAAACCATTCTAAATATAAACCCCTAATTCCATAAAATTCCAGTTTGCTTACCAATAGTTCATGTGCAACACAATCAAAAGCCCTACTGAGGTCACAGAAGATACCAGCAACACAATCCTTTTGATTCCATGCCTTGAAGACAGATTCAAGTAGTTGAAAAATAGCATTGTCAGTGGATAGACCATTTCTGAAGCTGTACTGGTTTGAGACTAATGTATTGCGACACTGTACGTGCAGCATAATCCTACTATTAGGATGGCAGTTGTTAACTGATATACTGCATTATCTGTTTTTAATTGGGATCTGAAACCGTAATGTTCAGGACTAAGAATGTTATGAACAGTTAACAGTCCAGAATACATTACCTTCTCTGTAACTTCAGAAAATGAGATTAAAACTGAGTAGGCCTATAATTGGACATTTCATATTTACTTTTTTATAAATTGGTTTCACAATTGCATATTTCGGTTTGGTACTGTTTATCGTGGATTGATTTGCATTCATGAAATGGACTGCTTGAAGATGGACAGTATTTAGCCCAAACATGTACAGTAAAATAATGATAATATGATAATTGTGATTAATAATTATTTAATTGTGTTTGCAAACAGTCCTTAACAAGTGTTACGTGTCTGTGACTATGCGATGCTGAATTTTGTATTTCCACCAGCTGAGCAGGCATGTTTTTTGGCCAACCTGCAGCAGATAGTGACTTACCTTGCCCATTCACCACTTGTTGTAATGGCTGGAAGGTGGGGATTGTTGTATCTTCCAAAATCTGACAACACTTACAGTGGACATTCCATTGGGTTAGTGTTCTTGGTTAGGGTTTTAGTATGGTGCTTCTCTCATAGCCAAGTGTGTAGCATCCTGGGCACTAATGTGATAATTCCTGATAACTGCAGAACAAGAACATCAAAAGTACACGTGTTGTTTTCTGAAGGGCATGTTCTTCATTTTGGCACTAGAGCAGAATTCAGTGATTGCTTCTTTTGAGTTAAATTATGTTGACATCCGTGCTCTTCTGGGATATTACACAGCGTCCAAGTCACAAACTCATGAACCTTGAAGATGGGACCAATACGTTGTTCCGAAATGTCGGTAAACGATTACCACACACCACCGCATAGTATCCCAGAAGAGCGCACATCTCACCAACGTTGCGGCAGAAGCCTGAAATCAAGGTTAAATTAGGTTCTTTTAAAGAAGATAGTTACTTTCTGGGATGTGACACCATGGCATGTGGTTGAAGTGTACCACTGTTTCAGAGGAACTTGCTACCTCCATCATTTGGGTACATAATGGAAGCAGTGAGTTCCTTTCAAATGTTTGTATACTTTACCAGACTGTGGCCATCATGTCTCCAAAGACAGAAATAATCTTTGTAGTCATTGTTCTAAGAATATAAGATCTTGCCTTGGTTGGTTAATTTATGTCTGTTCAGGATCAGACTGAAAATCAATTTTTAAGATAGTTCAGTGCAGATTATGTGGCATGAGTGCACATTTAAAAGGTTTCTTTACTGTAATAATATTCTCAGTTGTTGCCAGAACTGAATTACCACAGAAATCCAAACGGGAGCTCCAGGTAGCCTTCTTACATTAGTTTTTGTGTTTTAACAAGATGTCTGGTTTTGGAGTTTGATTGCATTAATTTCCTTGCTTGTCAACCTTTAAGTGACCTACTTTCACATATGTGAACGCAAATTAAAGAACACCCCTAGAAATGTATTTTATATATATAAGCAGCAAGGAAATTTACTGCATTTGTAAGACATGCTGCATTATCTCTATTATTTTACACAGATTGCCATTTATTTTATAATTTTATCTGTGTCCAGATACACACGTTTTTCATAAACCATGCCCTGAAATTTAAATATCAACCTGATCATTTAAAGGTTAATGTTTTGATGGCATTAGTAAAGGGATCTATAAAACCGTATTCTTATGTAAATGCATGGTTTGTTGCATGTTAGATGGACATCATTTTTTATTGCTGTCACCAGGACTGTGGAGTTGGTACACAAAACTTCTGACTCCAACTCCTTCGTAAAATCTCAGTATGTATTAATCATAGTAAACCTATAAGACATTTCATCACCACCACATGAATCATCAGGCTACTTATTAGACTTACAACCTATTTTTAAGTACACCAAGTCTAACGGTTATTGTAGCTATCAGGGCTCTGAATTTGGAGTATCTAGTTAAGCTTTTAAATTGAAGTCTGAGTGGGTACATTTTTACCGACTCTGACTCCACAGCCCTGGCTGTCACATCACAAGAAGAGGAGAAAACTGTTGCACCTAACTGCATGGTGCATCATCATCCTTGAAAAGCTTTAGTTACTCCATTAGTTCAGAAATTCTCTGCTTTTTATGGAGTCTGAATGTTCATTATCATATTCACAAGAGCCCATCACAGGTCTATTCCAAGCCAGATTAACTGCAGTTCACACCCCTACACCCAATTCGAGACCTATTTTAATATTACCCACCTCAAGTCATGCTGTCACTTCAGGTTTTCTGACCGAAACTTTGAATGACTTGATTTCACTCATGTTGTGTGCCCTATAATTTTATCATGCTAATAGAATGTGATGATGAATGCAAATTACGAATTGAATTGAATTGAATTTATTTACATTCTGTAAATCCAAGTACTAGTTGACACCATAGGATATGGCACAAGTCATGTACATAGTACATAATATATCTGTAGAGTATAGTTTTGCTTAAAATTAATGAGGTTATAACACTCAATAAAATTAATACACACACACATGGAAGCATGCACACACAAATATTCATTCATTCATTCATTCATTCATTCATTCATTTCACTGATCCATAACAGCTCCCACAGGGGGCATTTGGATATGAAACATAATCAATCTTAATATGATTGTAAGAATCAGTCATCATTAGGAAGCAATATAATAAAAAATGATACAATATATAAAATATGCCATATATAGTGCATAAAATGTAATGTTATATTATGGAGTGCCTATACTGTAGGAAGTTGTTCCAGACCTGATCCCATATGAGGATATTAGTCTTTTAAAAATTCTTCTAGAGAGTAAAAGGATTTTTTTTACTAAGTATTGGCTTAAGGTTGCTATAAAAGTTTTTTTATTCCCAAATAAATTTGAAATGTATTTAGGCAACTTACTGAAAATCCTAATAGCCATATTGTACACTCCGTTCTGATATAATGTTAAGTTACTTATTGGTTTGTATAGTTTTGATTTGTTTCTGGTATTAATATTATGTACCTCACTGTTAGATGTAAACATTTCCTGGTTTTGTAATAAAAATTTCATGAAAGAGAAAATATATTGGGAATACCCAGTCAATATTTTGGGTGGGAATGGAACACAGACACTTTCACATTGTCATCGAGGAGATTACACTGTTGTAGTCTGGACGCCAACAATTCTGCTTTATCCTTCGGAAGTTCCAGATCTCTGACAAGAATGTTTAATTCATTCTATGTGATTCTGTGTGGTTCAGCAGACGTCACTTTGTGTGCAAACTCATGATCTTTTGATGTTGATGGCTCAGATATATCACAAATTTTGTCATCCTCTTCATTTGCCGATTCCAGTGTAACTATTTATGGAGGTTCTGGAATGGAAATCCTTCACCATGAGGTACTGGCCACATAGCAGATGGTATATTCAGATAGTGTAAGGTCGACTTTTTCCTCTTGGAAAAACCTTGCCAGATGGGAGGCACAGTGCAGAAGTAACAGTCAGTAATGTGATTTATCTGCTGTCTCCACACCATGGGTATGGCAAAATGCATTGATCACCTTTTGTGACTCAGCCACTTTCAAAGGTTTGCTGTGCAAGTATTGCAACATAAGTGCAGGGCCCAGCTCTTGTCCTGGTCCCCAGTCTGGCATCCAAAGTAAAGTTGGTAGGCTTTCCTGATGATTGGGGTTATGGCACACTTCTGTGATGAAAGTGTCACCTCCCCACGAATATAACAAAAATTATCTGCACTATTCACGCACTTTGGCGGCATCCTTATTGAGGTTCGGCCAAGAAACAGCTGTATAAAACTTTTAAGGCATTTATAAACACTTCATGCTGCAAAAGACTTTTTGAAATGAGCAACACATGTGTGTACAATGCAACTTCGTGGAAGGAACTGAAATAGAAAAAGTTGGGAGTGGCAATACCTGGGAGCTGATTTCATCATCCACTTTGCCCTGCTGCACTGCTTCACCCTTCTGATTAACAGGAAGTAGGCTGATGCAATTCCTGGATGCTGACTGCATCATTCACATCACGTTAAGAGTTGGCAGATCATTGCTGTAAGCCACGCAACACCAAAAGAAGTGCAAAGTGTAGAAATTGGGGCCCATTCCAGATCTTTGAAAGTAGAGCCAATTAACAATTTTAATTGTCATATTCGTATTCAGCACCCCAAAATTAGTAAAGATTTGCTGTTGTCACCTCTGAAACATTTGCACTGTTGACAAGTGTAATAGGAGTGAAAGTAAGTACTGAGAGTGAAGAGGTAGAATTTTTAAATTTTTAAATAAATCTCTGTAAGGGTCTCTACTCCTGCTTCCTGTGATAATTCTAATTGCTTTCTTTTGCATTTTAAAAATTTTTGTGCTATGTGTAGCGTTTACACAAAATATTAGTCTGTATGACGTAGTGGAGTGAAAATAGGCATAGTAAACCATCTTCGGTATGTCTTGAGACATGTAGGGTTTAACAGATCTGATTGCATAATGAAGCTCCTCATTGTGCAGTTTTCTCCAGTCTGCTGTTCGTGTCTCCATCTTAAGTGTGGTTGTTCTCCTCAGCACCCTTTTCCCAAACAGGCCCAGTCTGTGTTCTGGAGAAGTGTGTGTTGTGTTGTTAAATGATATTTTGAACTTTAATATCCTATATTTTCCTGAGCATTGAAGAACTCATGTGTAAAGGAGGGGTAGGGAGTTGAAATTGAGCAGTTAACACTTCTGCATCATACTAGGGAGTTTCAAGGTTCAAATTTAAACCCAGATTCTGGCAATGCTGTGTGAGGTTTTTTTGTGGTTTTCCTCCATCCATTCAGGCAAATGCCATGATAGTACCCCAAACTGGGCCATGGTCATGTCCTTCATAATCCATTTTTCATTGCTCATGCCAAGGCTGTGGAGTCGGTGCACAAAACCTCCGACTCCGACCCCTCAATTTTTAAAACTCTGACTCTGCCTCCGACTCCTTCATAAAAGCTCAATATGTATTAATAATGGTAAACCTACAGGACATGTCATCACCACTATGTAAATTATCAGGCTACTTTTTAGACTTATAACCCATATTTAAGTATAAGTCAAATGGTTACTGTAGCTATCAGGGCTCTGGGGTTGGAGTATCTAGGTAAGATTTTAAATTGAGGTCGGAGTTGGAGTCGGTACATTTTTACCGACTCCGACTCCACCTAAAATTCCTTCCAACTCCGACTTCACAGCCCTGGCTCATGCTGCCATTTGACACTGTGTAGCCTGAGGTACATATCATTAAAACACAGAGTTTTTCTTTGTAATTATATGTAATTGTACATTTTAATTATAGCTTCTGATTAACTCCATCCACAGACTGCTTGAACAGTCATTGCTTTTTCAGCTATCAACAGGTGCTCTGCTTTTATGGGTGCTCAAAGATTCATAACCATTCAGCCATTTTACTTTAAGTAAAGTTGTGTGTGACCTTACATTAAGTTCTATCTAATATATTTGTATTTCAGGTTTGTATCTGTTTGTTGCTTGATGTGTGTGTTGGCTTTGTCACTTTGTGCTGATGTATAATATGCAGACAGCAGTTTTCGGCATGAGATGAAGCCTTTTTCGGTTATATGAGCTTCATTTCTGCAATTATTGTCACTGCAGTCTTCAGATCTGAGTATATTACTTGTTGCATTCCATTCTTTATAGAAATCTAAAGGATTCATGTTTTTTCTTGCAGACCTTGTTGTGGAGTTCAGCAGTATAATTACTAAAGTTTACAAATTAGTATGTAATTGCCATTGACACAACTGTTTATTAATATTACTGTTAGAGCTTTGAATTATATGGTGACACATTTCAACCCATGTTTAGATCATCTTCAGGCCAGTATTTAGCATACAATAAATTACAGTTGCATATGTAACATATGTTGATAGATTGAGATCTCAGTCCTTACTTAAAGTATAACACATAAAAAACAGTTGTGTTGACGGCAATTACGTATTAATTTGTAATACTGTAAAGCATGTTGGGATGTCTAAGATAAAATTTACTGCAGTTTATTTAAACAATGTTGTAAAATAACTGAAGAATCATTTTCCTGCTGGCAAGTTGCATAGGTGTGGCTGTCCCGTTTCAGTTTAGGATGGTGGTGTTAGACAGCAAGTGACCAAAATTCATGAGTGACACAGTAGGATACTCTTTTGGATTATAAAAGGAATTCATGTAATGAGGGAACTAAATATGCAGCATGTGAATGAATTTATGTAAAATTACAGATCTGATCAAGTTTTCTGAACGGTTGCACTATAATCCCATTCCAAATTATCCATACCAACCAGAAGAACAAATGTCTTTGGCTGGACCCCACAGATGCTGGCACAAGACCATAACAGATCACTAGACCTAAGATGTGGGTGAAAGTGTAATTTATTTTCATGAATGTACTTACACAACAGTTCAAGTTTTAGACTGGAAGACCCCCCCCAATCCAGCACACATGGGAGTGGGCAGGTGCCAGATTATCAAATATTCCAAGTTATTGAACAGTACTGGTACCGATCAAAGTTCCCCTACACTTGGGCTGCACAACCAATGACAGGAATAGTCCATTTGTTTATCTCCTTTAGCTGCTGGTTCTGTAAAGTTTCACAGTCAGCCACCAGAAACTGCGCACTTGTCAGTTATTTTGATTTCATCATACGAAGACTTGGCTTTTTTCAGTTTAGCTTCTCCATTTATCATAAGCCTGGTCACAGGTTCTTGTTCAGAACACATTGCTGTAAGCGACATATGCAACACCTTGACTAATTATGCTAGTTTAGGCTCTTTCATTGTTGCTTGAAAAGGCCCATCACAGTTGTTTATGGCATGATGCCATAAACAACTGTAATTGGTTCTTCCATTTCTTTGTGTTTTAGATAGTTGGCGATCTAGTATTGTATGAAGCCATAACCTTTCTTCAGCTTTCGCCACTTTCAGGCCTCATAATTATTTCAATTTTCAGAGTAATCAAAGTTACATATTTCCTCCTGCGAGCAGTATCGTGTGTACTCATGTTTAGCTCTTTTTAAGCCATTATAATAGTTCAGTGGACTAAGTAAGGTCGAGATAACCCAAGATGAAGTCACAGAAGTAATACAGGCACCAGAAGTTAGGGGTGGTCCGTAACTACCTGTGTTGGGACTACTTTCCTAAAGTGTCAAGCTCTCAGGAATGCCAGATCTAAAGGAATTCTTCTGTAATATTTTTAAACTTCTCCCTTGTTGAGAATGGACAAGTTTCAAAATTTCTGTAACAAGTAGTAGAATGTTTTAATTAAAACTACAAATAATTTTTTGTAGAACCTGACTAATTACACAGCATGTGTGTTTATTCAAAAACATTGGATAGAAATGCCTGTGAGAGAGGTAGCTTTATGTATTGCTGACGTGAGATACCCACACCTTTTGAAGATGTGAGGAAGTCAGGCTGATAGCTGAGGCTTGCTCATGATAAATTACATGCAACACAAATCAGAATAGCATAGTTTGGAAGTATTAAATTGCTATATCTGATGCAAGTGTGTTTTGACTTGTCAGAACTTGCCCTGACCAATGAAAATCTTTCATTGCTGGCCCAACCCTGTCTAGACCTTATATAATTTCAGGTTTTTACAGTGTTATTAATTTTGTGTGTTACTTAATTACGTGGTCACTTGTGAAGATTGTATAACATAACTGATAAAACAGAGAGTGAATGAAGCATTGCTGAAGTGTTACTGATGGGGGAAAACCAAAGTTCATGGCGGAAAACCCATCCCAGTACCACGTTGTCCACCACAAATCTTGACTGGGCTGGGCTAGGATTCAACCTGGGTTTCCACGTTGCCATTGAAGATTAAAGCTGTCTGGGAGATGACACCATGACATCATATCAATTTATAATTAGTTACCAACGTTTCAAAGCAGTTTGCTGCCTCCATCTTCAAGGTAGTCCAAGAATGTTAAGTTGTGTGGAAGAACTGGTTGCATTATATAGGGAGGGCGTGGTTTAGGTGATTGGCATGGGGAGCCATTAGAAATGGTGTTGTGGAGTGGGTGGAGCCATAGTTAGAGCACACCAGAGGAAAGGACAGTGAAAATGAGGTAGTGGGATAAAGGAGCGGAATGAAACTAAGAGGAAGGGGAGAGCCGTCTTTCTTCCTCCATGCTTTCGTTAGGATTTTGGTGAATCTAGGATTTACTATCAAGTGATGAAGGTGACCCTTCATAATGGACTTCATTGAATCTGGTGGAGAGTTTATTTCTGAAGCATTTGCAGTTTTGTGCTTCACTGACAGGCACAAAGACTTCATGTTGCTCACAATATCTACTTTTCATTGACAGGAAGCCACCAGCCTTCAAATAATGGTCTTTAAGGCGAGCTAATTTAAGAATTACCTGCAATGGCTTCCACACAAGGAGAGATTCGAGTAGGGCCATCACACCAGGTAAGAAGGGAGCAGAATTCGGTTGTTCTGAGTATAATAGTGTGACCTCTGTTCTGCGTGCAGTCTCTCTGTGTCCTCTCCACACCCACTAAATGATTTCTGAACCAGCTGGCAAATTCGATGATGGTTGGAATGGCATTGCAGGCTATTCCAGCAGTGTGTTTCATATACCTCTGTCATGAACAATGGAAACAAGTTGCCCCTAGAATCATCCACACTCTTGTGTTACTTGTACCCAGGCCCGCTTGCCAGACTTTCGTCCAGATATGGCAGAACTGGTTCCTGATCCTGACCTGAACAAAGAACGGGAGGACTTGAGATGGGTACCTGCCATGACACTGGATGGAGACCTTCTCATGTACCTACGGGCTGCACGGTCCATGGCAGCGTTTGCTGGAATGTGTGATGGAGGCTCTCCAGATGATGGCTGTGTAGCTGCAAGCAGAGATGACACTACAATAAATGCCCTGGATGTTGTGAGTACCCATGTCTTTATTGCACATGCTTTACCTTAAAATTGCAATCTACTGAGATATGGTGCCATTTAGTTTTGTAGATAGGCATCAGTGCATTGCAGGAACCTGATATCTCCATAGTCAGGGTGGAAAAAATGAGAAGTGTTGGTACTTTGCAGTAGACTGCATGGAATCACATCCCTGAAGATCATAAACATGGGTATACCATGAGAAACTTAAAATCCCTTATGCTTTTCCTTTCTTCCTGTATTTTCCCCCTCTTTCTATTTTCACTTGTGTATCATACACCCTGTTGTAAGGTTTTTGCTTACACCAAAGTTTTTATGTTTATGTGTACATTGCCACTCTTGTTTGAAGGGTAATGCCATTACCCCTGTACTGGCATCTGGTTTCCTACCGTGTAGTTTCATGGTATTTAGTTACATTTTCCCATGGACTGAAGGTCAACTGAGGGAGTTAGTGATTGGTAAGTTTAGCAGTGAGCAGCAGTTATTCCAAAAATGGAAAATATTTTGTAATGGGTACTGACATCAGGATGGTGCTCGAGTGGGTAGCATTCCTACTGTATACTTCAGAGGTTCTGGGTTTAAATTTCAGCCCAGTGTGTGGGTGTTGTGATGGAAGGTTTTGTTCTTGAGTCCTTGCAGGCAAATGCAAAGGTAGTATGTCATTTTCAGCCAGAACAGCTTTCTTTTGCTTCCTTACCAGTTCATTATTGAGCATGTCATTTAGTACTGTACCATCCCTGCTTTTGGTAGTGTCATTAACAAAACCACAAATAAATAAGGTGTGCTGTATGCTTTGTTTCAGCTGCATGATTCTGGCTATGACCCTGGCAAAGCCCTCCAGGCCCTGGTGAAGTGTCCAGTTCCTAAAGGCATTGAGAAGAAATGGACTGAAGAAGAGACGGTAAGGATTATTTGTATTTCAGCAGCAAATTTGTGTCTTGTGGTCAGCCTCTGGTGGTAGCGTATTGAAATATAAGTAACACAAATCTGTTGCAGAAACGGTTTGTGAAAGGTCTTCGTCAGTTTGGGAAGAATTTCTTCAGAATCCGGAAGGACCTTTTACCACACAAAGATACGGTGAGTGAACATCTTGCTGGTAGGTTACCATTGTAGATCTTTGTTCCAGTACCATGTTGTTATGAAACCTGCCCCATACGCTGCTGTGAAAACATCAGATATTTAGAAGCAATTGGCTACTTTTCACAAAAGAACATTTTTAGTGTCTTGGTTTTATCAAGCTTTTATAAAGTAATTCGTTAAGTTGCTGGTAGTTTTTCATGATGTCTTATGTGGATACTGAATCACTGGAAATTACACCACATTCATGCTTTTTTAATTTCGTGCCATCAGCAGTGCTAAAATTGCTGCCATGCAGACATCTGAGGTAAGGGCAATTCTGATGTGAGAATCTAATATCTCGTAAAAGTATGCTGCTTTTATTGGTGCAACACAGTTAACAGTATAGTGGCATCAGCATACTATGTTGTCAGTGATGAGAGCATTTGAGATTATGTATGCATATTTTAATTGCAAGTCCTATCAGATGCACCTAAAATATATGTGTTCCTGTCATGTTTCAGGTTTTCAGCAACCCTTCTGGGACATCCATCATGATAATCTGTATCAAGCTGTTGGGTTTAAAATATACCATCAGGAAAATGTGTCATTATCCTGGGATATATATGGATTTTATAGATGGCATATTTTAACGTTTTTAAATTTCAGAATTTCAGATTGGAACATTTTAGTGTTACCCAGTAGCCAGAAATTAGATGTTAGATGTCCTTGAGGATTGCTTAATGGCCAAAACATGTTGGACACATAAATATATGCTAGTTTTTTCTGCTGTAACAAGAAATGAAACATTTTGAAAGTGAGCTAATGGAATGGATTTTATCACTAAAATATGTCGTAACTACTTATGGGTGTTCAAAATGAATACTTGCAGGTGACAAGCTCGAGGCATGTTAGTAAGAAGCCCTTAAGGGCTGCCAGAAACAAAGTTTGAGACATCTGAAGTTTGATTGCATTTCAGCCGGAGTTGGTCGAGTTTTATTATTTGTGGAAGAAGACTCCTGGTGCCAACAACAACCGTCCTCATCGACGGAACAGGAGGCAGCAGTCCCTGCGTCGCATCCGCAACACACGCAACACAAGGGGTGGTCAACCAAAGGAGGCAGATGCCAGCTCGCCCGCAGGTATTTACAAGATAGCTTTGCATGTGGGTTGCATTGCAGGAAAAAATTTGTCCCTGCAATTGAAATCTCATTGGAGGGTAAGATATGGCAAACATAGTGTCATATTGTAGCTGTGGGGAAGGGGTGTTTCTTTTCTGCCTAGTGGTACATTTCTCATTTTACAGTAGTGTTCACGTAGCTATGTCAAACCAAGTGTCATGTGGTTAGTACTCAGCTTTGTGTTCTTCAGTGACTGTTCAAATTTTGGTTCACTGACCAGCTTTCCTGACAGGTTTATGTGTTTTTTCTCAGCCAGACATAGTTACTGTGGGTATGTCTTTCATTTCACATTGCTACACTCCACTCCTGTCATCAGTACCAGGTTCCTTCATAATCCTAGCAGACTCCTCCACGGCAAGACACATTACCAAGTTAGGTGATGCACAGATCAAGCTAGCATGTTCATCTATAACCTGGTGGAACAATACCCACTGTTGTGTTACTAACATGTCTAGTTTGATGTGACTGTTGGAGTGCAGTCCTACTGCTAGAGAAATAGAGTGCAGAGTCCCCAGGGACCTTGATAGGCAGTTGATGAGACACTGATCCAAGTGTCTTGTCTCATAGTCCTTACTCTTCTACCTACTCACAGCAGGTGTAGAGATTTTTGTTTTTCACTTGATCACACTCAGACACACACCACAGTCGGTAGGACACCTCTGGATGAGGGATTGGCCCATCGCAGAGACCTTGACCTGAGAACACACAAACACTAACAAGAGACAGACGTCCATGCCCCTGGTGGGATTCGAACCTACGATCCCAGCAAGCACTCAGCTGCAGACCTATGCCTTAGATCTAGCAGCCACTGGGATCGGCTGATCCAAGTGTTTGGGTTGAAATTATCCCAAAAATATAACCTTAATATCATCCTGGTTTGCTGCACTCAGTATTATAGTCATCCAAATTTTAACAATGCATTGCACATTGTAGAACAGTTCTGCATCTTGCATCAGTACATATTTTATTTTAAATTGTACCATATATATTTTATATAACTGTTGTACACTTCACATACCTGCTGCTGTTTTTTCATGTAGAGCTCCTTGTTAATGGCAAAGCAATCCCTGTACAGGCCCTAAGGTTTCCAGGAGGTTGAGGCTCCTAGAAGTTCTAGACCATCTGCAAATGAATGTGGTAAGGTTGTCAGCCCTATGCACAAGCTGCCTTTACCCCCCAGGAAATATACCTGGTACTCATTTCTCTTAGAGGCTGAGTCAACCCTAGGTCCACATTGCAGCCAAAAGGGTTGTCAATTAAAAAATTCCAGTGACACCATCGGGAATCAAACCTGTGACCTTTCAGCTTTTAGCATAGTGCTTCAACCAGCTGTGCCACTGCATACCCCCATGATAATGGCAGTTTAGTCAAAATATGTGGGAGATGAATAAAATAATGCAGTTTTAATTTGCAGGTTGGTGTACTTGGTTGGTCTGTGTGTATTCGTCTGTGTACTAATGTTTTACATTCAGATACTTTTCCAACTAATTCACTCTTTTTAATGTCTGTACATTAACCTTTTAAAGCGTAGCGGTAACTTTACGTACCACCATGTTTAAAATTCAAAAATTCTACATGGTGCTCACATTGCGTTTATGTGTTTTGTATGGATCTCAGAACAAACAGTGCTTACTTTCCTATACAGCATTAACAGACTGGTTTTTATAACCAAGATGGAGTGTGTTTACTACGCAATATGAACTAGCTCCGTATGTATAAAATAGATATGCTTTGTCTTTAAAGGGTTAACCCACTTACAATATTTTCACATCTTAGTCCAACATGCTTCGATCCTACAGAATCATCATCAGGTACTCACTCGCAATTAAAAAACTAAAAGTTACACTCACAGCGTTTTCAGTACATGTTGCAGAACCAGAAATAATTTGTTAACATGAAGTTTTTCCTGTGTGGATCTGTGTGTTTATACTATGTGTTTGACATTGGATGTGATTGGCAGAAAGTGGAAGCAGTAGCGCTCACACCTTTTGCCAAACATATCCAATGTCAAACACATAGTGTAAAAACACAGATCCACACACAGGAAAAACTTCATGTTAACAAATTCTTTCTGGTTCTGCAACATATACTGAGAAAGCTGTGAGTGCATCTTTTAGTTTTTTAACTGCGAGTGAGTCCCTGCTGGTGATGATGTAGGATCAAAGCATGTTGGGCTAAGATGTAAAAATATTCTAAGTGGGTTAATGTACAGACATTAAAAAGAGTGCATTAGTTGGAAAAGTATTGTATTTGAATAAAAATAACGCACAGGACGAGCAATATACAATTTACTCTTTTACATGTTTAACCCTACCAACTGGCTATCCTATAAGCGGGACACAGTTAGGGCTGTGCCCCATTAAATCGTTTTATTTGTACAGGCAGCAAGGCTGTGTACTGCATTTTTAAGGTATGCTGCACAATCTGTGTCTTATTTCCTATAAAATACAGCGCATTTCATAATTTTATCTTTTTCTGTTGAAATAATATTCACATTGTATATAAGGAATGCACAAAAATTTAAATATCCACCCTCGTAATGTAAAAGTTCATGGCGCTTGGTGCCTCTGACTGCATATTATCAAATGGTAGGAGGAGCAGTTAGTAGTAAGTTGGAAAGGGTGTGGAAGGAAGCTGCCATTGCCTTATTTGCTGTTCTCTGCTGGAATTTGCATGGAGGGGCTAAGGAAAACCACAGAAAAGCTTAGAAGAGTTAGTGTCCTTGCTGAGATTTGAATGTGTGGCCTTCTGGACATGAGGTAGGAGTACTGACTACTAGGCAGCACAATTTAAGAACAGTGTAAAGAAATGTGTCTGTCATAGGTAATCAAATTGCTATGAATGTTTCAATTGCAGGGTAAGACTGCCTTTTGCTTGCCAAGTGGGTACAGGTGCTTAAAGCTAATGTTTCAGTTCACAGGCAGGTTGGAAACCAGACTGGTTACTCTTAACTGTAGCCTTGTAACCCTTGTCCCCTTAACTGTCACTGGAGCCCTGATATTACTAGATTCATGTTTCCACTTTTGGGGGGGGGGGGGGTTCCAGCTACGGTAATTTAATCCTGTAAAGTACAGTGAAGGCTATATGTATCAGCTGCATTAACATTAAAAATCTTTACATTTTGCCCACATGGTGTATTTATATGTTTTGTATGATTGTCTCAATTAACAGTGATTATTTCCCTAAACAGCATTAAATGATTTGTCTTTCTAATTGGGGCACTGTTTTCAGTACAGTATGAAGTTAATTTCTCAATAAATGTTTTGAATAAGTTCAGGCTTCAAAGCGTTCTAGCAGTTTCCTTTATTGTGAGATTTGGATTCTTATGGCAGTGACTATGAAGATTGTAGTCTCCTGGGAAGTGGTTCAGTGTAGTTTTGGTTGGTAGGTACTAGACTGCAGTGTGTCACATCCCAGAAGATATTATTATTATTATTATTATTATTATTATTATTATTATTATTATTATTATTATTATTATTAATTGGCACTTGTGCTGTTAAGCCAGCATGTTAATAAACACCTATTGAATTACACTGACTTAATTATTTGTAAAGAGCTGCATGGGATGCTGTAAGCAGGTGCCTGCCTGCCATTTGTTGAGAACTTTCAGTTATGAGTGATACTGAGGTATTTATGTGGCTGTGACCAAAAATGAGAGAATACCACATATTTGTACAGAACTGATCAGACACATGCAGAATGCAGAGTTAATTTTGTCTGTAGAATAAAGGTTATGTATTTGGGTGTGTTAATTGGTTTTCCTAAAAGGAAGTCTTTGCTGAAGAAGTTAACTAAACTTGGTGGTCAATTTTTTGTGACATTCTTTAAGCCTGTAGTCTGCGTGTCTGCAGCATATGTATCACTGTATTCTGAGTTGATTTTAGAATGTTGAACTTTTACTGACCGTGTGTTGTATTAATGTTACATTACAAGTAAGGATCCGTGTGGCAGACGTCACACTATTGTAACTGAACCGTGCTCCCTCCTGAGTGAAGCTGCGACACAAGAGGCTGACTCAGGAATGTTGGGGAGTGGGATGGGTGTTTACTGTATGATGGTGGTTTTCAACCATGTGAAAATGCGTGTGAGGAGCATTTCATACAATGTGTGTAGTGGAACATCATATTGTATTGGAGCTAATAGGCTGACAGTCTTGTGCCTTGATTTCTCATGTTCACAGTGGTGACATGGAACTCTTGGCTTTATTGTGTACCAGGAAGTATTCTGTCTGTGTCCTTCACGTGAACACATGGGCTAACCTGTGCCAGTCATTCTGTTTTCACTGTAGACTGTAAGTGTATGGTGGCATTTTCTGTGGGTCCATGAGTTGACGTTATTGTTCATACTGAGTCATGGCAAGTAAGGAAGCTTGGGAACCCTGATATTTGATGGGAATTAGCTTTAGATAGCAATTCTGGTGCATACAGAAGCCGACACATTGATGTGGAAGGGGAGAATTTGGAGGAGGAGGAGGAGGAAGAGGAAGAGGAAGAAGAAGAAGAAGAAGAAGAAGAAGAAGAAGAAGAAGAAGAAGAATGAAGAAATAAAGTAGACTACTGTCAATTCATATTGACGGCAACCATGATAACACCAGTAACCAGCGTGTCCAAAAAGTATATAGGTCTTCACATAAACTGCCTGTTATTTTTGTCCAATTTTAACCAAACTTGAATTTCATTGACAGATTTTAGTGAAACCTCCCAGTATGATATTTAACAAAAGTTCATCTGTTGGGAGCTAAGTTGATACATACAGATGGATAGACAGATATGACAAAGGAAATAGTTACTTTTTGGAAAACTTCCTATTATTCATACTGTGCATAGTTATTAATGAAGTACAAATTCATACCAACTAATGCACTGTTATTATTGTAATGTAAGAACATATTGAATAATAACAGTGCATTAGTTGGTATGCATTTGTATTTAAGCACTTTTTGGAACTTTGCGAACATGCCTGAAAACTGGCTGACACATCCTTGTGTTATGGATCCTTTGATATGAGGGATCGTATTTGGTACACTGTGTCTTCTTTGGTATTTTGTGGTTGTGCCATAGTGTAGGCAGTTTCTTGCTGCCTTCTTGCTTAGGTTCATCCCCAGGGCAGTCCATGTGGGATTTGTGGTGGACAAAATGGCACCAGACAGGTTTTCTTATGGCATTGACTTTACCCTGTTTGTAATCATTTCACAAATATCCCATACTCATTCACCTATCTGGGGGAGGGACAGTGAGCCCATAGAGGTTGCAGGTATGGGAGACAGTCTCACCCACTCAGACATCAACCATAATAGTAGTAGAAGAAAAAGAAGATGAAGAAGAAATAATGGTGCTGGTGGTGGTGGTGGTGGTGGTGGTGGTGGTGGTGATTATAATAATAATAATAGTAATGTGATGGTAAGTTGTCTGGTGTGGAGCAACTACAGTGGCATGGGTAGGCCAGGTTTCTTTTATGGAGTGGACATTTTGTCCTGTGGACTATGCCTGCATGTTTTGATGCCTGCTTTGATAGCAATTTTGAAACACTAATGTTGTGGGTATATGTAAGAAATTTACCCCTTCTTACAGTCTCAGAACAGCAGTAATGATACAGCCAATGCGTGTACCGAAAGAGTTGTTCATGATCCTTGCTTGCTGGACAGCAAATTTAATCCAAACAGGACGGCACATAGTGGTAATTTGCAATATGTAATTCAGAGAAGGGCCATGTGCAGTTACTGTCCAATGTTTCAAGCACTTTTTAAAGCTAAATTGAGAATTAAGAACCTGTTTTGAAGAATAAGTAATCCAGCAGTCAGAAATTATTCAAAATTGTTGTAAGTAAATGTTAATATTCTTTACATACAATTACTCGAGATATGAGAACTGCATATACAAGTAAATGTACTTGTTCTTAAAAGCCGTGACTTTCCATCTTAAAATTCAGTAAGTATTGTTTCTTTTATGACTGCCACACATGAGGAATTCAAGCGCATTTTAAAAACTTCACATTCTGCTTTCACATAGGATTTAAAAAGCCTTTCTCTAAAGTTTAATGTTAAAAAGGGCTTGTATGTTTCCAGGTTTGTTCATGAGACAGAATTTCACAGTTTGATAATTTGGCCTAAATATTTCCTATCTGCTTGTGAAACGCCTTTTGTATGGTTTTGGTGGCTTTGTTAAAACAGTTGCATTCAGTAATAAATGCTGTGCTTTCTGACTAATGTGTGCGTACCCCCAAGAGTGCCAGTTTGGATGTGATTCTTTTTGTTTTGCAGCCGTGGGATCATCTAGACCATCCCCCAACCCCAAGGAGCATGGTAAGTTCATGAAAAGTGACATAAAGATGTGGCTACAGTGCTTCCCATGCTGTTTTAGCTGTGGAAGCCTCTTTATTCATATTCTGTTGGCTTGGGGTAGGATCTCATGGTTAACTTTTATGTTGATGATGAATATCACTGGCCTTCTCTGCTGAGGTTTCCATGTACCAACCTTAATTCTGAACACAAAAACTTCACCAGTTTTTATATTGCGAATCCAGATCATTTTTAGAGAGCTCATTAATTTGTAGTTTCATCGTGAATTCACAGCAGGAGCAGGGGTTTTTATGTTTGTCACTACTGTGTTGAGACTGGCCCATAATCCCCTGTCCCCACGGCCTCCCTCCTGTTGACTGGGTGCTGGTTGCTTATGCAACTGGGGCATGAAGCTGACCACACACCTCCATGTAGTATAAAGGCTAAGAATCTGTAGAATTGTATCTCTGCTCCCTGTATGTCTTCGTGGTGTGGTGCTTAATTAACATTGAGACTGCCTGCCTTTATTAAACTGAACGAATGAACAGTACGGTGTTGTCTCATTAAATGTGCATCCTTTTCATCTGAAAGGGAAAATACTGCCTTGCATTGGGTGTTTAAATTTAACAGTGCTTTGGCTGCATCAGAAATGTGGCATTTAAAAGGCCATACACTGAAGGTTAAAATTGAGTACAGTGGTTAGAGTTCCAAGTAATGAGACTAAAGGAACCTTAAAACTTTGAATTCAGTTGGAAGCTTCAAAAGTAAAGAATTAATTCTGCAGCCCACATGAGCCTTGATCTTTTGTGGCTATCACTGGCTCCAGTCCTTCCTTATTTTTGTTTAGTTCCACAACCTGGCAATCTTACCGTAGTGCGTATTGGATATAAAAATGGATGGGTCCAAGAGGCAGTCTAGGTATGGTAGTGAAGAGAAATAATCCTCTCTATGCCAGGAATTAAAATCTTGGTAATCTAGTTGTCATATGTGGTTGAACATCATTTACTCTGTTGATGCTAATGATACAGAGCTATTGGGCATTTGGTTGCTTAGTGCTCCCACCAGTATGAGTTAAGGACAACTGTGTATGTATTGCTCCCTGAGTTGGGGACATCCATTTACATGCCAGTACCTGAAGTTTCAAGAAAAGCACTGTAGCCTGTAAGCAAGCTTGCTTGTGGGTTACTATCTTATCAGTAACAAAAGTCTGGATAGCAGCTTAATATTTCTACTTCATCTGAATTTGGTGTTGGACTGTGAAGCTCAAAGACCACATAGGATGGCCACACTGTTCCCTCACTCAGAACACTAGTCTTTGACCTTGTATAGCCTTGTAGGTAGGTACCAACATTTTGGAGTAACATTCTGCATTCACCTGCCTTGGAAGATGAAGGCAGCAGGTTCCTCTGAACATTTGGTACCTATTTAGCAGACCACATGATATCATATCCCAATTTATCTTAATCTCAGTATTCATTGCCATGAGCACCTCAAATCTCATATGATGGCCTGCAGGTTCATTACCACATTCAGACAGGTGATATGCAATTTTTCCTTCATTAAATGCCTGAAGGTAGACACTGCAGGCAGACTCCAGAAATAGTTTCCCAACAAGCTGGATATGAGTCAACAGAAATGGGTGCACAGTACATATCCAGCTTTAACCTAAAGATGTGGATGAACGGAGTTTTACGTAGATAGGTGTAATTGGGTAGAAAATTTAGCATTTGTTGCTCTGAGAGATTGTGATGGATTGGGCATACAACTTGGATGGAGGAGACCAGAGATGCTTACCGAATTTTAGTTAGAAACATGGAAAGAGCTCAGAGGACAGTATTAATGATAGATTTTAGAAATGTAAGTTTGCACAGTGGAAGTGGTTCAGACTGTTTCAGTGGTGTGACGTTTGGTAGTAGTGGTTCGTATGTTTGGTTCCTGCTGATGGTTGGTTGGTTTAGTTTGTCACATTAAGTGTAGTACCAAAAAATTACCATAGGCTAAGGGGGTAGTCACACTCATTTCCAGCCCCAACATTAGTTGTATTTTTAGTGCTAAATAGAAGCATGTTTGACAATACTGTGACCAGCACATAGTTCAGGCTGAACTCTGCTGCTTTGTTTCCTAGCCATTTACTCATCTTTTACGGCCTCAAGAGTTCATCGTGAACAATAGCTAGCCCATCTTGTCCTTAATTTTTGAAGAGAGATGTTTCTTCAAGCATCTGATTTTATGAAGATTGCTGTCTTCTGGAATGGGAAGCCATGTAGTCTGATAGAATGTTACCAGCATTTGGAAGTTAGCAGTTCCTCCAACTTGGAAACACTGCCAGACTGCACACTGTCACATCTCAGATGATAGTGATTTGATTATATTTCTCTTAGTGGTCACATGTCATGGCATGTAACCACTCAGTCATGTCATTTTAGAGTTTATACTTCTGTGTTCTACAGAAATGTGTTCCTGTGCATATTTTATGGACAATCTGATAGTGTGTATGCGCCAAACTTGTAATCATGTAAATAAATTTAATCCATATTTTATATTGTTTGTTGATGTACATGGAACAGATTAAAGATTTCAAAACTTAATATGTCCTGTCACACTTGTAAGAAATATCATGTTACTCCTGTTTTATATCACTCTTGCACTGTAAAAATTCTTTCCCTTGTTCACTAATTCCATCTTCTGAAACTATGAAACATTGCAGCTACGAAACAAAGTGACTACCAACAGCTATTCAACACAAGGCTAATTGTGTACGAAATCAAATGACCAGTGCTGCAGTGCACTTACCTGATTATTAAAACATAAATTATTTGTATTGGCAGACATTTCTGTTATTTGAAGCTAGGATTGTAGCAAACCAGGAAATAACAGTGGAGTGTGAAGGAAATGGTAAGGGTTTGAAAATTGAAGTTCATTGTACAGAAAGGTTGAATTATCACATACCACAGTTTCATAAACACTTGAGTGGAAATGGCAACAGTTCTGTATTTGATGGAAGTGTTTCACATTGCAGTTGTACATGATGGGTGTGTTTTTTCAGGTGAGGGCAGTTCTGGCAGTGAAGATGAGAACTCTGAAGATGATTCAGATTCACGGGACCATGCATATAGGTGTCAGCACTGCTTTGCTACAAGTAAGCTATTGACACTGTGGTTTCATATCAGTTGATTCAAAGTAAACTTCACAATTTTGTGACAACTTTTGCAGATGTATGATTTTAGGACTTCCTATTGCAAATGTATACTTTTAGGGGATTTCTGAAAACCATGTACATAATAATATAACTAACCTTTTCCTTTGATTTCATGCCCAGATTCACGTGACTGGCAGCCATCTGGAAAGGATCGTCGGACACTCCTGTGCTCAGACTGCCGAGCCTATTGTAAAAAGTACGGGGAGCTCCCTCCTGTCACTGCAGCTGCTAACAACACACGTGGTGATACACCATATCTGTTTAGGCCGGTTCAGATGGACTCACCTGATGAATCTCCAGGGAGGATGAGGACTCGTACCAGAGCAAAAGAGCAGGTGAGATTTCTGTTACTGGTACTTCATTACACATTTCTATTCATTCAGGCGTGGCAATGCTGGGAAGGTAGTTAACTGTTGGTGGTAGAGAATTGTGGTGTACTTTGTCACAGTCATCACCACACAATTCAAAGTAAGTAGAAATTTTGCAAACTCTTGTTACGGATTCTCACTGTATTTTTACTCTCAGTGCAGTCAGTGACCGTCTAAGGAGTGAGATTACCACGATTTTTTGACTGATCAGGCCATTCAGATACTCTTACACCTGAGTGGAGCATTGGTTGGTAAAATGAAACATTGTGAGATAAACCTGCCTGATGTTGTATACTGTATGTACCACATGGATGATACTGAAGAACCAGAATCTGGCACCTGTGCTGTGGTGTGGGCACTGTCTCAAGTACTTCAACCAAATAACTGAAGATAACAGTTTGTGGGAGATGTACTGAAATGAAATATTGTACTTTTACATGAATTTCAGCTGAGACATTTCACCCACGCCTAGTCGGTTTATATACATCATTGTGTGTGCACACCTTTCCTATTCAGGATGATCTGAAGCAAGGAGATGCTCTGTTGGCATTGCTTGTGTTGTTACTTTAGAATATGCCATAGGAAGATCCAAGAAAACCAGGAGGGATTGAAATTGAATGGGATGTATCAACTTCTTGTCTGCATTGGTCATGTTATTTTATTGGGTGAAAACATACATACCACAAAGAAAAACACAGAAGCTCTGGTAGTCCCTAGTAAGGAGGTTAGTCCGCAAGTAAATACAAAAGGACATTCACATTCCAGGCTTATGAACATAATACAGGACAGAATGTGACCACAAAGGTAGCTAATAAGTTGTTTGAAAATGTAGCAGAGTTAAGATATTTGGGAATGACACAAAAGTTGTGTGTGTGAAGAAATTTAAAGCAGCTTAAATTGAGGGAGTGCGTACTACCATCCAGTCCAGAGTCTTGTGTCTTCTCATCTGCAAGCTAAACGTATAAGATTTAAATACACAGAACTGGCATAGGGTATTTGAGAATAGGGTGCTGAGGAAGATATTTGGGTATAAGAGGGGGGAACTAACATAAGACTGGAGAAAAGTGCATAATGGAGAGCTTCATGATTTTTGTTCTTTTACTTGATTGAATCAAGGATGTGAGATGGGGTGGGCATGTGGAACACAAGGGGAGAAGGAAATGCATACAGTTTTTTGGTGAGGAAACTTGAAGGAGGGAGAGAATTTGGAACACTTAGGCATAGATGGGAGGGTAATATTAGAATTAATCTTCAAGAAGTAGGAAGGGAAGGTGTGGACTAAGAGTAATTTGGCTTAGGATAGGCAAGTGGCAGGATCTTGTGAACATGGTAATGAGCCTTTGGGTTCCATAAAACGTGGGAAATTTTTTGACTAGCAGAGGAACTATCAGCTTCTCACGAAGGACTCTGCTGTTTGGAGTTAGTATGTGCACACACATATGTGGTACTTATATCCTTGTTGCACGTGTGACACGTTGCAGACCGCACGTAACCGCCCCAAACGCGGCAGTGGTACAGACACACCAGAGAGTGAAATGGACAAGAAACAGTGCAAGTCGCCAGCCAGCAATATTTCCTCTCCCAGTGATAAGAGCAAGAAGAAGGTTAGTAATCTCAACTCTCAGAGCTGAGAGTGCTCTGTACCACTTGTCCCACCTTTTATATATCACTGTCTGATAATGTCGGTGCATTAGACTTATGAATTTGCTCTTCACTTTTTGTTTGCACATGAACCAGGCTTATGTGCAACTTGGTCTTATGGTTTAGGTTGATATCCTGGCACTACAAGGCTGACAGCTATTTTGACTCCCCATACCTTTATGTGTGTGTGTCTTCCTTTCCCCTTTTGTGGCCCTAGCAAACAAATTGTTTTCTAGCCCACCGGCGTGGTAAGAAGCAGTCAGTGTTACAAGCACACATACAGCACTATAGTGAGACTTAATGTAGCAAGTAAACTATATAAACATGAGAATGAAGACTTGTACATATTTACATCCGTGGGTCTGTGCATGCTTGATGCGTGTGTAGATTTCTGTGTATCTAGATCATTTGGGCTTTTCCTAATGAAAACCACACTTAATTTGTACTGGTGCATATATGTGTACATGCATGTACACACATCCGTCACATGCGTGCTTATCTGTCTGTTTAGATAGTGTGAGCTCTAAAAAGCAGTTCCTTCAACATATCCTAATAAAAATTAACTTACTTGACTATCACAAATCAAAATTGAAACAAAAACTTGTGAGATGTTGATGTAGATAAGCAACAGAAGAATAAAATGCCAAGAAACTCACTCCTCAACACCATGCAGAGACCCTGGAGTGGCCTGGCTTGTTCTCACTGAAGGATGTAATGTAGAAATCTCCTCTGCAGCATAATTATGGAACAAGTGGTTGGCAGGACTGTTGTACAGACTAGATTTAAGTTTGGGTGAGTTACATAATGCATTGCAGAGGGAAGTTGGGTTATGGAGAGTGGGAAAAGGGAGGGAGGTGCCATTGGCACAGCTGTACTTAACTCAGGGGTAACAGTTTGTACATAGTGCCCATACCATTGCGTGAAAGTTGTGTGTGTGTGTGTGTGTGTGTGCGCGCGCGCGCGTGCCATTAAGGCATTGGGAGGAGTGGAGGTATAAGTCAACTCGTTCTTCAACTTGGCACTGGATGAGCATGAGTGGTCAGCTTCATGTTCATGCCACTTTACCCTCAGGGAAAGACCCCCCCCCCAGTCACAGAATAGGAGGCTGTATGGATGCCATGGTTGGTCTGGATGGTACAGAAAGGAAATAAATCTGGACTTGCCAGGAATTGAACCACACTTCCTATGTATGTCTAGCTCATAGCATAGTCACTCTACTGACTATGCTGCCATGGGCCGTAACTTGGCACCAGTGATATTAGCACTCAGAAACTGTATGCACTGCTGCAGTAAAGTAGCATGCAGCTGGTAATGTTTAACAGGTAGCTAATAAAAAAAATGGTGCTGGCAGGCCAGTTAAGCTGTGACTTTATTAAGATGCATGAAGCAGTTAAATTAATTTTAGCATGAGGGAGAATGTGAAAATGATTTTCTGTTGCCATATGATTTAGCAAAACATGTCTGATCGGGCTTGTTCGACACAGGTTTATGTAAGGGGATCTACTTCATTTTTGCAATGAACATTCGCAGTTTTTCTATGACATGATACGTTTCTCATTATGCTACATAAAACAGTGTGGTGTTTTGTTACTGTTCACAGTTGCCGAAGCCAGAGACCCCCAGTAAAGGTCGAAAGAGGAGCCAGGTTGAGCTTGAGAATGAAGAGGATAAGGACATTGCTCTGTTCAAGAGAAAGAGAAACGACAGGGCTGATGTGAGTGGGCATGCCTCTTCTTGAAAACTGACAAATTAGAATTTTATATAGAGCTGTAGAAATTCTACTTAATTTAAAAATTGGCTGCAGCATTGGTTAATGTAATTACTCTCAAATTCTTGCAGTTATCTGTAAATTAATGCAGTAAAGACATCGATTTGTACATTTTGTAAGTATCATGTAAATCAGCAAGCAGTAGTCCACATTTTTTATGCAGAATACAGTTGGTCTTTCTGTGTAAGATTACAGTATGTGTTGAAAGAAGGAATAACACTGAGATTACGAACTTAAAAATTTATGCATGTAATTAAAGAGGTAGGATTAGGAATGAGGATTCCAATTGGAACCAAAAGTATGCCTCAAAATGTTCATATTGTTCAAAACTGAGGCCATAATGCGTATGGTAAAAATACAGAGTAAATTCATGATGTGTGTGGATTCTGAGTTGCAGGTTGTGGTAGGAAAGAGGAAACAGAAATGCTGTATTTGTGTATGTAAATCAATATACAGAGACTGGTTTTTGGTATTTACATTGTTGTGTGGCAGGTCTGTTAAACTGCTTGGTTTGGTGCCATGTAGTTACAGCAGTTTTTGATGTTATTGCCGCAGTGTAGCGCACATGAGGAAACGATTGTTGTATTCTATAGCATATATGTCATTTCCTTTTAGAGTCCAGCAGAGAGTCTTACTACAGACAGTGGCTCCATGGTGGATGATGGTGACAATAATGAAGCAGAAACAGAAACAACTGGGGAAATAGTCACACCAAATACAATTTCAATTCCAATGCCAAACTCTGCAACAAGCAGTTTGGATGCTTCTCCATTGACACCCTCTGTTCCTTCCACTACCATGACACCCCTTCCTGTTCTGGCATTTGATAACACACCAAGCTCCAACAGTGTGTCCATAACACCAGACAAAGTTGATGGTACTGTGGGCACAATACCCAACTTGTGTGCACCGGGACAGTCTCAAACTGCCACACCAATTGTTATAATTAATAGTATGGGGGGCGGTAACTTCAAGGCTGTTAACTCTGATGCATCAATGTCTGTGAGGACCACAACACAAAGTGTTGGCACGTCATCTTCAAATGCAGCTTCATGCCTCTCAACCTCCGTTCCTGTGGTTGGCCTCAAAGTACCTATTCCCAGCTTAAGCAGCTTGGAAGAGAGTGGTTTGGCAAAGAAAGCTGCTGATGAGAACCTGTTGCCTGACTTGAAAGGAGGCATTTTGGACAAGTTCCCACCTGGTCAGATGCCATATACACCCCAACCAGTGTCATTACAGGCTGAAGATATGGAGAAATCAAATGGTGAATTGAAAGATGATGAAGGAGCAAGGATCAGCTTGAAGCTGCAGCAGGAGTCACTGGACAGACGAGAGAAGGATCCCATGACGGTTATGTTGGGCATAAAAGCAAATGATGACATGAATTCTGTGCCATCACTGATGAAAGTGACAGTGAAGGAAGAAATGGAGAGCAGCAATGATGAACTTTCCAACATACAGATGCCGTTGCCTTCTGGAGGTCTTCTGCTGAAGGACGAACTGCAGCCTCAGAACTCTCAGCATGTGCTAGGCCTTTCCAATCAGATGGGATCAATCATTGGGGCTAGTAACCAGAACATAAAGCTGGAGCCAGGGGTATTGCAGGAACAGCAGGCAAGCCCTTTGGAGCTGTCTGCAGGATCCCAGCATGCTTCTCCACCTGTATCTCTGAGTGCAGAGCTCTCACCCATGCAGATACAGGCTTCAATGATGCAGATGCCTCCCAGTATGTCTCTATCCCATCACTCTGGTCGTTCATCTTCCCCCATTTTGCAGGTCCCAAGTCACCACCCCCATTTGGGCTCAGGCAGTGGGCCCCCATCTGTCAGACAAGCCACTGATATTCGAGTGGGCCAGGCTTCAGACATGAGGCAGATGCCTGACTTGAGGCAACAGATTTCAGATATACGACAGGCAACAGATATCCGGCAGATTCAAGATATGCGAGGAGGACAGGGATCAGATAGTAGACAACCTTTAGGTGACATGCGGCCAGGGCCTCCACCAGATGTTCGTCAGCCATTGTCTGATGTCCGGCAGCAGTCAGTGGATATCCAGCAGATTGCAAATGGTGGGCTTTGTCTTGAGAAATCTCTGTCTCAGATGTCCGGTGGAAGCTACAGTGAGGAAGATCGGGAAAGGGACTCAAAGTCATCACAGTCTCTGCAGGTTCCACCTGTATCTATGCCAAACTCTTCTCAGCCATTAACCCTTCAGCATCAAGGACCACCTCCAAGCCAACCATCCCATCAGGCTTACAACTACGTGCCTGGGTCTCCCTACCATCACCACCAAAGGTCAGTGGGAGGAGAGAAGAGTATGGGGATGCTTCATGTACCAAGTCTTCCTTCCAGCTCCTCCTCAGCCAGTACCAGTGTGGGGCAGCAGAGTGAACCCCAGAATCTGAAGATTAAACAGGAGATCATTGCCCCTCCAGACCAGGTGTTGCCCCCTTCAGACCCACTGCAGTCACTCAAGGAGGTGAAGATCCCAGGGTATTCTGCATCAAACACCTCTGCTACACAGCCACTGCCAAACAGCAATGTGAATTCTGGCTCTGTTCCTCCAGTGAGCCATTCGTCAGGAGTGGATAGCTCCAGACCTCCATCAGTAAATGCCTCTGCAAATTTCCTGGGACCTTCAATTGACAACATAAAAAAGGAGCCTGAAAATTATTTAGCAGCTGCCAGTTCTGTCAGTGCACCTGGGGTGAATCTGCTTGTAAGTACACCAAAATCTCCTCCTCCCAAACTCTCTGCATCATCTCAGCCTCCTGCAGAAATACACAACACACCAAACAGCGCTACAGGAATCAGTTCATCCACTCCACCTTTGACCAGAATCTCCTCCACTACTCCACCAGTGCCTCCTCCAACCTCTCAGCCACCTGTTTCACACAGTGCTGCCAGTCTCATCTCTCCAACTCCCACAACTGCTCGACTGACTCCAACATCTCTACCAAGTGGGCCAACTTCAATCCCCCAGCCAGTGATGCACCCATCTCAGCAGGCTTCCCCAATAAGCCGTGCATCTCCTGGGCATCCGCATCCCACTCCACATCCACATCCAACACCACATCCCCATTCCTCACCCTTCATTGGGCCTCCTGGAGCTCATCCTGCATTACATCCTCACCATCCTCATCACTCCTTAATTCACCACTCCTTGTTTGCTGCTGCTGCTGTTCATGCAGCTGCAGTTCATAATCCATACCATCCCCACCACGCATATGCAGCATATGGATATCCGTTCCCATACCCATATGGTCCACCCATGCCTCAGCCTCATCCCGTACCCCCTCCTCATCATTCTACACCGCCTGCCCCTGCACTTCCAACACCACCATCATCATCCAGTCACAGAACAACTCATGAACAAGGAAAGTCAGAAACCAGATCTTCAACAGCATCTGTTGAAAGCACAACCACCTCATTACATACTTCTCACCACTCTTCACATTCATCTGTCACCACTCGTAGAGAAATCTCTGCTACTTCATCGGAGACTGATAGTAATGGGAACTCGTCAGTTGCCAGTTCAGAACGACATCATCACACAACACAAGAACTGACGACAACTCATCACCACCATTCGTCTGTCCATCACCAGATGACAACAGAGAAACAGTCAAGTCACCACCAACCACTGAACCACTCAGTCACCATTTCTCATTCCACCACATCCTCCAGTTCAGCCTCAGTCCAACATAAGATCAACACTGGGAGCAAAACCAACTCTGGTGGCACCAGGGCCTCCAGTCCTTCTTGTCATGTTTCTGCAACACTCTCTTCTACAACCTCTGCCTCGACCTCGATCTCACTTCCATCAGGAAACCATGGAGGCAATCATCACCACTCTCATCATCATTCCCACAGCCATCATCATCAGCACCATCATCAGACCACAACTGGTGATAGGCTGTCCCCAACCAACCCAATGGTAATCCCACCAGCACTGAACATGCCACTTGCATTAGCTCCTGGAGCACCACCATCTAGCAGGAATCATCATGGTGGATCATCAAGTCATCATCATCAGAACCACAGTCATCCAAAGCAGAGCAGTAGTGTGGGGTCAGCCAGCAATCCACCAACTTCACATCATCATCCCAGTTTGATGGTGCAGCCAGGAGGTCTTCCCCCACCAATTGGTCATCACCCCATGGGCCTGGGGTTGCCTCCATCTGCTGTGCCTGGGTCTTCTTTGGAGGCCTTGAGGTATGACTTGTGTAACAGGCGCTAAGCCTGCTGTGGTTGATCTTGATCGGTTCTTTTAAACTGTGTATAATTTTCTTTGCCGAATCTGTTAAGACACTTTCATTTTTTTAATTAATTTCTGTATCTTTCATCCCCACCCCCTTTTTTGGACTTGGGGGGGCAGGTTCTCTGTTCATGCTGCTTATCATAAATGCTGTTTGCTGGACAGCTGTAGTTTGATTTCTGGCATGTGTATTTCTCTCTTTGTCTTGCCCAGCCTTGTATGCATTGGGCTGAAACAATGGTCGTCTCTTTGTTCAAAGAGTGAGCAGCCAGAGCTTCAAGCTGACCCTTTCCATGCTCAGTGTCTCAGATGTATTCAGCTTTATATCCACCTTCCCTTTTTTAGCCTACTTTCCTTCCTAAAAAAGAAAATAAATAGGCTTTTGAGATGACGCTGTCTTTGTGTGCCTCTGTATGTCCCCATTTCAATTTTTGAACCATTGGAACATTTGTCATGAAACTTGGTATGAATATTGTGGCATTGCAGGGCATTGTGATGACATACATTTTAATTTCCTGTGGTCAGCAGTAACCACTTGGCAGATGTACAAACTCATGGGGATGAAGTGACATTAGCACCACTTACTTTTAAGCCCTGGTATTGTAGCCTTCAGAAAAGTATGGCAGTTTGGTTAGAATAACATTGTTTTGGACAGTAAAATAATGAGATGGCAGCTGTGTGAAAAGTTTCTTGAGTTTGCAGTTTCATGTGATGACTAATTAACAATTGGAGCCATGTATGTAATATCTGGTATGGGTGTATGCCATAAATGTACCTACATGTGGTATGTGAAATATTGTTTGCAAGTATGCAGCTACAGACATGGAAATGTGAAACATTAAAGTTATGTCCAAAGGATTTGATGCACGCACATTGTGCACTTAAGTAATTTATTAACAAAAAGGTAAAGCAGTCCCATTACAGGCCTGGACAGGCCCTGAGGGTTCCAGGAGGTCAAGGCTCCCAGATTTCTAGAGAGTCGGCACGTGAAGGTGGTAGGTTTCAGCCATACACACCGGCCGCGTTTACCCCCCCAGGAAATATTCCTGGTACTCATTTCTGTTAGAGGCTGAGTCGACCCCAGGGCCATAGTGCAACCGACAGGATTATGCCAATGGAAAAATCCACTGACACCATCAGGAATCGAACCTGCAACCTGCCGGTTTGTAGCGCAGTGCCTCAACCAACTGCACCACCGTGGCCCCCAACTTCTTAACAAAGTAAAATAAAACGACAGCAACACTAGTAACTGATATATAGGATTAGAATTCTTTTCAGTAGGAAAGTAGGCCTGGAGTTCTGCTTGTAACTCCTTGTCATCTTGGCTTGGTGCTTAAGCTGAGTGGAACTTCAGCATCTTTATTTTTAATAATAAATCCCTTAGTGTTTTGCCCCACCTGTTACAGAGCTCATGCACAAGCAGCTGCAAACATGCAGCAGCAACAGCAGCAACATACACCAAGTGGTCTGCCACCAGGCATGATCCACCCTGCATCTCACTCACCCCTGCAGTTACAACCACCCGGCCCCACACAGCCTCATGTACCAGGTCTGTATGTTGGTAGTTGTGTAATACATAAACTCCCTCAACCAAATTTTCTTGGTCTGTCAGTACATTTACATTTCAGTCTCAAAATTCTCTCTATTTTGGAGGTGAAAAATGTTTTATCTTTCCAGTGTTATGTTCTTTGAATCTGGTAGTAAAGTCAGAACATCCACATATTTCAGTCTCAAAATTCTCTCTATTTTGGAGGTGAAAAATATTTTATCTTCCCAGTGTTATGTTCTTTGAATCTGGTAGTAAAGTCAGAACATCCACATACCATATAATTAGTGTTTAGTTCATGTTGGTCGAGAAAACAAAACTTAATCATTTAGGTAGTTGGATGTGTGATAGTGCGTGAGGTTCTTTGGTAGTGATCTGGGAAGTAACTGTTTAAAGCACAGCAGTATGACCTGCTGTAGCAAATAAAACTGTAGCTTTTGCCTACAGATTATTTTTATGTGTTCTGTGTGGTTCTCATAATTACTGGTGACCACTCCGAAGCATCATCAGCCATTTGGCCGTTTTAATGGAAACAGTGTTTTCTGTGAGGTATGAAGTGAACTTTTTGTTATTACTAGTATGCTGATGCCCAGTGACCGGAGCAGGCTAGGAACACCCATTTACATATTTCCGTGGAATCCCCTCAGCCCGTGGAGGCAAGGCACACTTCATGTACACAGTTACTGTGGAAGCCCCGTGACCCAAGCAGGGAAGACACGCCCATTTACTTAGTTACATTTCAAACCTTGTGACTTGTGGGGGCCAGGGACACTTCATGTATGCAGTTACCATGGAAGCCCCGCGATCTGAGCAGGGAAGGCACACACATTCACTTAGTTACCTTTGAAACCTCGCGACCCACGTGAAAAGGCACAGTTCACATAAGCAGTTACTGCGGAAACCCCACAATCTGGGCAGGCAAGGCATGCCCATTTACTTAGTCACATTTGAAACCTCGCGATTCGTGAGGACCAGGGACACTTCATGTACGCAGTTACTGTGGAAGCCCCACAACCTGAGCAGGGAAGGCACACACATTTACTTGGTTACCTTTGAAACCTCGCGACCTGTGGGGCAAGGCACAGTTCATGTAAGCAGTTACTGCAGAAACCCCACAATCCGGGCAGGCAAGGAACACCCATTTACTTAGTTACCTTTGAAAACTTGCGACCCATGGGGGCAAGGAACACTTCATGTACACAGTTACTGTGGAAGCCCCACGGCCCGAGCAGGGAAGGCACACACATTTACTTAGGTACTTTTGAAACCTTGCGACCTGTGGGGCAAGGCACAGTTCATGTAAGCAGTTACTGCGGAAACCCTGCAATCTGGGCAGGCAAGGCACACCCATTTACTTAGTTATGTTTGAAAACTGGCGACCTGTGGGGGGCGAAGAACACTTCATGTACGCGGTTACTGCAGAAACCCCGCAATCCAGGCAGGCAAGGTACTCACTTTTCCATAGTTACCGCGGAAGCCTCGCGATGTGGACAGGCAAGGCACACCCATTTACGTGGTTACCATGGAAATGTGAAGAATGTATGTTCCTGTGTGTTATAATGTCATAGTGGTGCCCACAGTTATCGTGAAAACCCCAATAACGTGTATGTATGTGTATTATACTGTCGTATTAGTGCCTGGCAAACCTTTACATACTTAATGTGGCAACTCCAATGGGTCTTGTCTGTTACATACCATCTACGCGTCCGTCAAACTAAATTCTATGTCTTGTCTTTTCCTGCCATTTGGTGGCGGTCCATGGAACTCCGATGTGGGAGTGTGACAGAAACTAACAATGCTACAGTGTATGTAGGATGGGCTTATTGCTTGCAGAAGGCAAAAGGTTGAAGCATTTGAAGGAAGAGCCACACCATAAAATCCCATACCATGATTTAAGTTTTTTGTGAAGAAGGACCGCCCAGCAGAAGCTACAGATGCAACACAACCTTAAAGCTTCTTGTGCAACCTTATGATGAAGATGGTTGTTGTTGTTGTTGTTGTTGTTGTTGTTGTTGTTGTTGTTGTTGTTGTTGTTGTTGTTGTTGTTGTTGTTGTTGAACCTTCTCCTAGTAATGGAGCACCAGTGGAATGAAATTGACAGGGAAAGACCAAAATGCTTGGGGAAAACCTATCCCAGTGCCACTTTGTCCACCACAAATCCCACGTGGACTGACCTGGGATCAAATCCGGGTCTCCGAGCTGGCAGGCCAGCGGCTAACCGCCTGAGCCATGGCACAACTTTCAATCATAAGTTACACCAAAAGAACATTGTTTACGAATATTGCTTTGCTATTTTATATCGTTGTGATTAACCATTTAAAGACAGAAATTACACTGAATTATGTATTACAGGATTATTTAGTACTGTGCAGTAAACACACTCCATCTCAGTTTTAAAAATCAAGCAGTTAATGCTGCATAAGAAAATAATTGTTTTTTGTTCCGAGGTCCATGCAAAACATGTAAATAAAGCTGAATTATATTACAGGCTTATTTTATACCGCACAGTAGACACACCTCGATAGGATTTTAAAAATCAATCAGTTAATGCTGTATGGGAAACAATTGCAGTTTGCTCCGAGATCCATACAAAACACGTAAATAAGGCTGAATTATATTACAGGTTCAGTCCGTACCACACAGTAAACACATCCCGACAGGGTTTTAAAAATAAATCATTTAATGCTGTATGAGGAGAGACTTGCAGTTTGTTCCGAGATCCGTACAAAACATGTAATTAGGGCTGAATTATATTACAGGCTCAGTCCGTACCGTGCAGTAAACACATCCTGATAGGGTTTTAAAAATCAGTCATTTAATGCTGTATGGGAAAACAATCGCAGTTTGTTCCAAGATCCATACAAAAGATGTAAATAAAGCTGAATTATATTACAGGCTCAGTCTGTACCGCGCAGTAAACACACCCCGATAGGGTTTTAAGAATCAGCCATTTAATGCTGTATGGGGAAACGATCACAGTTTGTTCTGAGATCCATACAAAAGACATAAATAAGGCTGAATTATATTACAGGCTCAGTCTGTACTGCACAGTAAACACACCCCGACAGGTTTTTAAATTCAATCATTTAATGCTGTGTGGGGAAAGAATCGTGGTTTGTTCCGAGGTACATACAAAACACGTAAGTAAACCCGAATCATATTAGAGGCTCAGATCATACCACACAGAGAACACGGTTCTCTGTATTTATGTCACCTGACATCTAGTGGCGGTCTGTGGAACTCACACGTTCTCATAGTTGTCCCGCCATTGGGCGGCGGCCCATGGAACTCCAAGCATTACATGCCTATGCGTTACTGAATTTTTATATAGACATGCAGTTATATAGCATGAGAGCATTAGGCATGTTATACTAGAATGGGTGCATCAAATGCCACAGTATTGTGACACTGAAATGTTATAGTGTTATGTTATGTGCAGTTATATATGAATCACAGCATATAACTGCTGTTGCATTCCAGTATTACCACATTTAAAACACTGGAATTTCATGGTGGTGTTGTATTACCTGCATTCACGCTTGATTCCATATACATATCAAGTACCATAACAGCATATATAGCGTAAGGACATAAATGTGCACTGTTACCACATTCAAAGTTTGTGATCAAGCTCGAAAGTGTTCTCATAGGCCCATTTGTTTGCGTCTCCTGACGTCTAGCGGTTATCTGTGGAACTCGGAACGTTCTCATAGTTCTGTCTCCTGCCATCTGTTGGTGATCCATGGAACTCCAAGCACCTCAAAGCAAACATTGCTCAAATTATATATAAGATGTATTTATGCGACAGGCTTGAAATGGTTAATTAGCTCCCTGTAATAGTATCACAATGAGGAAGTGTTATGTTGCATTTTTGTTCCCATACATGACTGAGCTGTAAGGAGGAAGTAACTGGACTGCGAGACGTGGCTGTTGCTTATAAAATTTCACGTTATCATTCACATAGTTAACACTATTTCCTATTTGTAGAACCGTAAACAGCATCCTAACATGCATGTGCATTCACACATAGCGTATGTTTCTGGCTTAGAGCGTGTAGAGTTAGATGAAACATATTTCTTGTCATGTATGGTTTGGACTGTGATAGTACTATTAGTATTTGTTTCTTTAGAGACTGGATACATTTGTGTTCTGTACAGTACATAGGATATGACATGAATACTTTCCAGGTCCACATCATCACTCCTCACGACACCTAGTTACAGGGATGCCGGATGAAGTGAAGTCCGAGCCACTGAGTCTTTCAGGCAGTGCTACAGCCAGCAGTGACCTGAGTGACCCCCAGATGGGACTCCAGCAGCCAGAAGAGGAAGAAGTACCAAGTCCAAACCACATACCAAGAGGACCAAGCCCTGAGCCCAAGATTGAGGACACTGAGTGCCACAGAAGTCAAAGTGCTATGTGAGTAACAAATGCTAGAGTGGCAATAAGATATAAAGGCTTAGGTGTATTGGACACACCTTACATCACACCAACTATCAATCTGTTGTGTCCGTTACTGAGATTTATCCCTCCAAAAGTTGTCCATCTCAGTTGAAGTGCAGTATCTGTACCTTTGAGCAGTACATTTTCTATTGTCTGTTTTGTCCATACAGAGTAAAATTTGTACACAGTTTCTAAGTAATCGCACATTTCTGGCACTGGAACCAATTTGGCATTGAGAAAATAGTTTATAAATCTCCCAAAGAGATGTTAGAATTGTTCCTGTAAGTGCACATAAGGGAATGCTTGTATTACATGGGGCCTTTCTTGCAACATTCAAAATTTTAAGTAACAGCCACATGCACAGTGGTTTTTAGCCACAGGTATCAGTGTATGTCGTAGTACTGGTAGGGTTAATAGGGTGTTACAATAGTCAACTCTGTTTTATAAGACAGCTGCCTGTAGGAACAGCAGTTTTCAATTTCAAAGTATGTAGGAAATGCTCTGTACATTTTGTTAACATGGTGTTCTTAGTATGAGAATAATTGACAATGCCACTTTGTGTAAAACATGTAGATGGAAACTTTTGTGTGAGTTTGTGTTAGGAGTTAATAGAAATGTGGTTAGAACATGATTTGATGGATCAGCTACCAACAGTACTAACAGTGTATAGCAGGAGTAGCTCTGTTTTGTTGGCTTGAAATACTGAAACATGGCTAGAACAGTGCTTGATGGAACCCATCTGCAAATGGCATTAGCAGTGTGTACCAGAGTTTGCTGTGTTTGGTGTGTTTGAACTATAGAAAGAGGCTAGAAACAGACTTCATGGAACATAGTGCTTCCAACGGGATTAACGAGGTACCTGTGGTTGCTCTGTTATGGTGGCTTGAAATTAACTGAGTCAATTCCTGGCTTCCAGCTTCCTGCGCCACTGGAATCGTGGGGATTACAATTCATGCACACGTACAGATTTGACATTCAAGCCTGTGCCAGACTCGAAACTGGCAAGGAAGCGAGAAGAGAGGCTGCGCAAACAAGCAGAAAAAGAACGTGAGGACAGAGAGAAGGCTGCCGCCCAAGCACAGGCAGTAAGCATTTGAACATGAGGATAGGCTAAGTTCAACATTGCATATGCAAAAATAATGTGCATGTGCCATAGTATTGTTGGAATGTGGAGAACCTGTGTTGTTATTACATATGTCTGACTGGTTACACTTTCATGCCCTTTGTGTAGAAGCAGAAAATAGGAGGAATAGTGTAGATCTGTGATGTATATTCTCTTTTCCACTTCGTTTGTATGTGATTATAAAAATGAAAAAGCCTTGGTGATATTTCAGCGCAAGATTGCAACTCCCGAGAAACCTGAGGGGCCAAAGCCTCCCTCCCGTGGTCCTATTGAGACAATTACGTCTCCATATGATCGCTTCACCCCACGCCAAGGTTACCCAGATACACCAGCATTGCGTCAGCTGAGGTAATTGGATTGCAGTTTTCTGTACACTGAAGAACGTTCATTGGTTATGAGGTGACTGCATTATAAAATGTGAAGCCTCCAAAACATCTCAGCTCTGCTGTCTGTCTGTCTGTCTGTCATCCTGTGTTTTCAGCCAGTGGTTTTCAGACAAAGTAGGGTGCAGAAATACAGCATTTGCCCAAATATGAGACAGCTCCCCTTCCCAACCCTCAGTTTGTAGGAAAATAACGTATAGATCATATATGTGTAACTTTTTGCACCATTATAAGGTGACCCCCACTTTTTCAGATGACAGTCTAGGGGGGAAAAAATTATTTTACGTGTAGGTAAGTGTGGTATATGTTTCCTTCATATAGAATATCTGATGCTTCCGATTGTAAAGTTTACGATTTGATACATGCCAGTGAACATGGTGTTCTGTAAGAGTGTGGAACTGTTGATTAATGAAAGCAATTTTTCTTCTATAATTGCACAGTCTGTTCATATTTGTCATCTCAGAACATGGTTTTTAACTCTTACAATACTACAGAGTTAGTGAAAATATTTTCATTTGAGAAGAAGCTGTTTATTATCTTGGAATGTGGGGCTTTAAATGTCATGGTTGTGCAGGGCTGGCCATATTTGAACTCAGGGTGTATGGTATTAGTACTGAAGAAATGCAGTGCTAGGCCTGCTGGACCTCACACAAGTGCAGACTTAAGTCTGTGAAAGGTTATACACAGTATGTGTGCACAGCACTGGATACTGATCTGTGTGATTAGACAAGTATATGCAGCTTTTTTAATGTTGTATTTTGAAATTTATTATGCCTTGAAGAGATAATGACATTCCTTGACATGCATTGGGTGTTCCTGATGAAAGATTGCATCTGAAAGTAATGGTCATGACATTTACTTGTGCCTGGCTTTGTCTTGATAGGTTGGCGGACAGTTGATAGTGACTTAAAGGTGTTTCATATTGTTTTCAGTGAATATGCTCGGCCCCATGCAGGTTTCTCACCAGGCACATTGCCTCGTACTAGTCTTGGCTTGCCTCCACAGTGCATTGATCCCATGCTGCACTACCAGTTGAACAGCATGTATGGTCCCAGTGCCAGGGAGAGGTGGGTGTTGCTGTCAACCATGTAAAATATGGTTTTCAGTTGTTAGTAAAGTCACAGGGAGTGCTGACTAAAAACAGAACACTTTGCAGTATCCAACTGGCATTGCTATTGCAGGTTGGAATTGGAGCATTTGGAGCGTGAGAAGCGGGATAGAGAAATGCGTGAGCTACGGGACCGGGAGCTAAGTGACCGCCTCAAGGACGAGCTGATGAAGAATGCAGTGGGTGCCGGCCCTCGGATGCCTAATGCTATCGATCCCCATTGGCTTGAACTTCACAGGAGGTATGTGGTTTGCTTAGTTGTAGGTATATTGTTTGTGTTATTTGCAACATGGCTGCTGTAACATGGTGCCTCTGTTGCAGGTACCCTGGTCTTGGACCAGGTGGTCCTCCACAGGGGGCAGCACTGCACCAGTTTGGCCTCTTCCCCACACCTACAGGACCAAGCCAGGCGGCACTGGGTCAGCTGGAGCGGGAACGCTTTGAAAGACTAGGTGAGCACAGATGCCACCTTTACAGACTAGGTTCACTCTCTTTTTTGGTTACTGGAGTGCTCTTCCCCTTCAAGTATCACAGCACACAGTATTCACACATCAGTTTTGTGGGTGTGCTGCTGTGTGACCTGGCAGGTAAGTACCAGAATTTCAGCGGAAGTTCTATTGAACTGTTAACTTCCTGTGTACCAGGTTACAAGGTTTCATGGCCCAGAGCACTGTGGTTGTTTCTTTTCCGTGGTTTATTATTTTAGGTGATGTGTTGAATCCTGTAGTTTGTTGTCTAGATGATCAGTTTATTAGGCATATTTGCAAATTCACAAAGAGTGACAGCTGCATTATGTCTGTTTGTATGCATGGAAAAACTCTGCTCCCACTGGAGACATTTTCATGAAATTTGATAAGTGAGGATTGTTTGAAAATCTGTTTAGAAAATGCAAATTTCATTGAACTCTAACAAGAACAGCAGGTACTTTCCTTGAAGACCTAGGAACATTTATGACAATATCTCATTGAATTCTTCTTATAATGAAAAGTGTTTGAGACAAAAGTGGTAGAGGGAATCCAAACACATTTTACTTGCAGTAACTTTTTTTTTAAAATTGTGCCATTTGTGAGATAATGTGGAAGAATATAGTAGAGCCAGGCAGGCTGCAGATGCCAATCTAGTACAGCACAAAACAGATGCAATTTGCACGCTGGGTGAGGAAGGCAAGAATACAGACACACGCTCGTAATAGTTAATATTTATTGCTTTCCCATGGCATCAGTGGTTACAAGATTGGACCACAATGTTATGATGTACATACATCGCCTACCTTTTTATCTTCTGTAATCACTTTTTATGTAATTTAAACTGATATTACAAATTGCAGATTTAATATATTAAGGGGATAAATATGTTGTGTCATAAATACCCTCAAGAAGGGACTTGCTGTTCTGCAGACTGGGCTATTGAGACTGAGCTCTGGCTCTTGTTTTCCGTTTGTCTCCCCACCTTCTAGGGCCACAGCTCCATCCTGAACCACAGTTCAGGCGTGTAGTTGTGCAGTCAGTCCAGTTGGTCACATACCTTTTCCTTAAACTGATCACGAGAAGGGTTATACCAGTTCAAATGTGTCATGTCGCAGATTGAATGGAATCCTGTTCAAGGTGCATGACCTTGTTGGTCATTCATTTGAACCTTGGGCCAACCATGTGCCTTCATCAGAGAGTCACTCCAGTGCTTCAGGGATGCCTGTTGGTGTTGCAGGTATACCTACAGGGCCTGCTGGCCCTCATGGCCCTCCCCCTGTAGGGCCACCAGGCCCCCATGGTCACCCCCATCCTGGCTCAGTAGCTGCAGCCCAGCTGGAGGCAGCGGAACGACTGGCCCTTTCAACAGATCCCATGGTGCGACTGCAGATGGCTGGCATCTCACCCGAGTATCATGCACACACACATGCGCATACGCATGCACATTCCCACACACACCTCCACCTGCACCCTAGTCAGCAGGCCCAGCAGGCTCAGGCACAAGAGGCTGCTGCCGCTGCAGCAGGGACAGCAGGTTTTCCTCTGCCAGGTAAGTGATATTGTCCTGCCACATACAGGTGGAAGAACAGAACTGCTTTCAGAGCAGTGCTGTTACGTACCAGGCTCATTAGTCTCAGGTCGTCATTGTCTTCGCCATCATTGGCTGCTTGCATGCTGTTGGAGGACATTTAATTTGTTTATTGTAAAGAGTGGCAACAAATTGTGGGACCGTTTGGAGGGCTTATAATTTTCTATTGAGCACACATATGGAAAACTTACTGCACAGAATTCTTGCCTATATTGAAGTTTCTTTCCACGTATGTGTAAGTTCATCATTTTTCCACTGATGGAGTGACAGGCAAACAGTAAGTTTTTCAATAATAACACAGAAAACCTTTTTCCTACAGTGCAGGCACCCAGTATTGTAGTTGTTATAGACATGTATGTAAGTTCATCATTTTTCCGCTGGAGGCTTTGCAGACAGGACTGACAGTAGTTTTTCTCTTGAGAACACATAAGGAAAATACTTTTTTTTAACTGAAAACCCATCTCCCAACAGTTAAGTTTTACTGGATAAGTGTAAATTCATAATTTTTTCCACTACTGTGTGATGAGTGGGAAGTTTCTGTTGAAAACACATTCAGAAAACATTCCTACTACAAAGCAGTGTCGCAGTATTGATTTATTTTCACATGCAGTCAAAAGTGCTTGATGTGGACTGTTTTGATAATACAACCAACATCTACCTCAAAGCAGTTTCATCCCACATGTGTCGTAGTGTATCCTGGTTATCTGTCATTACAGCATTCTGCATTATGTCTTTGAGTTCCTGTATGAGTCATGGCAGAGGGATAATTTGAACTAAGTCCTTGAACTTCTGTAATATAACTAACACAGATTTCATATTCCTTGCTTGGTTCCTTGAATTGTTGTCACATGATTAAGATTTTAGTTATTTTATTAAATGTGGAATTTTTGAAAGTTGTTGAATAGAAATGTTTGAAATTACATTTTCTTCTGACCTACCACTGAACTGCCTGTCTCTCATCACCATCCTGCCTCCCATAAACACGTGTCACATCAGTGGCATATGGTGGCAAGGGAGACGCAATGGTTGCTTATCTTCTGGATGTTTCCAGAATTTGAGCAATACTTCATAAGAAGAGGGTTGTAATGAATGTGCGGTTTTATAATCCAGGTGGAATTTGTAGATAACTTTTTTCTATGTGATGTACTGAGGCCATGGAAAAAAAAAAAGTCGGATGGTCAATGAGAGTTAATTGTCCTCAGTTCTTTCTCCTTTTTGCATACTGTGGTATTTCCTCCAGCCATCTCTGGCCCACATAGAGCAGCCAAGCCCAGAACACTTGTTGCTAGCAGAGGCTATTATTACTACCAACATTCGAGTGAACATGATGGCAACAATGAATGTAGTTAAATGCACTGGAGGGGAAGTGTAAGAACTTGAAGGAAATTTTGAGGGGTTCAGTTCACAGGATTGTATTCTGTGATCACAGTATTGACACAGACTTAACTTCACTTGCTGATAAATCAGTGCTTACAGGCAGGTGATTCATGTCATTCCTAGAATTTTATGTTCATGACAGATGTTTAGAGAGCTTTAAACTAATACCTAGAAGATTTTTTTACTAAGACATTTGCATATTTAACATGTTCAATGTTATTTCAGCATCAGCAACTGCTGGGTATCCTAGGCCAAGCCTTCTTCCTCCTAGAGAAGCTGCTCTAGGGTTGCATCATCCATCAGACATTTTGGGGCGTGGTGGGCCAGGTTATGCAGACCAGCTGGCTCATCAGGTATAATCTTTCAACAAGACCCAGTGTGCAGTAAAATGTAGAGGTTTATTTTGCGTGCTTTGAATCATACGTGTTTTAAGAATGTGCAGGCTGTTTGAAATTTGAACTGCCCGGAAGTTGTGTATGCATTTACTTCCAAATTTCATTTTAAACTGTGTTGTGTACAGATACAGATATTAAGCATTCTGGGATTTCAGGATTGGCAGGTGTATTCAAATGCAGGATTGACAGTCTGTCTGTTTTTTGAGAATAGGGGATTTTAAATCTGGGAAATTTAAAATTTCCTATTTTGGGATGATAAAGTGGAATTTTCTTATGTCTGTTTTAATTTGGAGGTAATGATATTAGTGATGAAGAAAGATGAGGGCTGAACCAGTGGGACTGCACACGTACAACCACAGTATTAAAGCGCACAGCTAGTGAAGGTTGAGAGTATCATTAGTGTCCACTGGTAGAATATTTTCAGTGATTCTCAAGCTTTTGTAAATTCAGTTTTGCAGGTGATGTGTACAGATCATCACCATTCTGAATATAGCATTTCTTATCACTACTGATAATGGTTTGTTATGCCGACAGCTCTCAGCACAGGCTGCAGCCCATGAACAGTTGCAGCGTCAGATGTTGCTGGAGAGGGAGCGATTTCCACATCCACATCCCTCCCTTGTTGCTCAGCATGAGGAGTACCTGAGGTAAATGTCGAAAACAATATTTGCAGCTTATGGAGAAAGTGTCTTCCAGTGTAGCGCTGTTTGTCACAGTTGTTTTGATGTGTAGGCAACAGCGGGAACGTGAGATGAAGGTGCGAGCACTGGAGGAGGCTGCAAGGGGATCACGACCTTAAACTGATGATGTCCCATCAGTTGGATATTGACTGCCATCCTGGTGAGGCTCAGTCAGTTTGTAAACAGAATCTGCTCTTCTCTTAAGAGAGCTTCCTCTGGTTCCATTTCAGTCAGTTCTTTTGGGGAGGGAGGATTCTGTTCAACCTCATCCTTTAGACACATTCATTATAGAACTGATTTGTTGTGTTTGGTTTCTTTTCTTCTGCATCTTGTTTGTTGCACGCACTTGATGTTTCTGAGGTCTCTCCTTACCCTTCTTAGGTTTATATATTTTCATAAGCATTTTGTTGAAACTCCCCCCAGAAAAAAATGCAAGAAATGATGCACATATGTACGTACTTATAGGGAAAAGAAAATTTAGTGTAATGTCTCTACACTGGTTGTTGTGTGATGTAACATTTTAAAGTCTGATCATTTATCTCTTGAAGTATGAGGTATTCCAGAAGTGAATTTGTTGAAAATAAATCTGGACTGAGGCCATGGAAAGATGTTTCATGGATTGACCTCATTCATGTCTCTTGAGCTGTTTGGCTTCCCCTTGCAGCATATTTCTTTATATTCCTCCCCCAGTCATCTTGGCATTATTTTTGCATGAATGTTGGTAGCGATAACCATGTGATAAGCGGTTTAGACTGGCTGACATCAGCCAGGGGATCTGGAGAGAAATAAAGCAGAGTGTGAAGCCACAAGCATCACCACCACCACCGCCATCGCCACCACCACCACCACCACCACCACCACCACCACCGCCATCGCCGCTGCCACCACCACCACCACCACCACCACCACCACCGCCATCGCCGCTGCCACCACCATCACCACCACCACCACCACCATCACCATTCATGGTCCAATAAGTCCTTAAATCCAGCATCCAATAATTGGGCACTCCTGATAGTCCTGACCCCTGAGGCAAGTAGTCCCAAGATCTGAAGTTGTGTAGCTTGCAGAAGCTTTCTGTCCAAGCAAGATACTTTAAGCTTTTGTAAGTTAGTATTGTACCACACCCTGGTGGAATTTCAAGTAACTAGCATGTCACACCACTTGTTTGGCATAATGTGTAGCATTACTTGGTCACTTGGAGGCTAGCTTTCACTGAGATAAAACTTCTGTTATTCATTCTGATCAAAGGATGCCATTTATGGAGTCTACATCACTAAAATAGCTTTAGTACTATTACTGGAATATTAACATCACCAGCAATATGTGTATGTGTTCATTTTCATTGTACTACTGTGAGTTCTATTTTCATTGTGTTATATGGGGCAAGTGTTACTCTTTGCTGAGGCTATTATGATGGCCTAACAATACCCAATGATCAGTGAACAAGGTACTGCTGGCAAGAGGAAACACATAAATTTAATGATCCCACTGAAGCTTGAGTTAATTAGGTCAGTATAAGTACCACCTAATAATCCAGAATATCCAATAACCTGGCACCTGTGGAGTCGCGTGGGTGCCAGGTTAATGGTATTCTACCGTACTTGTTTCTCTGGCCCCAGTAGAGTGCATGTGCGTGACTGCAGTGTTGCCGTAACACTTTTCACATGTCAGGTTGAAGTTAGTCATGGATGAGAAGCAGCATAAACTGTACAGTTTGCCTGTTAATGCTGATGTTCTTGTGATTGCAGGTGTTGCCAGGGATCTCGAACGTGTACACACTTCAATGCATATACACTTTTTTAATCTTTCAGTTTTGTGCGATGCAGGTGGAAGAAAGTAACAGCTGACTTGTTAAGGTATAGAAGCAGAAAATGGAAGGTTACTGAATATAAATCAAGGATTTAGTACAATTTTTAGTGCAGTTAAATAAAAGAGAAACAAAATTATAATTATAATTATTATTATTATTATATTACTATTATTATTATATAATCTTAAATGTAACTGTGAACTAAAAAGAAATAGCAAACAATAAATATTTTGTGACATTTTGTAGAGACACGGGTAAAGCTAAATGTCAGAGGAATTTAACGTGCACTTAACACAAGCTTTCAATATTTATCGTGTTATATCCTAGCCTATATTAACATGGTAGTGGTTTGTTCCCCATTACAAAATGCAATGGTCCCACACAGCTCATAGCAGTAGTCATCAGTGTATTATGATATTTCACTTCAATATCATGGATCTTTCCATTTTGTGAACAAGGAATTGCCACTCGATCTGCGAGGTGTGGCAGTCAGTGCATGAATAGGGCTGCCATGTTGACATATGTAAGCAAATTTTCCTCTCTCAGTGTTGTCAAGTAAAAAGGTTTGATTAGTCAGGGCTACAGTGAGGTGTCTAGTAAATGTGAAGATATTTCCTTAAGTCTTCCGTGCATGATCATACATCTTTCCTTCCTGTTTCTCTTTTGTGTGAATTGGTTTTTCACTAATGAATGGTTTGGGGCAGTGTTTCAAGTAGCGGTACCTTCAGGCTGTTCTGTGATTAATACAGTGCAGTGTCAACAACTACTGAACGTAGGTTACTTCTTGGAAACATCTAAAATGTAGGAAATTGGTCTGTTGTGATGATGTATGTGGAATGCCGCCCTGTCAGGTTTTTGATGCATTAAATATGATAAATGAAGTGTATGGGGAGGGCAAGCCTCTGAACTGTTACCTCTGTAATCTTTTTCATCTAGTATGTCCATGTATGGTAAGTGTGGACCTTCCTGACCTGTACCCAAGGCAGGGGCATTACAGATACCTCTGTCTTGTATAATTAATACTACATAAACATTTGTTTGAGATCAGATATAGAGAAATTCAAGAGGGAAGTTAAAGTTATCCTTGTACAGGACAGACACGTAGGGCTCCAGGACGTTGCGGCTCCCAGAATTTCTAGACAGTCGGCACGTGAGGGTGGCAAGGTTGTCAGCCCTATGCACCAGCTGCCTTTACCTCCCACGAGATAGTCCCGGTACTTATTTCTCTTAAGAGGCTGAGTCGACCCCAGGGCCGTAGTGCAGCAGAGAGAATTGTGTCAGTAAAAAATCTCAGTGACCCCATCTGGAATCGAACTTGCAACATTCCAGGTTGTAGCACAGTGCCTCACCCAACTCTGTGCATCTTCATGGGGTAAGTTAGACAGGACATAAATATTATTTGCAGTGCAGTGAAGACAAAGTTTTCCTCTATGCTAAAGCATCACACTAGCAAGGCACAGAGACAAAGCCTCACACATACAAGGTCAGGTGAGTGCCCTATTGCAGCTGTTTGTTTCAAGAAGGAGGCTGCCTTACCAGTTGCACAGGAGGTTAGGCAGGACTCGGGGTCTGGTCTGTATGTGGTGATGAGAAAATTTCTGTGCCTGCAGAGATTTGAACTCTTATTCAGGTTTACTGAGTTAGCCATTTTTAATTAAATTTGACAGACACATAGGTGTTCAAGCTAGATGTGTTAATTTGTCAAAGTATTTAAACTACAAAACCAGTTGGTGAATTGCTTTAAAATGTAATATGGTAAATCAGTCTTGGGACACCGTTAGAGACAGAGTGGCTGTGGAGCTGGATTTCCTCACAGTATTTGCTGGTGTCCAGTACTAATCACCCTGCTGCACTGTACTCGTCTGTCTCGGGGCCCCAGGGGTGTTCATTGGCCCTGACCTGGCAGTACATTATCACAGTAAAAATACTGCAGTCAACATGTAAAAATATGACTGTCAGCACAGTGGTGCCAGGAATTTAAAATCTCAATTCCCAGACAGTTCAATTCACTATGGGCTGGATGGTCAGGGGTTCATATCATGATAGGGACAAAAGATTTTCTCTTCTCCAAAACCATGCAGACTGCTTCTGGGGCCCAGTCAGCCTTCTATTCAGTAGGTGCCGGGGTTCTTTCCTGGGGGTAAAGCAGCTGGGCTGTGAAGTTGACTGTTCACCTCCGTCTAGTGCCGAGGTTAAGAGTGAGTGGAGGTATACATCTACTCCCACACTGCCAGTATATGCCTTCATGGTGTGGACAGGGACTTGACTTGCATCCCCCCCTTCCCAGACTGTTAAGGTTAATCAGTATACTTGTGTCAAACAGAAAAATAAAATTCTGTTTGTAGAACAACATAAGATGAAACTTAAAATGAAAAGTTGCATATAAAATGTTGTATGATCTTCTCACAGTTTACAGTGTTTGCAGTGTTATTATTTCACAACTTTTACAAATGTTGAGCAGAGTGTAACAAGAACATAACGTAGTATAGACACACAGTAGGTCCGGATCTGCACTTTTGAATCTTGGGACATAACAACTTGCTGTGCACAAGGTATTGTGCAGCTCTGTGATCATACAGTTGTGTTCTGTGTAACGTGAAATAGTCATAGTGGTGAAACTTCATTCTACATCCAGAAGAACAGAATACAAGATACAGTAATGACAGAACTGCACCTCCAGGCTTTAATGAATAATCGTATTTTAATGGGTACTTAGCGGTGTAGGGGTAAGTTGGCTGGATTTCTGTGGTAAGGGTTTTTTCGTTTGCAGCTGCAAAGAATAGTTTGAAGTTTTTCACATGCTTTTCCCTCCCCTTGCACAGATATCACCAAGCTTTACTTTTGTTTGGTGTCCTTATTAAACTGTTTGTATCTGTTCTGCCTGCCATTGTTATCCTACTACTGGCTGTGGTGAAGTCCATCTGTGTGCCTCCATTTTACAAATGGGCATATACAAGCACAGTTAATACAGTTATATCTATAGGTATTACCCCTAATATCATCCTGTAATTTGCAAATACAAAAACATTATTTGTAGGAAGCACATGTAAAATTTGCACATCTCTTGCACTTTACTTTGTCAGATCTTGTTGGTGTGAGATGGCTCAGTCATTACCATGACTATGCTGTGTGCTGGATGACAGGGGAAATTAGGTTGGCTACTCAGTAGTGGCACAGGTTTTTGTCTTGTGCACAATGTCCAGACTAACTGGTAGGCCCTAGGTAGGCTCCTAGTTAGTCTATCCAGTAGGTACCAGCGCTCCTTGCGTGGGTGTTAGTGGTCTGAGGCATGAAGCTGACCACTCCTGTCCATCTAGTGCTGAGGTTAATAATGCATAAAACCCAGGTTGCACAAATCGCGGGTGCCTGGTTGCCATGGCAACTAAACTTGTACACTGGTGTCTCATATTTGTGGAACCTCATTATGGAACTTGCTTTTCGTCAGTCATCTGGCACGTAGAATTTTGAGGTGGCTTCTAGATTTTTTGAATATTTGTGCACCCCTGCATGCAGGTATACCTCAGTTCCTCCATGTGCTGTGTGGTGCTTAATTAATCACAAGGACTTATATTTATGTAAAAAACCACTTTCTGGGGTAGCATGTCAGTTTGCATAATGATGAATAACCAAAATTATTTTTTTGTCTTCTCACCTCAGCCCCTGTAGAAAAACAGTTCTTTACAGCTTCCATGTGTTGTCATGCATTCATGAATGCACTGTCCCAAATAAAACTGCATTGACTAAATAGGAAAGTGACTATGTGAGGGCAGTTTTGTTACCATGTGAAAGATAACAAGAAAGTTTGCGCGGTTCATTTTTATCTCCACATCCAGCACATTACAGCTGCATGCTGATACACGAACAACTGTAGGCAGTGACACAGCTTGAAGCTTGCACATGCATACCATATTGCATTATGGGACCTGTGAAATTAAAAATGATAACAAGATTGGCACTTTGATTGTAACATTTGAATCTGTCTGCAAGTTTTACCTACTGCAGACAGAGTGTCGTAGAGCTACGGTCTTTTGAGAGGTGAAGCAAAGTGGTTAGATGGAGAGGTACCAGGGTTTCAGAGGAACCTGCAGCCTCCACATTCAGGGTTGAAGGGTCACTTCTACTTTGAACTTGGAAGTACATATCAGGCTTCTGCAGAACATTGGTATTGCTCTACTGAATGTAACAGCGTCACACTCCAGTAGAGTGTGATATTAATACTCACTTCTGTGAGAATCTCATTGTCAATGAGTGGTTTATACTTGGGATGTGCTGTCTGTGAAGCATCTGTTACATCAGTGTGATATTGTCTTGTTTGAAACACTGTTTCCAGACCTGTGTGTAAGCTTGTAACTCACCTCACAGTATGAGGATATGTATGCATTGATTATGTATTTAATTTTCATATATGGTTCTGTGATAGAATGTCAGAGCTGACATCCTCTAGCTTTTTAAATATTGTTTTGATAGGTTTTTCTTTTCTGGTTTGTGAAATTGGTGTAATTGAAGACTATGAGATTGTACTGTTGGAACCGTTTATAGAAGGCATGAGACATAAACTTGCAGAAACTTGATTGTGTTTCCTTAACTCCTGTATCCTTCAGTACAACCAGCAGCTGTTCTCCAGCCAAAGTGTCTGGAGTCCTGCTGATATGCTGAGCCCCATTGGACATGAATGGTTACAGAAAGCAATGTGGATTGCAAGGCTTCTGTCATCTCTAGTCCAACTAGTGATGCTTTTTATAGTGGTTGTTTCACCAGTATCTGCAAGTTATATGATGTCAACATGTAATGTATTATCTAATATGAGCAGAAGTACCAACTGTTTGACAGTGATATGGTCACTTCACTTGTCATTATCATAGTGTATAGTACCTAAAACTGGTTAAAGGCATGATACTGGAAGAAATCACAGAGATTAAAACCAACAAAAACCCCTTTTTTTAGGGGGAGATGTCTCATTGGCCGATCCCAGTGGCTGCGTGGTCTAAGGCGTAGGTCTGCGGCAGAGCGCTTGCTGGGATCGTGGGTTCGAGTCCCACCGGGGGCATGGATGTTTGTCTCTTGTGAGTGTTTGTGTTGTCAGGTAGAGGTCTCTGCAATGGGCTGATCCCTCATCCAGAGGAGTCCTACCTACTGTGAGTAGGTAGGAGAGGCGAGGACTACGAGATGAAACAAATGTCTCATTGCCTGTAATTTATATCCTACATGTTTTGGCCACATGTCAGTTATGATTGAAGATGTTTTAAGTATTTGACACTCCTTGATAATGACCCAAAGGTCTAGATCATGTACGAGTGGTAATGTGCAATGGTGTTAAGATCAAATTGAGAAATTTCTAAGTTCACTCATGTAATTAACCCTTTAAAGACGAAGCGTATCTGTTTTATATAAGGACTCGGTGCGTACAGCGCTGTAAACACTCTCAACTTCGGTTATAAAGACCAATCTCTTAACGTTTTATAAGGCAAAAGTTGCTGTTTGTTCTGAGATCCATACAAAACACACAAACACAATGTGGGCACCATGTAGAATTTTTTAATGTTGAACCTTGGGGTAAGTAAAGTTACCACTAGGCTTTAAAAAGTTAAAAAAGAAAAACATCAGAAATTAAGATTTGGATTACAACCAAAATGTTACTGGGTTGCTTGCAAAGCACTTTGACTCCTATGACCCTTTTAATTGGCAAGCATATGTAGTAAATTCTGAAATATCATTGGGTGTTACATGTGAGGTGCACAGTAAGAAACAAAACATACAGTTGAATCCTGATTATTTGGGTTGCAGGTTATCTCTGCCCAATGTCCTTTTATGTAGACACTGGCACACATGTTTGTCCTCTTGGGGTGGGAGGGCATGCATGTGTGGAGGTGATGTGGTCAAACAACAACAGTTTTTTTGTGCTTTATGCTTAGTGTTGGTGGTAGGGTAGGGAGGCATTTTTGAAGTGGTCATGGTGTGGCTGAGAGGAAATGTTACAGGTGCTTTGTGTTTTTAAAATAGTAATTTCCACTATGGCACTCTGCATCAGTGAAATGAAGCTGATAGTTAATGGCTGTGGATCTAAAGTGCAGTGGGTGAAAAATGCTATAAAAATGTACTGACAGTAAAGTGAAAGTTCAGGTTATTTAGGCTCCCCTGCAGTCTGCACAATAATTATCCTTTTATTTTCACTGTATATTTCACTGTGATATGTGTGACCATCTTCAGGCAGTTTGTGTTAAAAGAAACTAATGGAAAATTTTGACACTGGAGAATTGACAGCAAAATTAGTCACAGGCGTGGGATACAAACTATGTGACATAAAGAACCACTAAGTGAAGTTCATGAAATTTGTAAGGAACTGTGGTGCTGGGTCTTCAACCACTCGGTATGAAATGTCTTCATAGAACATGGTGGTTGGTGCCCTTGGCACGTTCAGTGGTTCACCCAGAACTGAACAGAGGAGACACCAGTCTCTGATCCCATGTGCATGCAGAAAACCAAGTTCTTTCATGAAGCTCTAGATTGGAAGGTGAGTTGTGTGCCTCCTTTGGATGGTTGACCAGATTCCAAGTAACAATGCAGTACTGGTGAAATTGCCATGATAAAGTGATACTGCAGCTGCTATATTCCATGTAGAATTTCACCAACCACGAATGTGCTGTGTGAACTTATGTTCAGTGCCACAGGAGGAGCTGTAGTCAGTAACAACTCTAGACGATGGTGCCAGAATGTTCCTCTGAAACACTGATTATGCACTGACTGAGTACGTGGCGTCACTTCCATGAAGGCTAACTTGTATAGCTAGCATTTGAGAAATGCTGAAAAAAATGTTTGGACATAGATGGAAGTGTCTTTTGGATAGAGAAAACTGTGTATTGAGCAGCAATATTATTTTTAATAATATCTGTACACATATTGTGATCGAATCAAAGAGGATTTTGATGAGTAGGGTACGTAACACACACATGGGGAAAGAAGAAACCCATAGCCTCTATAATTTGAGTCAAAAATTCTGAGGGAAAGAGACCACTCAGAAGACCTAGGCAGAGTTTGGAGGATGCTATTAAAATGCATCATAGTGTGGACTGTATTTATCACAGGGTTTTACAAAAGGATACCTGCATTACCTCTTCAAAAAGGACCAGTGTGATACCCACATTTCAAGGAGGCTTATTACGCAATGTCCATAAAAGTGCCATTTCCAGACCAGCATGAGGTAAGTTGTTCCTGTGCTTAATTAAGCATCACACCATGAAGGCATAAGTCCACACATTCTTAACTTCAGCACTAGATGAACGTAAATGGTAAGCTTAACACACTGATCACTTAACTCTGGGACCAAACCTCCTGGTGTCCATTGGGTAGGCTCCAGATCCGGTTTGGAGGCTTTGGAGACAAGAAAAACGTTCTGCCCCTGCAGGGACTCGAACCCCGCAACTCCTGAGTCCTACAGACCTTAGTGTGGGTGGGATTTAAACATCAGGGCGGAACTGTACTTTGCAAAGTAGGAGTTGTGAACAAACAGAGCAACATTGTCTTTTGAAACCCTAGAGTCAGATGCTGACCAAATGTGGAAGCAAAAATGTTCATGGCACGTTGTGGTCGAAAAGTAGAACAGCAAAATTAGGTCATGGGTTGTAGGCGGAAGTTGCGTGAGTGTGCAGACTCCGAACACAGTGATGGTCGTTGCGAAGCCTGCCAAACCCGACACTGTACCGAAGACACTCTGTTCATCGTCAGAACGAGTGAGTGCTCGTCTGAATATCAGAAAGGTCTTAGCTGAATCTGTGGGTCTTAGTGTGTTGCAATACCTAATCCTTGTATTTTTTGTGAGGAAAGGTACTAGAAGCCGTACTGAGGCCGCCTAGATCGCTTTTAAAACTGCCACTCTAGGTCAGCATTGTGCTGGGAATATGAAACAGAATGTTTCCCAGCATTGCATTTGGGTGGTCCTGATTCGAATATTGTCTCATTCAACCTGTCCATTTCAATTCCAGCAGAATAGCTTGAAACATAAAATGGCCGTTCCTTTCTGCACATTTCCAATTCACTATGTATAATCAAAATGTTACGGCCATTTAAGATTCTTATTACTGCCGTTAAGTATCTTAAAGAAACAAGATGGAAGGGTGTGGACTGGATTAATTTGGCTCAGGATATAGACCAGTGGCGGACTCTTGTGAATACGGTAATGAATGTTGGAAATCCATAAGGCATGGAGAATTGCTGTATTAGCTTCTCAAGGACTTTGCTACACGGAGAAGTTTAGTCATTAATCAAACTAAGAAACGGTTACCTAAAAACAGTATTGTGTTTGTGCAGATTAAATGGTCAGGCATTTCTTGCTGTAATTGGGTTTTAAAAGCGTAACGACAGTCGGAAGGGGTATAGGCTGTAATACAAAAACCGTAAGGCTGTCGCGTTGCATGCCAAGCGGGCACAGAGCGGAGGGACAGAAATAGCTCTACCATTCTCGGCCCCACCCTAGAAGGGGGTGGGTGGTCAGCGCCACGCCCCGGCCACTTTACCTCTTGGAATGAGACCCGGTACCCATTAAGAGCTGAGTTCTCGACAGTGGAAATGTATTTACATAAAGTTTCATAAACGCCGCTGAAGCCAAGGAATAAACGGGAAATAAGTATGAAAACGATGGAATCGATTTCCAAAACTCGGGAGTCCAAGGATGTGACAAAGAAGTGCACGTCAGTCGTGTACAAAGGCGTCAAAGTTTTGGTTGGAGCATACGCGGTGTCTGCCAGTTCTTTCGTTCCAGTCTTTAACGTCGTACAAAATTACAAAATGCCCCTGTCTAAATATGTGCAACCAATTCCAGGGGTGGCATGTCTGCAATTACATTTTTGTTCGTGGGTCGGCTTTCGTGAAGCCTGAAGGAAAATTTATGGGCTGGGACTACCGACATCTGGTAGCAATTCTGTGAGAGGGCAACCTGAGTAAACAACTAAGGGTGAAATTCCAGCCACATGTGTGCCTCTCTTGTTCTGACATGCAGACTGAAGAACCATACGACTGTGGCTGCCACAAAGTAGATATCCGGTTGTCGACAGTCGGTTCTGATAAATTTCTTTCGTACTGAAAAATAAAAAATAAGAAATTATGCCGTTCCTTATTTCACTAGGCATGTTAACTTCAAAATGTTCCATGGTGCTTATGGAAGGTTTGTGACGAAAGTGTTGAGTGACAGAAGTAGGTAGAATTTTCTTTCTTCTTGGAATGGATTGAAATTGTTTGTATTTTGCAATCAATCTGACTTAGCAAACGGTTTTCTTACGATCAACGCGTAGCAGAACACACTGCATACATACGTTTATCGCATATCCCTCCCGGATCAACTGCAGTACGAAGTGCATAAGGACGAACAAATGTTAGGCTTCACAGGTGTACATTGTCCGAAGCCGCTCCCAGTGGCCGCGCAGTCTCAGGCGTGGGTCTGCGGCCCTTCGCTTACTGGGATTGCGAGTTCAAATCCCGTATGGCGCAAGGATGACTCTTGTGAGTGATCTGTATTGTTAGGTAGAGGTCTCTGCGTCGGGTTGACCACTCGCCGAGAGGAGTCATACCGAGTGTGGTGTGTCTGAGTGTGATCGTGAAGCCTCAATAATGAGGAGACCCTGGCCCAATAATGGTTGTTGCGCCATGGGAAAAAAAATAACATTGTACAAAATGTCTCGTCAGCATATATCTTCTGTACTTCTTTCTGCGCATTAATTAAATACAATATGTTTAATATGAAAAATATATACATATCCTGTCACGTTTGTATTTGATAACACATAGTCTCAGATAGAAATTTATTTTCAATTGCATAGTGTTATGTTTTTCTTATTTCTCATTTATTTAAAATTCCATAAATCCAAGTACAGGATATAGAACATGTCTTTCCTTAATCTAATTGTAAAGTAACATAAAATACAATATAATTCTAATCTAGGTACAGAGGCTACTCAGAGCCAGTCATAGTAAAATTTATGTGCCCTGGTTTCATTCAGTGAATTAAATATTTGAATAAAAACATTAGAAAGATATGGTAATAATGACAATATAATGCCATTGAATTACTAGAACCAAGATAATTACTCATTTCCAGTTGAAATATTCTTCCAAGGAGTACAAAGAATTTGCAAGAAGAAATCCTCTTAAAGCCGTTTTAAATTTATTGACGTCATATGATAACTGCTTGAGGGCTGAGGGAAGATGGTTAGAAATTTTGACACCCGAATAATAAACCCCTTTTTGAAATAAAGTTAAATTCGCTGCAGGAGCATGTAGCACATGACTTGTTCTTGTAGTGAAGTTGTGAAGATCAGAGTTTGTGTTGAACAAGGGTCTGTTCTTAACAATAAACAGCAGTATAGAAAATATATATTGAGAATATAAAGGAAGGATATGTAATTTTTAAAGAATTCACGACAGGAAGCTTTACTATGAGAATTCGTAATTGGTCTAATTATTCTTTTTTGGATTTTAAATATAACTTTACTATCAGCTGAAGTACCCCAAAAAATTATGCCGTAGGATAAAATTGAATGGACTGAAGAAAAATAAACCATCCTCAGTGCTTCGAGGGATAAAAACGGTATGAGTGTTCTGATCACATAACATGCTCTATTGAGTTTGGTCACTATTTCATCAATGTGGAGACCCCAGGACAATTTATTGTCAATCATGAGCCCTAAAAACTTAGTCTTATATATTTTAGTAATTTGTTTATTGTCATAGGTTATTTGTAGGTCAATTTCCTGACTATTTTTTGTTAGAAATTGTTGAAAATGAGTTTTATCCAGATTCAGTGTTAGTTCTAATCTGACATCAAGGGATACGTCGACGGAAAAAGAGTTCAGGAAAGCCGGTGTAGATTGTCTAGAAATATATGGAGTTAAAATGTTCCTTTGATTGAAATGCGATTAAGCTAGTATCCGTGAAAAATGACTTTCCTTCATAAGCGCAGGCAGGAGTGGCAAGCCAGGACTTTTGGAAAATACTGAACTTGAAAATGGGGAAAGTTCGCAGACGTGTGTTTTAAAAGTATATTTTTCTATGCTGAATACAAAGTCGTTTTTACGTCTTCTTTAACAATATCCTCAAAAATGTCCATAAGAGGCTCCAAAGCAAATTTAGGAGCAAATTTTCTACCCCCTGCCCCTTCCCAGAAAGACTCGTGGCAGCTTCCACGCTTTCCTTCTTCGCTTGGTCACAAACTGGGACCACTTACACGAGGCTATTGTATGCGTCCTGACGAAACTTCCTAAGGCGAGGGAATGGAAGGACCGCTGGTTATCAAATTAAGGATAATGAGATTAGCTGAGCATTTAGCACGTATGGGGGACAGGAGTGGCGTCTACATGTTACTGGTGAGAAAACTTGTGGGACAGAGGCACTTTGAAGACTTAGACATACGTTGGAAAATAATAATAAATAAATCGGTTGGGCGGGCGTGGAGTCTATTGATATGGCCCAGGGTGGGGAAAAGTGTCGTGATCGTGTGATATTGGTAATGAAATTTCGGGTTGCGTAAGATGTGGGGTATTTCTTGACTAGCTGAGAAACTAGTAGCTTTTAAATAGGCATTCTTCTCGGTGGAGTTATTTATTTACTTAGAAGAATACTTTGCTCCAGTACTGCCCCTTATCACCAGTATGTAATGCTAACAAAAATACCAATTGGCTCGAGGAGCCGTCCAGGCTAGGGGCTGCGTGGGAGGAGATGACAGTGACGAATGGGAGGGCGTGCTCGAAATGAATATGGCGGAAATCTGGAGCCATCTCGAGACGAGTTCTGAGAACATCCTCACACAAGCGTGATGGGAGCAGGGCGCAATATACGTTCGGTCAGTAGCTACGGCGAGATTGATAAAACACGCTGAGGTCAAGGGACCTACAGGCACTTGTTTGTGGCATGCATAATACGTGCTCCTGTGCTGTAATATAGTACCCGTATTAGGCCTACTGTTTAGGTACTGGATCTTACATGTTTTGTCTGTTTTCGTAAAAAATGGCAAATCTATCATCTGGAAGTGCGTGTCTTGTAGCACAAGACTGATTGTGTTTTGTTGGACCCGTGTAAAGCCCTGAATATTCAGCTCTAGTTTTGGGAGTGTATTTGAAGGACTGTGTGGGATGATACTGTTTTTACAAGGAAACCCTTTCTTTACAAACAAGAACTAAACTTTCTAATAAACACTGTCTACAATTTATAACTCGAACTGACGAACATGTGCTTATGTGTGAGAAGTTTGAAACAGTTTATTTTATTTATTTTTATTAAGAGTAATTAATAAGTACATTGTTTTTGTAACAGAATGTTTAAAATTACATTACGTTACTGTAATATCAGAGCTGTAGACCCATAACGTAGATAAAAGGAAAAGAATATTTGAACCAAAACAGTGCAGAATTTCGCTTGATATCTGTCAAAAGATGATTAAAGCCTATATGGAAGCTGAACACCTTATAAGAATATCGAAATCTGAGAACGACGAGGATTTGCGAGAGACGAAGAAAAAGCACCAGATGTTACAGCCACACACTCAACCGGAGGGCGGGAAACACCGGAACCAGGCGAACGCTCGCGAAAGAGACCGCACACACAGGTGAGTAGAGGGGGCTGGTACGATAAGATGCGTTGTAATTAGATGTCCGATATACGGGGGGTTTCAAACTACGAAGCTGCGAACATCCACGTAAAAGTGGGCCGGCATAGACTCGCGCAGCGCTTATGCCGATCTTACGCAGCGTCTTATAATGAAAACCCTGCATGTCGTTTTGCATTATAGATTTATGTCTTTCATTTCTCGGCAATTCCTTCTGGATTTTGGATTCCTGCAGTTTATTACGGCTGTCGCAATAAATCTCTGGTTATCGATTGTCTTATTTTCAGTCACTTGGTTAAGGTGCTACTCGTTACGTTATTAATGCTTTACAGACACAACACCAGGGGTACACAAATGCCGGGCGCCAGGTAGCTTAGTAGACTAAATTTTGTACTGTTGCATCTAATATTTTTGGATCCTTAGTATGGAACTTGGGTCTTGTCACCTGTCTGGATCTTAGAATTTGGAGGTGGCGTCTAGATTTTTTTAAAATTTTGTACACCCCTGCACAATACCAACAGCTGTAAACTGCGTGTCCTGTACTTTCCGGCTTCATTGTGTACTGACTTCCTGTTGTCACTGTTTTACTGATTTTCGCTTTTAGCGCTAGGACTTGCCTTGGTAATTCATTTTGACACCTGTTTAAACACAGCAAGAGTTTTCAGGCTTGTAAGGCCCCGTGTTGTGGATTAATTTTTGCGACGTTTCGGAGCAACCTAATGCCTCAATATTCAGGACAAATTAAGAAATGAGGTGTTCATTTTTAATTGGCCCGCACCTTTCATGAAAATACTTGTTTCTACCAAAGGATTGACATAACACCTCACTGAATTGAATTGAATTGAATTGAATTGAACTGAACTGAATTGAACTGAACTGATTTAACGTCGAGCTGTTGATAGCCCTTACCAATACGTGCTGTTTATCGCAAATAATACGTCACTAAATTATGGTGACGCACCATACCCGCATGCCCACTATGTACATTCGCTCCGAGTAAAATAAACACCTTAACAAAAGTTGTATTGTATCTCCGAGTTTATTGTGGAAAGTCACAAAAAAGACCGGAAGCGGTGATGGAGGAAGTGGGAGAAACCAGGAGAGACTTATGTCCTCTCTGAGAATAGGTCTATATCCGGACCTAAAAATGTATGTCTGTCAACATTCAATGAAGATGTTTAGAATTCCTTTTGTGGTTTCTCAATCACAACTTTCATAAGGTTGTACACCAATCGTCACTGTCAAGAGCAACTGGGCAAAAGCGTGAACGTCGCGGCGGTTTCTTTGATCCTAATGCACGATGAGCATAAACATGGCTGACTCATGTCTCATCCAGTGGTTTAGTAATCAGTCGCTCGCTGCCGTCATGGCAAAAAAAAAGTGTCCAGATGCGCCTTGAAATCCGGGTCGCAGCGGCCGCTTTTCATTGGCTTTCCTCAGTTCTTCATGGCCACCTCTTGAAAAGACGTTTAAACCCGTACAACATGTGGGCTGGACGCCCGCGCTTCAATTCCCGCCAGAAGCAAGACCTGGAATCCACCCATCCAATGGTTACTGGCGTTCTATCCCCAGAGATTAAAGCAGCCGGGAGCCTGAAGCTGACAAATCAAACGCTTAGGTGTAGTTGCTTTACCTTTACGACACCTATACGCTTCTGTGTTGTGGTGCCCACCTGCAACTCGCTGTTGTTTCACAAGCCAAGTATTCATAATGTAATAAAAAAAGCCCTCCATTAGCAGTTCAATCCAGTCAACACTCTCACAATAAGGTGAAGTTACCCCTCTTCCTAAGCTCCGTCATCTTCACGCTCCGGCTGCTCTACCCTCGCGGATGGAGCCCTTCTACTTTTTGGATGGAAATCAAACTTGACTGCAGGCTGTCCGAAATGCACCCAGCGACTGTACAGCCTGATAAAATAATGTTACATTCGTTTTAATATTATCCTGTCGTCCACAGAGTTCCTCATGATGCTTTCTGGTGAAGCTTTTGTTTGCATATCTTGTCTTTATCTTCCACGTGGCCAGTTCCATTGCATGATAAGCAGTGCTGAACTGGGCAGTTGTTTCATACTCCAGTGCACTGGAGTTCAAATCTCGACTTGGAAACTGGATACCCTGAGTCGTTTTCATCAAGCCATGCGTGAAAATGCAAAATATTGTCATGGTTATTACTCACAAATCAGTGAGAATGCAACTGACCGCTTATGCAGCACAAATTGCCTAAGAAAGAAATACATATATTATCCCTGTGGTCTGCTGGGCTTAGCCATGGTAAAGTCCAGAGGTGGGTACCTTCCTGTAGAAAAACATACTGGTCCATCTTCAGAGTATAAGTGAAGATGAAGGCTGTAGTCATCTATACTCTTTGTACCCCTACCAGACTTTGCGGTGTCATAACCACAAGACTACGATATTATCATATCAGAGATTAGCTCTCATTGGATCACTACAATGAAAACCACACTTCAAGAAATCAGTTGTGTGTCATCTGGACTAAACTGGCTCTAGACAGTGTCTAGTTGTGGATCAACTGTGCCCTATAATTCATATATTAGTGTTCTTTAATGGTGTAACCTCTGTGTTTGTTCTCTACTGCCCCTGTAGTGTCAACTCAGCCTTCACAATGCTGCGGACCCTCATTCCCACAGAGCCCGCGGACCGCAAGCTATCCAAAATCGAGACCCTGCGGCTAGCCTCCAGTTACATTTCGCACCTTGGCACCCAGCTGCTGGCAGGTAGACAGGAAGATAATGTTAAGATTGATCTTGCAGAACTTGGCTGTGAAGACAGGAGGTGTACGCAAGTGTGAGGATGGCAGGTGAATGGGAGTGTTGTGAGGATGGGAGGTGTATGGAAATGCTGTGAGGATAGGATGTGTGTGGGAGTGTGAGGATGGGAGATGTATGAAAATGCTGTGAGGATGGGAGGTGTATGGAAGTGTTGTGACGATGGGAGGTGTATAGAAATATTGTGAGCATGGAAGGGGTATGGAAGCAATTCAGTATCATAGCCAGTTGAGGGCTTTGTTGTTTGCAGTGTTGAATTGTCTTCTGCTAGTCAATCAAGAGTACAGACATTTCTCTATGTAGGTGCACATATTTTTGCTTCATATTTCATTAGACATCCACACCACTGAAAAATGTTTTAAATACTGTAATAAGTTGCAAATTATAAAATGGTTTTAATTTATGCTATGTACTTATACAGTATTAGCTGCCTCTTCAGAAACTCAATATTTTACTTGTGCTGTATGTAATTTTGACCTCTTCCCAAGGCCCTGTTGATCAACCATGCATAAGGCTGGCTGTTCGTACTCCTGACAGCTTTTCCTCTGATCATCCACAGCTGGGGACACAGCGGTCGCCTGTGTGTACTTTCTGCCTCACCAATCAGAAGAAAGTGGTGAGTGTGTGTCTTGTTATGAAGCAGAAGTTGTGTCAGTCTTTAAATTCAGTTTATGTAAATACTCATGTTGCATATTCCATCTCAAAAATTTATAGCTTCTCAGCCAGTGAACTGGATGTTCATTGCCATATTCACAAAAGCCAGCAACTTATCTCTATCCTAAAAGAGGTGAAGCCAGTCCACACCCTCATGTTCTTCTTCCTTAAGATCCACCTTAAGTTTTTCCTCCGACCTTTACTTAGATTTCCCACATGGCTTTCCCTTTCGGTTTCTGACATAGCTTTGTATGCATTCTATTTCCTTTCAAGCGTGCTAGATATCCTGCTTATCTCATTTTTTATGTGACCACCCTAATGATATTAGGTAAACTATACAAACTATGCAGCTCCATTTTGTGGAGTTCTCTCCAGCCTCCTGTCACTTCCTTGCTCCTAAGTACAAATGGCCTTGTCTTCAGCCTCTTCTCCAGCACTCTACTTCTCTCTTCCTATATTTGACTCATACATGTGAAAATAAAATCTCCTCTACAGTTTTTGGTATATGTCTCCAAAGATTAAACATGACTGATGTCCATCTGCTAGTTACAAATATTAACCTTTTAAAGCCTAGCGGTAACTTTACATACGATCAGGTTTAACATTAAAAAATTCTACATGTTACCCACATTGCATTTATGTGTTTTGTACGGATCTCAGAACAAACAGCAACTTTCGCCTTATAAAACATTAAGAGACTGGTTTTTATAACCGATGTGGAGAGTGTCTACAGCGCGGTACTCACTGAGTCCTCATATAAAACAGACACGCTTCGTCTTTAAAGGGTTAAACAGATGGACCAACTTCTGAGACAAATCAAGTTTAAAGAGCACATTAAATCACAGTGTTTCAATAAAAGAGAATAAAGGATATTTAATGAGTTTTATTGCATAAGAGCTAAAATAAAAGGAGATGATGCAGGGGCCTGTATTGTATTGCAGGTACAACACATATCATCTGATGCTTCAAACACACTTGTTGGCATAATTTATGTATACCAACACACGCACATAAATTGTATGAAATTATAAGTTATCTGTAAACATAAACCCCTCCTACGTGCTTCAGCAGTAAATCGCCATCCTCAGGGAGACATCATTGCAAAGGAATATACACATATGATATTGATACATCAATTTTACAATACAGTGTTACAAATATAAAATAATAGCTATAAATATAATTACATAATTGATGTATTAACATTATATAACCCTTTGCATTGATGTTTCCTTGGATTGTGATTTATTGCTAAAACATGTAGGAGAATTTATGTTTATGCACAACTTAAAATTTTATATAATTTGTGTGCATATGTTGTATATATAAATGATTACAAGCAGAGTTCACGGAATGAATAATATTCAATTTCCATGTGTTGGCAATTTTAGTCATTGAAGCTGAAGTGGTGTTCACTTACATAATGTTCAGTTATGTTCAAAACCAGTAACACAGAAATATACTGACAAAAAGCAGAAAAATGTTGCAAGAATAGATGAAATAATTCATACTCATGTAAAGCCATTTGCTTACACTAATTGACTGTAACATAAGAGATTTGTTTAATGGAAGTTAGTTGGCAAACAAGTGTCCATGTGGTGTTGCTTCCTTTACAGAAGGCTTCAGCATCTCAGGGGAATCTACAACCCTTTGGTTTCACAGTTCCATTACATGGAGGCCAAGATATCATCTTATACCCAACTCAAACTTCCAGTTCTGTCAACGTGACAGAGATGAATTCCTTTTTCTCATGAAAAGTGGAGCTTCACTTCTTCATTATAATTTCAGAACACTGAAGGCATATTAAAGATCTATTTTTGAGCATGTCATATGTGTTCTCTGCCCTTTCTTTTAACATCACTATCATTCATATTATAATTTATATTAATATGTACACTTAACGAAATCACTCATGTTTGGTATTGGGTATTTTACCATTCTGAAGAATTACAGTTTGTTTTGTTTGTATTCATGCTACTAGCAGGTGTGTTTCTGTTGCATCACCATGTAGCAGGCACACTATGTGAAGTGACAATGACTTATCAGTTATCACTACACCCACATATTTTTTCTGGTTGCCATGTTATTTTCCATTATACTGAAAGTGCACTTCATAAATGTACTTAGTATTTGAACATTTATTACCCCACAAACTTTTGGAACCTACAATGAATTACACCTTTGTTGCTCCCACTTCATGTATTTGTGTAGCTGCCACATTGGTAAAGTCATTGACCAGAGAGTTAAAAAGGATACCATTGACATGCTGTTCATACCAAATTCCGTGAAAACCAGAGAATTGGTGTCTGTAATAAACATGATTTTGACCATTCCCTTTGGTTATGTTTTGCCCGGTATTCATATTGTACTTGCAGGTGTAGATCAGTATTAACTTAATGCCACAGTCATGTATGTAACACTACTATTATATATTCATTAGGTACCATGTTGAAACGTTATGCTAGACATTACCTATTCTGCCTAAGATATTTTGTTTTTTACTTCATTCCTATATGGCAAATGACAAAATAAGCCACAACTGATACCTTCCAATACCTTATTGTTTAATCCACATCTCCTACAACAATGTTCAGTCTCAGGAGTTTGTTGCACTGTTAAGTAAACTACAAATAAATGAGTGTAATACATTAGGAGTGTTTGTTTTATCACTGAACTGGAAGAGTGTTAGTGAAATAATTTAAGCACATTTAATGGTGGAGATTTCCTACCTACATGTAGTTGTAGAATGCAGGCTACTTGTATGTCTGTTTCTTTTACAGCCCACCACTTCTTACTGGCTTTTATAAAATAACCATTTATACCTGTTTGATAATATTTCACTATAAATCAAGATAAATATTACAAGAGGCCTACAGATTGTGCCACTTGTTTCAGAGTACAGTGATGTGAGTCACATGTCATTTTAGGCTGTGGAGGTCAAGACTGTCTGTGTATAATCCAAAAACTTGAGCAGTTTGTGGGAAAGCTACACCACTGTACTGCAAGATAAAAATAGTGATAATCAAGGAAAAAAAAATAACCAAACAGCAAGGTAAAGGAACTCTTATGTGAGTAGAAGACACTAGCCAGGATAGGTTTAACGCTATGTCAATCTACGTGACTTGCTTCGGAGCACACCATTCAGGAGGCCCTGAAAGGGCTGGTTGTATTTCAGATTTTTCAGAATTTTCACTCATGTCTTGTACTCATGTGCATTGTCAGTTCAGGACTATGCATAGTTATGGACTCCAGATTTATTTTTGCATTGGGTCAAGAAATATCTTAAACTGGATCTGACTACAGCCATGCATCCTTCAGTGTAATCCATGTCGCCAGACTTTGGTTCAGATTTGTAGGAGGTTTCCCAACCAAAATTCTGTATACATGTCATAATGTCTCCTGAGTTTCATGCTGAATTTATTGTTGACTTCTTTAATATAGGTTTTAGTCTTCCAAGTTATGACACTGTACACTCTGGTACGTCAGCATCAACATTTCTGAGGGAGTTGATACCTGCAGCTTTCCTGTCACCTTTCAGATGATGCAGTAACACAGAATATTACAATCTAAACCTTAACTGCCATGAAAAATGCCATACCTTGTGTCTTCCTGTTTGTTGGCACTGTATAACACGTGCAGTAGCTGCTCCTGGGATTATTACAAAACCATGTTTGAGCGGAATAAACCCCAGCCTCTCTAGCTGTCTCACATCCACATAATATCTGCAGAATATCAGTGTAGATGTATATAATTACCTTAGAGCCATATACATTCTAAGATCTGCAGATTTCTATTCTTTCTTTTGGAATCTTGTGTCTGCCTTTATTTCTGTTCAAGTCACATGGTGTCATTCCTGACAATGTTAGGATCACCTGTATTACCAAAAGACAGTCAAAAGTAATTTAGCCCTTTAAAGCACAATGGTAACTACCAAATCATCTACTTTATTATGATTGAAAAACCACTTTTTTCCCACAGTGTATTTATGTGTTTTGTTTCATTCTCACAATAAACAGCAATTGCAGGCTTCCCTAGACAGTATTAACTGGTCACCCTTTGTAATAGATGTATAGTGTTTTCTGTGAGGTAAGAACATTTTTAAATAGTAGTGCCCTGTAGTCCACTCCAGTCATCTGGACATTCCATTTGCACGAATATTTGTTGTGATAACCACTGTGGTGACAAAAGCTTTGGGCTAGTCCACATATGCTGGAAGGTAAAATTAAAGATAGAGGTCACCCAATAGCCTGCCATAAAGGACAGAGGGAGAGTAGAGGTATAGCTCTACTCTTTCTTTAACCTTGGCGTCAGACTGGGGTGGGTGGTTAACGCCATTCTCCAGCTGCTTTACTCCCAAGAATGACCTGGTACCCATTGTATAGGAGGCTGGGTGGGGCCCATGGGCCAATCTGGAGGGGTACAGAAAATCTGGCCCCACTGGGATTTGATCCCTGGACCATCCAGCCCATAGTGAGTCACTATAAAGGCTACGCTGGAGGGTATGGGAGGGAATGGAAGGGCAACCAGAAAGGAGGAAGACAAGAGTGGCAATATACCCCCATCAATCGGATTGCTTTTGGTTGCACCAGTGTACAAAATGGTATGCATCAGAGAGACTGAGCCACAATTCAATATGTTAGGAATCATGAAACTGGGGGCAGTGGTCGCATTTTCATTGTTGATTTTATTAATCACCCTATTCCAGTATCAAGTTTTGAGTTCAGCAGTGGGTGGTCCATAATGATGAAAAGTAGCCATTCAAATGGCATATTATGGATCAGAATTGAACTGTTTATAAAAACTAGTATGGGGCCTCTAGCACCAAATATCATCACACTCCAACTAATACAGCTGTTACAGGAATACTGACATATGGTGATGTAAATGGCATTTCTCTCATATGAAAATATACTGCAGCTTGTCAAAATACAAGTATTTCAAATTACTGAACTGAAATGGGGAAAGACTTTGTTAATCTAACCAACTGACTATAATGTCATTTGCAGTAGTTAACATCACAATGATCACTCAACAGACTACACTTGTGGATAATTAGTGACATCATGTAGCAGGCAGGAAATTCTGATCTTCTCTAACAGGTGCAGATCTGAAATGATCATGTGGTGTTCACAAATGTAACAGAGACATCTTGAACCATGTAACCGAATGCCAGGCTCTAATCTGCGAACAGAAATGAGACTCCTAAATGAGATTCATTCCCAGTCAACTTGTAAGTAAACCCGGCATGTAAATTTTTATTATAACTAGTGTATCTTTCATATGCATGATATGCTCACTGGAAGTACAAATATCTTTCAAAGTTAAGACTCAAGCCTTCAAGGGCGTTACGGAATTATCATTGATACATACATACCGACGCCCCGGAGGAACTTTCTACTTCCGTTTTTAAGGTCCATGTATTCCTGGACTTCTTTGGCTCTGAAGATGGACTCAGCATGCTTCTCCGAAACGTCGGTAATTGTATACGACTCAACAGGGGATCGTATACCAAAGACTTGAATCTTTATCAATGCCGCTGTTGTGATAACCTCAAATCTCGCTCTGTGTAAAGCATTCCGTATGGCACGTGCGTGATTTGAGTGAATGGTTTGTCTGTTGTGTAATGTCTTTGAATTTGGTGCGCGAGAATAATCGAAGTCCGAGTTGTACGATGAATCATTCCTAGCTTCGTTGCAATCATCCCTGTTTTAAAAAAGAAACTAGCGGGTGCTGTCTGTGGTTTATATATGTGTATTCGTTCGTACCAGCAAATTAGCAAAACAGTGATCGCAGTCTGTGTATTCAGGAACTTCAGAAAATTAGCTGTGTAATTTATTCACATTTTAGTGATGTCCAACAAATGCAGTGTTTTTCAGCCTTCCTTCTATACGATGACGTTCCAGTGAGCAGTTATTTGGGTGATTCATGCCCGTAGAAATTTCAGATTAATATTAACGTAAGTAAGAACTGTAAAGCTGTGTTCTGTTACTGACTCCGATTAATTAAAAGAGTGGAAAGTGAATAGGAATAATGTAACGATAAATTGTATGCTATTATATAAAGCTAACTGGACGAGATAAAAATCTCAGATAACACCTACATAGACATCAGTTTGTTTCCACTGACCAGCCCGTGAATGTAGTATTTCTTGCAGGATAAGACTTTGCTGATAAGAAATGATGCTTGCACCGGAGACTGGCTCAACAAACGAGGGACCAGTGTCGGTGTTACTCGACGCACCAACTGGCGTACCTGTTGTGGTGACGACAATGAATGAAAAAGCTCCGTTGATTTCCAAACGACGCTTCTTCAGTGGGTTGTCAAGTGTATTTGGTTTCAGTTCGAACAGAACTACAAGCAGTGGTGGTTATGTTGAATTTGGGGCAAGCAATGTGGAATCTGGGCGAACACTGGGCACGTTTGCAGGTGTCTTCAGTCCAGTGGCTCTCTCCATGTTTAGTGCATTACTGTTTCTTAGAGTTGGTAAGTTATGCATCTGGATTATAAAATAACTATGGTAGCATGCTGACTTGTTTCATATCCAAGTGCCACATGGCAGACTGGTGGATCAGTGGTATGTATATATACATATGTATGTATGTAAGTAACAGGGTTAGATTTTGATAAGAGTGTAAGTATAGTTGAGTGTCACCAGACTCCATGGTGCAGAGTGCTTCCTGAGAAGCTAATAATTGCGAGTTGTTAATAAACCATAAATTGACAGTGCTTCTTAATGAGTAATATCAAGTTTTATTGTAACATAACATTTTTGTCTTGTTTCGTAGTTGTAGTAAAATAATGTTTTCTGTTTCAGGGTTCATAGTCGGCAATGCAGGGCTGTGGGTTACAGTGTTACAGTTTGTGATAGCATATGGAATCTTGCTGTTCACAGTAGCTTCAGTGTGTGCTGTTGCAACAAATGGAGCAGTCGAAGGAGGCGGAGCCTACTGTATCCTTTGCGTTGTGTGCTGTAGCCTCCATTAGCTTAGATTCATGAAATTTATTGTCGTGAGACTATTGATGATGTACTAGCTTTCTTGTGTAACAGATCCTAAAGGTTTATTACTGTACTTACAAAAGCTTACCTAAAATTGGACCCTGCCTTGGCATATGGCTTGAATCAAATTTTGATATCCTGTTGCTGAAAGATACTTCTTATTGTTATTCTCTTCCTTTGAGGTTTTCCAATTAAAATTTTGCATGCATTGTGTATTTTGCCCATACTGATATGTGGTAGATTTTCATTTAGCACATGAATTTTGAGCACCAAGGAAACAACCACGTGCTGTCTCTACTGTGGACATTAGGAATATACAGAGTTTCACCTTGAGTTTGCCTTATGGCTTTGTGTGTTTTCAGTGGATCTACCACTATTACTACTGCTGCTACAACTGCCACTTCTGCTGCCATCACCATTTGTAATATTTGGATGCTGTGGGCAAATAGTGTATGAAGCATAATTTGTGTTATGTTCTAACACTGCAATTTCCTGGGTTTACTAAACATGTGTAAATGAAAAGTTTGACATTTGAACTCACGTTTAAAACAGAATGGAGATATAGCCTTCAACAAGAATCGTGTTCCAGGCAGATAACACGTTATGAGGTACATAAATTTGTAGGTTGTACGGATGATCACCTTTATTTGCTTAACTTGACAACTTCAGTTATGATCAGTCGGACACTTGGCCCAGAGTTTGGCGGGTCAATTGGAACCCTGTTCTTCCTTGCAAACATTGTAAGCAGTGCCCTCTACATTACAGGCTGTGCTGAAGGCATAGTTGAGAACTTCGGTACATCAGGTAAGTTTTCTCCCCCTTAACTCGTTTTCATTTCAAGCATCTTTGTTTTGGAAGCTTGAAACTTGTGTGCTTACAAACAGTGTTCATGGAAAGAAAACACATATAACCACAGGGCCATAAGCTGGCATCAGAGTACACTCATGTGTTCTTACGTTTCGTTGGTTTATGTTCTCACATTGTGTCTGCACATATTCTGTTCACAGGATATCTTGTGGGAGAAGGCAACGTAGGGTTGCCTGATGGTCGGTGGTGGCGATTTCTTTACTGCACTCTTCTCAATGTCATTAGTTTGGTGGTTTGTTTGATTGGTGCTGGGATGTTTGCCAAAACAAGTGTTATTGTGTTGGGTGTTGTGTGCATCTCCTTGCTGTCTGTCATCATCAGCTTCTGCATCCAGTCTCCTATGAAGGTAAGTAAGGGTTGTATGATTTCTAACATTTGCTGTGACAGAACAATTAAAGTATGAAGCTTCAGAACATTGTAGGACAAGCACATACAGCGGCGTGTTGATGTGTAGGCTGAAGCTTGTTTGTGCATGCTGTGTACACACAGTGGTATTGCTTACTGAGTAACTTGCCTTTTCTGTTCAAAAAGAGATGTGTTAACACAGAGAATTGTTCACAACAATGTGTCTCCTATAATTTTGGTCACAGAGTAATATTCCAGAAGCCTGTGCTCTGAGTATAGTAAAAGCTGCAGTATCTGGCACTGAATGATCCACAAAGCTTTGTTAATCAGAAGTGACTAAGAGGCTCTTAAATTTCACTGTTCCATCAACTGGCAGCACCCAGCAGCAATTCCAAGAGTTTGGCTGTTACTGGTGTCAGTGTTTTTTAGATCGTATATACCCCATCGTACATAAGTAGTGATGAAAAGGGTATAGAAGTGTAGCAGGAGCAACAAGAGAGGGTGGCAAGTGACAAATGAAATGGTTAGGTCTTCCCCTGATGTTGCTAGTTACACTAAGATATATGTTAGGTATAACATTCTAATATCAGGACAGTTATTATATCCTGCACCCCTTTGGTACTGTGGGTGCCAAACATTCACTGTATTCACATTCACATTTACTGTATTCACTGTGTGTGAGACTTATATCTACTGTGTGTCCTGTCAGGTCATGATTCCAGAAGCAAACCATGTGATTGGGAATGGGTCAGTGCCTGTGTACCGCGACTATACTGGCTTGCGGTCGGATACATTCCAGAAAAACTGGCACCAACAGTATGGACAGGACTACACATCAGATGGCAAAGTTGTTGACTTTGCAACAGTGTTTGGAGTTCTGTTCAGTGGTGTAACAGGCATCATGGCAGGAGCAAACATGTCAGGTGATTACATGCCTCTTACTGCTTTTTTTTTTTTTGGGTGGTGGGGAGTGGGGGGGTGGAGTAACATGATTGGCAATGAGCCTAGCATATCAGGAATACAGATGTGTTTCATTAATTTCAGGTCACATTAGCCACATTGGGCATTTTGCATATGTCTGCAATGGCAAACTTTTGTAAGGCCACATGATAGTACCTGAGAGGAAACTGTTCTGCATGCATAAACTTAAAACTCTGTTGAGGATTCTGGCCTTCTGGGATGTGATACTTCATTGCAGGGTAGCTGGTTCCAGGTCTTTGGAAGGAATGTGTTGCCTTCATGTTCATTCTTTATGGACCTTGAACCCTTGCAGATGAAGGCGGCACATTCCTTTGAAATGTTGGGAACCACTTGGCTCTGCAACACAGGTATCCTCCAATGAGACCAGAATCCTTGATTACTCTGCTGTGAAAACTTCTAAACTCAAGTCAGTGTTGCTCTCAGCAATATTTACTTAGTAATTTAGTGCTATTTTTTAAATCAAATTATCTCTTTGAAAAAAATTTTGTGTTCCCAGCATTTTGGCTTGCCAGTGGTGTACCATTGGTAATGAGAGGTCTTAGGGTGCATGAAGTTTCAGATGGATGTATGTTTGTAATCTGCGTTCTTTGTAGGTGAGAGTCTTGCTGTGAGCATGTTCCTTGTGCAAGGAATCCTGTGAAATGCCTTAGGATTCTCTGTTTTGAAATTATGTCTAAATGGCAGCATGTAAGAGGTCTGAACCATGAGAGCCAAAAAAAGGAGATGACTATGATTAAGAAGATGGTGTTGCCATTTTGAAAACAATTGTTTTGCGAAGAAAAATATACAAAATATGGAATGGTGTACCACATCCCACATTGTGTGAGACAAGTCTGACACTGCTAGTAATATCATCCCTGTTGATGCTTGGCTCTGAAGTATGATACGTCTGTCTGTTGTAGGGGAACTTCGTGACCCTGCTCGTAATATCCCATGTGGAACATTGTCGGCTGTAGCATTCACATTTTTCTGCTACATGGTGGTGTCATTCCTGACAGCTGCTACCACCTCTCCAGAGCTTCTGCAGAACAACTTCATTTTCATGATGCCCATTAACATCTGGCCCCCATTTGTTGCCTTAGGAATTCTCACAGCTACCTTCTTAGCAAGCCTGAGCAACCTGATTGGTTCCAGCAGAGTTCTTGAGGCGCTTGCCAAGGATGACATTTTTGGTGAGATAAAATTATTGTCAGTTCAGATTTCAATGTAATATTTATTACCAATTTGTTTATTAACAGTTGTGATTATAATGATATTGTACAGCAACTACTTGTATATTTAAGGAAATATTTTTGATTGGGTAACAAATGGGCACAGGGGAACTCACATTCTGTGCTTCGTCAAGTAAAGTATTCTGCCTTTTACTGTTTAATTTTTGTGGTCCCTGCCCGATTGCATGAGAGTTACATTCGAACCTTCCCTTAATTGAGCGTTAAAATCCAATTGGCTGTAGAAATGTAAGTGGGGAATTTATGGTTGATGTAGAGCAGTGAAGAAACAAATTATATGCTCGGCTATATAGGATCATGAATTAATTGCAAGTGGTTAAGGTACCGTGCAAAGATGCCTGCCGCAGCTGTCACTCACTTGTTAAAAATTGAGCACATAAGTATAAAGAAGTAGTAGCAGTACCGTTACAATACGTACTGTCGAGAAATGTGCAGTAGGAATAATGTTCAAACTTTATATTATTGATACCGCGCATAGTTATCAATTAAGTACCAATTCATACCAACCAATGCACTGTTATTATTCAGTATTTTGTTACGTTACAGTACTTTGTTCTGACATGTTTCGATCCCTGTTGTGATCATCCTCAGGGATATGTTTAAACGCTAAAACTACACAATCAGAATGACAATGTTTTGTTATGAAATGCATATAAAAAGAGTTAACTGATATGCAATTCACTTGTAGGTCTTTTGTTTTTACTGTGCTTTAGGAGTCGGATGTTTTTGTGTGGACGGTAGGCACAGTACTCATTCAACTTAAGAAATGGGAGTTTGACCATATACTTGAAAAAGGTATTGAAAGTGAGGATTTGAATTGCATCCAAAAACTCCGTGCAGTATTTGCACCTCACAGTAAGAACCATGGCTGCTGTACGTGTAGCAGAAGTGCAGACTTAATTTCATATCATTCTGTTGTCTGTGTTTATTCTGTGCTAGAAACATGATACATTCAGGAAAGTTACAGTTTTTCTGAATTAAAAAATAAGATAATATGTCAACAGTAAGTAAAAGAAGCTGGACATTCAAACTCAAATATTAAATATTGCTTGATTAATTAGGACCTGGTGGTCTGGTGCTTAGAGTTCTGTGCCAAAACACTTGAGTTTGCGACTACCCATGACCAGCATGGGTATTTGACAGTGCTGACATCTGACAGGTAAAATTCTGTACATTGTGGTTCAGAAGTGTCTTTGAGCTCCGTGACTTCTTGCCGGTATAGCAGAGCACTCATTGTAGGTACTCCTACTTTGGAACAGAACTCCTTCATTGCCAAGATAGGTAGCACATAACTAGAGGCATTATCTACAAAAGTACTTTGTGTCGTTGCAGGCCCCATGCTTCAGTTTGTAGTGAGTGGGACATGGCAAGGAAACCCAATTGCTGCAGTGCTGACATCATGGGTGCTGGTGGAACTAATCATGTTGATAGGCTCACTTAATACCATTGCCCAGATAAACTCAGTTCTGTTCCTGCTGTCATACCTCGCCACCAACCTGGCATGCCTTGGCTTGGAGCTGGCATCTGCCCCAAACTTCAGGTTTGTGAGCTGTGCTTTCTTGCACTTTATCTACGTGATCCCTGTCTCTTTCATTCTTAGTTTCTTCTTTTACTTGCTTATCTTCCATTTGTTTATCTGCTTGTCTTGTTTCTTATTTTCATCCTTTATCCTCTCTGTCACCTGTACCCTTATGCTCGTCTGTTTCATATTTTTCCCTTCTTCATCACCTCATTCTTTGCCGTCTGTATGTTGCAGGCCATCATTCAAGTACTTCTCCTGGCACACAGCATTTATTGGCCTTGTTGGAACTTTGGTGATGATGTTCCTCATTAATAGCATCTATGCATCCACCTCGATTGTGCTGTGCCTTGTTCTGGTTATCATTCTTCACCTGTTCTCCCCCTCACGTGAGGCCCACTGGGGTTCCATCTCACAGGCCCTCATCTTCCATCAAGTGAGTATGAATGTCACGCAGTAGAGAGGCAGGCTGGCCTTTGCAGAGTGATCTACTTGCTCACTTTAGTACTACATTTCAGTAATGTAAGCATCTTTGAAGTTTAGTTGCAGCTGCTTGACTGTATGTGAGGAGAAATTACGCAGGAATGGGGTGGGGGTGTTGTTATATCTGTTTGAGAAGATTACCAGTTGTTGCAGTTGAATGACTGGCATGTCGGACTTCACATTAAAGACCACCTATCCCAAGTGATTACAGAGCTTCTTACGGCATTGACTATAAAAAAACACTCCCTAATATCTGACACCAGTTGTCTGTTTTCTTACCTCTTTTTCCTCCTCAAGACAGTTTTCTCAGTTGTTTTGGCCCTACCTCATCTGGTCCCATTATCTCCCATTGGCTTACTTACATAAGTGTTCCACTTTATCGTTTCCCTGTAGCATGCCTTGATTTTCCCATGCAAGGTGGAAGGAAAATTCTGAATGTAAGAACACAACAGGAAAAGTTAAGCAAATTGTGGGTATAGTGGCATAAACATATGTTGGATAACAACAGGATTTCTTTGAGGGTTTTGACAAAGATGTCTAGAGATGGGGACACCAAGAATAAAACGTAGTGACCAACTGAAAGAAGAAATAAATCAAACAAAAACCTCCTTTTACTGCAGTCAAAATGCAACGAAGTTTTCTGTTTGTTTTTTGTGTGGCATGATAGGTAGAGCTATGTAAAAGTTTTTTGTGATTTTCTATCTACTTGGAAGACGTGCACACAAGTGCATATGTGCCTTCGTACAGAGTGTCCAATGTTAACCAAAATTTAAATGACATTGTAGTTTCTTGTAAAATTTCCTAGATTCGTTTACCAGGTGTTGAAATCCTGTATGCATACAGCTGCTCTGGTGGACAGAAAAGTTTTAATAGGTGCTCCACAGGGATGCAGTATGCTTTAAAGTAGCAGGAGAAGACTGAACACATCTACAGGAGGAAAAATATAGAGAGGGGTCATCATAGGACAGCCTGCTGTAATGAGAATATCAGCAGATGAAGTTAGTGGTACTGACAGCAAAAGGCATTGTGTAATCTTTGCGTCTGTTTCCTGTTTGGGTAATGTTGCTCAATTTTCCCTCCAGGTGCGGAAGTACTTGCTGCTGCTTGATTCCCGAAAAGATCATGTCAAATTCTGGAGGCCCCAGATTCTGCTTTTAGTTGGGAACCCACGGTCTTCTTGTCCACTTATTCACTTTGTGAATGATCTGAAGAAGGGAGGCTTGTATGTTTTGGGACATGTCAAGGTGGGACAGCTGTCAGACATTCAAGTGGATCCAACACTTGATGAGTACACACACTGGCTTACTCTGGTGGATCACTTGAAGGTGACTGGAAATGTTGCTTGGTGTGCAGTTTGTGTGATGTTTATATGTTGGCAATACTGCAGCTGTGTTCTTTGTTGGCAGGTGAAAGCTTTCATTGAGTTGACAGTTGCCCGGTCTGTGCGTGAAGGTTTACAGCACATGATCCGCATGTCTGGACTTGGTGCCATGAAACCTAACACTATTGTACTTGGCTTCTTTGATGAGGAGCGACCCCACGACTTCTTTGAGGAGTAAGTGCAGAGACTTTAACCATTAGTATACATAGCTTTGATTATGTTTCATCTCACTATGTTAGTTATAACACTTTACTATGGTAGATGGGTACCTGTGTTTCAGTGGAACCTGCTGCCGTCATCTTTAGGGTTGAAGTCTACACTGAAAATGAAGTCAGCAGCTTGCTTTTGAAACATTTATTTTCTTCCTTACATTACCTGCTGAGAAATGGTGTACAAAATGGAACTTACTGTCTGGGCATTTATTGGTCTTGGGGCAGAGTCGTAGGCTGCAAATCAGAGTGTTTTGAGTCTGATCCTAGTCAGATGAGTGTGCAGATTTTTCTGCTCACAGACTGAAACTTTCACCCCTACCAAAAAGGATGCTTTGGAAATGCAGAGAATACAAGGTCTGACATAGCTCATGTTAAGCTGCGGGTCCTGTGTCCTGACCATCACCCTGATAATTACCATATCGCTGTGAATGACAGAATCTGCTGTGTGGGTGCCCCCACCTCAGAAATGAGTTCTGTGCCCACAATTATATGGACAGAGGCCAAAAAAGTATACAGGAACAACATCTGGAAGCATTAGAATAAACACATTCATTGACCATAAAGATGGAGACAGCAATCATGTACATTGTCACCAACTCATACACAATAATCAGGTATAATATAACCAACTTCATAAATCTCCTGACATGTTTCAATATGAGATCACACCATCCTCAGGGGTGACTCAAAGAACACATAAACATGGAGACAACAGTTTTCTGTAAAATGTCTGTACTTATGCACCAAACTACACAGCATATGCCCAAGACAGTAATCTTCATATTCACATCTCCGTCACAGATATATCTTATTTTGTGTTGCAGTAGTGGTTCGCTGTATAGTACAGAAGTGTTTAGAGATGCGTACACATACACTGGCAAAAATGTGTTCACACTCCGCTCATCTACCAGTGAGAAGGCTCTGGATGCGGTTGAGTATGTTGGTATGGTGGCAGATACTTTGAAAATGAGGAAGAACATCTGCTTGTGTCGCCACTTCCACATTCTGGACAAGAAAATGATTGCCAGGTGAGTTTTAAAAGTAGGAACAGTTTCCATATTTGCTAGGTCAGTGTTATGTCCAGTCATGTCTTACTCACTGTCTTGTTGTAGAATTAAGGGGCTGACAGCCAGCCACCTGCATGCTCTTCAAATCCCGTTTTTATTTTCAACCTGACTGCTAGCAGTGCCAATATAGTAACTTGAATACATGCCTACAAGCTGTTCAAAGAAAACATAAAAGTCATGGCCATCTGTTGTTCTTATGTGCATACTACAAGGGTAGGTTTTAGAAAATTTAAAGAACAAAGCTCTAGAAGAGGGGTTCTCAAATGTTTTCACTGGCATACCACTGAATGGAGTTTGTTGTACTGCCAGTATTTTTTTTTTTTTGTGGTCGTTAAATTGAAAAGATGAAATTGGGAAGACTGGCTGACAGTGGGGAAGAGTTATATAATGTTGCCAGCATTGCAGCGTGTTGGCAAATATATGTTTTATCAATTCTTAAGATTTCTGTGTTTTATATTCTGATATTTTTTATTGCGGTTGCATACCAGTAAACACTGGTTAGCCTATCAGTCGTGGTGTACTTACCAGAGTTTGAGAACATAACAAGGCTTTAAATTCATATTCATATGTCAGTATTGTTATTGTTATTGTTCTATGGTGTTCAGGTTCTAATTTCTTTTTCCTTTTTGTATTTTTTGTATTATTGATGGTTGATTGTTGTGTGTTATGTGTCTTTTTTTCTGTCTTTCTTTTCTTGTCTTTTCTTCTCCTCCTCCTCCTCCTCCTCCTCCTCCTCTTCTTCCTATTCCTCCTTCTTCTCCTCCTCCTCTTCCCCTTGTACCTCCCCCCACCCTGGTATGTGTGTATTATTGTATGATTGACATGCTTTGTATCTGTGAAATGTATAGGCATGTATGTATGCTTACACGGAAAGGCTGCAACAGTAGACATGCATGGTCATATGTGGTGAAATTGTGGCGTTGTGGCCTAGCACTGCATTTTTTGATACTAATGCCATAATCCCTGACTTGAAGTATGTCCTCCAATCCTCTAGGTCATTATTTTTGGCCAGTAAAGTGTGACTGTTCAGTTCATTTACATAAATTCTTTCTGTCAATTTCAGGTCATCGAGCATGAAGTTCATTGATGTGTGGCCTATCAATTTCTTCCAGCCAGATGATGATGACCCTTTTGACACAACTAGTCTCTTCATGTTGCAGTTAGCTTGCATCATCAACATGGTGAGTTTTGTGTGTTGTCGTTTAATCCCTTTCTTTGCCAGCACACTTACTGAGCCATTGAGGGAGGTTCTGCTGGACTTGCCATTGTATCATGTGGTAGAGAGGCTAGGTTTTGTAATGTATATAATTCCTGTGTATGTAATGACATGGCATGGCAGGGTAGACAGTTGTTATGCAGTATGTCTTGTTTCATGTTTTGGGCAGAGAGGTGCCCTCTTTAAAACTGTTATGCTGTTGTGAAACTGCTACCCTGTGAAGCCTGAGATTTATTTCAATATTTAATAAGTCAATCCCCCATCTCAGAAAAATGAGACTGCTTTCCATTACAGATTTTAATTCTGTCAGTTCTGTTTACAGAAATAATCACTGTTTATTGTGAGAATCATGCAAAACATATAAATACAATGCATGAGAAGAGTGTGGATTTCTGAATGTTGGAAAAGTGGTGCACATAGTAATCACTGTGTTTTGAAGGGTTAGTCATGAAGCACATTTATTCTGATGTGTGTATTTGCAGTTTCTTTACGTGTGAAATGAGTCACTTTTTTATCAGGTTTCTGGCTGGAAGGATCTCCATTTGAGGGTATTTCTTTGTGAGAAGAATTGTCAACAGGATGATACAGGCAGTAACAATGCATCCAATGTGCCTTCCCAATCAAATGTACATCGCCTTCGCCAGCAGCTGCAGATGCTCCGTATAGCTGCTACCATTCAAGAGGTTTGTTTGCTCATCTCCAGAGGGACTGTCAGTTTCACTCTTACACTAAGCAGAAACTAAGGTTACCTCATGTACTGCAGCCTCCAAGCAGTGTAACTGAGATGGTAATGTGTCTTGAGGTTGCTTTGACATGAAGTGAGGTGACACTGCTCTGAGTCTGTACATGTGTGCATGTGCAAGAGAGAGAGAGAGCAAGAGGGAGAGAGATCCCTTCAGAGCTTGTTCTGTAGCCACATTCTTTTCCGTTTCCTCCCTTGTTTCCTGTAAATTCTGTCATTTCTGGAATTTGTAGAATTGTCATAATTTTTTCTTCATTTCTGTTGTGGTCTATAAGTGTGTGTTAGACTGTAAGGAACTTCTGTGTTTGATTTAGTGTCAGTAAATAACATAGGGGACATCCAGCCACAAGTTCACATTACCAGTCTTGCTTCCTAAGATTTAATTTTCATAGCTTTTGTAATTTGTAATTGTCAGGTTCCTGGATGGGGTCAGCAGGCAGCAGCTTTGCAAGACGGTTCAGTCTTACAAGAGATATCCCCATACATGAGAAGATCAAGGACGGACAGCATAAGGAGTGGTCAGTTGGATAATGCTGCCAGGGTATACCTGCTTAGGTGAGATTATTCTGAGTGTTATGTCTTTCACAGTTTTCCTGGTAAATGCTGTGATAAATAACTCACTACAGTAGCAGAACCCAAATACAGTAAAAGTCCGATTTGTCATGCTTGTGGGGACCACGTAAAAGTGGTGTAAAATGTGGGAAAATGTAAAATTCAGGAAACATTGTTCTCATGGGGATCTGGCCAGGGCCATACAGAAAGTTTGTTCGAAATTGTTCTAACATTTAATGTGAGAAAATATCTTTAATGTGTTGTCTTAAATGGGTTCCACCGCAGCGTGAACCAACTCCTGCAACAGTATTCAGAGCAGACTGCAGCCAGCTTCCTGTATCTGCCAGTACCTCCTGATGGAGATGAAGCTACATTGTATCCCAACTATCTGCAGCTGCTTACTGAGTTGACAGCTGACTTGCCACCAACTGTGCTGGTGCATGGTGTCAGCCCTGTCACATCCACGACACTCTAATGCTGAATGCGAGGCTTACAAATTACAGCAGAAACATGGGAATATTCACATAAGGTGCTGCAATTGCTTTACTGCCTTCAGAAGTGAATAGTGTTGTGTGACTGCCTTGATGTTGCATTTAGGATTATTAGGTTTCTGGTTTTGTACATTGTCTCGTATTCAAAAAAGAACATGGTGTTTTGGAAACCAGATCTATTACTGCCTTCAGGCGCAAGAGTGAGAGGGGACACCTACTCAGTTTTGGTCTGTTAGAAAGAGCTATTCCTCAGTCACAGGAACAATGATTGAGAATAACCGTTTTTGTCAGAACCCTACTGGAGCAACAGGTGGTGGGCAAAGTCTAGAAACCTGGTAATCCTGAGTGTAGTGTACCATCATCAGAACCCTTTAGAATTGGTTTGGTATTACATCTCTTTGTGTACACATGAGTGAACTGGAAGAAGCATGAAGGTGAGTGAACTGAAAGAAATGAAGGGGTTACCAGTTTAACTTTATGTAAGTTCAGGGTGGAATATTTGTTACATGTGTTGAACTCCTCCCTGATATGCAAAGAGTTCTCTCAGTACCACTTTTTAGTTTCCAGTTTTCATGATGATCATGTCCATCATGTGGAAAGGATGCTGTATGCATGAAGAAGAATGTTTTATTGTACCAGTGGCAATTGGTTAATTGTTTTACATTTTGTATGTCTTTCATAATGCAAGTATTTTTAAATATTTAAAAATGTGTGCTGATTTGTGGTAACAGTTTTTGAAAATGTGTCGGATTAGATTGCTGCAAGAAGTAGTTTAATTGTTGAAGTAAATCTTATTAACTGCTTTAAAATGGCAGTATTTGACTGCAACATTGTTTTATATTTGGTATGTCTTGCATAATGCAAGTCTTTTTAAACATTTACAAGTGTATGCTGAATTACGGTAACAGTTTTTGAAAATGTGTCAAATGGATTAGATTGCTGCAAGAAGTAGGGTAAGTGATGAAGTAAGTGTTAATAACAGCTTGAGTGTGGCAGTATTTGACTGCAGCACTGGGTTGTCTGTTTTGTATCTGCAATAATATACTGCTACTTTTACCTAATATTCAAGTAGTCATAACCCAGAAGAGTACAGTATGAATCTTCACTGCCATGGGAGCCTCAAATCTGATAGCTGTTCCTAACTTTTACTGGGAAGATTACTGTCTTCTTTGGTGTGATGCTGTGTAGTTTGGTAGACAGATAGTTGGTTCCGAAGAATATGCTGCCTTCATCTTCAGGATATATCCTGACATGGTGTTATATCCTGCAAGGCAGTAATGTACAGTCACTGCCATGTGTACCTCAAATCTCACAACTTACGTTTGTCAACTCTTTTATTTGTGAAATTGTGCATATGAATGAGGTTTGGGTGTTTTGTATAATAGTGTACAATGTGTAGAATTATAAAATTTTAGTAGCATTTTATTTGAAGACAGTCTCTGATTTTAGTTGATTTCACAAGTAATACTCATGAATGTTATGTAAGCAGCAGAAGGGTGCTATTAGCAAAATGATAGGCTATGGCCCATATGACATAATTACCACCTGCGTTATTGACCTAGTTTCATACTTTTTGTGGGGGGAATGCTGATGACCTGTTGTCATCCTGTGTTTGGCCCTGCCTGTTGGCAGACATGTTCATGCAGCATTGTCACTGGACGGCTTTAGTTAGTGCTACTTTTCTTCTTGCTGAGAGGGTTTATACTGTATTGTTTTATATGACTTAAAGTGTGGTGCTGACGTTTTTATGTACAGTGATATGAATGAAAATCTGAAGTGAAGCAAAAGTTGATTTACATATGTGGATATAAATGTTACACCCTGTATTATGGATTCAGAGTTTTGAATGGCCTGAGCATATTGGAATGACCATATGATTATGATGCTGAAACCATGAGACAGTTTTGTTTAGCAGGGAAAACTGATAACTGAAAAATATATATGTATCTCAGGTGTGGAAAAACTCCATGCAGACACTTCGTGAAGTGACAGGAGGGACCGAAACAAATGTTTAATGTGAAGCAACCATATGCCAAGAGTGTGTCCTTGCAGCGCCATGGACTATCAAAGTAGGTCTGACTGAGACTGGAAATCAAGAAAAAGCACTGAAGCGAACTAAAAAAGTTGTTTTTGTTACCAATTTAGACCAGATGTCATTGTTTTGAAGGACAAACACAGAACCTCACCAGTGTGTGTAGTCATATTGACATCAACGTGGATTGCTTCACCTGGGCCGAACATGCAGACACACAGGTAGTTCTTCATGTAGAAACTGATCTAATGACAGTTTAACTGGCGTGACATTTCTTTGTAAAATTATACAATTTCATGAAAAATACATTTACAGTTCTCAACTTACAAACACACAATCAGATGGCCATAGTGTTATTATTAGGTGCACTATATGCATGCAAACACACCTAAAAGGATATTTTATTATTAGAGAAATCTTAAATGTTTGACTAAATCAGTATGCTGTGCTTTCATTACCTGCTTACAGAAGAAGCATATGTACATTAAACCCCACAATGCAGGCTGTAGTATACTGTAAGGACCTTTAATTTGTCACCTGCTGTCAGCGCACCATACAGTTGTGAATGCACTTAACTTAAAACACCTCCATCCTGGGCAGTAGTTGGAAATCAACCCTAGTTCGTAAGACCTGTTTGTATACTCCTACTACTGGGTGTGGTGTAGTAATTAATAACATTGTACTATTACAGTTACAAGGTTTTGAGTCGTAGTAAAGATGAAGGGGACATGCTCAGGCGTGTACAGAAATTATTATGCTGTCTTGCCTCAGTATAGCTTTTACATTTCGAAAATGTTTTGTCTTTAAACTCAAGACCCATATAAAGGTAATGACTCTTGCAGTACCAACGTGACAGGTTATTCTTTGTGATCGCCACCAGAGTAGACTGAATATAGAGATGGTGTAATATTGTCACTGTATGTTATTAAACCAAAATAAAAGGGAAACTTTTTAGCTTAGTTGTAGCTGTTACACTGAAGTGCTAAGTTTCAGAATCAGGATTGGGTTAAATGCAGCAGCTTATGTCCTTGGTAAGTGGAACATCTCTCTGTCCCATTCTGCGCCCCAAGGCTGTTCTGTCCAACACTGCCAACAGTTTAGGATTTCATACTTAAAAATGGACTAATAATACTTGTCAGGTTTTCATGACATGTCTCCAAGTACAGACACTGCTTGATTCAAAAATTGCACATGGTTAGCAGGTCCCAACATTTGTTAGGAATTGATAGGTAAAAATGTTGAAGATGCAGGGAGTAGGTTCAGGGTAACACCTGAAGATGCAGGGAGAAGGTTTTTATGAAAAATTGATGGCGTTTCCCATTAATACAAGCCCTTGCAATTCAGATGACTCCATGCTGTTTACATAAAGTTTTATTGAAACTTGAGATTCATATGGCAGTGAGTACCAACATTTGGATGATCCTGCTGCTTCTTTTATTGAGCTTAAAGTTGGAGGCATCAGGTTCCTCCAAAAAGTGCACCTGTTTACCAAAATGTGTGATGTCACATCCCAGAATGCTATAAATTTAAAGGAAAATTTGTTGGTGTCCATGTCATTGCAGTTGTATTTTGTTATTTCAGACATCATAACATTTTGAAACTCATTAAATATTCTGTCTTTGCATTGCTTTGACCTGTATTATTGTCCAGCGCTGTTGCTGGAAGAAGCTACATACTTAAGTATTTAATGCAGTATTATTAAATTATTTATTAATTTGTCATTAATTTATTGAGGGAACTAATATTACAAGTATTATTACTGGGTTTTTGGACTTTGTCCATCTTCTGGTGATATGGCAGGGAAGCACCTACTCAGATGGATAAGATAGAATGAGCTGTTTTTGATCATTGGGCAATGGATATCAGTATGCTACATATATGTAAGCAGGTAGAATCACATTTTGTCAGTTGGAGATAATAAAATTTACAATAAAAATTATGTGAGGTGTGAGTTCCTCATGGCAATGAGCTTTATGATTATGCTCTTCCATGATGTGGCACCTGTAGTTTGGTCTTTAGGTCCCAGTGTTTCAGAGCAAGCTGGTGTACTCTGCAGATGGAGGCTACAGGTTCCTGTGAATTGATACCTAAGTGCCAGATTACACAGTAATTCATCCCAGAAGACTGTGATCGTAAAATTGTTGTGTTCGGTTTGCCATACTGTATGATGGGTGAAAGTTCACAGACCAAGTAATTATAGGCCACAACCCATTCCTTCCCAGCTCGTACAAAGTTCGTGAATCTAGGCAGGGTGTAGTGGACCTTACAAAGCTGTGTATCAGTAGCCTGTTCATGTGGATGCTGTTTCAATTGGCAATGCTGTTCCTGCAGCACTTCTTAACCTACCTATATGAACAAACTCTTTGAAGCCTGAGGGTAATTTGAAAATTTAAATTGCTGTGGTCTGGAAGTACATGCTGAGAAAACTATGTGTATGCTCACATGTCATAAGAATGCAGGGAAAAATCACATCTTAAATATGACCAATGCATGCTTTGAAGATCTGGGGAAGTTGAAATGTCTGGGAATGATACTCACAAATTAAAATTATCTACACAAAGGAATTAAGAGTACATTAAATTTGGGAAATGCTTACCACCATTTGGTTCAGAATATTTTGTCTTCCCATTTGCTACCTGAAAACAAAGACTAAAATGCATGAAACTGTAAGTTTGCCTGTTGTAGATGGCTACAGAACTTTGTATCTTACAGAAAGGGAGAACAAAGGCTGAGAGTGTTTGAGAACAGGTAGATGTAAATATTCTGGCCTAAGAGGGAGGAAGTAACAGGAGACGGAGAAAGCTGCATAATGAGGAGCATCACGATTATTTCTCGCCAAATATTAAGGTGATCAAGTCAAGGAAGATGGGGTGGGACATGCAGCATGTGACATGCATGAGAGGGAAGAGAAATGCGTTGAGGGTACTGGTTGGAAAAGTTGAAGAATGGAGACTGTTTGGAAGATGAGGCACAGATGGGAAGGTAATACAGGAAATGTAAGAGGATGGTTTGGACAGGATTTGCCAAGCTGAGGTTAGAGACATGTAGCAGGGCTTTGTGAACATGGTAATAAACCTTCAGCTGTCATAAAATGTGAGGAATTGTTGACTAGCTGAGAACCTTTTAGCTTCTCAAGAAGGATTGCTCCATAGATTTAGTTTATACCTCACAAGATATATGTCACCTTTACAAAGGCCAGCTGGTTAATGCTCATTAGTGAAAATGGTGCGGTTTATTGTGAGCATCATACAAAACATATATGTGCAGTGTAGGTAAAAATGTGAATTGCAAAGCAGGCAGTATATGTGGTTACCACTGTGCTGTAAACAAATAACAACATTCTTTGTAATAATTTATGGAGATGAAAAAAAAACAAGGAACACTGTGTCAGTGTTCTGTGTTTTCACAGAACGTGATCTTTGTTCCTTATTTTTCTGAGTTGTAACACGAAATTCAAGGTTTATGTCCATTGAGCGATGGACATGTGGTGGCTTTCAGACCTTGTCTCATTAAAGCACCATGAAGTTTAATTTTTGTATTGGCTAATTAAAATCATCACTTTTATCTCAGTATTATGTGTTACCTAATTTACCTTACACATTCCAACTAAAGAATCAGTATTGCATGCATGCATATGTTTAGATAAGCATGAGTGGGTAAGCAGCAACTGTGATCTTGGGACTATTGTCTGTGGCACTGAAATCACATATCAACATTTTATTTTGTTACAGTGCAGAGTGCAAGAAGCATGGATGTATGTTCCAGAACAATTGCCCATACTCATCCTTGGTTCTTTATTGGAATTTATAATAATAATCAACAAAGATCAACAACAAAATTCTTAGTATTCACAGCATGTTTTTCTTAGAGTACTTCAGTCTGTAGGGTTTTTAGTAAAATTATCATTGAAATGACAGATGCAAAAAACCTAAATATTTTTTAGATTTAAGGTTCCCCCAGCAGTGGCTATGAAGAGTACACATTTCTTGATATGGCACTTCAGAATCTGGTAGAAGAGTACCATTCTTTCAAAGGGGCTTGCTGCCTGATGATGGAGACAGGAAGTTCCTTGAAAATGTCAGTACACAGCCATTTTAAACTTGCTCTTCATTATTACTGGCAACTTAATTGTGCACGTAAGTCTTTCATGCTACTCTTGAATGTTGGTAACTACAGTACTTAACTAGTGAGATGCACCACATTTCTCCAAGAAGTTAGTAACTGGTTAATAGTTCATGTAGCATAACATCCCAGAAGACTTGCATCTGCATCATTACTGTTGTGAGAACCTCAAATATTGCAACTTTATACCATTACATATTTGTTCTGAAGATTTATTATTCTGCATTTAACTTAAATGAAGTACACAAATTCATAAAAATAAGAAAATTATTGGTTTTCTGTTTATTTCACTTGTATACCTTCTTAATATTCCTGGCTTCCCTCAGTTTCACATTTGAACACAAGTTGGAAACCATGCCAGTAAGTATCACATGTGTCAATGCAATTCATTATGTGCTACAAATGTGGTATGTTGCTGGAATATTTGACCTGTATATCTTTAGTTTTATGGCTAGTCAATGATGAAAGGAAACTTATGTTGTTCTGTCTTGACTTTTGTACCATTTATGTAGATTTCATAAATGTAAATCAGTATGCAAATGACAACAAAATATGTCTATGGTTTAACATAAATTAGACCTTGTGCCCATAGGACTGCTAATATCAGTGCCTGCCAATTGGACATCATCCTAAGTCAGCTCAATCCACCTTCTGCACTCAAAACCTAGTTTCCTAAGAACCATCTAGTAGCAGAACCTGAAGGTTGAACACCAATAATGCCAAATTCCAATGTTGGACACTGTCTTGAGCAGTTCAATCCACCTCTCATTCTCACAACCTCTTACCCTAGGTCCACCTTAGTATTATCCATTAAAATAATTATGTGCAATGCATAAATAATGCGTTGTCCACCAAGAGGATGACGTATTAGTATAACGCTAAAAATGAACCATGTGAATGCAGGAATTTATAACTTTTGTAACAGCAACTATACAACAAATCTAAAACTGAAAAAGTTAATTTATGGGAAATAAGAATCATCCTAGCTTTGTAAATTTTAGACAACAAGGGTCCAAAAAGGAATGTAAAACTCGCACTGGCATTAGTTCTATGTTACCACTGTACAGTCTGTTTTAAAGGCTGTAAAAGGAAGACAAATTATGTCTGTAATTTGGGCGGCAGTTCTTCAGTTCTCTTACTTTCTGAATGCCTCTAAGGGTGCCTGAGAACAGGACACTGAGTGGAATATTTGGACCTGAGATGGACAAAGTAACAAGAGAATGCAGCCAATTGCATAATGCAGAGCTTCATAATTTGTACTCTTCATTAAATATTGTCACAGTGATCAAATCCAGGTGGATGAGGTGAGATGTAGCATATATAAGGAAAAGAGAAGTGCATGAGAAATGTTTGTAGGGCAGCCTGAAGGAAGGAGACCAATTGGTTCAGCTGGTATAGATGGGAGGATAATATTAAAATGTATCTTAAACAGGATGAGAGGGTATGAACTGGATTTATGGGGGGAAGGATAGGGACCAATGATGGGGCTTTGTGAACATAAAACACCTTTGGGTCTCATAAAATGCTGTGGATTTCTTGTCTAGTTGAACAGTTATTAACTTCTCAAGAGCAACTGTTGGATACACTTGTGGAAGCTCATGTATTGAATGCAGGAGCATGCCATGCTATCAGCACAGTTTTACTTTTTCCCTTCTAAAATATTTTTTTTAGGACATGTGTTATCTTACATATACTGGCACCTAAACTGTCTGTGAGATGCTTGACTCACTTCTTAAAAAACATCTGAATAATGTGTCAGCTTCCTGTGCAAATGAGATTCTGAGTACATAATTTAAATGTTCATGCACCTTGGAGATTTCACAGTGTGCAACAGCTTAGTGCATATACTCGTACATGTGTCCCCCTAAAGTATTTTAATGTGCGTAATGATTATATAATTGTATTTTGCACTGCTATTTTGTTCATTTGAATAAATTTTGTATGCAATTAATAGGTACATTAATTTAACTATCTCTAACACCATACTAAGCGTGTAAGTTCATTCCCTAGTGAAGATAACATAGTTCAGTTTGTGTATCTGCCACAAATTAATTCCATGTTGGCCTCTTTTTTCCATACATTCAGACTGACTGGAATTACCAATCATATATGACTGAATGAACATTAAAATTGTAGGCTATATGATATGGAGTTGCTCAGACAGTATAGTGAGTGGACTGTGGGCTGGATGATTGAAGAACTGGTGTTTGATTTCTGGCAAGATGGTTATTTTTCTCTTCTGCATAGTGTGCACCCTGGCTATGGATCCACTCAGTCTCTTATTCAATGGATTCTGGGTGCTGTTCTTCAGGATGTACAGCAGCTAGGCCATGAAACACAACCCCATCCAGTGCTGGAAGCTAAGAAAGAATGGAGCTGTACCTCCACCCCCATGTGTCCTTGTGGCATGGTGCTCAAGTACACGGGCAAATTTACCATATTTTTTAACTTTACACAAATTTAAAACAAGATATGCAATGTACATATAACATAACATGTTGTGTTCAGGTAACCACTGTTGCCACAGAAATGCAACAGTGTGTTCCCTTTAGTAAGCGTTATTGTGGTACTGGACTAAGGTGCGAACTTTCGACATACACACATGCTTGCCCAAAAGACTGTGTATCAAAGTTCCATATTCTTTTAGATACATCTGCTTTGATCTACATGGAGCAATCTCCAATTTACTTCTCGATCCTTCTACATGACATGACATACAAGATATCAGGAACTAACAGCTTGTACAGCAGTTATTTTTTAGACAACATCAATGCACAGACTCCCTGATGATCCAACAGGGATCAAAACACATAGGAGCATTTAATCGTTTAATGTAATATAACTGTGTAAATACAAAGTTTGTGCGTTTGTTGGTTAATTATTATAAACTGGTTAAGTCTCGTCTTGAATGTTTCATAGTTATTGGATAGTTGTTTTGTCTGGCTGATGTCATTAAACTGCAGACGTCAGTACGTGAAAACTGACCGTTTACCATGGTACGCCATGCGAATTCGACTGATGTTAGCGCCTAGCTACGAACCATAAGAACGCAGGAGACAAGTAGCAGAGACCTCTCACTCTTTGATACGGCATTAGATGTGTTTGCCCAGTTTAGAAAGCGTAAGACTTTCAGAAGCGGCGTATACGGCAGGTAGTCTGTGATAGGTTTGTCAACTTTTTGCCACTGGACACGACGTCATGTCTCCAAAGTTTTCCGGAACTACGATTTCATTCATTACTGTGAGATAATCTAACGGATTCGTACACATGACTACAACGTCTCATCCGTGTTGACCACAACTTAGTATTGTAACGTAATTAGTCGGTTACGTCACGGTGTATGACAGGCTAGACGGAGACTTATTTCGGCGGGAAATGTGAGAGCGTGCGGACAGACCGTTATCTAAAATAATGAATTCAGCACCAGTAATTCGCAAGTTAGATGAGACTGTTGTCAATAGGATTGCGGCAGGAGAAATTATACATCGTCCTGCTAATGCATTGAAAGAGATGATCGAAAATAGGTTTGGTTCTCAATTATTTGAGGTTATGTATTGAGAGTTGGACTCATTTAACCAGCTATTTTATTGATTGTGTATAATTTGTATGAATTTGCCAAATTTGCCAAGGTAATAAGTTCATACAATTTTTCCATTGTCTGCTGGATGTGCGAAATTCATTTCATTATCTTTTATATTGCATTGTTTGTTTTTATTCCTATAAAGTGTGTCCGCGTTTATGTACGATCTTCAGGTAAATACATTGTTATAGCCACAAACATTTTATTAATAGCTGCCCGTGTAGAATGCTTTAGAACGACTGGTACAAGGTATGCTATTATTACTCATTGTCAAAGGGTAGTGAACTTTGAAGTGCAGAATACGGATTGGTTGCCGCATCAGATAAGATACATTAATGTGACCTGACCTAAACATGTGCAATAAAACCAAATTAAATGTAGCCATTATCTAGGATGCACATGTGTTTTACTTTTAATCCATTTTTCAGTATGGATGCCCATGCAAGTACTATACAAATTACAGTGAAGGGTGGAGGTATGAAGTTATTGCAGATACAGGATAATGGAACAGGAATTCGGAAGGAGGATCTTCAAATAGTATGTGAGCGTTTTACCACTAGCAAACTGGAGAAGTTTGAAGACTTATCAACAATAGCCACATATGGGTTCAGAGGAGAAGCACTGGCGAGCATTAGTCATGTTGCGCACCTAACCATTGTCACTAAGACAGTGAATGAACAGTGTGCATACAGGTACAAGCATGCTTCTTACCTACTATTTTCAGATTTTTGAGCCATCATCTTATATGCAAGTATATTGAGGCCACGGAAGAAGTGCCATAAATCAACCCACTCCAGTGTACTTTGGTATGCTGGCTTTCAGTTGTAAGTCATCCTGTTGACATGAATGTTGGTAGTCTTAATGTCTGGCTCGGAGTGGTACTTCAGCCTTGTTCATGCAGGTCAAAGGGGAATACAGCAATAAGCAGAAAGTGGGAAGCCTGAAGTGCTGTCAGAGCCTCCATTTGGGGGACTTGCTTGTGATGCTTCAGTATATCTTACTGCATAGTGTGATGTAGTCATAAAACTCTAGACTTGCATCTTTGTGTTTATTTATTTATTTTTCTTCTCCTCTCTTATTTTTCAGTTTTTATTTTGTTTTGTTTTATCTCCCTCAGTTTCTCCAGTTTAATGTAGTGGTACATTTCATATTGTGGAATTTATCTTGTTATGATATATTAAATCAAAATTAACATATGTACTGCCATCAACCGCAACAAAGTTTTATTAGTTTTGTTAATATATACTATGTGTTTTGATTGTGCTGGCCATCCTCAGGCATTTAAATACATTACTTTAAAGCCCAAAATAAAATGCATGTACATATTCTAAATTTTTGAGACATCACAAACTGTACAAGCCATGATAGTCTTTATGTAGCATTAAAATATAAGCGTTTTTGTATTTCTTATGTGAGGTTTCTTTCCTGTATGTCCTCCTGTTGTGTCCAAAAGTTGTTAAAATCCTTATTTTAGCTCAAGTACTTTGTTGCCTGATGTATGTATGGGCAATCGTAAGTTCTCTTTAAATCAACAGAGGGTTGTTTTGCATTGTCGTTTATTAGTTTTGGTGTCTACTTTTTTAGATTTACGTCTGTGGGTGAAGCTTTTCTGTGTTATGTATGTTTACATTTTTGTAGTATACAATTTTTTTTTGGAAAAAATCAGTTTTCAATGGCTTCTGTTTTCTTGTGATGGTGTTGTTTGTACATCTGGCAACTACGTAAGTAGAGATCGAAACTAGTAAATAATAAAGAATAACAACCCTCTGTTGACTTTAAGAGAACTTATGATTGCCCACAAGTACATCAGGAGACAAAGTGCTGAAACTAACTTAAGGATTTTAATGACTTAGACACAACAGGAGGACATGCAAGGAAGTTACCTTATATGAGAAATATAAAAATGCTTATATCTTAATGCTACATAAAGGTTACTATGGCTTGCACAAGTTGTGAGATCTCAAAAAATTGAGAGAGAGAGAGAGTACACGCACGCGTGCGCGTGCACACACACACACACACACACACACACACACATGCATTTTATTTTGGGTTTTAAAGTAACGTATTTAAATGTCTGAGGATGGTTGGCATGATGAAAATATGTAGCATATATTGATGAAAATAATAGAACTTTGTTGTGGTTGATGGCAGTATGTATGTAAATGTATCCAAATCCTTCCCATTTCATTTTTCTGTATAGAATGTCAGCATTTCAAACTGGTTATCAAATTCTGAAGTTTAAAGTTTATCTAAGTAAGATTAAAAATTCAGTTCATGCACTACAGAAAAAAAAAACTGCATCTCCATTACAAAAACCATTCAGTGTATGCTGTAGTCACTATTGTCAGAAGCCACAAATGCAGTCTGTGAGCAAAACGCAAAGATTTTTAATGTTAAAGCAGGTGGTACATTTATTTACTCCTGCAGTTTAAAGGATGGATGAAACTAAGAACCTGTCTGTGCATCCACAGTTTAACAAACAAATCCTGCAGGCTTGCCACATAAATGTATGAGTGCCTAGAGTATGCTGGGCAGTAACAAAGGTTTATATTTTTTTAAATCTTGTATGTTTTTATTTTCATTGCTGTTGTGCAGTTTTGAAACATCACATGTTTTGTGTATGATAGAGCATCATATGAAGACAGCAAGCTGAAGGCACCTCCCAAACCCTGCGCTGGCAATCAGGGTACACAGATAACTGTAGAAGATCTGTTTTATAATGTGTCTACACGAAGGAAAGCTCTGAAGAGTGTTGCTGAAGAACACAACAGGATAGCAGACATTGTGGGGCGCTATGCCATCCATAACTCTCATGTTGGCTTCACTCTCAAGAAACAAGGAGAGAGCTTGGCAGACATCAGAACCCCACCAAACTCCACAGTTGTTGACAACATTCGGACCATATATGGAAACACTATTGCCAGGTAAATCCATGTACATTTTAGGGGCTTGGTATTTGAATGTTATCAGTGGTGTGTTAGAGTTACAACCTTATGCCTCCATAGTCGTGTGATTTCTAATCGAAAGTTGGGTGGAGCAAATTCCTGTGAAGCATTGGTACCCATTTACCAGATTACAAGGTGTTACATCCTAGAAGACCATAATCTTAATACTAATGAGACTGTGAGAACCTAAGATCTCTTTTGGGGGCTTGTTTATACAAGAAATGAACATTAGAAAGCTCAGCGAATTCTGTGTATGTTCTCCAGCCCGATTTTTGTCAGAGATATTCAGACTATTTGCTTGATTATCATGAAATACAAACAAAGTAATTTCACAAGTTATGAACAAAATTGTTTAAATCTGTATTGTTAATGTTAGTAACATGACAGTTGTGAAGTGTAAGCCATACTGGCACCAACCATTATAGGATTGTCTATTTTGTGTCATGATCATGGAAATAAAATTTGTGTTACAGCAGCTAGAAAAACTTAGATTTATTTTATGATTTTTAGGTAGTGAAAGTTGTTCATATCTTGGTCCTGTTGGTCAGCTCTGATGGGCTGTTTTTGACACGCTTTGAATTTTGTAGTAGGTCTTCTGTAGTCATTTGGAGACACTTGAGGGCTGGCATAGTGATGATGGCAGTTCTGGTAACAGGGGACATTTTCTTTGAACATGCACATTGATGTTTGTGGCTTGTTTTAAATTTAGAGTTTATTATCTGTTCTTCCATTCTTAAAAATGCTCCTGTTGCCTAATGCAAGGTGACTCCATCATGAGTGTGTTAACATGAAACTACAGTTGAACTTAGTTGTAACAACCTGGGTTTGTGCGACACTTCATTTATAGCATTATACATTCAGTGGTACCAAGTAATTCCCCATAATGTACGTCGTGCTTAGTATGACATTCATAAGAGCATCAACCTCAGATATAACAACATTGCCAGTCATTGGTTCCACTGTAATTTCTAAAGAGGTAGGAAATTTTGAGAATTCAACCATCCTTGAGGAGGTAAGCCCTCTGTGCTTTCAGGTAGCTACATAAATTCCAGGCCTGGAAAATGACAATAGTAACCATAATTCACTTCTTTCCTAAAGTTGCCTTCCATGTTTCTACTCCTGCAGTCAACTGGAGACTGGTAAGATGGTAACGTGGCTACAGTCATGAATAAAATGAAGATTTTGAGTGTCGAAGGAAAAGTTAAAGTGGGATGACAAATAAAAAATGGAAAAAAGACATCTGATGTGTGTTGGGAATTTGGTCTTGTAAATTCTGTGATCCAAACGATTTTGAAAAGAGAACTAAAATTATTAGTGTGTTTGAACAGAACAAATCGAGAATGAAGCAATTTTGAAAGCCTGAACAAAGTGAAGTCAATGAGGCGCAGCTTATATGGTTTAAGCAAGAGAGAAGCAACTGTGTACCAGTAAGCAGTCCTCTTCTCATGATAATTTTTGTTCCTTCTAAATTTTAATTTTGAGTTAACATATTTTTTAGTGTAAACCTGTTTGGAAATTTACAGCTGTAGAAGAGTAATTTCTATTATTTCTAAATTTTAATTGAAATTAAAATTGGAAATAGGTTATAGTGTTAATATTAGGTAATATGCCTACAGACCTGTATTTTGTTTCGAAATATTTTTCCTTCGCTTTTACCGTACACCTTGTTTACAGCGACACTCATTTATAATGACACAATTTATTCAGTCCCTTCAGTGACGTTATAACTGAGTTTGACTGTATCTGTGTGTGTGTGTATTTAAGTATTGCAACATGACTAATATGACCTTTCTGAGAATGAGTTATGCTATCCTCATGTAGAGAGCTGTTGGAAGTGGATGCTGTTGATGAAACTCTCAAGTTGAAACTGAAAGGGTACATAAGCAATGTGAATTACTCTGCTAAGAAACACATCATGTTGCTCTTCATTAATCACCGACTGGTTGAATCTGCAGGTGAGTTTTCATAATTGTCTTTCACATTGTCTGACCCACTACCCTGTCAAAGGTACCACAAGATTAAACCCTTCAATCCTGTAAGAGTTTGCCTCTGAGTTGTTGTTTTGTTATTTTTACAGGGGTTACTTGTAAGGTAGAAATTCTGTCAGTGTTCATTCTTATGTTACAGTAATGTTTACTGCACTTGCTGTGCATTGTTTGTTGGCAGCACTGAAGAAGGCAATGGAGCAAGTTTATAGTATTTACATCCCAAAGAACAACCATCCGTTCTTATACCTTAGCCTGGAGCTTGATCCCAGGAATGTCGATGTGAATGTCCACCCAACCAAGCATGAGGTACACTTCCTGCATGAGGACTTGGTGCTTGAGAAGATCAAGTCAGCTGTAGAGAGCAAACTATTGGGGTGTAACACCTCCAGGGTGTTCTACACACAGGCAAGTTTGAAGTTCTGTGATCAACCAGTCCAGTTGAATAGATGTCTAGTTCTTAGTAAATAGGATCTTTTCTGCCTCGTGTAACAAATGAGTGATATTAAAAATGAAAATCACAGTATTATGTTCCAGCATTACAAGCTGTAATGTACCAATTACAGATAAATTACATGTTTCAGCTGTAATTAAGTCATTTTCATTTTCGGGATACAGCGTAATATTGTGAAGCATGATAGTATGGATGTTTCTGTGTCTTCCACCATTACTTGTTAATCTGAATGTGAAAATGCATTGATTTCATTATCAATTAGTGACTTGGATGGGTGGCTGGAATGATAGTTCATCTTCCCGTGATTCCTGATCACATCTAAATGTCTGGTATCATTCAAACACTGTTAATCTGCTTAATGTGTCATCACTGAATGTTTCTTTTAGCAGATTGTAAGTTTATTTAGCAGTTTGACCTGTGTGATAACAAAAGTTCTTACATTCAGTTAACTGTATTTTTAAAAAATTTTTGATTCACACATTTTTTAAATCAAATAATTGTCTTTACTTAATAACAAAAAATACGAGGACTGAATGGAAGACACCAACAAGATCCAGACAGTCTAGTAAACCATGGCCAATCGTTACATGGACATCACATGATTTTAAGGGAGGTTGTATTTGTAGTCCAAGAACTTCCTGTACTATCTACAGAGATTACATCCCATTGTGTTATTGTAATTCAATTATTCCAACAATAATTCCATCAAACACAACAACTTTATTGTAAAAACAATTGTTTTTATAATAAAAGATGCTGCATTTGACTGAATTTTGTGTTGTAATACATGTAATTGAACTTACTGGATGTCATATATATGTTTGTGTGTGTGTGTGTATGTATGCATTGTGGTCCTTTAATCTACTGTTTTCTCTGTTCTTTTTCTGTATCTGTTTCTGCTGCTTTAGCTTCCTTGCCCCTGTCTTTCCTTATACATCCCCATAATGAAAGAGACTCCTGCACACCAAGTGTTCTGACGGCTCTTATTTCAGGCACGGCTGCCTGGTGCCAGTGTGCCCACAGAGACTGCCATAGGAGAGACAAGCAAGACATATGCCCATCAGATGGTGCGGACTGACAGCTCTATGCAGAAGCTGGACAAGTTCTATGGCTCTCCAGCCACTACAGATAAACCCTCTACCATGTAAGGGCAGCACAATCACGTCTGCCGTCAACTTAACATGTAAGATGGGATGAGGTTGGGTTTTAAATTTAACAGATTTTTATGGCCTGCTTGTTCTTCTAACTTGTAAGGAATGTGTTATAAAATGTTACTGATGTTTTATGGTAGTCTCACACATGTCTGGAGTGACTGGATAAAATCACAAACGTCAGTTGGGATATCATGTTTCCAGATTAAAATTTAACCATCCAGGATCTCCTGTGTCCTAAGCAACTACACTACAGTGTTTCATGCAAAAAATTATTGCTAGTTTCTTTACTTGGACAGTTTATAAGTAGTTATTTATTTGTGGTTTATTTATTCAGGCAGTCAGTAGTGTAGTGTATATGACAAAATGGCATGATGATTAGTGAATAATCAGTAGGAAAGGATGTGACATTATCCTGCTATTTGCATGGAGGGACTGGGTAAAGCTGTTGATAACCTGAGTCAATATAAGTGGACTGCAGACTGACATTTGTACCTGGCGCCTTCTTAAAACAAAGCAGGAATGCCAGCAACTTGATAACGATGTTCAGCTTTGGGAAGTGCAATTTTATTTTTAAGCCATGTTTATAAAGTCACATGACTGTCATATGTAATTGCGTGGTGATGACAAGCGGTTTTGCGGCTCATGATGTACAGTGTATTGGTAGTAACAACTGGAGTAAACCCCTGATTTTATGTTTTGTGGGGACCGCCAAAAAATGGTGTAGAATCTGGGAAACGTGCTTAATGAGCATTTGGCTGGGACCGTACAAAAAGTGTGTAAAATTGCAAAAAAGCTAAAATGCAGGAACATAAAATCTGGATTGGCTGTATTACCATGCCACTAGCAGGCTGTGTTCTGCACTCACAAGGCTAACGGCTCTGAGGGCACTGAACTGCTTATACCAGGACTGGCAAATAACTAAGCTACATGCTGCAAGACAGCGTTTCTAGCCCCCCCCCCC